>OX123182.2:65136849-65772895 GCA_944739405.2 Euclidia mi
TTACTGTATCGCCAGTCTTATAATAAAGCGAGTAAAGAACGGTCGTGTGTTTTACTGCGCTAGCTAAGTACTCACATATTTCACAGTAGCGACGAGGACTCAAAGATTTCACGCGTACTTAAAATTGTTTTTGTTGATATTTAAGTGACTATAAAGTAAATATTTATAAAATTACCATCGGCAAAGTAGGGACCGTTTGAACTAGAAAAGGACAATTGGGGAGGCGTATATTGACCGACTGGAACAATATTTCGTGGCAAATCAAGTGAAAACGGAGTTACAGGTGGCTACCTTGATCACAGTGATAGGGGAGTGAAGCTTATGAGCTCATGACAAATTTATGTACACCCGAAAAACCAGCTAAGAAGACATATGATGAGCTAGTGACATTGATGAAGTTGCACTTGAACCCGAAACCAAGTCAATTAGCTGAGAGGTTTAAATTTCGCCAACGGATTCAAGAAAAAGAAGAAACCGTAGCTGTGTATATAGCGGAGCTCAAGAAGCTAAGTAAAAACTGCGGTTTTCGAGACTTAGCGGAAAAACCTACGTGATCAGTTCGTATGCGGCTTGTCTAATGAAGATATACGCCAGAGATTGTTTACCGAAGAGGACTCGATATCATTTGACAAAGCCTTTACGTTAGCTATGTCCATGGAAGCGGCAGAGACAAATGCGGCCATTAGTAGAAGATTGTACCAGGGGCAGAATCACTGGTAACAAAGAACCCAAATGTTGGCACTCTAAATTTCTTAGGACAAAGAAAAAAAGGCCAGAGGGTTAACACACAAGTGCCGCGTACTCAAGCCGGCGGGAGCGGCGGTGGGTACAAGCGGTCAAAGCGGAGCGGGAAGCTGTAAATTTCAGGCGAATACCAGTCGGCAAAACGTGACAACCGCAATTCACAAATGTCGCGCATGTGGCGGGCAATCACGAAGAAAACACGTGCAAGTTCAAATTGTATGTATGTACTCGTAGGGTGTGCAACAAGGATGGACATCTAAAACGGATGTGCCCTAAATTACAAAAAAGTACATCTTCATCATACATTCATCATCATCAAGAAAATAAGGGTAATGACGGCAGTGACAGTGACGAGGTAAAATATTATAATAATTATTCTTTAAGTACAAACACACCACAATCACACTTACTTGGACCATACACTGTAAATGTTTATGTTGAGAATTGTTTACTAAACATGGAGATCGACACCGGCAGTGCTATATCGTGTATAAGTTATGACTGTTTTACTAAGCTCTTTGTTCATTGTAAACTACAACCGAGTAATATAAAATTACGATACTATACAGGCGAAGTAGTGACGCCTGTGGGAAAGATTGAGGTCAAGGTAAAATTTCAAACCATAACAAAAGTGTTAGACTTGTACGTGATAAAAAGTGGAAAAGCTTATTTATTAGGAAGATGTTGGCTCAATGAGTTAGGTATAGGCATACCAACATGCAATGTACATAAAATAAAAAATAAAAAAAATAAAAATGTACATAAAATAAAGTAAAGCATCTGTTGGTATCTAGCAAAGTGCTAGCTCACTATGCTGCTGAGTTGCCGCTAGTATTAACGACTGACGCGAGTAGTGTAGGCATTGGCGCTGTCATCTCACACATCTGCCCGAAAGGAGATGAGCGACCTGTGGATTACGCGTCGCGTGTACTCAATTCAGCCGAAAGAGCATACTCTCAAATGAACGTGAAGCTTTAGCTATCATTTATGGTGTACGTAAATTTCACCAATATCTATACGGGCGAAAATTTATATTAAGGACAGATCACAAGCCATTAGTAACTATTTTTGGTGATAAAACAGGAATACCCGTTATGGGCAGCTAGTAGGATGCAACGCTGGGCAATAATTTTAGCCGGGTACGATTATACCATAGAATATGTGCGTAAGTCATAGAAACGCCGCAGATGCCTTGTCCCGTTTACCCGTAGGCAAAGAAAAACAGGTGAATGAGGAATGTACTTATTTAAATTTCATTCAGCACTTTTTACAATAACGAGGGAAAACATGGGACAAAGTACTTCTAAAGATAGCATTTTAACTAAAGTGATACATTTCATAAATACGGGATGGCCTAACGTGTGTAATGAGAATGATTTAAAAGCATATTTTATAAGACGCAATGAGCTATACTTAGACCGAGGATGCGTAGTATGGGGTTATCGTTTAGTAGTACCAAGTATGTTAAGGGAACCTATACTACGAGAATTGCATGTAGGTCATTTTGGTATAGTAAAAATGAAAAGTCTTGCGCGTAGTATTGTGTGGTGGCCAGGTATCGATCAGGATATTGAAAAGACTTGTCAGAGATGTGTTACGTGTTGCCTGGAAGGAGCAGCACCCCCAAAGGCACCACCGCAGCCGTGGCCTCATATCACAGAACCATGGTCGCGCTTGCATATAGATTTTTTGGGACCATTTCAAGGCAAAACATTTTTAGTAATTATAGATTCTACAAGTAAATGGTTAGAAGTATTTTTAATGCCACGAACCACGGCTAGTGCCGTCGTGAAGGTGCTTCGTACTACCTTTGTACGCTTCGGCTTACCCAAAGAGATAGTATCAGACAATGGTCCACCATTTTCAAGTAGTGAATATAAGGAATTTATGAGTAATAACGGAATAAAAGTAACATTTACACCGGTGTATCACCCTGCCTCTAATGGAGCAGCGGAAAATGCTGTTAAACTTTGTAAACGAGCTATAAAAAAATCAATACGGGACGGGGTTAATTTAGATGAAGCATTACAAACATACCTTATGATGTACAGAAATGTAGAACATAGTTCCACTGGCGAAACACCAGCTATGTTATTACAGCGTAGAAAATTAAGAACTAGGTTAGAATTACTAGGGGAAGATAGGCAGGTAGAAGATAGAGTAAACGAGGCGCAGCGTAAGCAAGTGTGTAATGCAGGTGGGACCGATAGACAGTTCAAGGTGGGTGACTCGGTGTGGGCTCGCAACTATACAGGAGAAAAGTGGTCCGATGGCATTATTACAGAGAGAGTAGGGTCTCGAAACTACATGGTAGGCAAGGACGGTGGTCCTTTCATAAAAAGACACGTCAACCAAATAAAAAAAAGAAGAAATAGTTACGGAGTATCCAGTGGCGTAGCGTGGGGGGGGCCGGGGGGGCCATGGCCCCGGGCGGCACATTTAAGGGGGCGGCAAAAGAGGCCGCGGAAATAAAAAAAATATATGTACAGGTATCTACTATGCGCGCCCACTGACTCGATCCAAGTAGGACCGCGCAGCAGCGCGGGCGCCGCGCTGTAGGAACTAGGCAGGACCGGGGTGAAGTTGAGTCCTGTTGAAGTTAGCAAGCACCGAGCTTTCTCGAACAGAACAACAATCGAAAACAAAATCATTCTCATATTCATTACGTGAAGACTTGTTTCAGAAATGGGTGTGTTTTTTTATTTACTTATTCATACCAGGGCTTAGCCACCCCTGTGCCTGTGTGCGATGTTATTGCGGCGTACACAGGCGCCAGGGCAAAAAGGACGCGCGTGCCGATGAAATGCCAGCTTAAATTATTGAAATTATTTTTGATTTGCTTGACTTCTAACTACTTACTACACAATTGTTGAATAAGGAAGAAGGCCGGTACAAGTATTTCAAGACAATAGTCACACCTGCTGTTTAATTTTAAGCTAAGCACTTGAATTTGAACTCCAATATTTATGAGCTTTGCTTTAAATTCAAAGCCGATTATTTCACATATTACAAAGGCCTTTTTCGAATTTTTGGTCGCAACCACGTGGGATGTGCCGCGGATTTTGTTAATAAACTTACAGATTTCACCTCTCAACTCCTTATTTTTGCGAAAATAAGGCGTTTGCGAACTACAACTAACGTAATCTACGGCAAAAGAACACTTCGCCGACCTCGAGGCAGAATTTATTCACATAAAATGGCACATACTGGGGTTATCAAAAGTCCAAAGTCAGGGGGAGGACATGGGTAACTCTAGAGTCAGGTGACTTTTGCTACCATCGAGAAGGCGACCTACCCTTGGGGCGTCGGTTTCCTGGTCAGGAGGAACAGTTTGTGAAAGTCAGTAGTGTGTCGACCCGGGTAGCGTACCTCGTACTTACTACTCGTACTCACCAATAGGGGCGGCCTAAAGGGGATGATACAAGTATTTGCGCCGAACTCAACTCACCCTGACGAGATGGCAGAGGCCATGTACCAGGACTCTGTTAAGGCAATACCTAGTAAGTCCATAGCTTAGTACTTCAACGCGAAAGTGGAAGTACAAGAACGTGGCGCAACGAAAATCGGAGCCCACAGCGTGAGGCACGAGAATCATGGGGCCAAATGCTTGTTAACTTCCTCGTACCAGAGGGGCTTTTCTTAATGCACTCCTTTTGTAATACGAAGTCCTACAGGTAGTGGATTTGACGAAACCGCGATAATGTGACAAGCAAGGTGAAAGACTACATCACGACGGACCGAAAGCACATAATATTTTAAGACGGTGATCAAATCAAGCCTGGTCGAGCTGCAGTCCAAGTTGGAGAAGTCGGACAGCACCATTAGTGAGCTACTTGCAGAGGTAGTGTTATTACGTAACGCTATTTCTACAAGTAGGTCGCAGTCGATACTAACGTAAACACACGACGCAGGGCTCAAAACGCATCTATCAGCAGTTTTGAGTCGGCGAATTTGCTTGCGTCGCCTATCGCCGGTAATGCAAGCGGTGGGACGTGTAACGTTGCTGAACTCGGGTCATCGACACCGGTCAAGGTTTGGCCGAAGGTTGATGCGTCAATGCCTAAGCGCGCCTATGCCAATATTGCTGCCAAAAGTAAAACGCAGCAAAATCGGCCTGCTGAAAAAGGGGGTAAACAGAAGCGTTGTGCACCCCTTCAGAACAGGGTCGTGGAGCTACGAGCCCCACAGAAGGAGACATGCGACGAGGATGGTTTCATCAAGGTGGAGAAGAAGAACGAACCTACTTGTCGTAACCTCTGTGGTACTGGGTTAGTGGGACCGAACATGCTGCTACGTCCCGCCGTCCCAACCACGCAGTTGTACGTGTCTCGGCTGCATCACTCCACAAAGGACGAGGAAGTCGTAGACTACATACGCCTGAAGACCAACTGAACTTTGAGAGTCGAGAGATTGGAGTCACGGCATAACACCAACTTCAAGTCGTACGTGGTGCGGGTGCCGACTCAACATCTCGACATTTTTCTCAAGGAAGAGTTTTGGCCGAAGGGTGTTGTGTATCGGCGTTTTTATGGAAGGTTACGCAATACCATTCAGCGTAACACTAAGCCGTAAACAACACCTATATTTTTGTAATATTATAATGTTATTGTATGTATGTTATTCTATAAGGTATTTATCTATGGGTTGTAATTACCTGAAAATAAATGGCTATTATTATTATTATTATAAATACGAGAAACACCTGAAACGATCACACACACAAGTACGAGGCTCTATTAATATAAACCTCAGAACTCTTTCAGTTCTGCCCAGTCCCAGAGTTGGCCCAGTCAATGAAGCCTAATCTCAGACCTACATTGCTCCTCCGACCGATAGCATTAAGCAAAAGACGCCCAGAGTGATCACTGTACTAGGAGATTCGTCTCGAAAGCTCTAACACTCAGGCCATCGAGGCTGTGATCGAGAAAATCACGAGGATCATAAGTCTTCGCTCTGTAGTTGAGGCGACACAATCAAACGACACTACGATCGCGGATGGCAGCACCGTCAACTAAAAGTTCGAGATTCTCGAAGACGTTAAAGGTTTTATCGACACTTGTTTACCTCGCGGGGAGACAGAACAATTGGACTTAGTACCGACGAGCAGTGCCCTACTGACGCACCACTACACCGAAGTCATCCCGAATGTCGAACAGAGTAAGGTGCGCTCGGCTATCGAATTTTCGGTCATCGGTCGACATCCAAATTTAACTTATTGAAATCGTTTAACCCGTCTAGGCTTAGACTAAGCTATATATTGCAGCAGAGAAACTGCTGCTACGGTGCGAAACCCATTAATACCGCTGAGAGCTGCCACGTTTTGCCGTAAAATTATTATACCCTATGCTCTATGATATTCGTGCAATTGAGACGAATCAAATGAACATTTGTTTTATCCTTTAAGCCGTTAAGCGTGTAAAGCCAAACTAAAGGACAAACTTCGTCATCAGCCCTTTATACTGTCCTACTGCTGGGCACGGGCCTCTTTTCACTAAGTATGAGAAGGGTAAGGCCATAGTCCACCACGCTGGCCAAGTGCGGGGGCTCTCAGACATGCAGGCTTCCTCACGATATTTTCCTTCACCGATAAGAAAGCGATAATTAACAATTATACGCACTTAACTTCGAAAAGTCATTGCTGTGTGCCGTGGATTCGAACCTGAGACCCTCTGCGTATCAGTCTGTCGGTCTCTCCACTCGGCTATCGCTGCTCACTGGACAGGACATACTTATAAACATACAAACATACCAAAACCCGAAAAACGTTACACTTCAGCAGAAACATTGGGTAAAAAGGGGGTGGCGAATTGCCGAACGGCCCCGGGCGGCAGAAACCCACGCTACGCCACTGGGAGTATCATCTGTAGATGAAATGAGTTCATTACCGGATACTAGATCCCCTGTGGAGAATTCGGACGCTGACCAGACAGATGCAGGAGTTGATGAACAAAACGTGTCGTCTAGTTTACCAGAGTCGAATGCACAGGAATCTGGCCCTTGTAGGGAGGCAATGGGTTAAGAAAATGTCGCAACGTCTGTACCATTATCGGTGAACCGTCCCAAAAGAGTAATAAAACCTGTACGTAGGTATGGTTTTGAGGAAGTAGATTATATATCGATGTAATAACTGTGTAGTTCTTAAGTTTACAATAATAGACATTAAGCTAATAAATCAAGATATCAACAAGTATATACGTAATATATAAAATATGATTAAATAACATTATTGTATACTCATTAAAATATTTCTAGATAGATATAATCATTAGCTAAGTTCATTATACTCATAAATTAAGTTAGACAGTAAATAAGGGTGGAGGTGTAACGTATGTAGTCATAAGTGTTTACTGTATCGCCAGTCTTATAATAAAGCGAGTAAAGAACGGTCGTGTGTTTTACTGCGCTAGCTAAGTACTCACATATTTCACAGTTATGGTTTGAAATTTTACCTTGACCTCAATCTTTCCCACAGGCGTCACTACTTCGCCTGTATAGTATCGTAATTTTAAATTACTCGGTTGTAGTTTACAATGAACAAAGAGCTTAGTAAAACAGTCATAACTTATACACGATATAGCACTGCCGGTGTCGATCTCCATGTTTAGTAAACAATTCTCAACATAAACATTTACAGTGTATGGTCCAAGTAAGTGTGATTGTGGTGTGTTTGTACTTAAAGAATAATTATTATAATATTTTACCTCGTCACTGTCACAGCCGTCATTACCCTTATTTTCGTGTGTATTGTGTAAAGATGTACTTTTTTGTAATTTAGGGCACATCCATTTTAGATGTCCATCCTTGTTGCACACCCTATGAGTACATACATACAATTTGAACTTGCACGTGTTTTCTTCGTGATTGCCGCCACATGCGCGACATTTGTGAATTGCGGTTGTCCCGTTTTGCCGACTGGTATTCGCCTGAAATTTACCGCTTCCCGCTCCGCTTTGACCGCTTGTACCACCGCCGCTCCCGCCGGCTTGAGTACGCGGCACTTGTGTGTTAACCCTCTGGCCTTTTTTTCTTTGTCCTAAGAAATTTAGAGTGCCAACATTTGGTTCTTTGTTACCAGTGATTCTGCCCCTGGTACAATCTTCTACTAATGCCGCATTTGTCTCTGCCGCTTCCAAGGACATAGCTAACGTAAAGGCTTTGTCAAATGATATCGAGTCCTCTTCGGTAAACAATCTCTGGCGTATATCTTCATTAGACAAGCCGCATACGAACTGATCACGTAGGTTTTCCGCTAAGTCTCGAAAACCGCAGTTTTTACTTAGCTTCTTGAGCTCCGCTATATACACAGCTACGGTTTCTTCTTTTTCTTGAATCCGTTGGCGAAATTTAAACCTCTCAGCTAATTGACTTGGTTTCGGGTTCAAGTGCAACTTCATCAATGTCACTAGCTCATCATATGTCTTCTTAGCTGGTTTTTCGGGTGTACATAAATTTGTCATGAGCTCATAAGCTTCACTCCCTATCACTGTGATCAAGGTAGCCACCTGTAACTCCGTTTTCACTTGATTTGCCATGAAATATTGTTCCAGTCGGTCAATATACGCCTCCCAATTGTCCTTTTCTAGTTGAAACGGTCCTACTTTGCCGATGGTAATTTTATAAATATTTACTTTATAGTCACTTAAATATCAACAAAAATAATTTTAAGTACGCGTGAAATCTTTGAGTCCTCGTCGCCACTGTGATATATGTGAGTACTTAGCTAGCGCAGTAAAACACACGACCGTTCTTTACTCGCTTTATTATAAGACTGGCGATACAGTAAACACTTATGACTACATACGTTACACTATGGAGTCCCGCAGGGAAGCGTGTTAGGCCCAACGCTCTTCCTGATTTACATAAACGAACTGTGTGATTTGGGAAGCAGCGGGAGTAAGCTTTTTTCCTATGCAGATGATACCGCAGTTGTTTATACTGGTACGTCCTGGTCGAGTGTAAAAACTAAGGCTGAGAAGGGCTTGGCTGAGATATCCAAGTGGCTTACTAATAATCTACTAACCCTCAACGTAACCAAAACTAATTTCATTTGTTTCACACCAAATCACGATTTTACCATCAGAATGCATGTATGTAGATCTGGCTTACCCAAAAATTGTGACTGCCCATCGATACAACAGGTCTTTTTTACAAAATACTTGGGCGTTATTGTTGATCAGAGACTATCTTGGCATTTGCATATTGAGATCATGATGAAACGAGTTAGAAAATTCATCTGGATGTTCAAAACGTTACGCCATCTAATGTCTTCTCAACTTCTCAACAACATTTACATTGCTCTAGTACAATCAGTGGTAACGTATGGCATACCGGTTTGGGGTGGAGCAACAAAAACTAAATTTATAGACCTTGAAAGGGCTCAGCGATCACTGATTAAGGTTATGTACTTTAAGCCATTCAGGTACCCTACGACAGACCTTTACAGAATAAGTAATTTGTTGACAATTAGGCAACTATATCTCCTAAATTTGACGCTAAACATACCTACATATGGCTCTTTCTTATGACCCAGCTAAGTTGACCAAACGACGAATAGATATCGTGGCTGACTCAGTTAGAGTTCGAACGGTTTTTGCTAGACGTCAATACGCAGTACAATCAGCTTATATTTATAATAAAATTAACCGAAAATTAAATAGGTATATATCCACTTTTATTTTTCAAATGCAAAAGAATATTATTCGAATGGCTGGCCACACTATCATACGAAGAAACTGAAAATATTTTAATCAGAATTGTTTAGCCTAAGACTACAGAACAAAAGGCAGACAGAGCGCGCGGAACACTTGCGTGAGGCCACTAAAGCAAATACAAAATTGAAAAGCGAATACAAACTCGGCTCAGTGCGCTGCGAAGCATCGCACACTTCACACGCCACGATCAATCAAGCTTTTAAATTCATAAAATGCCGTCTTGCGTTTTTAAACATTGTAAAAGTTGTTTCCAAAAGCAAAAACGGGAAGATGGTAATATATTTTTACAGATAACTATGGATTATTTGACTGTTTTATAATATTATTTCGATAAAATTCGTATTTCTGCAGAAAATATGTAAGTGTTGCCAGTTTACGTCGACGCCGTTCTCCCTGAATTAGGGAAAATGCACTTGTCAATTGATTATGTAATAATGATGGTCATGTTAATGAAAAATACATTAACGTAATGTAAAATTATATTGTAGATTATCTTTCTTCTTATAAAATATAGTAATAGAATTTCCATTAGTATATACATTGTTTTGACTTCGATCCCCAAACGATCCAAATATTCGTGTACACATGGCTCCTCGTCAAGCTTTATACACTTTGACCTTTGTACCGTTCTTATGGCGTAGGGAATAAGTATCAAAATCGTACTGCAACTGTTTAGCTTGACTTGGCGCCGTGTGTACATTAAGTACAGAAACAGAAATCATTGATTGCAGCCATTATTAATTTTTAATTGCAATTTTTTTTTGTTTTGATTTATGAATCATAATATTCATAATTTATTGTGTGCATGACAAAATGTTTATAGCTAATTAATATTTAGGACGCAAGCCTATTGCAATTAACCAAACATTTCCAGATACTATACTGAGAATATATATATATATATATATATATATATATATATATATATATATATATATATATATATATATATATATATATATACACATATATATATATCTCTAAACAAAAAATAAACAACATATTCGCCGATCTAAGATCTGAACCCCATGATTGGTATTCGTAAATATATGTAGTAAATGTATGTGGTATTATATAAGTATTTCTTCTGGATCGAGGGTATTAATCACAAAACATAATCTATTTATTTCTCAATTTACGAATAAAATTAGTTAAAACTTTACTCGGTACCTACATTTAAGAAATGAATTTATAAAAGCATACATTAATGGTTTCTTTTATTTGAATCATTTTCATAACAGCATTACATATTAAAAGCATTAATTAAATCCATGGTAAATTCTTCAAAACCGCAAACGAATATAAAATATGTAATATTTTTATATCCGTTTGCAAAAACTATATACAAGGTAGTGGGAGATTATTCATAATCTGGCAACTTTACACACACATAGGCGCGCGTGTCCGTACAGTGCCAGTCGCCAAATGTCACGCACACATAGCTGTCAACGTGCCTCACTTAGTCGGACGAATACGCTCCATCTGAGTCTTAAATCTGTGTGTTTAGCATTGAGTCGTGGACAACACACACACACTCTCTCACACACGCACACACGCACATCAGCAAATCACATATAGAGCTGCTGAAATAATGTAATGAACTAGCTGTAACTATTTAATATGTCTTGTTTAGTTGATTATTATTATTTTTTTTCCCTTTTAGTTTTAGTTTTATTTTGTTCTTTTTTGGTCTTGTATGGTAAAATTGTTTTTTATTGGTCTCATTGTTGTTATACCTAATATAAGGGAAGGAACGAAGTATCCCCTACACAAGTACTTCAGTAACTTACTGGGGATTCTTCAATTTATGTATGAACTCGTATATGAGATAAATAAAGACACTTTTTATTTTATTTTATTTATTTTATTACACATTCGTGAGATTGGATTGTTTTGGGATACATTGTTGTTGCTAGTGAGGACGGAAAAAAGTTGTTGGATACGCACAGATCTCGTTGGTATGTTGATTTATACGTGAGGATACGTTGAAGTTGATTATCGAGTTTGCCATTTACAATCTTGTATAGGGTGCAAATGTCGCTCATCCATCTTCTGTTCTTAATCTTCTAAAGACTGGTCATTTCAAAGTAACAGAGTCGAGTCTCATAGTCTTGAAGTTTACGGCACAGGCCAAACTTATAAGTTAGTGCTCTAACAAAACGTCTTTGAACTGCCTCTACTCTATCTATATGATTCATGTAAATTATTGATGTTTGTTGATGATGAATTCATGACATGGATGAGTGGACTGACTCAGTTCAGTTCAAGTAACAGAGAGATTAACAGCGAAGGATCTGAAGAGTAAATGAGTGTGTTTCCTAGTGTGGAAATAAGTTTTATTTAGCGTTTAAAATTAAAGTTGGTTTGTAAAATAAATTGAATTTAATTTATAGCCGAACCCCAGCTCGTAACAATATTTTACGTACTAACCACTTTAATTCTAATAATGTTCACAGCCGTATAATAGGCCTTAATTTAGGAAGTGCAAACAAAAGACAAAGATTTTACAAAAAATGTTTATTAAACAACCATAGTAACTATTAGTTCTAAAATTTTCCCAGACATAATACACTTAAATTAAGTAATTAATGTCATTCCTGATTTATTGATATTCATCACAAAAATCTTATTCAAATGTTGTATAAAATGTGTACAAAACATCAATTTATTACATAATTATGGAATTCTAAGAACGTCTCTAACATAAAATATGTAAATACTTATATAAGGTAGGTAATGATATTCAAGAAAAATATACTTCCTCAGAATGTAACATTTTCATGCAAATATAAAATGTCACAAAAATAAAGTTCATAAATAATTAATTTCAAATAATCAAAACATCTTACGACAATCATATTATGTTGAGAAAATGGCTATTTAGATTGTCGTAAAAAAAGGTAACAGTAATACCATTTTCTATGAAATCCAAATTGTCCCTTTCGGTATAGAAAGGACTCTCGGGACTAAATTAATTTATGGAAGTGTAGTGGTATCTTATGGTATCTAATTATACCCAATAATAATATACCTACATCTACACTAATATTATAAAGAATAAAAATTTTTATTTTTGTTTGTAATGGATAAACTCAAAAACTACTGGACCGATTTTAAAAATTCTTTCACCATTAGAAAGCTACATTATCTGCGAGTAACATAGGCTATATTTTATTTTAGAAAAAATAGGGGTCCGTAAGGTATTTGGGTTTTTCGGGTACGCCAAGTAGTTACCTCAGGACGCGGGTGAAACCGCGGGAAACGGCTAGTATAAAAATATATAGGTAACATACAAAAACAATATACGTATGTCCTACCTATTTCATATTATTCTTGCATGTAAAGGACTCGATTAAACATTTACAAATATCAAGTATTTATCGTCATAATTATTTACCATGGCAGACGCCACTTGTGTCAGGAGTCAGGATGTTGTGACTTAAAATATTTGCCATGTTTAAGGCAGCACTCACATCTAACGGAAAATGCGTAGAGCGTATCGAAGCCTTTCGCGTTACGCATTTACAGAACATTGTACAAAAGGAAAGTATGATTGTTCTGTTACATGGCTATATATTTTGACTTTGCACTTTGAACAATACGCTACGCGTTTTACATCAGAGTAGTTCGGTCTTAATGCCCAGGATTTATTTTAATTTCTTGTAAATCGATTTTATATATCGAATATACAATGGTCAATCCAATCTCAAGCATTCAAACGTAATTTATTCAATGTCAACTATTTGCTAAAAACATGTTTGTAACACTGCATATATAGGAACCTTACTAATTCACACAGGGTAGAGGTATACTAGTATCTATTTAGTTTCAATCATCAAAAATGTACCTAAGGTACTAAGAACATCCACTAACAACGAATTTGTATAACTTGTATATAATAATTTATAGATCGTTTTTAACAGATGTCAAAAGTTTAAAAATTTCAACGTGTATTAAATACTTTTAGGTTACGATGTTTTAAATAACTATACGTTTAGTAGTCTTCTCTGTGTATATACTTAATATACATAGGTAAAACATAACGTCAATAATGATTATGTAAAACAGTTGACGACTTAAGCTATTTTACATAATACCTATACACCTTTGGGTGAAACTGGTACGGTTATACCGAAACCTGATAGCTAATAATATAATTTATGTGATGTCTACATAAATTCTATCATAATCATCATAATCAGCTTTTAACAGTCCAATGCTGGACTAGGCTTCTCCTTTGAAAGGAGGAAATTATTTGAATGGAGGAAAAATACACGCTGGCCAAACGGGTTGGTACAGGGTTTGTATCAAGTTTTCCTTCCCTTGCAGTGTTGTTCTCTGCATAATACGCTCCCTCTGTCGGCTCTTACGACACCCATGGAAAGATATGGGGTGGTTACATTTCGTATTCTTAATCCGTCACCACACGGACCATGTAGACATATAGTACTCCTAATACAATACAAAAGCGAGAGTATACGTATTACCATCGTCAAAGTTTGAGCTTGGTCTGAATTCGACAATAGTGTGGTCTTGCATATACTTTGCTAAACAATTAAGCGTAGAAACATGTAACATAAGATTTATTATTAATAGAAAGAAAGCTTACACATAGAATAAAAGATAAGAAACAAATATTGTAAAGAAATTGTCAAGGTTAGTTTAAGTTCCATTTAAAGTCATTCAGACAGGGCGAGTAAACTTAATATTGAAGGCAACCTATGTGGTTGCTACAAATCTGACGATGGATGCATGGCGTAACGTCGGTCACCTAATATTCGAACAGTATGTTCAAAGTTACATATTTGACCGATGTTGTTTGCATCAGTGCCTTCCCGTTCATCGGTTCGATACGCTCAATGAACGGGAAGGCGTATATGCCGTAAATTATTATGTGTCACTGTCAACCCATGCCTTTTGAAATAGTACCTATAAGGTAACATTATTTTAGCATTACGACACTGACACAACACTGAAGTTCCGTTGATTATATTATAGTTCACATTTGGTATTTACTCGTCACGCTGTCTTAATCTCTATTTTAAGGTGGACTGACATTTTACGGAACACGCCTGTATATGGACCCGATGCGGATTTGTACGCGAACGCACTGATAAAACATCGAAGAATTATTATTATATGGGTTATTTGTTACCTGTTTTCATGTTCTGGTGTAACGTGACTTACGATACGCGGTGTTTAATCCGTCAGATGTGCGTTCACCCTAATATTTGTATTCCATTTTTTATATAATTAGACAAATAGTAATATTTTAAGTAACGCTCATAACATATAACAACGGTATTTAAGCTTTAAATAATAAATAATAATAATGCGCAATGGTACGCGTAACAACGCCTACCATTACATAACAATATTCCGTAGGAATGTTTGCATCTCAAGCAGCAATCGTTATAATAAAAATATATCCAAAAATAAATCGTTATATAGATACGTCTGTCGTATTTTAATGGAATTTTATAGAAAATGTGTTTTAAAAACATCACAAACTTTTTTATAATTTTTATATTTAAGTAATCATTTTGGCACGATAAAAACATAACAACAAATAATCTTTAAATAACACAGCCCAGGAATAAGTTCTTAAAAATATAAAACTATAGGTACTTACAATGATATTACAAGAAAGAGGTAGATACGTTACCTACGTAGTAATCAATCCGTAGAAACGGTACACTAACGCACACATCGATAACCCCATATTTTATTTTATTTTCAGTTGACAAGATGTGTCAGTTTCACTTTGACGCCGGCTCGCGACTTCACACACACATGTCAGGCTTGCCAACTGGCTTTTGGTACGCCTATAACATATCTACTTCTTTTTACTTTTGTAACATCATTGGGTACCTACATGTTTTATGCAGTGTTGACAGTTGCAAAAACTGTTTGTTTACACTGCACTATTAAAAGTTAATTATTTTATTGGACGTCAAACAGAGACAATCACATTATGATATCCTACGCAGCCTACATGTATAATTCCTGTAAAAATTAAATAGTATCTTTGTATAATGGGGCTGCCATATATTGTTCTACGTCGTAATATCAATGTTTATTACCTTTAAAATGTTTTTGGTGACTAAAAAATAATAAGTAAGTAATTAAGAAATATATAATAAAATCAACAATGTCGAAGAAAATACGACATAAAAATTAAAAAGGCATAAACAAAAAAATTGAGCCTGATTGGAGCATTATTAGAATCTAGTATAGTTTTCAATATGTCTATTAATAATAATTACCTAATTGTAATTAGGTACGTATCAAAGAGGAAGACTGGTAATGTAAGGCGAGAATACGTCATAACTATAGGTATAATTATTTCGCCTCACGTTATAAATGGGATATAGGTATGTGTATATAAAACACCTATAAAAGATGGACTTTCGGAGTGCTTTCGGATGAAGATTTTCAACACACGCGTTGTGTAATTTTAAGTTGCATAAGATAATGGTAACTGCATGCGAGTTCACGCGCTTTCTTGCCACAAAGTCGATCCACATTCCACAATGAACCAGAAAGAAGGTTATTGTGGGTAGAGACATCAGATAAAACGTAAATTGAAATTATGGTCATGAATGCTTAATGGCCTTTAGGCCATTACCTACGCATCATTCGCTTCATCGCACTTGACCTACATCGAAATATACCTGCGCTAATATGTAGGAACATTGAGCGACTAGTGTGATCATCCCTTGATTGACATAATATATATATGTTGGTTGAAATTATACTATGTATTTAGATAACCTATATTTAGATGACAAGAATGGACAGAATTAGGAATGATTACGTTAGAGGTAATATGAAAAGCTAAAAGGGAGTCGATTAGCCTGGTATGGACATGTTATGCAGAGAGATGAGATGTATGTAAGTAGGTAAAAAAGTGATGAATATGCATGTAGAAGGCCGAAAAGGGAGAGGACGGCCAAAGAAAAGATGGATGGATTGTATGAGGATGGATATGAAAGAGAAAGGGGTAAACGATTGGATGACTGGTGACAGAGAAGTAGGTATGGAAGCGGAGGACATACTGCGCCGACCCCAAATAAATTGGGACCAGGGCAAGACAATGATATTATGAGATAACCATTGGGAAAGATTTGCGATTTTATATTTAAATCGTTTTTCTGTAGAAATAGGTATGCCAATGTAGAACAGGTAGGTCACATTTTATTCAATTACATTCACGCGTTGTTTTAGGGCGATTTTTCCAATGCGTACGACGAAACCGATAACAGAACCCTTATTCGTCACAAATAAGTCAAAAAGGCTGCATGCGACGATGGGAATGTATTCGATTCTGGAAAATCGACTATGGACTTAAAGCGCGCAAACTCTGTAAAAATTCTATTATCCTACATATAAATAGTGTAAACCACATTTATATCGTACTACAAAACTAAATGCTTCTAACGAGTGGCCACTAAAGTATAGCAGAGATATACCTAATAACCATTCTACATAAACATATAAAATTTAACTAATTATCATTATTTTGGTGGTACAATTGTTCCAAAATTCATTCTAAGTTGTTCTAAAAATACGAACGTTAGAATGGTGTGGGGTGCGAGTCTGACAAACGCTGGAATGTAGCCTTTGAAGAATGCGAGAGGTCCCTCCTTGGCAGTGTTGCCTATTAGTGATAGTATACTCTTCACTTCACCAGGCTTGGCGTTCATAGCGCGAGTCTTGAGGACGTCCACCGGCTGTGTCATCGTGGTCGCTATGCCACCCTGCAAGTTATAAAGAAGCCTATTTAATTTACGTTTTACACAATTTAAATATCACCATCTACTTGCCCTGTTCTCAATTTATTTGGAGCTCGGCAATCAGGTCACTATATGTATACCTGTACCTCTTCCATAGTTCTCTGTCACCCGTCATGCGGTCATTTACCCTTTTCACTGTCACATTCATTCATCTTTTACTTGATCTCCCTCCATTTTCTTGCCTCTACCTTATGGAACTTAAATAATAACTATAAATAGTATTATTTTTGCAAGATTAATACCAATTGCCGCGCTTATCTAATTTAATCAAAATATAACAAACTTCCCGGCATAACTATGCCAATACTTCAATGTATGACTTATTGAATCAATTTTCCTTCCTGTGTTTTAGGTACATACATGTAAAATATGACAATTTCAAGTGGCGGAAACCTCTATATAATGTTGCCAAGGATGTTAAGACATAAGAAGGAATAAAGATGGAAACCTAGTGAAAACCTGGCACATGCCCAACTGAAATTACATACACATAATATCTACAGTCAAAAGCATCTCTGGTATTGATCTCGCCAAACTTGGCAACTAAGTACAGTGACCTATTGAACCGACACGTGTGTGATTTATATGAGGTAACGGGTCCAAGTCGGGAGCTTGATGCTTAAGTCCTTTGGCACTATAGTGACTTTACCAACCATACGTTACAACTCGATTCGATAGACGTTCTACGCACTGATTGGTTTATGCCGAGTGTAGCAGAGTTACTAGACCAATCAGATCGCGGAACGGGTATCGAATCGACCTGAAACGTGCGGTGGCTAAACTCGTGGTAGAGGCGCAGAAGTATACGAGTTCATCAATCTGTACCTAATAAATTCGACTTCCTATGGACTCAAGGCTCTATCTTCCCCGATTGCTGTTGAGACTTTCGCTTGAGTTCGGGGTCCGCGCGCTATTCTAACCAGACTTGACAGAATATTATGTAAAAAACTAGTGTTATACCAAAAATTAGTAAAGCTTCTTACCGCCACTAAGCTAGAAGTGACGTGTGTAACGACATTATCTTCGAAGTACGGCGTAGTGAGTAGCATGGCCTTGATCTTGTCGTAGAAGGCGAGCTGTCCGATGGTCATGAGCGCGGCGCGCGCGCACGTCATGGACGCGCCGGCCCACAGACGCACCACGCCCTCCTTCGTCGCCACTTTGTACACGCCATGCACCGCGTTCTTGTAGCTGGAAGTCAATTATATAATACTATAGGGTAATTTTTAATTCAACTGTTCCTGTCCGATCCTGTGGGAATTCCGGAAAGCTTAGTGCTCTACCTACGCTCCTCAAGAAACATACATTCCAAATTTCAGCTTCTTTCGAGTTTCGCCTGTGCGTTGTTAAGGCTGCTACACACAGTGCCGGCGGCACGGGCCGCCGGCTTTTACCGCGCGACACGTGCCGCCGGCTTTTGCCGGGCGTCGGTGCCCCCGGCATCTGCCGCAGAAAGCCGCCGGGCATCATTCCAGTTGTATAGAACGACCGCACACAAGTAGCAAGTTGCAACCCGCGCGGCACACCGGTGTGCCGCGCGTTACGCGTTTCGGCACGGTTTAGTCAGTCAGAACCGAAAGCCGCAAAAGCTATCAAAAGACTTGTGCCAAACTGTAGGTAGGTACTTAGCCAGCGTGGTGGACTACAGCCCAATTCATCTCATTCAGAAAAAAGGCTTGTGCCTGGTAGTTGGACAAATAAACAAGACTGATTATCGCTTGAAACTATTCGCAACTTTTTTAATTAATCGCGTTCATACGGTTCATACAGACAGATAGGACGAAAGAGGACTTCATTTTATAATTAGTATAGCCAAGTTACAATCGGTAGGTAAGTCGACATCAATAAAAATCTTATGGAGGAAAGAATTCGACAACATTACCTACTAATTAAATTATCGAAAGTAATCAGACAGCCTGTGCTACGGCACAGGCTGTCTGATTACTTTCGATAATTTAAAATTAAGTACTAAATTTTTTTGTTTATATCAGTACTTGGTCTACTCGTAAGTAGACCAAGTACTGATATAAACAAAAAAATATTATTATATAATGTTTGTCAGATGGTTTATCAGGGCGCGCCTCCTTGAGTAAATGTTTGCGTAATCGTTAGACTCGTGCTGAAATATAATATTATAATGTTTGATCTTAATCCATTATAAGTAGTCGTTCACGTAATGGCTCACCTTGAACTCGCTCAAATTGAAGCCACATATTAGCATTAACACAAATGACAAGCTCTCGAATATCAATAGGTATTTACTACTCAACAAGAAAAATATATTAACAAGACTTCTAAGTATACGACAACTACAAAATGCTCATTATGCGGCGGAGAGCACGGACATTATAATCTACGAGCCACTAGCCTACGAGAGAATTTGCCATGTATGTTACATGGCAAATTCTCTCTTGGGAACCTAAGAGGCGCACTAAGAAGGCATTTCCCGAAATTCCCGTGGAATTGGGGAGACGCAGGCAGGGGCGTCGCCAGCCGATTGCCTAGAGGGGGCAAAGTCGCCCGCCAATGGCCTAGGTGTGGGGTAAAGTGGGGGAAAGTGAAAAATTATGATGAACATTAAAGGTCTTAGCCCAAATAAACGACTCGCCTCACTGCCAACCAAAAGAATATCATTCAAATAAGGGCTTTAAGTATTACTCTTTAGGTATTCTTTACATTGGCAAATTAATTTGTGTCGCCGCACATCTACACTAATATTATAAAAAGGAAAAATTTGTATTTTTGTTTGTTTGTAATGGATAAACTCAAAAACGACTGGACCTATTTTTAAAATTCTTTCACCATTAGAAAGCTACATTATTTGCGAGTAACAAAGGCTAGGTATATTTTATTTTAGAAAAAATAGGGGTCCGTAAGATATTTGGGATTTTCGGGTACGCGAAGTAGTTCCCCTCAGGACGCGCGTGAAACCGCGGGAAACAGCTAGTACTTAAATAAAGGGCAATACTTAAAGCCCATATTTGAATGATATTCTTTTGGTTGGCTGTGAGGCGAGTCGTTTATGTGGGCTAACACCTTTATTATGCATGATGAATAAACTTTGTTTGATATTCGCCTTTTTACATTTGGGCAGAGCAGAGGTAGGAGCGCCACTTCTATATCACTTAAACAAAAAAAATCATGAAGTGCTGTGCCAATACAATGAATACATCACAGATTCCATAAAATTTAAATAACGTAGCGAAATTATGGGCAAAAATTTGAATTTTTATAAAATCTTACTTTCTTCTATGCTCAGGTGGAAGCTTCATATCATTTTGCATCCGCACATTGACTAAGTCTGCCGGATTTCCAACAAAGCCTCCGAAAATTCCACCCAATCCTGCTAGAAATGCTGTCTTATAGAATGGTATTGCTGAGCCCTGCAACCAATACAAAATTCAATTATTTATGTCAATAATGTATCTGCTCCAATGGTAAAACAGCCCCAACTTAGAGAGGTCTTAGTCTTGGAAAATTTTACAGTCAATGAAATGACTAATAGACAGGAATATGTGAATTGATTAGTTTGTTTAAAACAGCAGAATTCATATAATGTAAGTTTATGTAATTTATGTTATTAATATCATCAATTTGTTTATAATGTAAACACAAAACAAAGAATTAAAGAAACAGTCTTCCAAAATCAAACACAACTAGCACTTTTTAGGGATAGTATTCATATAAGCATTATGTATATGCTTATATTAATAAGCATACTATATAATAAGTATAATACTAATAAGATCATAAAAATAAAAATACTGAACTACTTATTTATTAGATAAATTATATGTTTCACAACAGGATATATATTAAATAACTAAGAGTGCATGTGTTGACAATAGTGGTTCTTTAATCTTTGCTTACACAAACCTGTTGTTGTTTGAGAATAGATACCCTCAATAAGGACTATTTAAATATGACCTCTTTTGTAGTAGTAGATTATTTATTAAAGAAATTACTATACAGTAGACACAAAGATGAAGACAAATAAACACAAATATTGATGTACTACTTACATCTTTAGGTGTTAAGTGTTGTTTGGCTACTTCATATATTGCAAACCTTGCAGTAGAGTATGTCAACTGGCGCAGCAATGATGCTGATATACCATTGTATAGGCCAAAGATACCTGAAAATATGATTTTGTATTGATTATGTAAACCTTCTTAGGCCTCTATATTCCCATAATACCTAAGTGCCAGTAGGGAATGAATATATAGGGTGATTCTAGACTGTATTAAAAAGGCTTTATGATACATCAAAATTTTATGTTTAAGATGAAAGAATTATTGAATAGTATTAAGTATATTCATCTAATAATATAGATTTCTTATACTTAAAATAGTGGCATATTGGAGATTTTGGTTTGGGGCAATTATAGACTGTTATATATTAGAATAAAATAGATTTTTGAAAAAAAACAATGAAAACGCTAAAAGTATTTTGCCATAGACATAGGTATTCAGATGATGAAGGGCCTAAGCCCACGAACCTCCACTGCCCTGAAGCCATCCACCTCTGCGAGAGAAATATAATAAATATGTATAATTTTATTTACCATCATTTTTTATCACCTTCCCAGTAAGTTTCATCAATGATATATTTTTTCCTTTTTGTGTCTGCATCTGAACTTTCAACAAATCTAGTGGATGTGTGACACATGCTGCTCCAGCTGAGGCGACGCCGCCAAAGTACCATTTTGATACTCTATTTTCTCTGACAGGGGCCATTGCTACACTCATTGGGATCCTGCAATTAAAAAAAATAATAAATACCTACAAAATTTGCATTTTTATTGTCTACATAATATGTATACATTGTACTATGTACCGTCGTGTAATGTCGTTTAATTCAATTTTTTCCATACAATTCAGTACACTTTTTATACCAGTTTACGTAGTTCCTGTTACTTTTGGCGCAATCACATTTTTTGATATATTTTCGCGGTTGTTTCTCTGGTGCCTGAAGCGAAGAGCACGGAGGTTTATTTTCAGAAATCCAGACATATTTTAGTTTGAAATTTATAAATCAAAATAATTATATTACTTATAGACATAATTATGGAAAACTCGTAGCATTGTTTATTTATGTGTAGGGTTTTTACATTAATAACATATCAAAACATTTTTCTAATTAGATGAACCGTCTGGAATCAATTTTTATATAGTACACCACAGATTTTAACAAAGGAAGGTTTTATTTTTACAGTTAATTAACTATTCAGTATTCACAATATTCCCATTGCTAATATTTTGCTATTTGCTAATTTTAGGTCTTAGGTCTGTTGAGTGCCGAACTGCCGAGCAGTTATATTATATGCTGCCGAGTGCTCTCAAGTACCTAATCAAATTATCAAATGTCAATTTGACATAAGTGAATGTCAGAGCAATATTGTCTAAGGATGTCAAAACTCGAAAAAATCTCGATATGGATATTTATAGTACAATACACTGAACTGTAATATGGACTGTATTGTTTGTTTATTTATTGAAATAAGTAAATAAATAATAATAATGTAAGAATATTTCATAATATCCTGGTTATTGGACTAGAATCTAGTGGAGTATAGACGGTGAGAACAATGTGACACAAAAGATTGTTATGAAACTGGGTTATGATATCAGAATACTCTATATACTCAATATTTTATTGCATTCTACAATGTTTGTTTAGATGGTACTTAAAATACGTAAGTTACAATTGTGGATCCTTTTGGACATAATAATTAATAATAATGGCCATAATTTTGTCATGAAGCATCGTTAATTTCTTTTTGTAAAAATGATTGAGGATGATTGAGAATCAATAAAAAGAATAGTACCTAAGCTTCATAAATTAAACAGCCAGTAAGGAGCTTCGCGCACACTAATATTTCACCGCATATTTTTACAATGATGTAAAATAGGAGGTCTCTTTCGTCACTCTCTTGTGAATGTATGGACAACTTCGGTGTCGGAATTTTCAGACCGCACGAAGGTCTCCAACATGGACTAACAATTTTTGGTCTCATACGTGAACCTCGACTGACAGCTTTACGTGTCTTCTGAAGTACGGTAGCGCTCTCATAGGAATACCAAGTTTTTTGTTTAACTTGGCCGACCAAGCGACAAGCCAAGTAGCTCAATACTATAGAACAGTGGTTCACAAACTTTTTAGAGATTGAACCCTTTTGGAGTCCTAAAATAAAACAAAACCTATTCCCATGTGTACCTTAAACCAACCAAATTATTAAGTATAGGTATATTTTGTCGCTGTGCGTTCATGGAATCGTTCGCCTCATTGCTCTTCACCCGTTATCTCACGAGGTATTTTTACACATTCAGGCTTTCATAGTAGCCAGGGTGCTTAGAAAATCTATCAAATTAACTACTCCTTCTCATTCTCCTCATCACATCAGCCTATTGCAATCCATAACTAAACGCAGGCCACCCAGCGTACGCCACATGACCAACTCTGCCGATTTCAAATCATGTCCTCAAATCTCAGTTCTTATGACTGGAAGACGACCAACATTACGCTTGCTACAACATGCCCCTGGGCAATAACCTGTTTCTTAATCCATCGACCACAAGTTCTGCGATACCTTACTATAGAGTGTGCACTGTATCAACTGTATGGATCTGGCCCACGGTACTAAAACCTTTACAAAACCTAGGCTGCTCTGGTAGCTGGAAGGCGTCAAAACTTGATGGCAGATGAATTTTACAACTATCGAAAACAGGCATGGTATGCACACCCTCCGGCCTTAAAGACCTGCTCTTCAAGGTACGAAAAGCGATATTTAACAATTTAATACGCACATTACTTTGAAATGTTACATGTGCGCGCCGAGGATTCGGTCCCGAATCCTCTACATGGCAGTCTGTTGGTATATCTACTACGCTATCACTGCCTTAAAGTTGCCGTTTAAAATGTAAATCAATTATCATTTTAGATACATTACTGTAGTCGGTTATCTAGTGATTAAGTTATAATTTAGTCAATTTGGAGAATGGCTGCTTTTGGATAATATAGGTGAAAGTCTAGTAGCTAGTTTAAGGATGGAATTTAAAATCTGTCCTTAATGGACATAAAAGTAACCCGTTGCCCAAATGATTGATTGAATGATTCTAACTTCAGTAGGATGGGCTCTGTGATGATATGTCAGTCGGGACAAGTAATTCAATGATGTTGACGACTTGAAACTGTATGCAAGTGAATTAAAAAAAACGCAGGCTGTTTAAGTATATTTATATGTCTCTATAGGTCTATTCGTTCAATAGGTATATTTCAATAAACAATGTATCGATAGGCTTTTCCATGGCTTTTACAAATGAACCTCACTAAAAACAATCTGTCACTGTCACAATGTATCATAATGTAAGATAGAATTAATTATATTCGTTCTGAAATTCTTCAAATTATTGAACAATTTTAAAATATTATACCTCAATACATTATTTAATTTAATCTAAATAGTTAGTAAAAATTAATTTATATAGTTTATTTTTTTATTAGCTTACTATAACTTGCTTTGACAGAATGGTTACGATGGCATATTATTATGTCAAAAAATAATCAAATATAACCTAAAAATGTACCGTAAAATGGGGTGAAGCGGGTCACTTTTGAACTTTGTTTACAATTTTAATATATGACCACTTGACAAAATCAGATTGAAGGTTTTTTTTTAATGTTCCGAGACTCTAAAGTTTATTAAAAAATACATAGTTATAATGTTTTATTAACAAAAATCTGAGAAAAACGTAAAAAACTGGTCAAACCCGGTTCACCCCGTGCTCGGGGTGAACAGAGTCAGAACTGGGGTGATCAGGGTTTTAGGCTAGGGTTGTCAAAAAAAACAAAGTTCCATATTCAACAAGTCTTTAATCTTTGCAGTTAGGTAGGTAACAATTTTTTACACAGAAATAAAAAATCAAACCACTAAATAAATACCTAACAATTAAGTACTTATTTTAAAATCAGTCTCATATAAAACAGCTCCATAAAAAATCTTTCACTCTTATAAATGGGAAAATAACGTTTTTTATAAAATAAATCCTTACAATTTTTAAAACAAACAAATTCAAAATTGACTTCTCGCTTAGTGAAAAATCTCTTGCTCTTATAAATAGGAAAATAACGTTTTTTATAAAACATATCCTTATAATATAAAATAAACAAAAACAAATCTTCTCGCTTAGTTAGTAGGTCCATAATATTAACCTAACATTTAAGTACCTATTTTAAGATCAGTCTCTTAAACACAGTTCCATAAAAATCTCTTATTCTATTTAATCGGAAATAATCATTCTAGAAATATCCTTACAGTGAAAACGAAGACTTCTCGCTTAGTACGTAGATCCATAATATAGATATTATACCCTTGCACCAACATCGCCAGACCTACTCATCTTCTAAAAGCTTCATAACTTCTTCAGCATTATTAAAGTAATTTAAACTCATTTCCGAACCTCTTCGGCTTGGGATCGAAGCTGCATTTGGAGTAAAAAACAGTTTGGGTTTTCTTATTGTGCACACCATATTTTTATCTTCTGTCTTCTTTTTCTTTGTAAGAATACGATTCGATGTAACTATTTCGTCAGATAATATTTTGACCTTAAACTCCTTTATAGCCTCTTTTTTATTTACTTGTTGAATGCTGACATCTTTGTCTACATTTGTGTCTTGTTCCGTTTCTGCCTGTTCTATCAAAATTTCTTCTCTTCCAACTAATAGATCATCCTCTAAAACAATAGGCATCGATTCTATATCCATGTCAAGAATCTCATTCATAGTGGAAGTGCTAGCACTACTGATTGATGGATTCAGAGGTATTTGTGTATTTAGGGACAAAGGAACAAATTTTTCAATAACGCGACTGTTTGAAGATTGCGGTTTGGATTTTTTTCCTAATCCTTTTTTTTTCTGCATTGATACAATATTGCTTGTAGTTTGTTGCTCAACTTGTTCGGGTCTATTTTCATTATTTAATTCATCCGGACACACACTTCTACCAGCTACAACATTTAATTTCTTTTTCTTCTTTGGTTCAGTAATATCCAAAGTTCCATAACGCATTTCTTTTAAATACTTCACAAATGACTCGTTCACAGCATCTTGGGCAGTGTCATCAATTTGGGCATTTGGAAGGCGAGATATGACTTCTTCACTATTTAAAGGAACAATACCAGTTTTTTTAAAACCAGAACGTATATTGGATTTAGCGTTAATATTAAGCTGATTGATCAATAGCTTCAAAAGGCGAGGAAAACATCCCTTAGGAATGGAGCTTAAATTCCGTCCATCAGTTTCTTTCCACTTCTGCAAAATACTCCGCCATGCCTGTTTCATAGGTCGGAAGAAAGCCACATCTAGTGGTTGGGTCAGATGAGTGGAATTTGGTGGCAAAAACACAAAGTGTATGTCCTTTTCTTTACACAGATCTATTATATGCGCTGAAAGATGAGACGATAAGTTGTCACCTATAAGAAGTTTTTTACCGGTTTTTTTGTCAAAATATGGAATAATGACATTTGTGATCCAATCACTAAAGATTTCTCCATCAAACCAGCCAGATTTCGACCTGTTATAGCAGGTTCCTTTTGGGCCTTTTTGTATCCAAGTATCGTAAAGGTAGGTTGACTTATACACGACATAAGGCACCAATAGTTCTCCTTCAGCGTTTGCTGCAATCATCAAAGACGTACACCCTTTTGAAAAATTCCGGACCCTTTCAGGATACTTACATCCACGCCGAACGATGACTTTTGGTCGCCCAGGGTCATCTGATAAATTTGTTTCGTCGTAATTAACTATGTTAGAGTGAGGTACGCCTTCAAGTGACTTTTCTAGTTCTGCAAAGTAGGTTTTCATCATTTCAGGTGACACTTCTGCTCTCGAACGTTTGATGTTTTGAGATATCCGCTTTGATATTTTGTCACTATGTCGTTTCAGGAAGCTCTCAACAAAATCAGGCCCTGGATAGTTATTTTTAAACCTTTTCACAGTAATGTTTGATGTATCAAGATACATTTTAACAATATATCTTAAATCGTTTTGGTCCAGTGGATAACCCCAATCCGCACAAATATTTAAATTTTTTACAATAAAAGCCTCGGCCTCTGGAGTCATTGCCGTTTGGCCACCATGGGGTTTCACTGATTTGTTATTGCGTCTCTGTAAAACTGAATATGAAATTCCATATTTCTCAGCAATACGTCGTATCGATGTGTTTCCAGCTGATATGTCTAGTAAAGCTTGATTAATTATGGCTACGTCATATTTTTTAAGAGATTTCGCTCCCGGTTTGGGTCGATAGTTTCTAGGCATATCTGTAGACAAATAAAATATATTTTATAAATATAGGTACCTATTTGAGCACGCATACTAACTCACCAGGATAATATTGTAATATATATATTATAATATACATAGGTATATTTTAATATATATTATAATGTAATGGCTTAAATTTAAAATAAAGTATGTAAAAATAAAAAATCATTATTATTTTGTAATGATGACCTAGGAAAGGACTGAAAAAGTTATAATTAATATACTATTTTCTTTATTGTTGTATTTAAAAAGACCTAGTTATTACCTAGATAGTTAGCATTAAACTTGTTGACAACCCTAATAAAAAAAACCCCTTCGCCCCTTTCTTGACCCTGTACACCTCATTCTTGAGTCTGTTAGCCCCAAAAGTGATTCTGTTGCCCCCTTTCTATGACCCGCTTCACCCCTCAGGTGACCCTGATAACCCCAAAAATCTAAGTAATTGCCTTAAATAAGTTTTTTTCCAATTATGCAGGAAAATAATACACAAATTCACTCACCTATGCGTTTTACAATAACCTAAGAGACAAGGTTTGCTTAGAACCGGGTTATATCGCCGAAAAATCACATAAACCAAAAAAAAAAACGAAATTACGCGGAACCAAAATACGAGTGTTTTGAAGTGGGTTTTTTAAACCGTTTCTTCTTCCATTCTTCTTTGTCTATGAATCGTGTGTTGCCATTTCATAAAAATTCAAAATCTTCTTTGCTCAAGTCAGTTACCCGACCACAGATAAACTAAGTTTTCAAGCCAGAAAATGAACGTGAACAAAATTAGACTACATGATTCTGTTCCCCCCTGGGACCCGCTTCACCCCATTTTACGGTACGTGTTGTTGCTGTTCTGTTACTAAGTTTTGTGAAGGTTAAATCATTATAGTTTAAGTAGGTATAAATTACTATTTACTGAATAAAGTATGTGAATAAAAATTTAAATTAGAGTTTTGAACGAATTGTGCGTATGTAACACATATCAGTCACTGCTTTCGACAACGACAAACCAAACCACTGAAACCACCAAAGTGTATCTAACTATAACCTTCAAGTCGGTCAATTGTCAAGGCTATCTATAATAATTTTGGCAAGATTACTAGTTTTCCGGGATCATAAATTTGTAATACAATATTTATTATACATGCACACAGGTACTTACACTTTATATTATCAATTTAATTACAAAATAAATTAATTCAAAATAACTGCACTTTCACCTCGACACAAACTTTTAATAACTAAAATAAATATTTTACTTGCACGAGATCACAAAGATTATATAATGTTTCTTGAGAAATGCTATATAGCCGGTAAACTAACACGTACTGAATATGCCTAAGGTCGCGCGGAGTTTGTCTTTCCCGTGAACGCGGCGAGTGTTGAAAACAACTAGTAATGACTGCGTAACGCTTATCGCACGCTGGTAGAGGGCTAAACTGGAACTGAAGTATTTGTCGACGTATTTCGTCAGTTCTTCATTCACAAAAAATGTAACACTGCCAGTGTTACATTTTTTGTGAATGATATTGTGATGAGATAGTGCTCAGTAGAATATATCAATTCCTTATATGTAGTATAATATATCAATTCCTTAATAGATATATTCCTTATAGTACATATTTTTTGTTCCAGAATGTCATCAGATATAATATCACTGCTTCATCTGGATAAACCATTATCTAGTAAACTAATTGTTGTGAAAGAAATTAACAAATGTGATAGTTCATTTGTGTCCAGCAGTATTTTAAACTATTTCATCAAGAACAAAATTGGAGTGCTATTGGTGTCTACACATAATTCTTTACAACATTACCAAAATGTGGGGCTAAGAATGAATTACAACTTACAAAGATATGTGGATACCGGTCTTGTGGACTATTTCAACTTTGGAGAGTATTGTGTTAATAGTTTATTAACTGATAACAACTTACCAGAATTGATTGTAGGAGTGAAAGAAAAGATATTATTAATGCAGAAAAAATATGAGACTGTTTGTGTTATCTTAGATGGAATTTCACATTTGTTTGATTTGTGTTATTCATTGCGTCAAATTAACACATTTTGTAAAGAGTTAATTGATGTAGTTACTAAGCACAACAATTCATTTGTTGTTTGTCACTGTAATGAGGCCAACGAGGATGATGTCACAAGTGTGATGTCAAACCTCCTGTCTCACAAAGCTCACACGGTGTTGGAGGTGGAGAACTTACCATCAGGACTGAGTGCGGATGTGTCTGGGCATCTCACAGTTAAGTATCCAGGCTTGAAGTTTGACAGTGACCATGTTTACACAACTGATATTAAGCCATCTCGTTATCTGTTCAAATTATTTGACAGGGGTGTGAAGTTGTTTGCACCAGGCACTGTGTAAAAAATATAATATTGTTTAGTTTTATTAAGTGTTAATTAGTATATTATGTGTTTTAAGAATAATATATTTTACAATATATAACAAATTTTTATTTAAGACCTACATCATCAGCATCACCCTAGTGTTATCCCGGTTGCATCCAAGACTTACATACCTTGCATCCCGGAGTCCACTTATTGGTCTAACCAGATATGAAAGAATATCAATTTTTTGCACAGATCGACTGCTGTCTGACCTCTGCAACCGAAAGGGATAGCAATATTCCATGGTTTAGACCAGTATCAGTTTATTTGAGGGTATTGACTTCTCATAACGACTGTCAAAGATCATCATGACAGCAGCGACCGACGGCTTAACGTGCTCTCCGAGGCGCTGGCGTCTCCCGTAAGGGATGGCACCGAGAAGAGTATACAGGACATCATCTATTTATTGAAGGTGACCGACCCTGACGACGTGCCTACTTTTGTGGCGAAGGATCTACACAAGCTGCTGCCCGTCACATTTGACCACGTCGACGTAACCAGGTTGCTGAAGGATATCACATCCCTGAAATCCAGCCTAACCAAGGTGCAGTCCAAGTTGAAGACGTAGGACAGCACCATAAGTGAGCTACAACGTGCAGAAGTAGTGTCATTACGAACGCTATTTCAACAAGTAGGTGTCCAACGTAAACACACGACGCGAGGCTCAAAACACATCCATCAGCAGTTTTGAGTCAGCGAATTTTGCTTGCGTCGCCTATCGCCGGTAATGCAAGCAGTGAGACGCGTAATGTTGCTGAACTCGGGTCATCGACACCGGTCAAGGTTTTGACGAGTGTTGATGCATCGACTCCTAAGCGCGCTTATGCCAATGTTGCTGCCAAAAGCAAAACGCAACACAATCGGCCGGATGAAAAAGGGGGTAAACAGAAGCGTTGTGGACCCCCTCATAACGAGGTCGTGGAGCTACGTGCCCCAAAACAAGACATGCGACGAGGACGCTTTCGTAAAGGTGGAGAAAAAGAAGAAGAAACCAATTTGTCGTGACCTTTGTGGTAGGTACCGGATAACGTAGCAAAATGTAGGTAATGTAGCGCTCATAGCGAGACTTGGCTTGCTGTTCGTAACAGATCGGCAAAGTTAAGCAACGCTTGCACAGGTCGCCACTTGGATGGGTGACCAAGTGTGGCATTTACATCTGAGCGCTGCCGTGCTTCGGAGGGCACGTAAAGCTGTTGGTCCCGGTTCTTGTCTCAGGATAAGAATCGTTAGGCCATGTCGGAGGCCTTCGGGCGGCCTAAAAACTCCGACACTAGAGTTGGCCACACACTCACACGAAAAACAAAACAAACCGAATTAATGGGACCGAACACGCTGCTGCGTCCCGCCGTACCAACCACGCAGTTGTGGTCGGCGCACACGCGGCTGCATCACTCCACAAAGGACGAGGAGGTCGTAGAATACCTTACGCCTGAAGACCAAGTGGACTTTGAGAGTCGAGAGATTGGAGTCAAGGCATAACACCAACTTCAAGTCGTATGTGGTGCGGGTGCCGACTCAACATCTCGAGACTTTCCTCAAGGAAGACTTTTGGCCGAAGGGTGTCGTGTATCGGCGTTTTCATGGGAGGTTACGCAATACCATTCAGCGTAACATAGAGCCGTGAACACACCTGTTTGTTTTGTAAATTGTATTGTAATAGTAGGTATATATGTTAGTCTGTAAGGTATAATATATCTGTATGGGTTTTATTACCTGAAATAAATAAATATTATTATTATGTGTCTCTTTTTCACGGCTATTCTTCTAACATGGTGTTAGAAGAATAACCGGTCCTTTGGGAGGCTTACACGGGGATATGGATCCAACGTGCAGAGGCCCGTTGAGAACTTTAATCTGAAGTGGGATGGGACACATGCCGCGGAGCCTCCATAACTGCACTACTGAGTACAGCTATGGACTAGCCGCAGCAAATGTAGGGCTATTGCAATGATGTGGAGTCTAATTTACTGGTTTATGGGGATGGGTGTTAAATGGACTGGTAATAATGATACTATGGATAAAAAACGGCACCTGCCAGTGATACTCCTATAGCATCCGTCCGCGTGGCAGGTGGTGACTCGCCAACTCACTAGATGGGCCCTCTCTAAACAGCCGCCCAAAGCAAACAAACTCTGCCATAAAGGCAGCCAGAGGGCAACACCGGTGCGAGTGGCTAGGGGTGTCGAGCGGTGCGCAACCGGTTTCGCCATCGCGGGCCTCGTGACAACGGAGGCCCGGAGCGGGTTTCCCCGTAGTTACGCCCTTGAGAATGACACTTCCACCCCCGAGCTAATAGCTCTTGCGGCTTCCCTCTGGCCGGCCGACTAAGGCAAGCCAGAGTTGAGAGTCCTGCGGGCACTCTTGGAAATCCACTCCGGCCAGCCAATAAAGGCAAGCCGGAGACGAGGCCCTGACCGACCCTCTGAAGCATTCGGGACCGCAGTGTCGCCACACACATTCAGCTCGCCACAAAGCTGCCCTGCGGTTGTAAGCTTTCTTTTCATCTTGTAATAAATTTTTTGTTTATATTACATGATGAAGGTGATGTTTGAAAGCTGTTACTCTGCCCTCTGAGATTGCGTTAGTCTCATGATGAGATAACGGCTGCCCCAGAGGGGTCATAATTATTATTATTATTATGTTTCTCTATCACGGCTATTCTTTTAACATTTGATGTTAGAAGAATAAACGGCCCTTTGGCAGGCGTACGCGTATTAGGTTCAACGCGCAGAGACCCTTTGAGAGTTTTAATCTAGAATGTGATGGGACACCTACTGAGGAGCCTCCATCACTGTAAGTACTGTTAAGTGCAGTCACGGATTAGCCGCAGCAAGTGCAAGACTATTACTACTTGTATGGAACCTAATTAATCTGGGCTATGGGGATAGGTGTTTATGGATTGGTCTAGGTGAACACTATGGATGAAAATCGGCACCTGCCCTAAATAATCTTATGGCATATCGAAAAGGGGCAGGCGGTGACATCGCCAACTCACTGGATGGGTCCTCTCTAGATAGCCGCTAAGGCAAACAGACTCTACCATAAAGGCAACAAGAGGGCAACACCGGTGTGAGCGGCTAGGGGTGTCGAGCGGTGCTGCACCGGTTTCGCCATCGCGGGCCTCGTGACAACGGGGGCCAGGAGCGGGTTTCCCCGTAATTACGCCCTTGACAATGACACTTCCACCCCGAGCAAATAGCTCTTGCGGCTTCCCTATGGCCGGCCGACCAAGGCAAGCCAGAGTCGAGGGTCCTGCGGGCGCTCTTGGTAATCCACTCCAACCAGCCAATAAAGGCAAGCCGGAGACGAGGCCCTGATCGACCCTCTGAAGCATTCGGGACCGCAGTGTCGCCACACACATTCAGCTCGCCACGAAGCTGCCCTGCGGTTTTATTATTATTATTATTATCACTTGCCTTAAGTAATACGCGTTTAACTTCGTAAAGTCATTGGTGTGCGCCATGGATTCGAACCCGATACCCTCAGAATGGCAGTCCGTTGATGTCTCCACTAGGCTATCGCTGTCTTTATAACCTACATTCTCAAACCAAAATCATACAAGACAATTTTTTTATCTTTTTGCAGCTGCCTCCACCCTACCCCCCTTGGCGACGCCCGTGAGAAGAAGTAGTTAAATGGGTGATCCCCTCTTCAGTGCCACTGCGTCGCTTATCGATGTCCTGGCCTGAGACACAGGATACAGAACATTATTCTCTGCCTAAGAGCTCAAGTCGCGCACTGAAAGTTTGTTTCAAGTGTTGTTTTTGCTGCAGTTCAATGTCGACGCAGGATTGGAGGATCCATTCCTAAGTCGTAATTGTCTGAATACTTACATCCTTGTTAAAATATAACCAAAAACTTAGAATGTGAGTGAGGTCTATGCATATAATTAAGTAGGTATTATCAGGTATTATGCATGAAAAAATGTAGGTGATCATGATTATGCACTGCGCACCTTGGCCTATATGCTAGATGTTTCGATGTCACTTTCCGTACATATGGCGTAGTGGTTCAAAGCGGTCGCCACGTCGTCATAACACTGCGCCGTATGTTCGAGGGTTCGATTCCAAAACACCAGGTAAGTACTGGGCAAATTGTCGTTTGATTTATTGTTTATAAAGTCCCGCGCGAGACAAGATTTATTGTTTGTGCGGGAACTGTGCTTTTAGGGTTCCGTACCTCGAAATGAAAAACGGAACCCTTATAAGATCACTTTGTTGTCCGTCCGTCTGTCAAGACCCATTTTCTCAGAAACGTGTGAAGGTATCAAACTGAAATTTGTATCAAATAGTCAAGTCTACTGTCCCATGAAGCTGTGAAATAATCAAACTTCTAAACCAACGCAATCAAAAGATACAGGTACAGCCGTTTATGCTGCAAATTTACGCAATTTTCGAAACTCGCAAGGGAATCAAAACCTACAGGGTACCTACTTCCGTTGAACTCAGAGTCTTGAAATTTGGTACGAAGCAATGTCTTATAGCACAGATAAAGGTAAAATTGTGAAAACCATCCAACATCCAACCAAAATCATAAAAAATATTTGTATTAATTTTAAAGTTAGGTACAACCTCTTTCCTCATGAACGCCTAAAGTTAATAAATTGAAATTCATATCAAATACTCAAGTTTATAATACGTTCAAACTTCTATCTCAACGCAATCAAAAGAAACAGCCAAAATCCGTAAATTTTTTGTTACATCATATAATTAAAATATTTTTAATAATTTTAAAGGCACTACCCCGTTCTTCATGAACCCGTAAAGATATAAAATAGAATTGAAACTTTCGTGGTCATTTAAACTTATTTTAAATTGTCTTTCGGGATATATACCACGTACCTTTGTTTGGAGTAACCGATATTTAGGGTACTCCAAACAAAGGTACAGTCACGAGCATAAATATATTACTATGGGCAGATTAGCAAAAATATCTGACCCAAGAATGAGTTCAATAATGTCTGTCTGCACGTACGCAGCAAAAATATCTGATATTATCAAGAATCATAATGAAGTGGCATCAAAATTATGTGATGAAAATGTCGAAGCATAAATATGTGATGTGACAGGTGGCAAAATGTTATGATCCCTCGTGGAGAGCAAATACATGCTACATTTTCTACTTTTGTAATTTGCATTGATTCCGCCCTGAAAGCATAAATATGTGACATCAACTAAGTGGCAATAATATCTGACATTATTGTATCTTCAATTTAATTTAAAATTCATAGGAAATAATTAAAGAAATAAATATTATTTTACATTGTTTAAATAGGGCTGTCGTTTTATACCCTATTTATGAGACATATCCCATAACACGAACGAAATAAATTATTCATTTTAGTGGGTAGATCTTTTCTATCTACGGCTGCCGAGTAACAGTTTAGGAATAGGGTGTCGGACTGCCTCGTTAAATTAGTTTTTTGTCATCTATCATAATGCTTGTTTTGTATGTAAGTAGGTAATCATTTTTCATACTCAACTGCTGTACCTACCTTTTTATGGTTTTATTTATATAAAATGTGCTGTAAGAGTTAAAATAAAATTTGCGGATATTTATAGGGGTGCTATGAGACAATATTTTTGATAAATAATAATTTGCAATTTACTTTTAATACAGTCCGGTCCCTTATAGAGTATCATCTCAGGCCCCCAGACTTTACTTATTATTTTGGATTTTTTTTTGGATTTCATTGGATGACTCATGGTCGATGAGTTATGAAACATCAATGTTAAAGAATATGAGAATAAAAAAGGAATTGAAATTTATTGTTCATGATTTTATTGTATTTTTGTGCATATAACAAAACGTAAATAAAATAATATTTTACTAAATTGATTGCTGTGTAAGCCAGAAATTTCCAATTTTATGTAATGGAATACTTTTTTCTAACTTAACAACAGTTTAAATATAATTTTCCTTATGAGGTTATTCCTCATAGGTATATATTTTTAAGTTATTTGGTATTTATTTGTATAATAATACTAATAATGCGCGAACGTTTTACTTCATTCTTACTGAAGACCCATTAGATGGATAATCTAACAAATATAACAAATTTTGTAAAACTATGCTCACAAACTCAACTATGTGCTCATACAAATAGCGAGTATTTGAGTGTCTGGCGGGATGTTAGACGGACGCCTCCGATTTTTTTTGGCTACTTGCAAAAGTGATTGAATTACTTCCCTTCCCTTCTCTATTAATATAAAAATCAAGACTGAGAATTTAAGAATAGTTACTACTATTTTTACGTACCTTTAGCACCTCATAGCTAAAAATTGGCCGTCGATCCAAGCTAGGAGGTATGCGTCTACTCATAGCATATACTGACATTACATTATCCTATAGATTTTGATTCTGCGAAAACAAGTAAGGTTTGAGGGCCCTGGGATCTTGGACTATTTGTTGGGTTGACATAAGAAAAGTTTGACACGATTGATCCGTTAATCATATTAAAGGTTTATACAGCTAATTGCTACTCTTTAAATAATTATTACAAATAATGTCTTATCGTAGTACTGATAATTTACGACATCGAACGGTAGCCGTATATGAAGACACATGGATACTATTCGATGCATATATAGCTCTCGAATAACTCGTGAGTGGTTTAAAAGTTAGTATTCAAAGAGAGGCTTTAAAGTTAATATATTTCCCTCCAGAGAGCCCTTATTTGAATCCCATTGAGAATATGTGGAGTTCAATGGTTTTACAATTGGGTCCAACTCAGGCTGGAACACATGATTTTCTATGTTGTCACACCTTTGACATTTGGGAGTCACTCCGAGGCTCGCAAGTGTGTGTTAATAAGGTTCTACAATGCAAGAGAGCTACAGGACGTAATGATGCAAATGGTGGCTTTGGTCGATTTTAATTCATTATGTATAATTATAGGTATGTCACCGGAAGATAACAAGATCGGTAAGTTCATAAATTTCCTACAAAATTTATAAACTTTCGTAGGATTCTAAACGGGGGATAAATTGTAATATTTTACGCCAATATTTTCGCAAATTTATCAATTTGCTACGCCTCGTGGTAAATTTATAAACCAACACATATCCATTCGTAAGATTCTAAGATTCTTCGCATTAATTTTACGCTTCTTTAAAATACGGCAAATAACACACTGCTTTCTGAGGGGTCGGTCGGTGATAATAAAGGTCGGCATCAGTTCAACTGAACAGGTTATGTTAGGTTTTCTTGTAACCCTGAGCACAAAAATAGGACTCCTTTAACTTAGGCTCATAAAGATCGCTAAAGTCCCAGTTTATTCGTTAAAGTGGCGAACAATGGCGGTTGAGAGGAAGGAAAAAGACACGTGACTTATTCAACAAATCAGAACGCACTTGGCGTTTGGTTATTGCTTACTTATTATTTTACGCGTGAATTCGTAAGTTTAGCTATTTGCGAGAATGTGAGCGTAAAATAATACAATTTATCTCTCGTGTGCGGGTGCATAGGGTTTCCACCAAGAACTTAGGGTCCCAAGCCAACCTCACCTGCAAGTGGTGCACCTGCCGATCAACGGATGAGGCTCTGGCAAACAAAATATCCCGAAAAGCGGCAATAGGCTCGCCACCTATTACGTGGGATCGAAACACTGGCGAAAAGTGGGCGTTTGATATGCCTCTGCCTACCCCTTCGGGGAAACAGGCGTGAGTCTATGTATGTATGTATGTTATCTCTCGTTTAGAATCCTTCGAAAGTTTATAAATTTATTAGGAAATTTATAAATTTGCTGTTCTTGTTATTTTCCGGTGACATATATACTAGCTTAAAATAATTATTTTATTAAGTTGATTAGGCAAATAAAAATTATTTATAACGTGTTTTTGTTCATATTCTTTGCCCGGCAAAATACATAATACTAATAGTATTCAATAAAACATTTTGTCCCATTTTACCGGCTTTATACATACTATCAAATATTTTATTGTTTATAAATTGTAGGAAGGTCAGATATTATTGCCACCTAGTTGATGTCACATATTTATGGCTTTAGGGCGGAATCAATGCAAATTACACAAATAGAAAACGTAACATATATTTTCTCTCCACGAGGGATCATAACATTTTGCTACCTGACACATCACATATTTATGATTCGACATTTGCATCACATAATTTTGATGCCACTTCACTCTGCTGCCTGACAATATCAGATATTTTTGCTGCGTACGTGCAGACAGACATTATTGAACTCATTCTTGGGTCATATATTTTTGCTAATCTGCCCATAGTAATATATTTATGCTCGTGACTGTACGTGGTATTTATCCCGAAAGACAATTTAAAATAAATATAAAATTGAAATTCATATCATATGCTCAAGTCAAAACTAAAGGGTACCTACTGCCAGTCGACCTTGAATCTTGAAATTTGGCATAAAGCATTGTTTTATAGCACATAGGAAAAATTTCGAAACCTTAAATTTTGAGTTATAGGTACATCACATATTTTTTTAAATAGGTAATCTTCTAATATATAAAATTCTCGTGTCACAGTTTTCGTTCCCATACTCCTCCGAAACGGCTTGACCGATTTTGATGAAATGTTTTTGTGTTTATCCGGTATCTATGAGAATCGGCCAACATCTATTTAAAAAAAAAAAAAAAAATTGCGTTTGCCGGGTCAGCTAGTTATATATATACCTACAGGTTTGTACGGAACCCTCGGTGCGCGAGTTTGACTCGCACTTGACCGGTTTATTTAAAGTACCTAGGATAGGCATCTTAATAGGATAGTCTGATATAGATGTAGGTACCTACTTACCTATCTGTATGATCGCATCTTCCGCTGCGTCACGCCAAGTATGGTAGGTATTCCCGATCCCCATAGGCTAAAAATGTGTGATGCATAAATCTGTCCTTTTAAATGAAATTCTTGCGTTACTGACCGACAAATAACGCACAATCAAAACGATTGGGCGCAAAAACTGAATCGCTGAAATTTGGCATGTATGTTCCTTGGGGACCGAAGAAGTGCACTAACAAGGAATGTGCCAAAATTTCCACCGTATCGGGCAGAAACGGTGAAATTTGAATAATATGCGTACCTGCGGGCGTAGCTGCGGGCACCCTCTATTAGGTAAAAAATATAATCATTATTATGCAACAACACATGATTATTGCAGCTGTTGAAACACAGTTCACTTAAGTAGGCAGGTATGTAAACAGGGGAAGGCGAGCAAACCCTAGTTTGCACACCGAAACATGTATTATGTGTGATCGTGGCATTTGTAGTAAATTCACGTTCTAGGTTCTAGCCAAGAGATGATTGAAATAATCTTAAGATATGTCAATAATATTGATACCTATACTTACCTACCTACCTAATTAGTTTAGTAACCTAAGTTGTCGCAGCCCTCTTTCGCAGGGTCTTATTTTTGGATTGGGAAAGGGAAGGGTAAGGGTGAGACCAAACGAGCGTAATTTTGTGAGTCGTGAGTTGCAGAATTTCGGTTGCAGAAATTCTGCTGCATTCGGTTTCATAGAAAAGTCCTATTTGATTCACACGGCGACGCAAAATGAGTTACTAACAACAATAGGCTTTCTTTCTGCAACCGAAATTCTGCGACTCACGACTCACAAAATTACGCTCGTTTGGTTTCACCCTTAAGGGAAGGGAAGTGGTCCTCTCGCTGGTTAATCGACCAGTTACATTTAGATGCCCGGAACGGCTCGAAGCCGAGACCTTTGATGTTCTGGATAATGTCCTCACGAACTGTGAGTATTAGGTAATTAAGTGAGCTGGCTGTCTACATAGGAAAACATATATGTAGGTAAACAGGAAATGACTTAGTTTGACCGAAAGATCTAAACCGTACGTACCTAATGAAGGAATATTATTCCAAGGTAGCGGCGGTAGCCCAGTGGTGTACGTGACAGACTGCCGAGACGATGGTCTCGCGCGGGTTCGTTACCCAGTTACCCCGGGCACACACCTCTGACTTTTCGAAGTTATGTGTGTATTAAAATGTTAATTATCACTCGCTTAATAATGTGCCCGGTAGATGGTAATAGGCCCACCCCCTATTACATTGGGACCGAAACATAAATGGCGAAGTGAGGGTGTGTAATACACCTCTGCCTACCACTTCGGGGATAAAAGGCGTGAAGTTATGTTATGTTATATTTACTGCCACTTGTGTCTGGGTATTAGGTAAGTAGGTACCTATAACCTACTTAGGTACCTACATGATAAAATTTAAAAAACTAAATTTGCGTCATTTTAGAGATTATTCGTAAAATTACCTGTTACAGTGATTAAAGGTTCTCTTTTACTCAGTTTCGTAGATTTTTATTTGAATTAGAGATTAATCGGTGTAGAGCGTCAAATCTATACCTACCTAATTAATAGCTTTAATAAGTATTACCTTCCTGCTTGCCTTTGCCACACTACTCTTAAAAGTTAGTTAAGTAATTTAAAAGAAATTTCATGATTTGAAAGATCGAGCGCGCCTAAGGAATACAATTTTCTTACTGTTAGGTAAAAGGTCGCGCATTTGGTTGAGGATAAAGGTTTCATCAGAATACTGGGTGAGCTCCTGCACAATAGACGCTTCCAGGTTTCCTTGGGTCAAAACAAGAGTAGATGGCGATGTCAAATAAATGGTCGCCCACAAGGTAGCGTTTTGGCACCAACACTTTTTAATATCTACACGGATGACCAGCCTTCAACTCCGCTGACTGACCGTTTTCTATACGCCGATGACCTGGCACTAACAGCCCAAGGTACGAGCTTCGAGGAGGTAGAACAACACCTGGCAAGTGCCTTAGAAACACTCGGTACGTACTATAAAAACAATGGACTTAAACCGAATCCAAGCAAAACTCAGGCATGCGCATTTCACCTTCGCAACAGTAAGGCCAGCAGAAAGCTCAACATCTCATGGCAGGGCACTAATATTCAACATAGCCCAAACCCTAAGTATCTGGGAGTCACACTTGATAGGTCTCTCACTTATCGGCGCCATTGCGAAGCTACTAGGCAGAAAGTTGGTACCCGAAATAACCTCCTCCGACGATTGACTTCCACACACTGGGGAGCATCGCCTGATGTAGTCCGAACTACTGGCCTGGCTTTATGTTACTCCGCGGGTGAATTTGCGTGTTCAGTTTGGCATCGATCGGCTCACGCAAAACAAGCTGACTTGGCGCTGAACGAAACGTGTCGAATAATCACAGGATGCCTTAAGCCAACACAATTAAATAAACTTTACCCCCTGGCAGGCATTGCCCCACCCAGGGCCGAACCTTCCCTATGTGCAATGTATGCGGCGCACACAGGCGCCAGGGTGACAGGGGCGCCGCGCGCCGAGATATGCGTTAATTATAACACTTATTTTCGAAAAAGGATGCCAAAAAAGGCGCTTCACAGATTTCGCACACAGGCGCAGTGGCGTAGGAGGGGCAAATAATTTAGGCTGGAATTGTTAGGTAACGACTAAAAAAAAAAGTCATCCGCCCTATGCCACTGCACAAGCGCTTCATAGATTTCGCATACAGGCGCTGCATTGGGTCGGAACGGCCCTGGCCCCACCCGCGGTTCGGTTCTCGTTTCTTCGAGAAGTGGCCTGCATAGTCGAGAAACGCCGCCAGGAGGAGGACCCCCGGCATCCATTGCACGACCATAAACTGCCCCGTAGCAGACTAAAAAGCCGCAAAAGCTTTTTGCGATCTACTGAGGCTAGCAAAGACCAACCAGCTAACGTAAGGAAAAAAATGTGGCATGAGACAGTCCCACCCCCCACCAATTATGTTGATGCCAACGAAACCTCCCCCCCCATATGCAGGTGGCGATCTGCAATGGCCCATATGGAGATCCCTGAATCAATTACGAAGCCAGGTTGGCCGTTGCAGATATAACCTAGCCAAATGAGGTATAATCGATCCGGCCAAAACGCAGTGCGAATGTGGCATCCCAGAACAAACCATGAGCCACCTGCTGGAGTGTCCCAAATGCCCGCACAGATGCTCGGAGGTCGATTTACACCAAGCCACCGACAATGCAGTTGCTGTGGCCACACACTGGGCTGATGCCATTTGATCTCTATACCATCGACTCGAAAAGAAGAAGAAGAAGAAGACTGTTAGGTACTGGGTAGATAGAAACTGTTACTAGAAATAATTTGGGACCGAAAAGTTAAATTTATTACCAGCCTTCAGAAGGTAGGTAGTTAGGCTCAAATTAAAAGGTTGTTTACATTTGGTCTCCATTCACAGTAGGTACCTACCTACACTCTATGTTTGCCTAACAAGTGTTTACCCTTTCATTATCACCACCTAACTTCAACTCAATTCCACGAACTTGAAGTCTATTTGTAGAATGTTATGACGGAAAACTTCCTGCGACGCGTGACTTGGGTACAATTGGTACAATGCTGTCAATTAAGTGTAGGTAAGGTAATAGTTACCACGTTTGACAAACGATCACCATCAATCTTCGACTGCGGACCACTAGAATATTTTATTTCAACTATACTAGTCCTGGATGATATTTTTGAAAGCCATATTGCTTAGCAACGGGTTACAACAATTCTTTGTATCCATGTGTACCTAATGGCTCTGTACTGTATGTAAAGTTATCGTGCTTACTGGCTGTAGCAGTGCTGTGGATGCGATTCCCAGAAAACTATCGCTGAAAATTGCGTAGTTCTTCTAAGTCCCAAATTATTTGTTGACACATTTGCTATGATATAAAGATTGCCCTGCGAGGCCAAAAATTGATTTTCTGACATGTTGTACTCTCATCATCTTCATCAGCCCTGAAAATATACTGTCCCACTGCTGGGCTTGGGCCTCTTCTCTCATTATGAGAAAGGTAAGGCCTTAGTCCATCACGTTGGCCAAGTGCAGGTTGGCAGACTTCAAATGTCTTTCGAGAATATTATGGAGAAATCTCAGACATGCAGGTTCCCTCACGATGTTTTCCTTCACCGCTAAGCAAGCGATAATTAACAGTTTAATACACACATAACTTCGGAAAGTCGTTGGTGCGTACCGTGTATTCAAACGCGAGATTCTCTGCGTAGCAGTCTGTCGATATATCTACTAGGCTACGCTATTGCTGCTCTATACTACTCTACTAACTAACACAGAAAGTTTATTTAGATTAAGCCATTTTTCAAATTCAAATTCTTTATTTCAGAAAATAAATAGAGATATAGAATACGAGAGAGAGAAACTTATACTATATTATATTATGCTTAAAGCTAAAGTGTTATAATTATTATAAACTGCGTGTCTGTAACCGATTCTGTATGATTGACTAAAAACGCAGGCGTAGGTTAAAAGGAGTTTCCTAGATAGTCATAGGTAGGTTAGTGAAGTTAGTACAACCTGATGTTTCTCAATTAGCATGTACAGCTACTTAATTGCAATTGCTCGAACCATGAGCGCCGACAGGATTACTATTAAGGAGTGTAATCAGAGGCGCCAGCAGCAATTCATTTGGAGATGGAAAGGTAACTACTCGAACTGTCCCTCTGCCAGAGGGTCAGAGATTTTTGACACCAGAGGCGCTTGCTCAGTTGCACCTCTCTCCTTGCGCCCACAGCCCAGAGCAAGATTTTTGTACGGGTCTATCGTAATTATTTGAAGTTTCCATCTTCCTTTGACCAAGGCTGATGTAACCTACGCTGAAACATCAGGGCAAATATAATGAAACCTCGTATTTCACTTTTTTTTTTTTGTTTATAGACTCATGCCTGTATCCCCGAAGAGGTCGGCAGAGGTGTATATTACGGCCACATTTCGCCATGAATTTTTAGGTCCCACGTAATAGGGGGCGAGCCTATTGCCGCTACCGGGCACATCACCATCAGACTCCGTGCTGCTACTGAGAATTCGGCAAAACTCAGTAACACTTTTGCCCGACCCGGGAATCGAACCCGGGGCTTCCGATCAGCAGTCGCATACGCTATCCACTGGACCACGGAGGCATATATTTCACTTTTATTTTAAAATAAGCAATTACGCGATATATGTCCACCCCTTACATATGTAAATTATTACCATTTACTAAGTTTTCACTGCAACTCTACCAAGTCGACAGACGTCTGACGTCTGAAGTCCACAGTCGTTTACCCGTTTACCTTCACCTAAAAGAAACTGGACCATAATTTTAATTATACAGAGTCACACAATTCAAATTAGTGCTTGCATGCTAACTAACTTTGTTGTAACTAATACCTGTTTAGTAGAACCCACTAATGTATGTGTGGTGGAATGTGTTGACGAGAATACACAACGTGGATTTAAAATATGCCTAACTAATAGAATTTATTATATGTGGAAGGTACCCTTCGCGCGGTATATTTGATTAAAAAGGCATGTTAAATACAAGTAACATAGCTGGTTCACGTACATATTTTTACGTAGATAATAATGCTTTGTATAACAAGCATTTTTATGTCAAATAAAATTTAAATACATTTATGTTAAAATTATCAGTAATAACTTAGCAAAGTTGCTTGAAAATTGAATTAAGCACTAAGCATTGTACCTACAAAAAATACCTACTCAGCCGCTGATGAGTTATTATATTACAATGCTCTTACATTATATAGTCAACTAAATATGTATGTGTAAGTTGGTGAGTATGTGATTAATAACAGTCGACATGACGGCGCATGAAACTTTTATTTGTGGGGTTTAGCTGTTGCCCCAGCGACCGCCCAAAGCGAAGGCTGTATTTTGACCAACGTTCAGTCCACGTGAAGCCACGAGGCCGGAGACCGTTTGACTTCGCACCTCGTACCTTAATGACTTTGAACATATATAAACATTCTTCATTTATAAAAGTACGGGTTGTGCTTATAGCTATCGTGCTGAGACTTTAATTGATTAACGACAAGTGATTCATGTTACTGGGCTAACTTTTAAAGTGTGTTCAAACTTGCATAAAGAGAAAAGGTGTTGTTTTTGGATGCCTCTGAATAGATGGAGTGATGCCATGACCGCGAGTACTTTATCCAGTGGTGACAGGTCTCACGGCAGTATCCGTACTGTTACTGAGGAAAAACTCATGGTAAATAAACTTTGTACTTATGTTTGTTTTTAATTAAACTTTGACATTTAAGTACCTACTAAATACCTACTGCAGATTTCTTTATTTAAAGTGTTTGGTAAGTTCTAAGTACGTTACTACTTAATAAGATACATTTCGTAACTTTTATAACTGATATCAACCTCCAACAAAAAAGTCAATATAGATAGTAGGCAATATTTGAGAGTTTGATGCATCTATAAATAAGATAACGTGGAATTAATTTGCAGATAGCCAGATAGGACAAAAAATATATACGAAGTAATTTCGTTATGTAAATTTTGCCTAAAGTTTGCCAACCCACACTTGTCCCGTGTGGTGGACTATGGCCTTACCACTCTTATAATGAGACGACGACGTGCCCAGGAGTCCGACAGTTTATAAATAGGCTGAAAATATTGTTATGATACAATTAAGTCTAAGCTAGTCTCAAACTAAGCAGAACTTGTACCTACTATGGATACTAGGTAATAGATTATACATACACATAAATACCTACTTACTCACATATTATAGTTTTGTTAAACTCATATGATTACACAATAAGGTCCTTGTCCACAAGAGGTCACAGCAATCAAGTAACTTCCTCAAAACTTTGGTCACTTGTACAATTACACTCATTGATTAGGTAGGTTGTATCTTTATTATGTGTTTAAGTCAATTAAACTCAAAGTTGCTTTTCCAGTGAGGTTAAGTAGAGTCTAAATAGATTTTACAGAAGCTTTGACACTAGCTTTACCGCAGAGCGCTTACCACGAAAAATTGGGCAAGATCTACTGCCGTCTGACCTCTGGAATTCAAAAGATAGTGAAGTCATGGGTCTAGTGGGATTGACTCCTCATAACGATTCTCAAAGATATTTATGACGGACAGTTGAATGTGCACGCCAAGGCACAGAGTAAAAGATAATTTAAAACGTAATACGCGTAGGTATAATTTCGAAAAGTCTGTGGTGCTCTCCGCGGGCACAGAAAACAGCGTTGGTTTGGAGTAGTTTGAATCCGATTCCCTCTGAAGGCAGCATTTTGGTATCGCCTAAGGTATTGCCACTAGGCTATTGCTGTTTTAAGTAGAATTAGTATAATTATTCTACTTAAAATAGCAATAATCATGAATTATTATAAATTTAGAAGAAATTAGGCGTTAATTGTATAATTTGACGGATCTGTAATTCGACTTGTAAAGTAACCTATCAGCATGTTATAAACAATTAGATAGACGTTGCATGCCGCTTTAGTTAATTGGCATAATCAACATCAACTTGGTTATTATTTCGAATTGAAACCTATTTATTTTATCACGTAAACGTAGATAGCATTTACATGTTAGGCATAGAGTAGATACATTGTTAGGTATATTATAATTTTATTGGTAATCGAAGGTGGTTATCGTGTGAACAGATATCAGTGATGAACTGATGACCTGAGATGACATTCAGTCTAACCCAAGTACTTACTGCAAGCAAGTACGGAACATGGTTGACCATTGATCTTTTATTAGCATTCGTTAGTAATTATAATCGGTAATCATATGAGTTTACTAATAAAATTAATAGCATAGGCATATTCTTAAGCTATTCATTTTATTAGTACCTAAACGGCAAATAATTTGCTACATACCTAAGGCACAGATTACTAAATAGTTACTTCCTAAGGATCGAAAATGCATAGGTAAGCAGAATTCAGGAGGCAGTAGTTTGTTTATTTATACGATGACGACTGCCAAAAAATTGTTCTAAAAATTTGATATCTTAGTCTTAAAATTTGGTAAATCTCGAATTTTCGTAGATTTTCTCTTACTTCGGTTCGCATATAAAAAGGCAATGCGCATACTAAGAGATCATGAATCTCGCGATACTTTATTACTTTACAAACCGCGACCGCTAAGGAACACTCAAGACTCGAAATAACAATTTGACACGAATTGGTTTCGAATTTAACCGACAACACTCGACGCAGTCAAAATAGCGGCAATCGCATAGCTAAAATAAATATACTACTTCCTCCTTGAAGACAACTTTGGTCTCTGTCATGTTTGAGAAAATTCAATTGAAAATAAGAAGTGGTGAAAAAGTAGCTACGTTAATACAGTCTGGTATAGAAGCTAGATTGTATTCATAGATAGTCTGCTAAAAAGACTTGACGAAGCTGTTAAAAATACGGATATAGGTATATATAATAAAGTATGGAGATAAAATTGTGACTGAAGTGTTTTTACGTTTGTGACTAGCTGATTTTGCCTTCACCTCGCCCTTATCACTATTCTTCATATTTAATATTTATGATTATGTTTTATGTGTTGTCATTGGCATATGAATAAAAACTCACGAGTTTTGCACTGCGATGTTATTATGAGTTATCATTTTGGATTTTTATAGTACTTGGGACCGACTATTATATACTTAGTTACACAATATTTAGGTAGGTATTTGTTTTTATACATTATGCGTGTCGTTTTGGCAATATATAGGTACGATCGTGAAGATATAATATCTTATTAAATATATACATAGGTACACCTACAAATTATCATACAAACAAGTTAACAAACATCCATTAAGTTTCGTTTTTTAACTAAGTCTTAATAAATAATAATAATAATAAATCCTTATTACAGACACAGATATACATATTTTACAATTAATTTAGAAAATACAGTTAAATCCACATAGAGCTCCTAAAAAAGTTATAAAATAGAATACTTATATAAAACTAGAGGACGCCAGCAGCTACGCCTGCATTTTTTTTTAAATTTACCCGTTTTGTCCGATCCCGTGGGAATTTCGGAAAATCCCTTCTTAGTGCACCCCTACAGTTCCCAAGGAACATACATGCCAAATTTAAGCTTCCTGCGCCCAATAGTTTCGGCTGTAGCATGTCTGTCAGTCAGTCAGTAACGCAAGGATTTTATATATTAAGAAGATACTCATCATCCTCCTAGCGATATCCTAGTTTCAACCTGGGGTCCGCTTAGTAAGCGTCTAACCGGATTTGGCTGAATATTAGCTTTTCCATAGAGCGACTGCCTGTCTGACCTCCGCAACCCCAAGGGATAGCGATATTCCATGGTTTAGACTAGTGTCAGTTTATTTAGAGGTATTGACACCCTACAACGACTATCAAAGATCTTCATGACAACCGGGGCCGACTGATTAACGTGCTCTCTGAGGCACGGGACAAGCGATAAATGACAATTCAATACGCACATAACTCCGAAAAGTTATTAATGCGCGCCGTGGATAAGAACCCGATACCCTCTGCATAGCAGTCTGTTATCTCCACTAGGCAATCGCTGCCTTCAGAATATATAAAACTAGAGGACGCCAGCAGCTACGCCTGCATTTTTTTAAATGTACCCGTTTTGGCAGATCCCGTGGGAATTTCGGGAAATCCCCTCTTAGTGCACCCCTACGGTCCCCAAGGAACATACATGCCAAATTTCAGCTTCCTGCGCCCAATAGTTTCGGCTGTAGCGTGTCCTGCGTGTCTGTCAGTCAGTCAGTAACGCAAGGATTTTATATATTAAGATACTATGTATATTAAAATATACATTAAAATACTATGCTAAGAAATATAAACACACATACAAAGAAATATACGAAGAACAGAACAGAAAATAATTTAGAGGTCGTCATCGACTTCTTATCGGTGCTACGACGTAGCATCTATCAACGTTTATTGTTCTGATGACCCGGTGGCGTAGCAGGAGTGTAACCGACCGAAGGTCGAAAGTTGAATCCCCGCTCAAGTTAACCATTTTTGTACGAGACCATAAATGTTTGTCTTGGTCTGGGTGTTTCTATGTATAATAATATGAAGGTATTTAAAAATTATACCTATATGTTTAGGTATCCAATGTCTATAGTTGCTTAGTTATTGCTGTAGGTATGTGGCAGAATATTATTACAATACATTACAGTTTTAATTAATCAACAGTAAATAGCAGAATCACCGAGCTCAAATTTTCATTTTATCTATTAAGTTTCTAAAACTTTTTGTTGTCATGGCCCAACACCAAAATTTTTTAACCATCACCTTTACAAGGTACTACTATTTAACTTCAGGCTCTTAATTTCTGTTTGTTAATAGGTAGGTAAAAGTCGAAATCGTTTATTCATCTAGGTCATTAGGTGACGCTTATGAACGTCAATTTTTTAAATCGAATTACTTAATGGTACATAAAATGTATGGCAAAAATTTACAAGCCGGTCTTCTCAAGTTGCAAGCATAAGATTGTTGATTTCCTATCGACCAGTAAAAGTCTAACAATGATGTAGTATTACATCATTGTTACACTTTTACTGGTCGATAGGAAATCATGATGTAAATCTGTGACTAAAGCAATCACAGAAACGAGTGTCACATAGGTTGACACGTACCAATTGTTACAAATGCTTATTTCGCTTACAGTTTTGAGTAGGTAATTGTGTGTCATAACATGTGTCATAGTCTGCATTATCGCTAATGTTCAGCGTGGTTCAGTCTCACAGACCACTTGGTCTTAATGCAATTGTTGTCTACTATCTTGTAATACGTAGATGCACCTCTATTAGTCTGTATTGTAGTGTTGCTTCAGACTTATGAGAATGAGTAGCAATAATACACTGTTAAATATTAATTTTACCAACAATGTTGACATAACTGTTGTAATAGGTGTGTAATATTGCTGTCATTTGTTTATTTAATTAGTCTTTGAATTTTAAGCAATAAGCTACAAAATATGCTGATGAATCTAGTTTTGCTCTGGTTAGCATAGTGTGAATTGGATAAAACATAAAATGTAGAGATGAAGAGACTCTACATTTTGTAGCAATGTGAACAAAATCTTGTGACGAAAGTATAAACACATACGATTTCAGATAAATGTTGTATAACTTTTTATTATTTTATCTTGTTTAATGAGAGAGATACAGGGTAACAGTTATCATTGATAAATAAAATAATAAATACTACATATATCTGGTTACATAAGTGTCTACAAATTATAATAGGCACATTGAAATATAATACATAATTAATGTTTGTCCAATCTAAGGTTCCAAGGTTACGTAGAGCCTTGGAAAAGGAAATGTTATAACATGGTAGGCAATATCATCCCTCCCCTCCCCGTGGGATCTCGACCTTGTCGTGGTGGGGGGGCTCAGTAGCCGTGGATTGGACACCCGCGGTGAAGCTAAGAGAGATCCCAGGAGTGGACGCTCCACGTGGGCGTGAACCTGCGTTTACAAACAAACATTACTCTTGAAAATTGCGTTCAAAGTCTTTACGAAAATTAAATGCATGAGATGCAGATGGGTAGGTACGTAAAGTTATATATGTTACAGCCATAGTGATTAATATCAAATATACATAATGATGGTCAATATATATCTTATCTTATACCTACTAATATATAAAGCTGAAGAGTTTGTTTGTTTGATTGTTTGTTTGGTTGAACGCGCTAATCTCAGGAACTACTGGTCCGATTTGAAAAATTCTTTCAGTGTTAGATAGCCCATTTATCGAGGAAGGCTATATAATATCACGCTATGAGCGACGGGAGCGGAGCAGTAGCCTTAAATAACGCGGGTGTAACGGCGGGCATCTCCTAGTATACTAATATAAGAACTGAAGAGTTCGTTTGTTTGTTTGGTTGAACGCGCTAATCTCAGGAACTACTTGTCTGATTTAAAAAATTCTGTCAGTGTTAGATAGCCCATTTATCGAGGAAGGCTAAAGGCTATATGATCACGCGGCGTATAACATCACGCTCTGAGCCACTGGAGAGGAGCAGTAGCCTTAAATAACGCGGGTGTAACGGCGGGCATCTCCTAGTATACTAATATAAGAACTGAAGAGTTCGTTTGTTTGTTTGGTTGAACGCGCTAATCTCAGGAACTACTTGTCTGATTTAAAAAATTCTGTCAGTGTTAGATAGCCCATTTATCGAGGAAGGCTAAAGGCTATATGATCACGCGGCGTATAACATCACGCTCTGAGCCACTGGAGAGGAGCAGTAGCCTTAAATAACGTGGGTGTAACCGCGAGCTCATCTAGTAATTAATAAATTGCTTAAACATTTTGATTAATTAATGGTTTCATCTGGATTTTAAATTCTTCCGTTATTCATAAAGGCCAGCTAAAGTTGTCAAAGTATTAAATACGGTACGTATACGCTGCCTTACCACTCCGATACAGCATGGCGTGATCACCAAGCCACGCTATAATGAAAAGTGGAGTCAGGGGACGATACTTAATAAACTAGGTTGACTATTTTTCGGTGCAGGGTCACATGAAAACCTAACATAACCTAAAAGGGTTTTCCTGGATAATAGGCTAGTTAACATTATATCGATGTCCAGTACGAAACTCACTAAAATAAAACTTTACAAGCTTCACTTCACTTATAATATTTTTCTTTCGCCTCGTTGGTCTCGCGGCATAAATGTGCGCGTGGGATTGTCTCGGGTTCGATTCCCGGGTCTGGCAAAGTGTTATTGGGTTTTTCCGTTAGCAAATTCTCAGTAGCAGCACGGAGTCTGGTAATGTGCCCAGTACGGCAATAGACTCGCCCCCTATTACGTGGGACTAAAATAAATCTGGCGATAAGTGGGTGTAGCAATGTACCTCTGCCTACCTCTTCGGGGATATAGGCGTGAGACTATGTCTTTCTAACTTCATCTAAGAGTACCAAGATCATAATTATATAAAATAGCTAGTTAGGTAATGTGATTAATTCGGTGTCAATTATATATTACTTTGTCCAAATTTAGTAGATGTTATATATTATGGCTAGATAGTATTTATATAATACCTGCATTTATTACTTTGGCTGTAACACATATATCTATTACCTACCACATTCAGATTAAACTATTACTAAAAATTAAATCTCTGCTTTGCACGGGTATACAAGGTGTAAAAAGACCCTTAACGATAATTAAAATTCCATATTGTACCTGGGAATTTACTGCATCAGGAGATATTATTGCGACTCAACATTTTATTAAGGAAAAATGATTTTTTTGCATGGGATGTACCTACTTTTATATGTATGTAGTTATATACAGTTTCATATATAACTCGTACTTATCTATTCAAGTAGGTGCTCGACGTCTAGTTTCTAATTATAACACAATTTAAATACTTAATTTTTAAAACCTATCCATTTCAGAAATATATCTTATGTATTGCAGCTTTTAAATGAATGATTGTATTCAACTTTGCGATCGATAGACACATAAAGCATAATGTATAAAAACATCAACAATGATCACAAAAAACTGTGTATTAATTTTGAAATCACATCAGTTGAGAGGAGGGACATCTCAGGGCCCTTGGGCACACCTAGATTGGGGGTCTAGGGTACCCAAGAATCGCGAACGTTGGCAAGTTAAATGAACAGTTATCGTTTTAAGGCATCGTATCTCTAAAGTCTAATCTAATAGAGATATCCAAAGATAAATGACTTTTAAGGCGAGGACATATGTGAATTGGGCGTCATTAGGGGTAAATTAAAACCGTTTTTCTCCGTAATTGTTATAGAAAAAAATCCAAAAAATATGTCTTAATCTACATCATATAAAGCATTTTCTCTTCGGTACCAAATCCTAAAAAAAGTATTTTAAATATCTGAATAAAATATGCAAAGTAACCTCTGTTTTTGTAGGTATTACCTTTTTTCTCCTAATCTATCAATCATAAGATTGTTTAAATTGAATCAGCCTCTTATATATTAGAACATCAAGGGAACCTTCAGCTTATTTTTTGCAAATAACTTTACTTATTATTTTCTAAGGATTTTTTACGTCACCGATACTCGCAAATCGCGCGTGGACATCTAACCATAGTACGAGCAAGGTCAACGGCGTATATCCACCTTTTAAGTGTTTTTCTCAATACATGATGACATAAGCTTTATAGTAAAAGTGCATGTTTGTAACAGGTGGCGGTGCGCGTGCGGCCGCTGCGAGTCGATGAAGGTCCTCGCATCGTGCACGTGGTCAGCGATAAGGTTACATCACATATTATCTATACTACTATTATAAAGAGTTTGTTTGTTTGGTTAAACGCGCCAATCTCAGGAACTACTGGTACGATTAGATTTTTTTTTGTGTTAGATAGCCCATTTCGATGAAGGCTATATTATAAGATATAACATCATGCTATCAGCCACGGCTGCGGAGAAGTAACTTTGAATAACGCGGGTGAGATCGTAAGCGATAACTATAATATAGCTCGCAGTACAAGCTATGAGCGTTGAACTTACAAAAGTAAAAATATTGGTCCAGCTGACGGACGTCTTGTATGACCTCCTAGTGGGTAACTGGGTAATTAGTCGGTGCGTGCTCTTTTGTCCGATGTTCAAGTATAATATACAAAAATATAATATAAAAAAATGGATTTATTTCATCTTATACTAATATATAAAGCTGAAGAGTTTGTTTGTTTGTTTGGTTGAACGCGCTAATCTCAGGAACTACTGGTCCGATTAGAAAAATTATTTCAGTGTTATCTTATACTAATATATAAAGCTGAAGAGTTTGTTTGTTTGTTTGGTTGAACGCGCTAATCTCAGGAACTACCGGTCCGATTTGTAAATTATTTCAGTGTTAGATAGCCCATTTATCGAGGAAGGCTATAGGCTATATAACATCACGCTATGAGCGAGCGAGCGGAGCAGTAGCCTTAAATAACGCGGGTGTAACCGCGAGCATCGTCTAGTATTTTATATAATTACAGATCATCCATGATATAATTACTTTGGATTTCTAAAGTTTTTAAGAATCCTGATGACTGTTTTCTGTGGTTTAGTGATGTTGTTCAGTTTGCAGTTTTTCCTTGTATCGGGTTAGTTTCTCTTGTATCGGGTGGGCATATCTCCAATTTGTTTGAATAACAGGAAACGATTTATTTTTGTACATTTTTAACTACTCAAAGTATTCATACTGTACATTCTTAGAATAAAATTTCATTATTTCTACGTTTCACTAATATATCCCATGTTACCAGGGGCCAATTCTGCTATTTTTATACGACATTGATATTATATTTTGAATGGATTTAAAAGCGGTATTCTGATAACCTAATGTCATTATCGTATAATTTAAAATAAACAGTTCGTCGTTGACACATATGATCTCGTTACAATTTCATTCAAATATCAGATAATTTAGAAGAATACGCTTTTTGTGACGTAAGTATGACACTGACATGATATCGACACTATATTTATTTAGCAGAATTGGGCCCCTCTAGTAGCGCTGTATTGTAGCGCTTATAGCGAGACTTGTCTTGCCATTCGTAATAGATCGGCAAAGTTAAGCAACGCTTGCACAGGTCACCACTTGGATGGGTGACCACGTGTGGCATTTACATCTGAGCACTAAAGTACTTCGGAGGGCACGGAAAGCTGCCGGTCTCGGTTCTAGTCTCCGGATAAGAATCGTTAGGCCACGTCGGAGGCCTTCAGGCGGTCTGAAAACCCCGAAACTAGAGTTGGCCCACACTCACACGGGCTAGTTTCAAAATGCCCAGTATCTTTACGTAATAAGTGATAAGCTTATTAGCGTCCACTGTGTTCACTACCAGAGAAAATAGACTTGAGAAGTCATAATTGTTTTCCAAAATGAGACCAAACCATATTATGAAAACTACAGTGTAAACTGTTAAAGACGCATAATATAAACAAAACGATTCCACTTACGTAGAGATATATCTTTGTGATATTGGCCGTGTCATCACGTCGGCTTAAGGTGTATAGGTATTATCTGTGATTGAGTAGGCATTTGAATCGTATCATGTGTATCAGTGACGAATGTTGTTATCAGACGCTGGTCCTAGAGGAGGAGGCCGATGTCCGCCGAGATGTGCTGCGTCAGCGACGATCCAACGACAAACACTACGTTTACGACCGCGTGTTTGGAGAGGACAGTACGCAGGTATGTTTTTATTTTATTTATAGGCTCACGCCTGTATCCTATAAGGAGTAGGCAGAGGTTTTATATTACACCCATATTTCCTCATGTTATGAAAGTATTCTGGATCCCACGTAATATTGAGTCTTTTGCCGTTTTCGGGCACATTGCCAGCCTCCGTGCTGCTCCTGGAAATTCGGCAAAAGTCAGTAACACTTTAGCCCGAGCTGGGAATCAAACCCGGGACCTCCCAATCAGCAGGGGCATACGCTACCCACTGGACCACTGAGGGAGTCTATGTTATACTTATCTACAGTCTACTTATTATATAGTAAATATCGTTTTAAGACCAAGCTCGGGTACAAATGGATCGCATTCGACCGCAGAGAGGAACATAAAAAATTGTTCATGTCTTTTTAAAAGCTGTTTGGGCCACTATCATCGCCAAGGGCGCTGTAAGAAAATGTATGGAAAATGCAAACATAGGATAATCTTGGGCCAAATTTGACCATTTTTGCTTTATTCACCTTGGAAAATGATGAGGAAGTATGTGGAGGAGGACAAAGATGAAAGAGGTATAATAAATAAAAAAATAGAATGGTTACTGTTGGTACTTGATTAACCCATGCCATCAGTAGCGAATCTAGCTGCTGTTGCTGCTGGTACCAGAAGGCTCTAATTATACATATTTCAATATTCCCTAAAATATGTCATTTACCTACATAATTTGCCTCTATCATGTTTTATATTTAGTTGGCAATCAAATCACTATTTCTCGGTCAACGACAAGTGGATGAACTTTCATAGTACTAATACTACCAACCTGATTATATATTTATCACTTCCGAATACTAATTTAGATTTCCCATTTCAGCCAACACGGCACGGTATTCTAATAAACGTAGTACTTATGTTTACTTTATCGTCTTTAGTTATCAGAGTGATTAGCTTCTATCAATAGAAGTAATTAATATATTGATAGCCTATGAGCTATTCTGATGTGTGGGTTATATTTTTCTTGGTAGTGCCTTGCTGATTTCAGCATGAATGGGCCGGCTTGACCGGGGAAGTACCACCCTCTCACAGAAAATCGACGTAAAGTGACAGTACTTAAACTGTTGCGTTTCGTTCGGTGAGTGAGAGTGCCGGAGGTCCTATCCCCTATTCCTTCTCCCTCATCCCTTTCCTCATCCTATCCCTTTTCCCAACCCCAAGGGCCGGTAACGCACTTGTGACTCCTGTGGTGTTGATTGTGTCCATGGGCGGCGGTTATTGCTTACCATCAGGCGATCCGTCTACTCGTTTGCCGCCTATTACTATAAAAAAAAAACTGTAAAATGTCATCGAAATACGTTCAGCAGCATTTGCGTGAAAAAGTTATAAACTTCCATCCATCATCACACACTTTTCAAGGATCAAGGGCATCGTCAGCAATGGTCTAGGAGGGACAAGATAATACGGAAAATGAGAAAAGTTTTCAGAAAAGTATTGATTGCAAGAGATTTTTTAATCGCTCGGCAGTTGCCCCCCTTGGCGACGGCCTTGCGTATTATTCTTGCAAATATTTCTACCTACCGATTGTGACTCTGAACTACAAAATGCTAAATGCAACAAAGATTAAAAATATCATTTTGATGTCATCGTAAGTTGCTTTTTAAGATGCTGTCCGATAATAACAGATCAAGATTCGATACTGTACGTCGGATAGTACCTATATCACTAGTATTTACTGTCAGGTATTGTGCTATTGTTTATTGTATCCGTGTGGTGACGGATTAAGAATACGGAATGTCACCACCCCATATCATCCCATAGGTGTCGTAAGAGCCGACAGAGGGAGCATATTATGCAGAGAAGAGCACGGTAAGAGAAGGAAAACTTGATACAAACCCTATACCAACCCGTTTGGCCAGTGTGGTAAATTCTTCCTTTCAAAGGAGAGGCTTAGTCCAGCAGTGGACTGTTAAAGGCTGATGATGATGATTATGCTATTTAGGTATATTGTACCCACGCTAGTATTAGATCATCGTTGATAAATAAGAAGCAATCGATTTTAAACTTTCGCGATTTGTATACACGATTAAAACCCGTTTAAGCTAACCGTTTTCCAGACTTTCAAATAACGATGACATTTTTGAGTACAGCATGTGTTCAGTTTATAATTGTGTGTCTGTCTGAATAAAGATTTTAAAATTTGATTCGTGAGTAAGGATAATCTTACCAATATTGTACATACATACATACATAGATGCACGCCTGTTTCCCGGAGGGGTACGCAGAGACTACGGAACGCCATTTGCAACGATCCTGACATATCTCTCAACCCCTCAATTCCTCATGCATGCTCTTCTGTTAAGGGTACTTCTAACCTTTCCTGTTTTAAGGATGTCTCCGATCTGGTCAGAGAACGTCCGTCTTGGTATATACTGTATGTATTGCGAAAGCTATTATTCTGTCAAATCTATTTAGAACTTGAATGCAGATCCCGGGCTGTAAGGCGAAAATCTTGGATGCAAGCGAGATTAGCCAGGATTATGTTGATGATTGAATCTTTAGATGATTCAGATGAAATTGAAAATATGGACAACATAAGTAAGATTTGTTGAGATGACATTAGGTATGTTAATCGGTGAAAGATGAGTACAACAAAAAAATACAGCGAATCGTGACCGTACGTGCTTATTACAAAACAGGAGCTAACAATACCTGTCAACTTGTAACATCAGTTTTAGCCCTAAGCTTAGACCTTTTTGAAAAGTTCGTTAGTTACTTTAAATAGACATTTATTCTAAAAATTGTAGAGACAAAAAAATTGTACGATAATGTTATGTCTCTACATTTCTATAAATCGATCGGCCGTCACAATGGCATTCACAGATTACTATAAACTAGGTATACTTATGGCATTGTAAGTCAATAGGAATATTTTGACGTTGTATTCTTAATCCGTCACGACAAAGATATTGCACAAGACAATTAGCTAAGTGTACCTGATAATATCTCACAGCTAAGGATTAAAACCAAACTTCGAAATACAGTTAATTAGTAGAGTTAGTTTTACAAGAAGGTCCTTTGTATTAGAGTTTTTCTTTTGTTTTTTATTTTAATAGGCCGCAAACGAGCTGACGGATCGCCTGATGGTAAGTAATTACCGCCGCCCTTGGACACAAGCATCACCACAGGATTCACAAGTGCGTTGCCGTCCCTTGGGGTTGGGAAACGGGATAGAAAGAGGAGTGGGATATGGGAGAAGGAATAGAGGATGGGGCCGCCGGCACTCTCACTCACCGAACGAAACGCAACAGTTTAGGTACTGTTAATTTACGTCGATTTTCTGTGAGAGGGTAGTACTTACCCGGTCGAGCCGACCCATTCATTAAAGATTTCATCATTAAATTAGATTTTAACGTATATTACTCAAATGTGTATTTTTCTGTATCAGGAGGAAGTATACGAAGCAGTATGTGCGCCACTGGTTGCGGACACCCTGCGTGGGTTCGCAGGCGCGGTGTTCGCTTACGGAGCGACCGGCGCCGGTAAAACGTACACCATGACCGGCCTCATGTCACGAGCGCTCAGTCATCTCTTCGCCAGCATCGCTGACAGCGATCAACCTGACTCGTACGAGGTAAGTAGCTGCTCAAATGTCTAATTTTGCTCAATCATGATGAGCAAAATTATCTAAGTATATTATCCGTCATCCGTGTGGTGACGGATTAAGAATAAGGATTGCCACCACCCCATATCATCCCATGGGTGTCGTAAGAGCCGACAGAGGGAGCATATTATGCAGAGAACAGCACTGTAAGAGAAGGAAAACTTGATACAAGCCCTATACCAACCCGTGTGGCCAGCGTGGTATTAGGTATAGTAGGCCAATTCCTCCTTTCAAAGGAGAGGCCTAGTCCAGCAGTGGACTGTTAAAGGCTGATGAAGATGATGAGCAATAGAAGTGTATTAACATGGTCTTGTTTACATATTCAACTGAAGAGATTTTCGTCAGTTACTCGTGCCTTTTGCTTGTTATAGTCATTGCTCCGTGCCGATACCCATAGTTTTTGAGTTATGTTAAAATCGTCTTGTGATGATTATCGTGTCACCTATCTATTAATTCTTAGTGAGCTGATGGTTCGAAGACATAAATATTTTATTTGGCTGGCAACTATAAAATACTAGGATAAAACTCATAAAACTCACCTACCTATGTGAAATCTTACCCGAATGACAAGCCCTTTAAATATTTGCTTTAACAAAGGCTTAATTGCTGAAGCTTCACGTATATAATGCAAGAAAAGCTTTTCATTTGCCCCGTACGCCATCAGACGACTCGGTCGAGGTCGCGACATATCATTGTGAAGTTGGTTGTATAGGAAAGCATCGCGGCCTTGTTTACTCGCGAATCCTATTACCGATTCTTTTGTAGTAGGTACTGTGTAGTCTGTGTACATGCATGACCTATTATCGAGGCTATTGGATGGTTTGCCTTCTCATTTTACTGACGGTGCTGACATTGGCCCTACATGTAACTAGAGCAATTTTATAATTGACTAACCGTGCTCGAGGTTTAGCCCGCGTAGATTATAAATCTGTTTACTGCCTTTATTGAATCGGAATATGTAGAAAATTATGAGTTACATTTTCTGCAAAATAGTTTTACATACATAGTCTCACGTCTATATATCCCCGAAGAGGTAGGAAGAGGTATATTGGTACACCCACTTTTCGTCAGATTTGTTTTAGTCCCACGTAATAGGGGGCGAGCCTATTGCCGTACCGGGCACATTACCAGACTCCGTGCTGCTACTGAGAATTTCCTAACGGAAAAACCTAATAACACTTTGCCCGACCCGACCCGGCCAAAAATTCTTTTCTACGCGATATGATCACTGATAATTATTTTTATAAAAAAGATTATTGTAATTGTTAAAATATGATTGTTTTCTTAATAAAGTTTTTCATTTTAATTTCTGTTTCTGATTCATCTGGGCACAAAATATTTGAACGCCGATATCTTGAAAACTACTTCATAAAAACGAGTCCCTCATTCAAATATATGTTCTTTGGTATATCTATTTTCATATTAAGAACATGCATTACAGAGCTGAAAGTGAAATTCAATTTTGGCCAGATGAATCAGTCGAAGAATGAAATTTCGAAGAACTACCCATAACGCTTATTTGTGGTCAGGGAAAAAGGTAGCTTATTCCTTCCTTCCTTCCTCGAAGCACAGGCTTAGTCAATAGAATCAAATTCGGTGAAATTTATTAAATTAGCACTTAAAGAAAAATTTTCGAGCGATCATGGCACGAGATGAGACGAAACATGTTTTGTTAGGACAGGGTAGATCGGTTGCGTCTAAGAATCAACCATCTTGTTTTGCTTGCGCCAGCCAAACCTAGTCCTATGTCTATTTAACGGCAAAGGCAATTCAATTACCGTCAAAGAATAAGTAAGGAACTCGGGACCATCGCGCTATCCGTAGACTTCCCAAGTTCCCACATACAAGTTTGAGCACAGCGAGAGATTTGTTTAGATTTGTTTATTTTAGTCTTAAGATTTGGTTTATTATTTTTGATTCATCATCATCATCATCATATCAGCCAAACGGCGTCCACTGCTGGACATAGGCCTCCCCCAAGGTTCTCCACACAGACCGGTCTTGAGCCGCCCGCATCCAACCTCCTCCCGCGATCTTGACAAGATCGTCGGTCCACCTTGCGGGGGGCCTACCTCTGCTGCGTCGTCCGGTACGTGGCCGCCACTCCAGAACCTTTCTGCCCCAACGGCCCGATGGCCTACTTGTTGGGGATAGCCAAGCTGAAGTGGCAGTGGGCAGGGCACATAGCTCGAAGAACCGATGTTCTTCGAGCTATGTGCCCTGCCCACTGCCACTTCAGCTTGGCTATCCGGAGAGCTATGTCGGCGACTTTGGTTCTACTGCGGATCTCCTCATTTCTGATTCGATCTCGCAGGGAAACTCCAAGCATAGCTCTCTCCATCGCCCTCTGGGTGACCTTGAGCCTTCTGATAAGGCCCATAGTGAGCGACCACGTCTCTGATCCGTAAGTCATCACTGGCAACACACACTGGTCAAAGACTTTCGTCTTGAGACACTGCGGGATATCGGACGAGAAGATATGTCGTAGCTTCCCGAACGCTGCCCAACCGAGTTGGATTCGACGATTGACCTCCTTCTCGAAGTTGGACCTACCTAATTGGACTACTTGTCCCAGGTAGATATACTTGTCGACAACTTCGAGCGTAGAGTTCCCAACCTGAATAGGAGCAGGTACAACATGGACGTTCGACATGATTTTCGTCTTGTCCATGTTCATCTTAAGACCTACTTGTTGGGAGACTCTACAGAGGCCATCGAGCATTGTGCCTAGGTCTTCCATGGTCTCAGCCATGACTACGATATCGTCTGCGAATCGAAGGTGAGTGATGTACTCGCCGTTGATGTTGATGCCGAGTCCATTCCAGTCCAGAAGCTTGAAAACATCCTCCAGCGCAGTGGTAAACAGTTTCGGGGATATGACATCCCCCTGTCTCACCCCTCGCTGGAGTTGAATAGGTTTCGAACTCTGGTCCTGGAGGCGGACTGACATAGTGGCGTTTTCATACAAACACTTCAGCACTTCGATATATCGGTAGTCAATCCGGCACCGTTGGAGAGACTGTAGCACCGCCCAAGTTTCGATCGAATCGAAGGCTTTCTCATAGTCCACAAACGCCAAGCATAGGGGCTGGTTATACTCCTCGGACTTCAGTATAACCTGCCGCAGCGTATGTATGTGGTCTATGGTACTATAGCCTTTACGGAAACCGGCTTGTTCGGGAGGCTGGAAGTCGTCTAGCTTGCTCTGGTGACGATTCGTGATGACCCTCGAAAACAGCTTGTAGACGTGGCTCAGAAGTGTGATGCGTCTGTAGTTCTTCAAGAGGGTTTTATCCCCTTTCTTAAAGAAAAGCACCACCACACCTCTGTGCCACGCCTGTGGCGTTTTACCCTCGAGAATGACGGAATTAAATAGCTTCCGGAGGGCTTCTCTAGCGGGTGCACCGCCGGCCTTCAGAAGCTCACTCGTAATTCCGTCATCACCAGGCGCCTTGTTGTTTTTAAGCTGTTTGAGAGCCACACTAATCTCGTGCATGCTGACGTCCGGGATATCTTCGGTATAGTGTCGGGGCAATCCAGCTCTAGGGTCTGACGCTGGAGTGCTTGCGGGTTGTTGCGTTGTCGTGTATAGCTGTCCATAGAACCTTTCGATCTCCTCCAAGAGCTCAGGCTTGGACGATACGATTCTGACATCCTCCGTCTTCAGCTTTGTCAGCTGACTCTGCCCAACAGACAGATCCCTCTGGAACACTTTGGATCCCTTATTCTGCTCGATCGCCTCACGAACACATTTTGTGTTGTATTGGCGGAGATCGCGAGTCAGAGACTTAGAGATCTGTCTGTTGAGGTGCCGATATTTCGGCATGTCGTCGGAGGATAGCAGAACCATCTTGCGCCTTTCCTCTAACAGCTCGAGGGTCGGATCCGAGATCTTTTTGGTTCTCTGGCTTTTCTGGGGCTTAAAAAATTTAGCCCCTGTTGTATGGACAGCATCCACGAACCCGTTACTGTACACGTCCACATCTACGCATTCACCCAGGCATTCGAAACGGTTCTTGAGTTCGAGCTGAAAGCTCTCGGGGTTTTGGATATGAACCGGTGCCGGTCGGAGCGTGGACTTTATCAACCTCGACCGTTCGAGGCTTGTACAGATATTCAATGTGCCTCTTACCATTCGGTGATCGCTCCCCACTTTAAGTGAATTGATCACGGAGACATCATTAAATATCTGCCTCTTCGTCGACATGATAAAGTCGATCTCATTTTTGGTTGCACCGTCTGGACTTACCCAGGTCCACTTGCGGCATTCTCGCTTCTTGAAGAAGGAATTCATCATATAGAGTCCTTCCTTCTCCATAAAGCTAGCCAGCAAGTGACCCCGGGAATTCCGATGCTCATAACCAAATGGCCCCACTCTCAGCTCATCACCGTCGCGTTTGCCCAGTTTCGCGTTAAAATCTCCCATGACCACGGTGTAATGGGTTTTGTAGCCATGTATAGCCCGAGATATGTCCTCGTACATGGCTTCCACCTCCTCATCGGGGTGCGACGAGGTCGGAGCGTATACCTGTATCACCTTCAGCGAATACCGCTTGGATATTCTGAGTATAAGGTACGCTACCCTGCTCGACACACTCCCGATATTTACCACGTTGGTCACGAGAGATTTGTGGACGATGAACCCGACACCACCTTGGGACTGTTGGTCGCCCTCCCGGTAGAAGAGCAAGTTACCGGAATTGAGAACTATCGAGTCCTCCCCCCCTCTTCGGACTTCAGATAGGCCTATGATATCCCATCGCAACTTGCTCAATTCTTCTTCCAGCTCGACAATCTTCTCGTCGGTCCGCAGTGTGCGCGTGTTCAGTGTTGCCAGGGCCAATTGTCGTTGGTGGTGGTAGCCCGATCTCTTCCGGAGATTCTTCGCACCCCTTGCCCCGCCGTTACCATGGCCGCTACCATAACCAGGACTAGCGGGGCCGCCGGGGACTAGGGGCCGGTTTTTAATGGTGTGATTCATAATTGGGGGGATATGCCATAATCGCCACGCTTGGCAAGCGTATTGGCGATCGCAGTGGCGGAAGTTCTTAGTGCTGGACGCTGCTGCCCATCTAGCATCTCGGGATTTCCTTCCGCCAGGTTCGGATGGTTTGACCGCCATCTTTCGGTTGACTGCTTGCGCTGGGGGAGATATTATGACGAGTATCTACTCGTCAGAGTAACTCCCCCAGTGGGCGGTGGGGTCGTCACGTCCCGACGCCGGGACGTGACGTATAATAAATATATATTATGAATATTTTTGATTAGTCTATTTATTTTAGTCTTAAGATTTGGTTCTGAAGAACTGAATTAATGTACCTACTAAATGTTACTAACATGAGCCAAATGGACAGTAGGTAATAAACAATGTCTACCTACCTATGAGTAAAGGCAAAGGGGTCTAATGTGTGGCCCAATTGCCCAAAGCTCAGAAATTAAATACACAAGGGCCGCGTTCTACATTGGCACGTTCTGTTGTTTGTAATCAAAACCGACAAGAATAAGCGATGAATATTGTTGAATGTTTGTTGTTGCAGCCCGTGCCGTACAATACGCAGCATTGTCTAATATTTATGCTCCATGTCTTCCTATTATCAACACTTACATTATAAACTTATCAACATTAGGACCAGTGGTGTAAGCGTAAATGTTCTAGTGTACGAACACTCACCATCGCCTGAGAACTGGCTAAAGTCGAGCAATCCAAAAGCACCTCTCTCCCTTTTATAAGGTGGTTTCCGAAGTGCTCCCAGATTTTTAGCTTGAAAGTATCTTAATCAAATAATGTAATGGTTATAATTATAGGATGCTTGGACAAAGCAGAGTGGGAATGTCGTTCTTTTTCAGGCTGGACACCTAAGAAAGTTCACACCATTGTGACCTAGGCCTACCCTGAAATATAACCAATGTATATACGCCAATGATTCTATTATTATCATCAGCCTTTAACAGTCCACAGCTGGACTAGGCCTCTCCTTTGAAAGGAGGAATTGGCCTACTACACCACGGGTTGGCATAGGGTTTGTATCAAGTTTTCCTTCTCTTACAGTGCTGTTCTCAGATTCTATTATCATATCTCAAATCAGACCGGATGATGTCTTTTAACAATTTACTCTTTTTCAAAATGGAACGTGTTTGTTGCCTACACATATATACATTACAAATATCACAAACAAAATTGTTTCAAGAATTTATGTCTCGCTTGTGAATCGTCGCCGCGTCGTAGCTTTTGTTATGTTCAACATCTTTTTTGTTATATTATATTCATTGTCATTTGCTACATGAACGAAATGGTGGTATAAAATATTACTCATGTAGTCTCTGGTACATAATATTACTCATGTAGTCAACGGGAAATATCAGTTATGCACGTTGGCCTTGCTCCAGATCGCTGTTACGAATAATCCTGAAGGGGACTATAAATACAATGTCACTGTGAGTGCAATAGCTGTCACAGTGCTGTTCAAATTTGTTGGAAGCATTACATAATGTACTGTATGCTGTATGATATACTTAGTAGTCAAATTCGTTATAATTTGGAACTGAGAACTTTGGGCTCGATTGACTTTGTAGGGTATTTATTGGAGCCTAGAGAATACAAGAACTAGCAGTCGTGAATAATGATTCTGAAAAGCTTCATAAGGAGTGCGTCATTTTGTGATGGAAGCCGAGGTCAATGGTCTATTTATGGTTATTGTCAATTTCGATAAATCGGAAATGTTAGTAGCCTAGGTCTCGGCATGACCAAAAAAATTGATCAATAAGAAGGCATTCTATCTTACTTTCAAAATAATGATGCCATTGAGAACCATTAAATAATTCGTACTATCAACGTAGTCCAATCTCTTTGCGTACTATAGATACCATAGACACAACAAACTTGGGATCTCAATCATCTTAAAAACTTAGATATTACTTTTTAGTTACGTATTTTTTGGCACTGGAAGAAACAACAAGTTGGTCAAGGGCAGACGTAACTTTTTTCATTCAGTGAAAAAAACTATTAGTAGCGGTCGATTACATGTACAGTCAAAACACATACAAATTCACCAAAATACACTGTCTTACTGCTATATCTATCAGTTTTGGCAGATGCTACCTACTACCTAAGCAGAAGCGTATTACATAAGATGTGATATGCACATCATTTGGATACATCAGTTGGATACACCATTCGGTTCGGACCAATACAACCCACAAACTTTCAAGAAAAGAGACTTACTCTACCACCACTGTAATTAGACCAAACCATAGAATTGTTACTTAAAGCTTACTCCGTGCCTCGGAAAGCACGTCATGCATTCGATCCCCGGGTGAGCACCCATACGCCCCTCAAGATTTGCCCCTTTTTAGGAATTTGTGCCCATATGCCCCTTCCGATATACGTGTGAACTTATACCACGGAGGCAGTCGGTCAGTGTGTAATTAGATCATAAAATACCTTAATAAATTAAATATGTAGGTAAATAAAAACAGATAAGATACGATATATATATAGAACTTTTTTTTACAATCTTTAGCAATAACTTTAATTTGCACAACGCAGTATGAACACTATACTAATATAAATAGACGTGACTGTTAAGCGTTCGGAGACGCATAAAAAAAGTATCTATTTATTGTGATATCTGAGCATTATTTTAAGAAATTTAATTTATATTCTGTATATGTTTTTATTAGGATTATTTAATCTATGTATGTATATTTATTTGATATTTATATATTAATTCATAGTGTATGTACTATTTATAATTAATTATAACTAGTTTTAAGAGATAGTATGTATTTAAGTAAGTAGGTCCTGCGGGAAGATCAGTGTTGCAGTCTCACCTAATTCTGCAACTTATACTGATGCAGATACCTTATTTGCGATCCAAAAATTGTTTTGCTTTTTCCTTTTCTCACTATATTGTTACTGTGCATTGGAGTTGCAAATAAAACAATTTTCATTTCATATTCCACATTTTATAAGCAGTAAAATTATGTTTTGCCTAACCGTACTATTTATTTAATAATATCATAGATTGTAGGGAAGGGGCGTATGGGCCCTTAAAAATATTAAATAATTATTTTCTCCATACGCTCCTTGAAAAGGGGCGTACAGGCTCTCCAAAACGGAGCGAACTTTTATTCAAATCCGGTTAGACTAGTATGCGGACCTCGGGTTGTAACTGGGATAACGCAGGGAGGATGATGATATATATAATCATAAATAAAGAGTACTAATATAATATGATATAAGAGTATTATATTGGAACAATACAACTAATTTGTCGATATCAAAGGCCGTTGGCACTCCTTCGAACAAAATATGTATTAGTAAATTATTATAGATAAACTAGAAAGGTACGAAACAATAAATCATTTCTTTACGGTGTAGGTGAATCAACTTGGTAGAGCTAGTCATCGATATCAATCACACTTACCCCCAATGACAGTAATGTCATAGCAACAATATCAACATAAAGGTAATCTACACGGCTTATCGCGCTTACTCTAAGGTTTATCTACCGAGGCGCAGCTATTAGATAACGTACTAATAAGATAGCGGTATAGCAGCAAGTGCAATATCTAAGGTCGATCACATGTATGTAATGTTCGTCTTTATACAGCCGGGTTTATAAACCATATTGTTAATGCACAACGGGCCAGTCGTTTTCAATTATTTTTATAAAGAAGTTGGTTTATAAATTATACATAAGATTATAGAATCAATTATCTGCAAGTCTCTTCTTTTTTCATATGAGTGTCTGACCAATTGTGGTTTCGGAGCTTAGGTATCGACCACAGGTCCTTCACACACTTTGAAGGATTTCGAGGATGCTACAGCACAAATATGAACAGCAATGCAAGCCACCGCTGATCCAATTATCGTCTTTTGCATATGCTATACCTAGCTATTTGATAGTTAGATACATGAATCCGCAATATTCTCTAGAGTAAAAAAATCCAAGGGATCATATATCATCTGTTTAGCATCTTTCAGCAGCAGATCGGAAGGGAATTACTATATCACTCTGTATATCACTCTGTATACATCAGCAGCTTATCTAGCGAGACGTAACTATTATAAATATGGTATTAATAACGTAGCGACAAGAGCCGTAATACCTAAGGCCGATCACGTGCGTCGTAATGTTCACAATTCACCTTTATAGAACATTGTGATTATGAAACTTGGACGGCATAATAGTATTAAGTGTATGGAAATGTAACGGTCGCGCGCTCACGGCTCATGGCTCACGGCAACGTCGACTGACCTTGACCGGACGGAAGTGCTTAACGGTTTTCTTATGCATATACCTATACGGAATCACGCTGCTGAAATACCACGATTTGGACGTTGTTATAAGGGTGGAAAAAATGTGCAGTGTAAAGAAAACTTGTAGCTCGTTTGGGTATGAGTAATTTTAGGTAGAGAGTGGTACTTATAGATATGTTGGTATCAGGATATTTTCGTGCTTCGTATCTTTTAAGTTACATGGCGTGTCACGTCTTTTCGATCGGCGGCGTTCGGCTTACATATTGGCTCGCATGAGTTTCTAAACGTTCTGACCTTCACCAAACGATGATAGATGCGAGATTAACGTTAAGTTGGCTTAATTTATATTAAGTCTTTTTTTTTATTTATTTCATGACCTGGACACAGCGTCCTTCAGTCGATTTATATTAAGTCCTCGGTGCAGTGTTGCACTATGCAAGTTAAAATTAACTTGGAAGATTATTTTCTATGCTCCTTTGTAATAGGAATCATTAATATGGTATTGCAGCTATTTATCATCGGACAGATTAAAAATAGTTACAGCCGTAAAGTTTAGAGAGATGATATTAATTGGCTTGATTCATGTACTATCTTAAAAATGCTTATTGCCACTAGAAGGATATTAATTGCCTCTACAAATTTATCGTATGTAGCTGAGAATTCGTTTCGTCGAGACAGCTACTATTATTAGATAGGTATCATGTGTGTGATCTATCGATCCAAAGTGTGTGTCTTGTGATCGTAATTAATACTAGGTTGGAGTTATTCCTCCCATTACCTACTTCTTTTGTAATCACTGAATCAGACAGAAATGAATCAATCAGATAAACGATTACGTTTTGGTTCTAGTTAATTTCTCAGATGGTAAATATGAAAATGATGCGAAGTAGAAACTTGTGATTAGTATAATTGTTATTGTTGTAATATAGCAATACAACCAATTTACGTAAAAGCATCCTATAAATATGAACCTATTTAATCGAAACGAAATTCTTGATATTTTAACCAGTCCAGGGGTCCATTGACCTAAGTTTTTGTGTCATAGATATTCCAACTTAGCAGGTCTCTCTCTCTCTGAAACATACCTACGACATAGTTCTGCTTTAGAAAGGCTCAATTTCCTAAGATTTAACGATGTACCTAATCCTTTTGAATGTAGTCAAACAGCCATTTCAATGAAGATTACTTATTTTGTAATTTATATAAATATCTACCTAGTATTTCAGACAACTAAAGTGATTAGAATTTCACATATTTTGTCACTACTAAGTTACAATGATCGGCTCTTAAAGAGCACATTGTTTCCAAATACAAGACAATATTTAATTACAAGCCATCGTAATTAATGGTATCAAGAGCGTGCCCGCAGCTACGGATGTACATTTTATTTTTATTTAATCGTTTCTTTCCGACCTAGGGGTAATTTTGCGCAATCCCTTAATATTACACTCCTACGCTCTCCCATGCTTACGCCTAATAGTTTTGTCGGTCAGTAGAGCAAGGAATTTATATATATATAGATAATAAACTCATAATAGTCATAATCGTACCTATCTTTCTTTCACTATCATGAAACCCATTAAAAGCATTGCATGTGAGTTTAACTACACATATTGCTTTGGTCGCCTCGCCCCTATTCACACGACTCGACGGAACTATGCAATTTTGCAATCAACAAAAATGGCGTTTTCATTAAAATCTCATCAAAACTGTAATTTCACCTTGGTATGAATAGACAGATAATAAAGTCTAACAACTTCACGTGTCGGAAGGACCTTCGTGTTTCATGCGCAGTAACTATTTATATTATACATAGATGCGTAACAACTTCAACCATAGCATAACATCGGTTGTAGAGACGAACACGACAGTTATCTTATCGATTAATCTATAGATAAGTAGTATAAACAGTAGAACCCCTATATCGCTCGGGTAAATGACAGTAACCATCAAATATACGTTAGCGGTGTATAGCAGGCTGTATGGGCCTGGGCTATGGCACCTCGCGGCCGCAAGGTCACTGCCGAGCCACGAAGCACGATACTCGACTCGCGTGATTGACACCGCGTCCATCATTAAAGCATAGATACTCACTACAATTGCTTTGCTTATTACTTTGTATCATTTACACCGATTCAAAACATCATTAATAAACCCTACCATGAAACTTGAAGCCATAATTATTAGAAATTATATTTTCTAAAGGCAATAAAAATATCGGCCATGGCCAACTTAAGGCTATCGTGTGACTGTTGGAAATTCCTGAGTTTATTTCCAGCCCTGGTGACGGTTTGAGCTTTGTCGTCGGAAATGTTTTCGGAAATAGAACTAAGAATTTATTGGTAGGTTTTACTGTACGCTAATATTTCAAGACACCCTATAAGTATAAACACTTGCATATGGCTGCGGTTCATCACACAACCGCTACTCTATATTCTTACTTAACTATCTATACTCTTATTAAACTACCTTACTCTTAAAACTATCTTAGATTTGTACATTCGCTCAGACTTAACACCATCATTTTGTACGCCTCTTTCGACTTTATCTATCTGTTTTCAGTTTGCAAACTTGTATCGGGAGTTCATAATATTGGTGATATGGCAAATATATAAAGACAAAATATCGCCTTTAATAGCATGAATCATGTAGGTACTTAGTCTAACAGTTAACAATAAAAATAAACTTTTATCATTCAAAACATGATGTCGCAATTGGTGGCAAATCAAGTTCAGTGAAGCGCCGTGAAAATGACTTACGTCACTACTAAACAGAAGAAAGCATCGTTTAAATATTCAGGGCTAACGTGAGACGAGGCATTCTATTAACCTGAGCACGCTAGCGTGACCCGTCCAGTGATAATAACCATAGGTAACGAATTACAAACACCTGTTCAAATCCTACCACTAATGACTATAAGGAAACCTCATTCAAAAATGTTATTGACCAATATTGTAGGACATAATTTAAAGGGTTGGCCTTCAACATTTAACACAGTTTTTAATAAGGTTTGCTATTTCTGGGGCGACATACATAGTTCAGAGCAAGCAGGCTGGCCTTTACCTACTTAACTAACTAAAGTTTTGTATAAGTAGACTTGTGCAGAACAAATAGCATTTGTATAGCAAATATTGATGCAGATATGCGTAAGGAAGTAAAGATAAGTATCTTTTGAGTTTTGTTTCTAAAACAACTGTTTTTATATGTCCGCAAATGCTGCTTTTTTATATGACGGTGTTAGAATTACCAGCGGAAAGCATATGCTTTCCCTAGGTATTATCTGCTGGGTAGTAATTATAATGGAGCAGTAGCAATTAACGTTTGATAATTTATTAGTTGCGTGGAAATGGTTTTCCCGTAAAGAAGGTAAGTATAGTAGTAGTATACCTATTATGACCTTTCACTTGAGTGGAGTAAAAACACAACCATTAAAAATATAGTTTATGAGGAGAACATAAACTTCGTTTCGTTTGCCTGAAATTTGGAATTACCGAATTTATTTGGGTAGCTTACGTTTTTATACGTATAATATAGGAATATGTGTGTAAAAATCTACAAATACATTGTTTTTTGTAAATTAAATAAAGCTTAATCTGTACACAAATCTAAAATTATATAATATTGTAGCAAATTGTATTAAATAAAGTCTGTTCGTAAATAAGAAAATTGTTCAACATAAGAACGATTTGGAGCTATAAATAGCTTCGAAATGAGGTTATGTATATGTACGAGTATACCTATTATTATTTCTATTACTCAACCTTTCACGACTTGTAGGTTGTATTACGAATAGCAATTGCCTACAAGCCATTTGAGTCAATGTATTGGGTTTTTGATGGTAAGATAGGCAAGCGATGTAATTTACGAATTAAACCATGGAGGTAGTGTTGCGCTTTATTAGAACAACAATTGAGTTGCGTCGTCGTGTGCGGTACAGTTCCATCTGATAACAAAGCCTGCATTTGTGTTTATTTCTGCCGCATTGTGCCACTAAACGTGCTTGTTTTATTCGTAATAAACAGTCTATACTGCCCTTAAAGTGATCATTAAAGAATTTTATTTCTTTTTGTTCATAAAACGGGCACTGCTGCGTTTGATGGTTGTACTCACCTTTTTGATGGTTGTTGACTGTTTTTGTCTGCCATGACTAGCGTAGCTCACTTGAAGCTAGTCTGGAGGAAATACAATGTTTTATCCCAGGGGGAAACCATATTATAAGAACGATTTCTTACAGTAACGGGAATACGCTTCTACAGTAGTGAAACCTGCGACAATAGTGATGTTCTGTTGTCAAGTTCGATGAAGGTTTTGGGTTCACGGATGGAACTTCTAAATTGTATATACTGTACAGATGCATAAAAGGAGAGAAAATGATTCAGGAGCATACAAAAATAAAAAAACAATATATGTCCAGCCGTTTTTTTAAAGCAGTTCATTGATAGACATTTCAGTCGAATTGCATATGTATGAAGATTGTTCCAAAACATAGGAGTCAATTTTGTATCAAAGACCAACTACAGTTTTAAACAATATTTAATCAAAATATCATTCAAATCTTTAAATTCACTAGAAGTAAGTAATATTAGCATTTGAATTAGGCGACCTGGCAAACTCAGTCTATTCAGTTCTATGAATCAAATTCCGCTGCTTTAAATATTTAGTGGCAAATTAACCTTCAGTTATTATACTATCAGCATTCTGTAGGTACCTAGCATTATAGATAACGTAGCATCGATCGAAAGTAATCACTACTGCCTGACCGTTATCTCTAACAGCAGTTAGGCAGGCGCGACTACATTCGATTTAGGCATATTTGATCAATTAAACCATTTACCACTACGTGTGGGTTGCCAACAGAAGTAGTATCCTCCAAGTTTGTGCGACCTACACAAGTGTCAGAGCATGCTTTAATTGAAATTAATGAAAGACGATTTTGCCGAGAAATTGCGACGTTCATAATTTTTTTTTTATCCTTGACGTGACTCAAAAAGAAAAGGCGTTTCAAGATTAAGAGAGGGTGTTACAAGATTGACAAGAGTCTATGAGTCCTAGTGTCTGTCTGTGGCATCGTAGCTCCTAAACGAATGGGCAGATTATGTTGTTGCTTTTTTTGCCTTTAGTTGCTTCTTAGCTACAATTTATGCTAAGGTATCTACCCACATAGGCAGGTACATTTAAAATTTATAAAGGCTTTGGACTCACTATGAGTATTATAGTATACTGAAGTTACTTTTTTATGGTAGCCGAAAATCTTTTAAAGAATGTCGGATGACGTCATGCGCTGATCGACATAACAATAGCTTTGCATATCATTTTCCTCTGCTGATTCAGGAAATTGACAAGTGCTTAACATAATAATGAATAACATGGCTTTTACCTCCGTAAGTAATTTCCTGTGTTCATGTTACAATGAAAATACCGCTTCCATACTGACTCATACTAGTATTTTACCACAAGGTATGAAAGTATTACACATTTTAGGTATATATATACATATTTTAGCTGTTGCATAGTATGATCAAAATATAAAATTTATGTATAAAATTTGCTTTTCTCAAACTCGGCAATAGTGGCTGGCTCTCTGTCTTCGGTAGGTACGCGGGTACGCCAGATGAAGGAAAATTGAAATAATCATTTTCTATGAGTCTGACGTTTATATTTGAGGCCAATATGAAGTTTTGCATGAAATATTAATTAATAGTTTATTCTGTATTGATTTAAGCACATCTTAAACTATACGTAGGTATAAACCTTCATATAAATATTATCTATTCTCGCGTTAGGAAAAAACAGTAATTAGCATAGCTCTACGTATTCGTAGAGCTATGCTCATTAATGATTACTAGTTTTAAGGTAGGTACTCCTAACAAAACGATAATCTTGTCTATTTAGGACTAAATAATAATTAGGTACAGTGCCTTCAATATTCCCAATGTAGGATTTCGCATTGAGTGTTATGAGTTCCATTTCTACACAGAATGTAAGATCCACACAGACGTATTTTTAGATTGGATGCTCATGAACTTGACTTTTTAGGGTTCCGTACCTAAAAGGTAAAAAACGGAACCCTATTACTAAGCCTCCGCTGTCTGTCTGTCTGTCTGTCTGTCTGTCTGTCTGTCTGTCCGTCTGTCTGTCACCAGGCTGTATCTCATAAACCATGATAGCTAGAAAGCTGAAATTTTCACAAATTATGTATTTCGGTTGCCGCTATAACAACAAGTACCAAAAATAAAAAAAATGGAAATATTAAGGGGGGTCCCATACAAAAAACGTGATTTTTTTCGTATTTTTTGCTCAAAATTACTAACTGTAACAGGTAGACGCTTTAAATTTTCACAGGATATGTAGTTGTATATTACCTTTCAAAATAAATAATTAAATTTAAAAAAAGTAAATAATAAAGGGGGGCTCCCATACAACAAACGTAATTTTTAAGCAATTTGTTATTCGATCTTAATAAACAGGTAGAAACTTATAAAGTATTTAAGTATACATACAACGAACGTGATTTTCTTTTATAGATGATGGTACGGAACCCTTCGTGCGCGAGTCCGACTCGCACTTGCCCAATTTTTTCATCTTGCCCATCGTGCAAAGTCCTTTGCACATGCGCATTTCATTCTCATGCCGTTGTCGAACGAACATTATGTGTGTTATCCGAAAAGACCGAAGATAATTCTTGTATGAACTCGTTGGACGATTCAAAACAAAGAAAAGTCGATAGTGTTGAATTAGAAACGAGAGTAGAGTTGTATTTTAGGGAAAATAAATGCTATAAATAAGAGAGATATCGGTGCCAACTGTCCAAAGTTTACCACGTGGAGAGGCGGAACATACGTTTCATTATACAACGTCGCGAATTAGGTAACTCCGAGGATTCTATTACGCGTACGCGTATAGTCCAGTACATCTTCAGAAGAGTTCGGTGGTAGAACCTGGTGAATGAAGGCTTTATCCAAGAAAATACTATGAATTAATTTGTCTTTGTAAGAAAACACAGGCTTTATGACACTTACATGCAACTTACACTCTAAACCTACTTCTGCAAGCTATTATGATTATGAAAATTGGACAATTTAAACTTATTAAGAGCCCTCACTACTTGTTATAAGACTTATAAGTAATAAGAAGGCTCTAATTAAAATATGTTTTTTTATGATGACTTCCACTGTTGTTTATTCGGCATTTATTTTTATTTATTTAAGACTTCTTGCACAAAACAAAATAATTTGTACAAAGGCGGACTTAATGCTTTGGGCATTTTTCCTGGGTATGGGCATTAGGCATAAATTCTACCAGTGAACTTTTGGGTGGTGCAGAGACAAATCAAGTTGGGTGCTACAACTGAGTCTAAAACAAAGAAATAATTTATAAACTAATATTAACAGATGCCAGCGAGAGAGGCCCATAAAGTTCTAATCTATAGGTATACCTACAAAAGATTTAGATTAAAAATTACGCTATATTTTCGTGTGCAGTAGGTGCCAAAATATTGACTTAGTCTGAATATGTTGCAATTGTGATAAAGGATAATGTAAACGTTTAAAGTTATATAAGTGCCAGGCAATATTTGCTTTACGTTATGTAATAATTATGTGTATTTACTCATGAATATTACTTAGAACATGATTATAATGTGTACATATGAGTATAGTGCATGAAGCTGCTACTTAAGTCCTTGATAGTCAACCAGTAGGTCCTTTTCTATAAGGTGGGATAGGTGAAGGAAGGATCACTCGAAGAATAGCGCTACTTTGACATGTTGATGTGATGATCAAATTTTAGGTTTCTGTCTATATCTGTGTTTTATGATTTTAACACCTGACGCAATTTATGGGATATTTTTATTTCGAAGTGTCTGCATGTTTGTTCGTGGTGTCGTCGTAGCCCTTCAACAAATGGATCGATTACTAGTTATTCGTTTTTTTTGTACGAAAGGCAGTGCCGGAACTAGCATTTTATTTGCTTATTTTTTATGCTTTCGAGATGATTCTTTGCTAATTAGTAAAGATACGTAGGGAATATTTAAACTGTTTCTAATTCTTTTATTTTGCCCATGGTGTCATTTGACTTGCCTTTTGTAATATATCGGTAGATATAGTTTAGTAACGTTGGCACTGGTCGCCACTAGGATGAGTGACCGCTGGTTGTGGCAAGTAGGTACATCAGATCGTTACCGTGCTTCGGAGGGCATCTCCGCATCTGACTCCATTACTCCCCGTTCTTGGAGAGTCGTTAAGCCATGTGAGCCGTATCGGCGGCCTTCAGCCGGTCTATCAACTCTAACAACAGAGTTGGCCACACATTTACATGAAAAGCAACGTGTTACTTATACTAAAATTACATTTGAACATCACATTAAATTATCACAGCAAATAAACAAATATAAAAGTATTATAAGCGCTCACATATATATCAATCAATCAATCAATCATTTATTTTGCGAAAATAGGTACAGTATTGGTATTATAAAAAAAGAAAATCTTATGTTTCTCCATAATCTACCGTTAAGGCATGCAAAATTTATATAATTAAAAAAAATGTCCATTAAAATTTTAAATAATCAATATAAATTAATGTCAAAAAAATAATAATATAACTCAAAGATGTCAAAAAATAAAATAATAATAATACAATAATAATTATAAAATATGACAATCAATAAAATTAATATATAAAATATGACAATCAATTAATTATACATTTATCTTCCAAGTATTCCTTCACGCTGTAATAAACCTTTTCTAGTAATATATTTTTTAATTTTATTTTGAAGTCTAATATGTTATCCTGACAAAGATTCTCTGGGAGTTTATTAAAAATTCTTGATGCCATACAAAAAATGCTTTTATTTAAATATGTGGTATTAATAATTAATTTATCTGCATTTAAAAATAGGACCTCTGATCAGCAGACTGCCGATCGGAGGTCCCGGGTTAGATTCCCGGGTCGGGCAAAAGTGTTACTGGGTTTTTCCGAATTTTCAGTAGCAGCACGGAGTCTGGTGATGTGCCCTAACCTCAATAGGCTCGCCCCCTATTACGTGGGACCTAAAAATTCATAGTGAAATGTGGGGGTAATATTACACCTCTGCCTACCCCTTCGGGGATACAGGCGTGAGTCTATAAATAAATTTAAAAAATTTGTCAACAATGGCCTTTTACATTTACAAGCACCCAGCATTTTAAAAACGCTAATTTTATTGTGAGTACCATACCAGCTCTTCAGTATTCAATACAATTTCTAAATTCAGTGAAAATTATGAACAAAAGAACTAAACGGCAATGACCGAAGAAAATTTAAAGTCAATTGGCCTTATTACAAAAAACTGTGAGTCAGATCAGTATAAACTTGATAAAATGTATGTTTTTGTATGACTATTTATTAATTAGGCACCTACAAATTGTTTATGTCTTGTTATGGCTCGACAATAGAATGAATCAGCGTAGTTACCTATAGTGTAAATGACATTTTACGAGGCTAGGTCAGGACAATGGTCAGGAGTTAATGGATACCTTTTATAACCTGTAGAACGACAAAATTTTAACAGCTCACCCTTTTCTGTCGCGTCTGATAGGTACACTCCATATTTTTCCGATGTTTGGATGTCGATCCGTGATCCCGATATACCATATTGTACATGAACTGAGTAGGTATACCGTCACGCCGGATTGAGAAAGGCACACAGATGCAATTATTACTGCCCGAGAAAATATAAGTCACATTTGCTTTACCTTTGGAATGAACTGCATTGCGGCAACAAAAAAATGTTATGTTAATTACGAACCAAATCCATAAATAAACCGCCTTGTTAGGCATGTGCAGGTTGCACGCTTGACCTACGATCGTGGGAGATTGTTCTCTGGGTCAAGAAAAGTATTTATTTTTCTACTGCATGTGGAGGCACTTATATAACAGAATTATCGGCTAGAACCTAGGTAAACCAGGCAGTATACAGAACTGAGTGTGACAATTATAGAAACTTTGATTATAAAGTCTATAATCAAAGTATAGAAATGACTTCACGTATGGTTTTGTGTAAGCAGTCATCTTGCCGTTTAAAACTGCGTCGGCTGTTGTGGGTTTAGTGCCCAATCGAGACAATACTCTGAGTGATCCTCATATTGTCTATGGGTTTAATTTGAGTCCGTTGATAGAATGTCTGCAAAGTCCCCTGCGACACAGGATTCATACCTAGTGCGGGCGAAGCCATTAAAAAGGGAATTAATTAGAATTTTGAACTTATCGAAGTTAGGGTTCATGGTCTTTTAAATACAAATATTGATCAAATGTCAAAATGTTTCGATAGGAAAGTCACAGAGTTGGGAAAGTAGAGTAATCGGTGTTGTCATCGACCTTGTCTCGTGTAAAAAAAATATATTTATAAGTTCGTTAGCCTGAATTTTTATAAGCGTTCGTTTATGCATAGGATGTATTTAGGTATACCGGAATAGCGGGTTGGTTTTCCTTGGTGGAAACGCAGTTTTACGTTCTTTATATTTTATGCTCAGTCGCGTTCTACGTAAGTAGGTACTTAGTACCTACGAAATGACCTGTCGCGCAGTATCAAACTGTCTCGTTGTGGTTGCAAGTTGATATGGAGAAAGAAAAGTATGAGTTGTAGGTAAAGTCGTCAGCCCACAAAGCTTTTCGCTAGTACGAGCCTTACATAATATTCTACCACATACACACATCACCATCTAGTCCCAAACTAAGCAGAGCTTGTACTATGGGTACTAGATAATGGATAAACATACATATATACTTTTTTTTTTTGTAAATACATACATATTATACATAGAAACACCCAGACCAAGACAAACATCCATGTTCATGCACACAAATGTTTGACTTGTGCGGGAATCGAACCCGCGACTTTCGGCGTAGCAGTCGCTCTCCCGCTGCGCCAACCGGTCGTCAAACATCTTCAGTCGTCACATCTACAGCGATTGTAAAAATAACGATATAGAGTCCAAAGTTTGCTTGCATTACATTTGACAACTTTTTTAGAATCTCTAGGGGAGGCAGCTGGCGACGCCTCTGTACGTGACATCTGTAAACTAAATCAAAGATAGACTTGTACGCCAAATTTAATATATTATGTTAAAATCTGTATTCACGAAATACATCGCCGAAATAAATAAATTGAGATAGATTTGAACATATCAAAAATAAGGTTTCTGAGACTCGGAGTATTTGATCTGACTGTTATTCATCATCATCATCAACATCAGCCTTTAACAGTCCACTGCTGGACTAGGCCTCTCCTTTGCAAGGAGGAATTGGCCTACTATGCCACGCTGGCCAAACGGGTTGGTATCGGGTTTGTGTCAAGTTGTCCTTCCCTTACAGTGTTGTTCTCTGCATGTCGCTGTCGGCTCTTACGACACCCATGGGATGATATGGGGTGGTGACATTCAGTATTCTTAATCCGTCACCACACGGACAATGACTGTTATTGTAGATGGAATTTAAACGTATCAACCTACGTTCACAGCCACGCTTGAGACGTTTTTGTACCTAATAACATCGGCGTTATATTGAAGCGTAGTAGCAGTACAGCTAATATTATTTTCTAGGTAGTTACATCCTAATTGTATCTTAATATATAAAATCCTTGCGTTACTGACTGACTGACAGACACGCTACTGCCGAAACTATTGGGCGCAGGAAGCTGAAATTTGGCATGTGTGTTCCATGGGGACCGTAGGGGTGCACTAAGAAGGGATTTCCCGAAATTCCCACGGGATCGGCCAAAATGGGTAAATAAAAAAAAAATTGCAGGCGTAGCTGCTGGCGTCCTCTAGTAAGTACATAAAATTCTGACGAATATAAATAATATTACACATAGTCTCACGCCTATAACCCCGAAGAGGTAGGCAGAGGTGTATTTCTACACCCACTTTTCGCCAGATAAACTTTAGTCCCACGTAATAGGGGGCGAGCCCATTGCCGCACCGGGCACTTTTCCAGACTCCGTGCTGCTACTGAGAATTTCGTGACAGAAAAACCCAATAACACCCGACCCAGGAATCGAACCCGGGACCTCCCGATCCCACGCGCACATTTATGCCGCGAGACCAACGAGGCAGTCGTATAGAGTTTGATGTCGAGTTTTCCGTCTCTACGCAAAGATGGTATTTGCATCGTGTTATCCCTTAGTCGCCTCTTACGACATCCACGGGCAGATAGGGGGTGGTGACACTTGTATTCTATGCCGTCAACCACACGGCTTAAATTTAAATAATTTTATTTAAATAATATTACATTTATGAGAAATACGTGACTCGTACAGCACTCTATTGTATTTGTACTTACAGACTAATTTGTTAGCAAAGTATATACTTTAATGTTCTCTTACATTATTTCATCGATTTTATCGAAAGAAATATTCTGTTTGCCAAGCATATTGTGTACTTTATGGCTTTTTCATATTCATTAAGGCCAAAATGGTATTTGCTATTGACACAAGTATAGGATCAATATGTGAGTGAATCTAATACACAGGGCGAGCGATAACGACCCCTAATGATCATTGTTGTTTGTTGAACTGAACGTAGCCCGACCTAGTGTTTGTCGGCCTCCAGAGAACAAACAGTTTAATAATGAGTAAGAGCAGCATTATTCATAATGCCCAAACATATTAGTATTTGAATGTCAAAGTGCCTATTAATAGCTTGCATGAATAGTCCAGAAATTGACGAAGTTAAGCACTTGGTCACTTATACTATCTAATACTCCAACGGGACTCTACATTTTTGTGTTTTATAGGTGCATAAATGTTGAGACTTATATTGAGTTTTGATACAAGGCTTTGAAATATTATACTACGAAATTTATGACGTCACTGTTTTCATAAAAATGCATTTTATTAGGTTTTGTAGTTACATATCCAACTAACCATATTTTAATTAATACGCCCTCGGCGGCGTTCTGCCGTGTATTTATTTCAATATTATACATCTACAAGCGAGCTATACAGGGTGAATTAGGTTGGTAGTAAAATGAGTTGATGTATTGCTATAATTTACAGTTAAAACGTTGAAGTACCTAGTATCAACATGCGCCCATACATTTACGTTTTCACCTATGTTCGTGCTTCCACGATCATTTTGTCATAGAATTTGAGAACTTAGATGTCATTTACATGACAGGCGGGACTGACAGGTGCTACCATTGGGTAAAATTATACCTATACCTATTACAAATGCTATACATAGGCAACCGTCCGCTTTTGACCCGGGTCATTTGGCGGCGAGTTTTAATTGCCATCAGCACTAAAAGTGTGTTGCATGCACGAAACTACTAAATATTCGCTAAAATACGATTATTAGCCTGTGTTTCTAGATAATGAAATAAGGCATAACTGTTATTATTTTATTAAATTTAAAGAAATTCTAAAAGACTGAGCATCATATCAAATTATGCAGCCCATGAATTTTCAAGGACAAAAATAAGGGTGAGGTTAATTAGGGTTGCCTTTCTTAAGCTTTAAATTATAGTTTTGTAACTTTGAAATAACTTTACGTAGAGATCAACACGGTCTTACTATTCATGTGCTATTGTTAATCAACTGAAACTTTGATTAGTGTCTACATATATAATTAGAAATCGTTAGTAGTTACTGACAGATAACTAACTAAAATGATAAATATTGATAAAATCATTGCAGGTAAAAATGTCATACATAGAGATATACAACGAGAACATTCGAGACTTGCTGAACCCGGGACCTCCGTTGGAGTTGCGTGACGAGGGCGGTAGCGGGGCGCCGGTTGTGGCAGGTCTCAGTGAACTGAGGGCCAACAGCGCAGCGCACGTCGCCGAGCTACTGGCGAGAGGCGACCGGGCACGCACTGCCGAGCCGACGCATGCCAACCAACATTCTTCTAGAGGCCACGCTTTACTCAGGTATGTATACCTAGTTCCTAGAGAGAATATTTCAGATTTGCTAATTCGGAGGTCTGCGCTGGAAGTGCGTGTTGAGGATGGCAACAGGGCGCTAGTAGTGCCGGCTCTCAGTGAGCTGGGTGCCAAAAGCACAGCACGACATATCGCTGAACTGCTGGCGAGAGGAGACCGAGCGCACACTGCGGAGCTGACGCATGCGAACCAACATTTATTTAGAGGACATAATAATATTTATTAGCATAAACATGTGAACACATACAAAATTACAATCGCATGCAGGGTATCTACCTATTACAATAATTTGGTGTTGTCATATGTAATGATATGCAAATATTAAATAGATTATAAATCCATCAATCAATTTATCGGATAAGAAGTCTCTGATAATATACTATCTTTACCTAGGTTTTCACATAGGGTGACATACATATTCGCACTGTCGAAAATAGACTATTACGTTATCCGAGTGCGAGTTTCAGTAACTGCTCATTTGTTCCCATGAGGGAATTGGGCCACCTGTGCGCACTGCTGGCAGAGTCAAGGGTACGGCAGTGAATATTTGTATCACTCATAAGGTGACTCGATATGACGTTCGTTGTAGATCAGCAAAGCAACGTTAGTAGCTGATGTCACCACCACTTTCATGGGTAACCGCTAATTGTGGCTTTTAAATCAGAGAGATATCGTGTTTCCAAGGACGTGTATTTTATTTATTTATTTATTTATTCATAAGGCACAACTACAGACAACAAATTATAATATTCAATGACATAATAGATGTTAAAAGAAAGTATGAATTTGCAGTCCGATAATGGCTGCGCACAGCATTGGAAGAAAAGATACTGTTTGTAAAGAGAGGCTAGGATAATTACATTACAGAAAATTATACAAATTAAATGTCAAAATAAGATATGATAATAAGAGTAATAATTGAGTTAATGTCATTTCATAAAAAAAAAAGATAAAATATTCTAAGTCAAACAAACATAAATTAGTTAAATTAAAAACAACATAAAAAATCAAATCATTAAAACATAAACGAAATAAATATCAAATAATTACACCAAGATCGAAATAAAAAAGGGTTACAAATTCTCATTATGGATGACACTTTAGGTGATGGAGCAGTCTTTGATAGCATGAATTAACTTCTTACATTTATTTACGTATTCACCATAAGTATAATAAAATATGTCAAGGTCTTTGGCATGATCATTATAATTTTTGCACATTCTAGCAATAGGATCATATTAAGTAACATTATTATTGCTAGACGCCTGAGAAAAAAGTCTTTGTGTACGTTTGCTACCACCAATTTTTAAGGAAAGAAGGCTCAACAACTCATGCGCGTCCCAATGAGCGTTAATCTATACTAATATAATAAAGCGGAAGAGTTTGTTTGTTTGTTTGTTTGTTTGTTTATTTGTTTGTTTGTTTGTACGCGCTAATCTCAGGATCTACTGGTCGGATCTGAAAAAATCTTTTTGTATACGATAGCTTAGTTATTCTGGAAGGCTATAGGCTATATAACATAACGCTTCGACCCTTTGGGGCCGGGCAAAAGGCTAAAAAGGCTAAAAGATAATGTCGGCTAATCTCAGGAACTAGCAGTCGGATTTTGAAAATTGTTATTGCCTATGATAGCCCAATTATTCCGAAAGGCTATAGGCTATATAAAATTACGCCGCAACTTTTAGGGGCCAGACAAAAATAATAAAATGGTCAAACGAGAAGGGGGAGGGTTGGGTCAAAGGCAAAAAAAGGCTAAACGAATAGGATACAACCTACCTATATGGGTATCGTTTTTGAGATTTCCGGGACGCTGATTAATAATATGAAATTTATTTTGTGATCCAAGATGGCGGACGGGAAATCAAAGATGGCGGATGAGAAAATTTTAAAAATCAATTCGGGTATCGCCTTCGATATTTTAAGGGGTGGGGAATCCAAATACACCATCTATTTCGTGATCAAAGATGGCGGAATGGAAATCAAAGATGGCGGATGGGAAAATTTAACAAAATCAGTATTGATATCGTCTGCGATGTTAAAAGGGATGGGGAATCCAAATACAACATCTGTTTCGTGATTCAAGATGGTGGATGGGAAATCAAAGATGGCGCATAGGAAAAATTTTAAAAATCAAAATGGGTATCTTCTCTGATGATTTAAGGGATGGAGAATCTAAATACAACATCTATTTCGTGATCAAAAGATGGCGGATAGGAAATCAAAGATGGCGGACGGGATTTTTTAAAAGTCGATATGGCTATCGTCTCCGATATTTTAAGGAATGGGGAATTCAAAAACACCATCTATTTCGTGATCTAAGATGGCGGATGGGAAATTTAAAAAAATCAATATGGGTATCGTCTCCGATGTTTAAAGGGATGTGGAATTCAAATACAACATCTATTTCGTGATTCAAGATGGCGGATGGGAAAAATTAAAAAAATCAATATGGGTATTGTCTCTGATGATTGAAGGGATGGTGAATCCAAATACAACATCTATTTCGTGATCAAAGATGGCGGATAGGAAATTAAAGATGGCGGACGGGTTTCTTTTTTTAAAGTCGATATGGGTATCGTCTCCGATTTTTTAAGGAATGGGGAATTCAAAAACACCATCTATTTCGTGATCAAATATGGCGGATGGGAAATCAAAGATGGCGGGTTGGAAAGTTTTAAAAAATCAATATGGTAATCGTCTCCGATGTTTTAAGGGATGGCGACTCCAATTAAAACATCTATTTCGTGATCAAAGATAGCGGATGGGAAATCAAAGATGGCGGATGAAAAAAAAATTTAAGTCAATATGGGTATCCTCTCCGATGTTTTAAGCTATGAGGAATGCAAATACAACATCTACTTCGTAATCAAAGATGGCAAATGGGAAATCGAAGATGGCGGATGGAAAATCAAAGGTGCCGGATGGGAAAATTCTACTAAATCAATATGCGTATCGGCTCCGCCGTTATAACGCATGTGGCATTCGTATATAACATCTGTTTCGTGATCAAATATGGCAGATGTAAAATCAATATATTATTTTATTGAAATTATTATTATTAGGTATTTGATGTTCGATGCAGATAATGGTTAAGCGGATACGTCTACTACGGAACCCTTCATGGGCGAGTCAGACTTGCAATTTATTTAATTATTTAATAGCCCAATGAGTAATTTTATCATATCACTAGATCAGTTATCTGCCCCTATCACTCATATACCACGTCCGCATCTTCAGTTAGTTTTTCTACCCTAGAAATAATTTATACGGCAAAACAACTTTGCCTGGCAATTAATAGATTAAACACTGATCTTCTTGGTAACTTTGTTCTGAATTCTTTAGAGAAGAGTTAAGTAAGAAAATGAAAAAGAAAAATACTTTAAAAAAGCGAAACGGAGTTCGCCGTGACAGCTAGTAATCTTATAAAGTGTGGCAAACTCGGCAGTGTTGCGCCTGGACTCTAATGTGTCTAATTTATAGTGCTTCAGTCGGCATTCGTAGGTAGGTAATTTTCTTCTCAAGCCAGACTTAGAACTAGCATAGCGGAGAAACCGTCTATGAACGCCCTTATACCCAGTTATTGTCTCAGGACCATTAGCGTATTTAGGATTAATTTACAGGGTGGGTATGTGTCTTCAGAAAAAAATGGTGTGAAGTATCTTAATTGTCCAGCCTAGAATTTCGACTCGGTGATCAAAATTATGGGGATAGGTAGGGACTTTGAAGAAAGATTGTTGGTGAAAGATGACTAAGGTACACACTTAGTCATCTTTCACAGTTTGCTAAACTGCTCATGTCGGTCAGTATTATTAAGGGACAAAAATAATACAAAGTAAAGATCGAAAACAACCATAGAAACATGTGTCTTATATTTAACTAGCTGACCCAGCGAACTCCGTATCGCTTTTTAAGAGTTTTTATTTAATTCCCTTTTTTCCAAGCCCCTTTTCCAAAGTTACCATTGACTTAGCGCTTAATCTCTTATCATTTCAGAGTATATAAATGATGAACAAACAAACATAGATTTTTATATAATATTGAATTCCCCATTCCTTAAAATATCGGAGACGATACCCATATCGACTTTAAAAAACATCGCGTCCGCCATCTTTGAATTCCTATCCGCCATCTTTGATCACGAAATAGATGTTGTATTTAGATTCGCCATCCCTTAAAACATCGGAGACGATAACCATATTGATTTTTTAAACTTTCCCATCCGCCATCTTTGATTTCTCATCCGCCATCTTTGATCAAGAAATAGATGTCGGATTTGGATTCCCCATCCCTTTAAATATTGGAGATGACACCCATATTGATTTAAAAAAAAACACATCCGCCATCTTTGATCACGAAATAGACGGTGGTTTTGAATTCCCCATTCCTTAAAATATCGGAGACGATACCCATATTGATTTTTTTAAACTTTCCCATCCACCATCTTTGATTTCTCATCCGCCATCTTTGATCAAGAAATAGATGTCGGATTTGGATTCCCCATCCCTTTAAATATTGGAGATGACACCCATATTGATTTTTTTAAAAATCCCATCCGCCATCTTTGATCACGAAATAGACGGTGGTTTTGAATTCCCCATTCCTTAAAATATCGGAGACGATACCCATATTGATTTTTTAAATTTTTCCCATCCGCCATTTTTGATTTCCCATCCGCCAGCTTGAATCACGAAAATGATGTTGTATTTGGATTCCCCATCCCTTAAAATATCGGAGACGATACCCATATTGATTTAAAAAAAATCCCATCCGCCATCTTTGATCAAAAAATAGATGGTGTTTTTGAATTTCCCATTCCTTAAAACATCGAGACGACACACATATCGACTTTAAAAAAAATCCCGTCCGCCATCTTTGATTTCCTATCCGCCATCTTTGATCACGAAATAGATGTTGTATTTAGATTCACCATCCCTTAAAACATCGGAGACGACAACCATATTGATTTTTTAAACTTTCCCATCCGCCATCTTTGATTTCTCATCCGCCATCTTTGATCAAGAAATAGATGTCGGGTTTGGATTCCCCATCCCTTTAAATATTGGAGATGACACCCATATTGATTTTTAAAAAAATCCCATCCGCCATCTTTGATCACGAAATAGATGTTGTATTTAGATTCGCCATCCCTTAAAACATCGGAGACGATAACCATATTGAATTTTTTAAACTTTCCCATCCGCCATCTTTGATTTCTCATCCGCCATCTTGAATCACGAAATAGATGTTGTATTTGGATTCTCCATCCCTTTAAACATCGGAGACGATACCCATATTGATTTTTTTAAATTCCCATCCGCCATCTTTGATCACGAAATAGATGGTGTTTTTGAATTCCCCATTCCTTAAAATATCGGAGACGATACCCATATTGAATTTTTAAAATTTTCCCATCCGCCATCTTTGATTTCCTATCCGCCATCTTTGATCACGAAATAGATGTTGTATTTGGATTCACCATCCCTTGAATCATCAGAGACGATACCCATATTGATTTTTTTAATTTTTCCCATCCGCCATGTTTGATTTCCCATCCGCCATCTTGAATCACAAAATAGATGTTGTATTTGGAATCCCCATCCCTTTAAACATCGGAGACGATACCCATATTGATTTCTTTTGAAATTACCATCCACCATCTTTGATCACGAAGTAGATGGTGTTTTTGAATTCCCCATTCCTTAAAATATCGGAGACGATACCAATATTGATTTTTTAAAATTTTCCCATCCGCCATCTTTGATTTCCTATCCGCCATCTTTGATCACGAAATAGATGTTGTATTTGGATTCACCATCCCTTAAATCATCAGAGACGATATCCATATTGATTTTTTTTATTTTTCCCATCCGCCATGTTTGATTTCCCATCCGCCATCTTGATGTGATTCAATAATATATAATATTAAATTCCCCATTCCTTAAAATATCGGAGACGATACCCATATCGACTTTAAAAAAAAACCCGTCTGCCATCTTTGATTTCCTATCCGCCATCTTCGATCACAAAATAGATGTTGTGTTTAGATTCTTCATCCCTTTAATCATCAGAGACGATACTCATATTGATTTTTACATTTTTCCCTTCCGCCATCTTGAATCACGAAATAGATGTTGTATTTGGATTCCCCATCCCTTTAAACATCGGAGACGATACCCATATTGATTTTTTTTAATTTCCCATCCGCCATCTTTGATCACGAAATAGATGGTGTTTTTGAATTCCCCATTCCTTAAAATATCGGAGACGATACCCATATTGATTTTTTAAAATTTTCCCATCCGCCATCTTTGATTTCCTATCCGCCATCTTTGATCACGAAATAGATGTTGTATTTGGATTCACCATCCCTTAAATCATCAGAGACGATACCCATATTGAATTTTTTAATTTTTCCCATCCGCAATGTTTGATTTCCCATCCGCCATCTTGAATCACAAAATAGATGTTGTATTTGGATTCCCCATCCCTTTAAACATCGGAGACGATACCCATATTGATTTTTTTTTAAATTACCATCTGCCATCTTTGATCACGAAATAAGATGGTGTTTTTGAATTCCCCATTCCTTAAAATATCGGAGACGATAGCCATATTGATTTTTTAAGATTTTCCCATCCGCCATCTTTGATTTCCTATCCGCCATCTTTGATCACGAAATAGATGTTGTATTTGGATTCACCATCCCTTAAATCATCAGAGCGATACCCATATTGTTTTTTTTAAATTTTTCCCATCCGCCATGTTTTATTTCCCACCCGCCATCTTGGATCACAAAATAGATGTTGTATTTGGATTCCCCATCCCTTTAAACATCGGAGACGATACCCATATTGATTTTTTTAAATTTTCCTATCCGCCATCTTTGATTTCCTATCCGCCATCTTTGATCATGAAATAGATGTATTTGGATTCACCATCCCTTAAATCATCAGAGACGATACCCATATTGATTTTTTTAATTTTTCCCATCCGCCATGTTTGATTTCCCATCCACCATCTTGAATCACAAAATAGATGTTGTATTTGGATTCCCCATCCCTTTAAACATCGGAGACGATACCCATATTGATTTTTTAAAATTTTCCCATCCGCCATCTTTGATTTCCCATCCGCCATCTTTGATCTCGAAATAGATGTTGTATTGCGATTCCCCACCCTTTAAAATATCGAAGGCGATACCCATATCGATTTTTTAAATTTTCTCATCCGCCATCTTTGATTTCCCGTCCGCCATCTTGGATCACTAAATAAATTTCATTTTATTAATCGGCGTCCCGAAAATCTCGAAAACGATACTCATATAGATTGTATCCTATTCGTTTAGCCTTTTTTTGCCCTTGACCAAACCCTCCCCCTTCTCGTTTGACCATTTTATTATTTTTGTCTGGCCTCTAAAAGTTGTGGGGTAATTTTATATAGCCTATAGCCTTTTGGCATAATTGGGCTATCATAGGCAATAACAATTTTTAAAATCCGACTGCTAGTTCCTGAGATAAGCCGACATTATCTTAAAGCCTTTTTAGCCTTTTGCCCGGCCCCAAAGGGTCGAAGCGTTATGTTATATAGCCTATAGCCTGCCGGAATAACTGGGCTATCGTATACAAAAAGAATTTTTCAGATCCGACCGGTAGTTCCTGAGATTAGCGCGTTCAAACAAACAAACAAACAAACTCTTCCGCTTTATTATATTAGTATAGATAGATTGATGATTCCAGATTTTGGTGCGACGTTGTATAATCGTTTATTGTAGTTAATTTATCTTATTCTGGAAATATTCGTTTGATAAATTGATTGGATCACGTTAAACCTAAACCTTGAAGTCTATTCGGAGCCGAATCTACCCGACTTATGACAGTTGTAACAGCGAGACTGTTTAAATATATCCCAACAATATGCGGAAGAGCGTGTCGCGTGAAAATCCACAATCGCGTAGCGAGCTATTTTAATGTACATGGCAGACGATAATATGTCATACGTTTTTGTGTCCAGCGTCACAGTAAGTCAGCGAGTGGGTGACGTCACTCAGCGTGGGAGGCTGTTTCTCATCGACCTGGCGGGCTCGGAGAGAGCCGGCCTCCGGGCGCGACGCCTAGAGGGCGCACATATTAATAGATCGCTGCTCGCGCTTGGGAACTGCATCATGGCTCTCTCTGGTGGCGCGAGGTAATTGTTTACAGACACTACTTTTTTATCAGTGTCACTCCCTTTACAGGCTCATCTTCTGGACTGTTGTGTGTTGTGTACCCAACACAACGATTGTCCAAATAAACCACTAATCTCTATATAACATTCAGTAAGATATATCTATAATATTGACACCTAATTAGCTCAATAAATTATGTTGCTCGCGCAGGGACACAGGGAACCCTAACATAATCTATTAAATTTTTCTATTAGACCAGAATTAATTCGGTCAATCGTACAGGCCTACAGGGATGTATCGTTTCTTCGGTCAGTTGTCGAATGGAAAATGGTTCAGTTGGCAGGTAGTCGACCAGTTTAATTTTCATGCCTAGCACGGGACTGACCGAATGCAGGGGCCGTTAGGGGCAAGTGTTAATTTACACCCTACACTAGAGCACTAGACTAGTGGCAAAGATGAGTGCTCCAAAATAATATTACACCACTTGTACCAAGTATATGGTAATATCTGATTGCGAAATACCTATACAATATTACAAAGACATCATAGTGACCGCGATAAAGTTGACCCATGTCAACAACATAGTCATACATATTATGTACTTACATATTTGATATTCGCCGTACAACCGTAGATTGCTATCGATAATGGCAGTGAAATATTAATGGCTTCCATTGAAATTCAATAGTACTTACAATCACATCAGATAAGAACTAATCGTATTCACTTGTATTTAATATTTCCTTTTAGCGAATAGTTTTGTTGAAATAATTGTCATCAGATCGGACAGACGTTAAACTCTGGTTTGTGTTTTATAACGTTTAGTTTGGGATATTTGCCAAATTCCAACCTATTCGTAAAATCCATTCATTACCACAAATGTTTTAGATTACTAAAGTAAATTATGGATTGCAAAACGTAGATCCACACGAAACGATTGATTGAGTAAACGGTAGATTATAATTATTAGCGAATAAGCGTATACGTTACTGATATCAATTATATTACCAATTTCATTGACGTTCTGCTGAAAGAGTTTATTTGGTTGGCGAAAATGATGTAAAATATTTGCACAGAATATCATCATCTTTCTAGCGTTATCCCAGTTTAAACCCGGGGTCAGCTAACTTGTCTTACCGGATTTGGCTAAATATTAGCTTTTCCACAGAGCAACTGCCTGTCTGACCTATCTCTTTGGGTTGCCGCAATTCAATGGTTTAGACTAGCGGCCGTTTATTCAGGAGGAGGAACTGACGCCCTATACCGACCGTCAAACATCTTGATGTCAGCCGGGACGATGGCATGAATTTGTAATTCTTTAGGGGCGGAACATATCTGACCGAAGATGCGTCGAACGTATCTTCGGTCGCGTCTATTCCGTCAAATGAATCGGTACACATCTGACGGAAAATGCGTCGAGCGTATCTGCACACATTCGCTGAAAACGTGGCTATTATGCACACATATAAGTTTGTTCGTGCAGGGCCGTACTCAGGGCAGCTCAATATTTTACTTTCATATTCTTTTACCCAATCATTTTTCGTGTTCCCTGATGTTATGTAGTCACTGAAGTCCTGTAGTTATTTATATTGCAATTCGAGTTTGACTATTAAAAATATGTCGGACTTCGAAGATTTTTATAGTAGCCAACAAGCGTTATTTGAATATATATCCTATTTATATATGGAGGTTCAAAAATAAAAGACGATAATACGATTTGGTTACGGTTTTTCACAAAACTTATACAAATGATATAGAAGGGGTTACAGACTACATTTGCAGAGCAAGACACAAAATGTTTTCTATATAGGTATGTATGGAAATTGTTCCCGTGGACCTTTAGCATCTCATACCCAAAAATTGGCCCTCGATCCAAGCTAGCAAATATGCGTACACTCATAGTACATACTAACACTACATTATTCTACACATTTCGTTTCTGAAAAAATAAGTAAGGTCTGGCGGCCCTGGAATCTGACGATCTTAAAATCACCGATCTGGGAATGACATGGATATGGTATGTCCAATACCTACGAATTTAGCGTGCACACCTACGAAATTAGCGTGCACACCTACGAAACGTTGGACAAATAAAAGGGCTGCCCAAATGGGTTGTTCTCCAGAATGTAATCGATATCGATATGGAGCCGGTTAGAGGAGAATAATACATTTTTGTAGTAAGTTACCTTTGTTAAAAATCTTTTCTCGTTGTTTTAAATCTTTTGCCAGATTATTTTATTCCATAATGCGAATGTGGGCGAACATGGCAAAGCGAAAGACGACCCTTGTATGAAACATGTAACAAAATATGCTCTGAGAGCCAATATCGGTTTTTTAGACATATTTATGCACAAAAACAAAATTATTATGTTCGATAGACAACGATTTCACAGCAGATGTACCACAAACCTTGGCGAAAAATATGGCGATAGTGGCACGAATGACATTTCTAATAAAATATTGTCATGATTAAGTTATTCAGTAAACTATGGCTATCTCTATTTTCTGACAGAGATATCCCTAAGACAAAACGAGACAACACTATGTTTGGTGGCTTTATGTCGATTTCGTATATATGTCTATAAAAAAAATCATGGCGAAATGTGGGTGTAATATTACAGCTCTGCCTACCCCTCCGGGGATACAGCCGTGAGTCTATAAAAATCTAAAATATAATAATATATGTGAATAATGTAATTTTTCTATATGTACCTACTATTTGCCCTCTCCATTTATATTCCTTACTCAAAGGTCAAAATTCACGTGGTGCGCGGTGCGCGCGACGTCGACGGATAATCCGTTAGTACGCTCGACGTACTAACGGATTATCGGTCAGGTGTGAATGGTTGAACATTTTTCTATACATTTGTATGCATTGGCGTTACGCGACCGATAAAACGCGACGGATCTTCCGTCAGATATGTTCCGGCCCTAAGTTTTAAAATAATCCTTAATAATCATTTTAGATGTCATAGGTCGCCTTTTCGTGTGGTGATGGATTAAGAATACGGAATGTCACCACCCCATATCATCCCATGGGTGTCGTAAGAGCCGACAGAGGGAGCATATTATACAGAGAATAACACTGTAAGAGAAGGAACACTTGATACAAACCCTATATCAACCCGTTTGGCCAGCGTGGTATGGTAGGCCAATTCCTCCTTTCAAAGGAGAGGCCTAGTCCAGCAGAGGACTGTTAAAGGCTGATGATGATGATGAGGTCGCCAATGTCGTTCAACTAGGTTATGGGTATAGGCTATGCGTTTTGTAATATTTTTCTTAGTTTAACGTCTCGCGGGCATGTAAATCCTGCTCGTAAAATGTGAGTGAAACGCATATAAAACGTAATTTATAGTTTCCCACACAATGAGAAGATGAATGATGCAATAGTTGTATGGCAGTTTGCCAGATTTGTAGTAAAAGAGCCCGATAAATATTGAGATAAAATCTTATCAGATCGATAATTAAGTAGGTAATTTAGGATTCGGCTTACTAAAAAAATATTTTTATTTATAACTAGCAGACCCGACAAACATTGTTCTGTCCAAACTGCTTTTCCCCTAATATAAAGAAAGAAGAAACATTCAAATCTGTCGAACAGTTTCGGAGTAGTGCGCCACAAACACACACAAGACTTTTGTTTTGTATAGTAACTCTAACAGCGGGTTTCAATGTTTGATCTTATACATGAATTTGGCTAGAGATGCATATTTGTCATAAGCTCAATACAGAATGAGTCAAATGCGTATCTCCAGTAGCCAAATCCATGGATAGATCGGATACTGATTCGGCCGTTGTATGTGTTAGGTACGTGAACTACCGCGACTCGAAGCTGACGCGGTTGCTGCGGGAGGTGCTGGGCGGTCGCTGCCGCACCGCCATGGTGGCGCACGTGTCGTCTGGAGGCGCACACCGCGATACCACACGATCTACGCTACATTACGCGCAGAGAGCAGCCTCTATTACCAACCGAGTAAGTGCTTGTTGGAGGAAATCTAGTTAATGTTTTCAGAATAGCATCTATACTTATCTATCGTTTGTTCGATGAGTATTAACACGGAAGATCTCAGCTACACAGTAGTTTACCTGCATCTCATTTTTTGCCGGTTTCACCGCTGTCTTTAAAATTACTGTAAAATTTATACATTAAATTTCGTACCAATTTATTTATTATTTGAAAGATAAGGCCCATGTAGTGGAACTGAAACTGGGCATATATGTTTCTTGGCGATAGCAACCCTTGCATAAGTCTCTACTATTTCTAATAATATTATGTTCTATTCATCTGCTTGCCGTCGTCTGTCGGTAACATAGAAAAATGGTCGGTAACCTGATGATGATCAATATAAATTTCTTACATGGGGTAGGTACTTAGGTAGTAGGGTAGGGTACAAGTAATTACAGCGCTAATAAATTAGGTATATAAAATTTTAATTTTAGGTTGAACGAGAGTTAGTAGATACTCCAATGCATCTCTCACAATACCGCTCAGTCATTCACGAGTTGCGTGAGGAAATCGCGCGTCTCAAAGTCAAAATGAAAGATGATCGCACAAGGTAAACTTCTTTGATACATTTATTAGTTCACATATATCGAAAATAATTCACAATGTTCTAAGCAGACCTTTTAACGTTTTTGTTGATAGTAAACCAAAAGAATTTCCTAGTCAGAGAGTTGAAGAAGAAGTTAGCAAAGAAGAAACTGCGGAAAGTGCAGCACATTTGAAATCTTTACGTGAAGCGATCGTGTCGACGTTCAAACAACAGATGAGACTACGTCGACGTCTTATGGAGCTCGACAGCCACCTGCTCGGCTTGGCGTTGGATGCTGAGAGACAACATGCCGCGATATCACACTGGGAGGCCAGATTCAACCGTTTATACAAACCTATCAATATTCCCGGATCTAGACTCAGCACGCAACAAAGTTACCGGTATGTTTATTAAGGCGTTAGCATTGACATAAAAAACTCAGAGTCAGTGTTTGTCTATAGTTTATTCAAATTAGAATGTTTACGGGTTCAAATCTTACACAGGACAAATCGTTGTGTGATAGGCACAATGATTTATAACCATTATACTAGTGGCAGTACTCTATTTAGTTCAGGATCAGGCGCTGGCCGTGTGTGCATTGTCCGATAATATTATTATGATTTTGGTGACTGTACACTCGTAAAGCGAGATAACATAATTTCAGTCTTCTTTCCGATTACCATGATATCATCAACGAGAAGGTGTCACGGATTACTAAAACCTACTTAGTATCATCATCATCCTCCTAGCGTTATCCCAGTTTTAGCCCGAGGTCCGCTTACTAGACTAACCGTATTTGGCTAAATATTAACTTTCCCACAGAGCGACTGCTTGTCTGACCTCCACAACCCGAAGGGATAGCGATATTCCATGGTTTAGACCAGTGTAAAAGCTACTTAGGATATTGTAACGTAACCAATTATGCAATAGCGGATCCAGAATTTTCTTTTGGCGCGGTGGTTCTTTATTGCTTGAACCTTGTTAAGGCAAATTTTATCGAGGGAAACACTAAAAGTAATTTGTCTTTGGAAGACAACAGATATTTCTTGGCTCGAGCCCCTTAACCCTTACCCTGGTACCGCTCCTGAGTGTATGGTAGTTCCAGCGGTGGCACAGGCCTGTCAACGAGCAGCAGCGAGCGCGCGGAGGCGGAGGTGGCGGTGGAGCAGGCGTGGGCCGAGCTGGCGGGCGTCGAGCGCGAGCAGGAGGCTGCGCGCGCAGAGAGGGAGCGCGTCGAGCGGCAGCTCGAGCAGGTGCGCCTGAGGGGCGCGCAGCTCGAACAGGTCAGCTTTAACAAGTCTTCTATACTCTATGCTCTATGCGGTCATCATTACAGCGAAGAGACGTTCACTGCTGCGATTTTTAGACGGATTGCTGATCGCAGTGACGGAAGTCGTTGATGATGATGCTGCCGTCCATCTACTTTGGTCACCTTTTTATGGTTTGACCGTCTTGTTACAATTTACTGACTGCTCTATAGAAGATATCCGTTACTGGGCGGCAGGGTACGGGGTATTCCAGACTATGAGGTATTTCTAAACGTCTTTCCATTTTGATAGGTACACTTATGGTATAAGCGCTAGAACTTACCATTAGAAAACTGCCAGGCAAGTTTGCCGCTTCTGAAATACATAAGTAAATGTGAAATAAATAAATGTTACCGTAGCCAAGTATTATAGCATAAGGTGTGTCCGCAGGAGCTGCCGGCGACGATCAGCAGTGGTCCAGAGCGAGAAGTGCTAGCCCTGGTTTGCCGAGTTCACGAGTTGGAAGCAGACAAACTGGCGCTTCAAGGCGAGCGAGCCGCGCGTGCGCACGAGCTGCGGCGGAGGGACCTCGCGCTGCAGCGGCGGGACGCGCAGCGGAGACTCTCCGACGAGATCATCACCAGGCAGCGACGAGCCCTGCAAGGTGAGCTACTATCTATATAACTAAACTAGATGACCCGACAAACTTTGTTCTGCCATTTACACTGCTTCATCATCGTAGTCATAAAGTAATCCCTGTAGGATCCAAGACTTTTCGCATTGGACCTCGGGGTCCGCTTATTGGTCTAACCAGATTTTACAGAATATTGCTTTATAAATTATTTCTAGGTTTATACTTACCCTATACTTAAGAAGATTTTGATATCAAATACAACATAGGTACATTTACAAATAAAAAAAAGTAATCAACAAGGTTTAATCGATCAAAATGGCCATCCTGACACCGAGGGGTATAAAAATAGCCTACAACCGATTCTCAGACCAGATATACACAAAAAACATTAAATTCCGGCAAGCTGCAAAACATTTTATAAATTAGAAAATGCTATGGCTATAAAAAGTAGTTTTAAGAAGACGGAGATTTGTTAAGAGTAAATACCCATAGTAAATAGCGACGATATGGTTGTCACCACTATTCGTAAGTGATTTTGTATTTACTTAAGCACGCATTGTCTGCAAAAGACTAGGTATTACTCATTATCTAGCTCATTATTCATGTCGCGAATTATAGATACACTGCGCCAAATGAAGTGCCAGAAATGCTAGCATTAATCAAAGATGTTTAGGATTCTTCATTCATGATCTCAAGTAGACTTGGATAATTACAAATTAGGAAAATTTGTAAATTGTCCTCATCCATAATTGTCATATCTTTTTTGCAGTCTAAGTTGACACAAGCTAAAAAAATACTCGTTATTGTTCCGAACTATGCAGAAGCTACAATAATTACACAGCACAAATAGCGCTCCATAAAATTAAGTTTTAGCTTGTCAAAGATAGACATTACTTTTGGCTGGCCTTGAGGCAATAGAATGCTGTCATTTTCATTAATGGCTGCATTTGCAAGTGTAACAATGAACTCTGTCACTAAAGCATTCGCTCCGCAGCTGATAGCAACAACAGAATTGGCAACAGATCACGACACGACTTATCACTTACGGAATTCAATATTCGAACTATAGATAGATCTGTAGATTTTAGATTCGTTTTGACATAAGTTCCATACAAAATATGTCAAACATGAATCTCGAATCTCAAAGCCATGTATGGATCGAATATTGAAAATGGCCGGACACCTCGTGTAGTATTATAGCAATCACTATGTCTAGCCTCGGCCTTGTTTGGAATACTGGCAAGATAAATTACTCAATGAAACTAAAGAACTGTAACAGAACTGCTGCAGATCTTCCATATCCCTGGTACGGCGTCACGACTTAGTATTACGCAAAATCGGCCACATTTTGTCAGATATCTGTAGATCATTGTAATAGTTATCAAAATTATATTTCCAATATAATATTTACCCCAAAACTTACAACGATAATAAGCAGGTAGGAGTATGGCATGCTCAATGTTCTCAGAATAACTAAACTATGAAACCCTGAACGTCTGATGCTTTTCTTTATTTTAATAGTAGTATCGTGACTTGACTTCACATTTATTTAATTTATACGAATAGTATTTGGCTACTATTCGGCTATTATTCGGCTACTCTTAATGTAGATATACAAGCCGTTAAAAAAATTAAAACGATAAAATTCATAAAGTAGGTTTAATTCCACCATTCACTATAAATAAATGTAAAAACTAACCTTATACATAAACATAATCATATAAATTAGCTTAAGCTCAGGTTAATTATTTAGAAGTTTGCGTGTGACCAAGTGCTTTTTTAACAAAATATAACTTACATTACGCGATCAGGTTCATTACTTTTACCATATTTCAGTCAGCCAAACATTGTCTACCAGAGATCGATTGTACCGATAATACGTCCATCGTGGTATTAATTTCTCGTTGGTTACTGATTAGATTGAAGTTATTAAACTCAGTGCTTATTTTGGTTTTATAGCTTAGAAGGTATGTATTAAAGATAGGTACAATAGAGTACTTTGGTTATTACATGAACGAGCCGATCATGTAATAACCAAAGTACAATACAGTACAGTCAATCCGGGCATATGCCACCAAGAGGGTGGCAGAAGATGCCAGATTTTCTTCTATTGCATCTCGTTCGATGATGATCATGCCACTCCTTCTCTGTAGGTTGAAAATTAAGAAAGGCTTTTCCTTTTCGTTTGAGAGTAGTTGGCGGAGAAAGCTTCGTTTTCTTCTCCTTTTCGTTCACGATTAATAATGCGCAAGTGATGCCTGGTCACCAGTGCATAACATCAATGATTAACCGCTTTCCAATAAAAAGGTCGCAACTCAGATAATGTCTAACGATCTCAATCATAATTATTCAATTTCTTTTTTTTATATGTGTGTTTCGTTCAATGACACTACTAACTTCCGGAGGCTCGTATATCAAAACTCTATTCTTTTTCTCTTACTTTCTCCTCACGACCGGCGCCACTTAGATGTGGTTCGTTGGTGTCGCTTCTATAGTACTAAAACAATTCCATGACGTCTTATCATAACATCTCCTGGCACGCATGCCACATGCAACTGACAGCAATATTATATTTATGTGATGTCACTTGTTCGTTTCCAGAGATGGGCATGGGCATACCTCCTGAGTTGGCGCAACTGTACGAGCTGTATCAGCAGGAGATCCACGCCTCCACGTACACGGAGAGTAATGACATCTACACGCCGCCGTATCGTCTGCCGCCTATCTCTACCAGGTAGGTTAGCTCTAGGTTAATGTTGTAGGCCTACCTACTAGATTGTATACTTGTACGATCGTTTGTGATACGTGAATAAGTGTAAAATGAAATGCAATGTTGAATATTTAGTCGCAAATAAAAGTTGCTGGCCCCAAAAACTAACAACCCCAGCTTTCCCCTCTACAAAATGATAAAAGTTTGTCGTATTTCTCAATAAGGTTGTTTAACTCAATAGGGAATATGCATGATTTTTTTAGTGTTGCTCTCGTTTATTTATGTTAATACAATACTGTAAAAAAATATTAGTCGTGGAAAAGTCAACATTTATTTTTTAATTAAATGCATAGACGAACAGAAAGAACAGACAAAGCACGCCCTACATTTGATTGAAGCCAAAAACAGCAGCAAACCGATTGCGGGCAATCGTTTCTTGTCAATTTTGCTGTAAATACACTAGCCACGCACACAAACGCAGTACACAAGTAAACAAACATTAAGTCGTAGTCGTAAAAACAACAAGTTGTAAAAATATGTCGTTGTGTGTAGTGCAACGGTGCAAAAACAACTCAAAACTGAAAAATAATACTGAAGGAATATCGTTTCACAAGTAAGTATTTAAATATCAGCACTTTTGTATATGTTATTGTAATATATTTTGAGGTTATTGCCGCTGTCAAACCATAGACAAAACCAAAGTCAAGACCATAGACATAGAGATATATGACTGGAGAATGTTGCCAGTAATTAATTTACTAAATTGGTAGGCAGATTCTCTAAATAAATAATTGAGAACAGTATTATTTGTTTATTTAACTCGCTTTACTTTGTCACAATCTTTCAATATCTGTATATTGTTATCTAATACTTAATACTCACTAAGAACTAGCTCGAACGCTTCATGTTCCAGAATTAGATGACTATAAAAAAATTGTGATTGGTTACATAGCTGGTAGTACCGTACACTACATAAAATGCACTGCTTGTCTAAATTTTCTGTTAGCTGAGGAAGCACATGATTTTCACAAATTAATATTAGCTAGAAACAAAGGTGGACTTTGTTTTCCCACGAAAGATGTTTTTGATATTTGCGCAGCTTGTGAAGTCATATTAAAAAAATATGTAAGTATTAAAAATATTAATTTAGTCAGAGAAAGCCAGCATTTGTTTATAGTGACACAAATATTAGACAGCTTTATAGATAATAATAAAACCTTTAATGATTTAGAAAATTGCCACACTCATACTGGTCACGGACAAAAAGTTAATTTAATTAGATTAGTAATTGAGAAATATTTAAATATTAGACTGCATCATATATCAAAAACAAATACGGTGACAATGACATTAAATTCAAAACGACAACAATTTAGAAAGCTTATACAGCATAAAGGATTCTAAGTGAACTACGTGTTGACGAGTACTTCATCAAGTTACATTTATTCATTTACATTGGCGTTTGGACTCTTAACATTAAGGCCACGGGGCCCAAGTGCGAGATACGGTCTTAGAGATCTCGCAGATAGACTGGTCGAACTCACAGATAAAGACACGAATACATCCGTGAACATGGCGCATGCAACGGTGTCGAAAAATCGGTTAATCCAAACAAAGGTAGTAGTAGTAGCGTTTTTTTCTTATGGTAAACTTTAGGTTTTCTTACGATATACTTTTACGGGATTCTGCCCGTCTCCATGAAGTCTATAAATCATTTGCGGGATTCGGTTTTTCAAAAGATTACCATCGGAATTGTGAATTTACTCCTACAATAATTCAAACCGCAATAAAGAGAGCTTTTTTCACATAAGGGTATTTCACGATTAACGAACTTTTAGTTGATAAAACTTTAACGTTTTATCATCTTTAATAAAGAAGAATAATAATATTTAGCTGTTTGATCAGAAACTATTTTTATATGCATAAGTACAACGTGAAAGCTTGTGTCTAAAGCGAGTAATTATATTTTTTTTTATGTGTTCCAATCATTGTCCACTTGTTACCTTTGGAAAATGATTTAAACTTACTCGGAGCTGATGCATGCATAACACAGCCACTATAGTTTTATTACTTGTTTACCTATAACTGTTATATTTTTATCAACGGTCATGTTACTAAAATTGTGCATTATTGTATAAGATTACTGTGAAAGTTAAACAATTTCAATTAGTGGCATCTACAGTTCCTTCTGACATGTCTATTATCTATGCGAACCTAATAGAATAACTAAATGACTGTATTTATTGTTTAGATATATCCATGATTCTATTATTTTTCACAAGCCATTTGGTTAATGCAATTTAAAAATAAAATATTTGATATTTCATATGGATATTTCAAATATAAACATATATGTCGCCTAGTAATAATTAGAAAATGTAGTTCTAGATCATTCGGTTTAAATGTAATTTAACTAAAACCATCGCGTCGCGATAGAAGCTGTAAACCGTAGTTTGATTTCAATGAGAAACTTACATTTGGTTTTAAGTATCCAAATAAAATCTTGTAAACGATAGTGTGTTTTATTCGCGCCTATTGCGCTACTGGCGTAAACCTACCCACAAAACATTAAATGTCGCTTTGGTTGACCATGTTCTGCATAGTAAATTTATAATGTGTATAATTTGAGCATGTTACACGCTTTTCTAATGACGATTTTTATTTGATTTAGTGTGATAACCACATGAAAATGGTACCAACTTTGTTAATTATAGTGTATAAAACTTAAATGTTGATGTTAAAATGTATAAAATAAATATATTTTGTTAATAAAATTCTGCTTTTGTTATTTTTATTGCATTCTCTATGGCAATTTTCTACAATTTAGACCTTTTATAAATTACGGGTGGCAACACTTTTCACTAACACATGTAAATTTACATGGCTTCAATTGCTTGTTCAGGATGACGTATCTCGTAATTTCTCTCATCTAAGATTAAATGTTGAAAATTGCAATGACATAACGCTGGTTTAAACACCCCCATTTTAGCGTGCTCTGTGGTGACGTCAGCGTTCGCAACGATTGAGTTGTTAACTGTCAACTCTGTCAAATGTCTGGTACTGTTTTGACACTTTTGACATATCCTCTGCGAACGGTGACGTCACGTTGGTGTCTAGGCAATATAGCGTTGCGTTTTGACATTTTAAATTTCGCTTGTTAATTTTCCAACTTTTATTAAATAATATTCGCGATTGTAGAGTGTTTAAATATAAAATAATGTTAGAGGTGTCTTTCTTTACCGATAAAGAATGTCATAAAAATATATTCGCTTATATCTGAATCACATGCATATTCCCTATTGCTGTTTTCAGTAGCTATAGGAAAATATATCAATAGCTTCTAAATCATGGCAGTTCAAATAGGCTACGTGACTTTTATAATATAGGTCACCAAAAAACCGATGACGAATAAAATTGTTTGCATGACGTGTTTCAAATTATTGGTCATTAGACCTAATCTTATTAAAATAAATTATCCAAGTAAGTTGACAATTAATAAACTGTTTTTTCTTTTTTCCCGATCGATACCTTTATAACCTAATACATATACTTAAATGCAGTTTTAGGACTCTCGACTTTTCTGGCTTTGTCGTAAGTATAATTAGTTTTCGATTAGGTAGGCATATCTCTCTTAATGGATCAAGGTGCTCTTCGATAATGCCATTACCAGCTGAACGACTCGTCCAAACTTAAGCACAGTGCTAGTTTTCGTGGCAACGGACAGATATTTAGTAGATTTTTGGGAGCACGATATCTTATCCTTATACTTGATCATAAATGCTCGCTCATACGCCTGAGGGCAAGAGATTTTTCTTGCGGTAAGTGAAAATCGAAGTAAATAGAACCAGACAGTCACCGTAATACAATTGTAACATGTTACAATCGGTTAATTTATTCAAAGAATAATAATATATTGTATGTAACAGCATGTCGGAGTTGACGTGGTCGGAGAGCTCGAGTGGGTCGGGCCGCGGCTCAAGTTCGGGATCAGGCGGGACGTTGATGGACTACCGTCTGCCGCGCCTCGCGCCCACACCTACTCCTCGGCCGAGAACCAGATACAGGTTATTTTCTTCTTTTTCTTTCCATATTTTCTTTCTATCTTTATTTTCTTTCTTTTCTTTCGTTTCTTTATTTTCTTTCTTTCTTTCTTTTCTTTTCTTTCTTATTTTATTTTCTTTCTTTCTTTTCTTTACAATTTTTATTTAGCTTTGGTGTATCAAGGTCAGATTCGCTTTACACCAGCGAGGCAAGACGTGGATGGTATGGTAGTGGACCAAGTTGCTGCTTGATTTAAAAAGAAAATTGAATGAGTTTTACAGCATTAGAAATATGTCTTTATAATTATGTTTCTGCAACAGGAAATATTAAGGTGTACGAGAGCTGATCTTTGGGCTTTTGATCTTTTTTACAGAAAAAGAGATATGTTCACAGAATTTAGCAATCAGGTTTGTCATATTCTTTACGGAACAATTTGCGGTGACGAGAGTGGTAAAGTTGAGTTGTTATAGGACCGACACTTCTTTCTTCGTATTTCACCGTTCCTTGTAATGAGTGATACTAAGTATAATTAAATGTAAGATTCTTTAATGTCTACATGGATATAAGCGTATTTGAACTGGCGTGCTTTAAAGCAAAATGTACAGCACAACAGTCAAAACCGATCCCGTTTCTGAAATCTCAAGGCTTTGCTGCTGTATAGTACATATAACTTAGCAGAATTACGGAGTATTCCAGTCGATTGGATCTCTTTATTTACGTCCTCGTAATAGAGGCACTAATCGCCCATCGTGCTCTAAAAATTAGCAGATGGATAAGCCCAGTAACATCGGTAGCAAATACATCATAAAAGCATTGCGGCAAAAGACTTTAAATCTCTATCTGTATGAGGGATATAGCAGTTCTCGGGAAGTAAAGTGTCAGATAATTGATATTGTAAAATATTGAAATATACAACTACATATTCAGAATTAAGTGATTTATGTCAAATGAGCTATTGGGCAAATAAAAAAAAAAGCCTTTGCTATCACAAACATGTGAAGAAGTTAAACAGATTGATGGCATTTCAGAAGACAAACTAAGAATGTTTACTTTTGAGATTTGGTTAACAGCTATTGATTTCCAGAAACACTTAAGTACTAATATGGAATGTATTTCGTTAGCTAAATCAAATTACGAACCTAATATTTTATTAAATAATGTTATAACAGAAATAAATGTAAATTATACTGGGTAGCATAAACTGTATTCAGATGGGTCGAAGTGTGATCACGGACTGGGTGTGGGATTCTATGATGAGAGTTGTAACCATAAAGCAGGCTTTAAAATAATATGTATGCCTAATTTATCTATTCTGACACTGGAACTCATTGCAATTCGGAAAGCATTGTACTATGCAATAGAGAAAAAATATAATAAAATAGCTATCTTCACCGATAGTAAAAGTGCTTTGCAACACGTGGCTCGATGCGCCTCTGGTTACAGAGGGAGGTACACCGATAGCCTACGATATTTTAGAAATTATTTGGAATTTTAGCAAGAGGAATGCAGGGTTGATTTTGCAATGAGTGCCAGCACATGTTGGTTTACCAGGAAATGAGGAAGCGGACCGTTTATCCAAAAGGGCAGTTACAGATGGAGTTGGGATTTGTTGTGTGCCAGATTACAGAGAATGTATACCTAAATTTAAAATTAAATGTTTTAGTAATTGGAGCGATTATTATAACATAAGATGTAAGGAAAAGGGAATTCGGTACAAGACAATTCTAGGCGATCTTCCTCGTTTTCCCTGGTTTGATGATAGTGATTTAAGTAGAAGCTTTGTCAAGTTAGCCTTAAGGCTACGATCCGGCCACTTTCCATCGGGAAAGTTTGCATTTCTAATGCAAAAAGCTAATTCACCTAACTGCAGCTCCTGCAATGTCATTGAAGATGTGCAGCATTTGCTGATGGAATGTGTTAGGAACCGGAACGAGACGGTAATTTTAATAAAAGAGTTCCAGTTAAATTTAGTACAGGTAGGGTTAGTGCAAAGAATTTTAGCACAACCAAAATCAACCCTAGCAAAAAGATTGTGCCAGCTCATTAACTATATTTAATTTCAAGTATTTATAATGTTTTAGTTGTAAGTCCTAATGTTGTTTTTGTACAAGGCATGATGGGGTTGGCGTATCCACATGGATAAAAATCCCAATTCAAATAAAGAATTAAAAAAAACTACATATTGTAGCGCTGCACGTGGGTCAAAACCACTGTAATGCAGCGTGATCAGTATAGACAACAAACTTCCTACCATTATTTATATATAACAGCGCCAATGCTCAATAGCAACTGTTATCATTAACATATTATGAGAAGAATTGCTTGTTTTGAAGATATTACACCTCCTTAATCGAAAAGAAACTACTTAATCGAGAAGAAGTAACATTTTTTTGGACTTAGTGAGCATTTGTCAGAGGACGAAATTTTTTATTATAGATGTCAAGAGGGACTTCGTATTTACGTAAAGTTAGTGTAGGACTGTAAAGTATTATATTTATCTATGGTGTAGGTATAGCGCTACAATCATTTTTCTTCCGTTTTCAGCCAAGCGAGTGCATCGACTCTGAAACGCTACGCCAGCGACGACAGCCTGGTGACGGCGGCGCACCGCGGCGATCCGCCTGCTCCCTGAACACCTTCTACATTCTACACAAAAAACTGTGTTGGTTGAGCTTCAGTACTGGTCGTGTTTACCCACCCAACGAAGAGCGAAACAAACGCTCGCATTTTATTGTCAATGATAGACTCCTTGGCAATTACAGAACAAATCTGCGGTACTTAAGTACCAATTGTAAATGTTTTGCTAGAACTGTTAGTGGTTTTCTTTTAGGATTTCTTTGAAGATCTGTTTGACTTTGTCCAGAGCAAATGTAAGTTTAGTCAGGGTGGTTTTGAATTCATGTAATAAAATGGTTGAAAAGAAGAGCGCATTTATTGAATGTAAGGCTAGTTACAGTACTGATTATGCAAATTTAAAATAGCCCTGTTTTTCCGTCTCCACTTAGAATTATAATAGACTTGTTTGAAACCAATATATTATTTATTATATAAAATATTTATGAATTGTCGTGAAGTACTATGCTTCGGTGTCCTCTGTGAAAAGTATTACTGTGGTATTGCATCTATGAACATGGGTGTCACTTTGTGGTGTTGGTTGCTGTGTTAGCTCTGCTCATTGCGACTTTATTTTGTAATATATGAATTCAATAAATATATATATGTATTTAGCCCTAAAGGCAATTGTTGTGTTATTATTTTATACCTACATAACTAATAGGTAGTAGGTACCTAAGAATATTCAGAGAGTAAAGCATGTCCGTACCTTGGAGAGTACGGTAAACTTACGCCTTGGAGCCCGCCTACTACTACTCGTCTAACAAGATTTCGCTAACGGCTTTAGCTCCGGGACCGACGATTTTACGTGTTCTCCGAGGCACGGAGCAAGCGATAAAAGTGCATATTGACGTATTTAACCCTACAACTACAACATCCAAATTTAATTAAATGAACCACAACATGGGTCATGGGTGACCCCAAAATAAAAAAAAATATTACTTACAAAATATTAAACTTTAATAAACTTAAACAATTATTACAAGGTTTTTTGGATATTAATGGAATGCTTAAGGGAAAAAAATGTAGTACAAATCTGAAAATCTAGATACATTGGTGACAAATAGGTAATCTGTGTTGTGCACATATATTTTTGGAGCACTTAACACATTTCTCTCTGCCCTTCCTATCTTTGGCTCTAGTGCATAAATAGCAGCGGGAACTTGAAGTTGATCGAGCTTGGGCTACCTGAGCACTGTTTTCTTCATCTACTCCCAAAACATGAAGCATTATCACTTTCAGAGATTGGGGCAAATTTTTGACCTCCTCAAGGCGGCGTTTCACGTAGGGCTGTACTAATTGAAGGCTTAGGTTTCTTAGAAAGTAGTGCCTTTTCAGTTTACTCCTGCGAATGTTTGCCTTGAGTATTACATATGAATTTATAACTCGGACAAGTTTGTTTTAGCTGTTTTGTATAAACCACTACGATACAGTAATCCAAATAAAGCCATCAACTCCACTTTATCAGTTTTAGAAGTGTAACGTTGGTTTTTTATGGTCTCAGAAATTCTGTTAATTTTCGCATTGGTATGCATCACAATAATATCCAATATTTCGTCTGGAAAAAATAGCTTCCACGCTTCTATCTCGGTTTTTGCGTCGCGTGCGATACCTTTAGGACCAGGTTGATTTATCACGATGTTTCTACTTGCAGTGCGTGTATTAGGAACAGTGAACGGAGTTCTTCGCCAAGTATAACCATTTTTGCCCATACAGAAATCAGACAGAAGAACATCATCATCATCTGATCCAGATTCAACATCAAACAAATCATCTTCATCGGAGTGTTCGGATATATGTTCATTTTCTGCAGTTTCAGATCCATCTTCGTCCGAAGAACTGGAGGTTTCACCTTCATATTCCTTCAAAAGTTGCTCAATTTTATTACTTTCAAGGGCTCGTGACGTTGAGGCCATATTGAAAGACTATTCGTGAAATAAACGTGAAATCACACAACAGTTAATCACAAAAAAATAGTTTCGATAATCACAACACGGGTCGCGGGCGACCCAAAACTGCAATATGCGTCACGGGCCACTGATTACCAATTACGGAAGGTACCTAGACGCACAGTGTTGTAGGTGCAAAACTCGCTAAATTAAAATAAAAATACGTGTGCGTGGGGTCACCCATGAACCCATGTTGTGGTTCTAGGGTTAATATGCATTTAGTTAATTTCGAAAATTTAGTGATGAGCACCGTGGGTTTAAAGCCGACACCGCCAGCATGGCAATCTCTTGGCATCCACTAGGCAGCTATTGCTGTCTCTAAATGTCGTGTATGTAAAGTAAATATTCTTCTTTTGAGGTAAGCCGAAATTGACCAAATCGTTAAGCATTATTGTCATTGTCCTAGCGCTATTCCAGTTGCATCCAAGACTTCGGAGCCCATAATCCGAGCTCTATTTTAACTAGGTACCTATCGGTAAGCCCAAAAGCCAGACTTGTCATCGTAATTGTGATGACCAACGATACGACAATTGAATGGATTTTATTGAATTAATGCTTTGCGGTTTATTTACCTCATATTAAACATGATTTAATATATTGCCAATTAATTGCTTATGATCCGAAACAATAGAGTTTCCTTATTCGTAATATGGTGTGTACGTAATTTCACCACGCGCGTCGTGACGGGATGAAAATAGAGCCAGACCAAATCAAAAGGTCTATTATCGACCACATATGAAATACAAGCCTCTGCCCGCGAATTTACCCGCCCAGTGATCGCGACAAAAGGTCGCATAAGATGAATAGAGATGTTTCATACATCATCAACATCATTATCAGTGTCGGATCCAAGAGGTAGGATAGGGGACTCAAGCTTCCCCAGTGCCTTAATGTTACCAAGCTCAAGCGCATCACTTGTTCTGCCCAGAACCGAAACTGCTGAAGCTAGACTAATCTTTGTACAGTGGATTCCTTTTAGGTACAGTTAGGTAATAGTTCAAAAAGCCGCTGATTTCTTCTCTATAAAATGCGAGCAACAGTAGTGAACATTACAAAATACTAGTATTGTTTCAATTTCTCCACAGGCGCTAGCATTCTTTGCCGTAAATAATCTCTTAGTGCCTGCATAAATAATCATAGTGTGAAGCATGAGATAAACTGCAATATTATTTTACTTTTCTTCACAGAGTTCAAAGTCCTATTCAGATCAATTTGTAAATCAAGAGTTTCATCGTCGAGTGAATAGCAATTTACAATATTTTATTCTTCAAACCTAAGTATGATAGTGGACCAAATCTGGAAGTCTAGATTTTCTAATACGGAATATAATTTTTATATAACGCTATTCTATATAACGCTCTGCAAATAATTAAAATGTTTTCAAATCGCCTGATTTTATTATTAACCCTATGCTGCCTGGTTATAAACTATACTCTATGCTCTAGCACCGTTGCCCATTTTCTGTGGTAATCCACAGAAATTATCTGAATCAATTTCTGTGGCCAATTCGCAAGCTTCGTATGGGTGTAAGGCGAAAAATGTATTTACTGTTCATTAGAGTTCATGAGGTTTCTGATATACAATACATATATTTTTTACCAAGGTAGGTATAGAGTTTTTGAACTTAATGTTTGTAGAGTTAGGGCATGTGGAGTTAGAAGCATGGCTCTACCATAGATAAATATAATACTTTACAGTAGCTCTACTGAAACAGAGCTGTCTAAGAGATGATAACTTTTTGACAGTGCAAAGTGTGAGCCATATGGATGACTGGGCAAAATTTTCTACAGATGAAGCCAGGACTGAACTTTGAAATATTATTATATTTAGTACTTATTTTATGATAAGGTCGTGTATAATATTTGTAAGAATTATATTATATTACCATTCAGATTGGCTGTAAGATGGAAGAATGCAGCACGTCTGCAATTCACGATCGTGTGGTATCGTCCACAGATCCTTGTATTTCGATGTGTAAACGCAGATAGGGAAGGTTCGTGCAAATGCGTCAATAAAGCGCTGCATAAACCTTCATATGAGTGATCATATCAATTTGAAAATGGGTATTATATTGGGTATTTATAATGTATAAGGTAAACCCGTAAATTTATATCAAAACTTGGAGGTATACCGATTTTTCTTAACTTAAACAAATTTCGACCACCGCGTCTTGTCTCTGGGGGGCCAGGATAACGGACACAGGTTTGCACACTCTTTAGCCCTAGTACGATGGGACGACAAATAAATCACCAGTGGACCACCAAGCAGACAATCGGTGCCCTGACGATAAATGACCCTACATAAGCTAGAGGTATTGATTTTATCGTAATGATATATTTCATCATCATCAGCCCCTTATACTGTCCCACTGCTGGCACGGCCCTCTTCTCAGATTTCGTTCGAGAAGAACTTAGGGTCCCGCGCCAACCTTACGTGCAAGTGGTGCACCTGCCGATCAACGGACGAGGATCTGGCAAACAAAATATCCCGATAAGCGGCAATAGGCTCGCCACCTATTACGTGGGATCAAAACACTGGCGAAAAGTGGGCGTTTAAAATGCCTCTGTCTACCCCTTCGGGGAAACAGGCGTGAGTCTATGTACGTATGTATGTATAATATGTATATTTTTAAATATGTCGGTAAGCAAGTTACATGTTTTTTTTAAACCAATCACGTAGCACTATTCAAAAGCTTTATTGCAAACCTAAAACCTCATATTACCTATTTGCCGACGTCTTCGATCTCAAACTTTTCGATAATTCTACACCCATTAAGGCACATTATACACTATATAAAGTAAAAAGATTGATTTTTACGTTGGTCTCCCTCCACGTGGTCCTAAAATGAGTTCAAAGTCATACACGCTTTTACAGCCCTATACCGTCACACAGATTCTCTATCATGTGATAAAAGGAGTATGACCTTCAAAAATATTAAATACTAGATGATGCCCGCGGTTACACCCGCGTTATTTAAGGCTACTGCTCCGCTCTCGTGGCTCATAGCGTGATGTTATATCTAACACTGAAGGAATTTTTCAAATCGGACCAGTAGTTCCTTAGATTAGCGCGTTCAACCAAACAAACAAACAAATAAACTCTTCAGCTTTATATATTAGTATAAGATGTGGAACGAGGGTTTTAATTCAAAGGCAGTATACATATTTAAAATGTATATTGAGATTACAAACAGTGTTTTCCTAAAACTAAAAAATACCAATAGCACTCTACTATAATCTCTTAGGTAGTTATAATACCTCTTAGTAGTATATCTACTTGCTAGTGTAGAAATGAAGTTCGTAACGGAACCTTATATTAATTACATTTATGTATTTACATTTAAGTATATTCGATGTGTAGGATGTCTTTGTATAAATAGTAGTTATTGGTCCCACATAATAACTTAGTAGGTATGTATAGGTCGGTTCACGAAAGTTGACCAGAAATGGCAGCCGTCGCGCATATGTACATTGGTGCACCAATGGCGTGGCTCCATTCTTGACGCATTTAGGGAATGCGTCAAGAACGGAGCCACGCCATTCGCACTCCACCCGCGCCTCACCCCGCACCTCCACGGGGACCTAAAAAATGATTTCTGCGCAGTGGTCATCTTTCGTGAACCGACCTATACCTACAGGTATACATAAGAGTAAGCTCGCATGGGTCACATTCGGCGCAGTGAGTGCTTTTTGACAGTAGGCAGTTTATATATTTTTCCAAAGCCTACAATATGCTGCTGATGTAATCGGTTGCGGGTTCCAAAATAATCTTGCCGCGGGACTTTTGTTTGGTCACTGTCTTTAGTCAGTAGTCTACCGTAACATCTGTGTAGCCAGGTTCAGCACTAGAAAGATGGATACACACATGATTCAGTAGAGAGAATAGAGGTGGGAATAGTGATAAAATAATTATTACTTTGTATCGCCTCGGATATGCGATTGAATAGAGTAATATAGAGATGCACCAAAATCACGGCAGCATTGATAACTGACCGCAATTCCCATATTTACAGACCGGACAGTGACAAAACATTAGTTTCAAATGATTTTTCATGTCGCTCGCATTAGAGGCTAAATATCGAGATCTCGAAATAAAGGTACGTTACCACGTTACCTTTATTAAGTATACATATCCCGAAACACAAATTAAAACTTATGCTAATTACCACGAAAGATAAAGAATTCCGAGAGTGACAAAACAGTCAAAACGACAAAGGTGTCTCGTGCGCGCTAGCTCTTACACTTGATTTTACATCTAAATATATCCTCTTGAACAGGAACAGTATCGCATACACTTTACAAGTGGATACAATGATACATCTTAGAATACTTGACTAATCAAAAACAAAGTCATACACAAACAATTATAAAAGTAGGTACAATAGATAATACTGTTCTTACATTTACTTATAACCTTAGTTTTTCAAACTCTCTGTCCCATTGACTGACTGGTGGATAAATAATAAAAATATAATAGCCATTATAAATGAATAAATAATATAAGGAATAATGTTACCTAAGTACGTTGCATAAATAAAATTCGTTTTTAACTAAGCACGTTACTCTTAAATAATACCTACTTATAATGATATTAAATAATAAATATATTAAATTTTAACGATACTTATACGGACATTTCAGTATTTAAATAACTATTTATTTGACTGCAGTCGAATAATCTCATTTTCATTCACTAAACTCGATTAAACACTTTGCGTTGACAACATTTTTAAGCTTATTTTTGTGGTTTTATGTAGTAGGTAGGTACCTACTATTAATAACTATTGATAAGTTATTCACAATAAGTTTATGTATCTACGTCTCAAAGTTTAATGGGTATCAGTTTTACAACTCACAACCATAAAGGTAACTAAACTCATTCATAAGGCTTTCATGTGACAGTAGAATAGCTTTATTTCAATCATAGATTGTTAATCACATTATACAATGAATATTGTTATATCGTAGCTATTATAGCAATTTAATAATAGTATGATACCTCCTTCTTCAAATAATACTAACAACTTTTGTTAGGTAGATACTCATCTTTGTTGAAAATCACATAATCGCATTACTAGATTCACTAGGCAAGTTTAGCGAACTGGCAAAACGACACTATTCCTAACTTGCTCAAATACAAATATGGCCACTATTTTTTAAAACTAGAATTGACAAATAAGGTTTTGCGTGCAAACCTTTGCAAAACATGTTGTTTCCTTATTGTTCTGGTGGTGTTTCCCGATGAAACATTTAACCACGTAAGTTTTATCAACCGCTTATTATTATTAATAATATAGCTGCGGTTGATGGGTACATTCTCATGGTGAAAAGAGACCTGTTCCCAGCAGTGGAAAAGTTTTTAAACAGGACCGATGACAATGGGTATCGATTTAAAAATATGCATATTGAGCTACTACAGACAGTAAACGAAAGTCCAATAGATGATGTTGAAGAACACGAACATGAGAGGGAACAGTATGCGGGATCGTTTGTCGATCCACGTGGCTATTTCTTGAGGCGTCATGGTGGTCCACGTGTGCTTGGGAGGCTCGTCTGAGGAACCTTCGCTGCCGTGGCCCTGAGTCGGCTTGCCCGACGGATTGTGTATTAAATCGTCGAAGCTCTGCGTCGTAATAGTCGGCAGTTGCATCGCAGACGGGAAGCTCTGAAATTCAAATTTTTTTTTAGATTTACCTCTTCAGTAGTGCTCATAATGAAACAAAATATCGGCGGCAACACTAAAGAAACACATTTACCTACACGAAGAATGTAAACAGCAATGAGATTGTGGAGGAGAGCCGCTATTGGGGAGCTCTCAGTTACCGAAATCTTAACCCCAAATTGAAAACTCATTGCTACCTTTTATCCATAATCTTTGAGGGAACTTCCCCGATCAAATTAGCCTGCATGCTGACAGCAACAGGACTCTACAAATAAAAAAATCTACAAAACTTACGTGCACTGTGAGATAGTTGTTGTATCCCGGGCCTGCTGGGTCGTTGCTCGTCTCCTGGTTCAGAGAAGAGCACGAGCGCGACTTGGAGAGTTGTGGCGACGACTCTTGTAGCTCTTTCTGCAGCTCCTTACGCGCCAGTCGCGGCGTCAGCGTACTCTTCAGTATGTACTTGCTATTCACCTTCTTCAGGCTTACCGCTTTCCTGGAAGTCAATTTCAAAATGATGAATACGTGCATCATTATTATGGTAAGAATCAGCTTCCACCGGGTGCTTCGCAACCCACACGGTAAAATGGGGGCATCATCATGTATATACCAAAACTTTCCACGTGAATCACTCCGTCCACTTGTGGTAACTGCATGAAAATGTGTTTTATTGTACATACATACATACATAGACTTACGCCTGTTTCCCCGAAGGGGTAGGCAGAGGCATATTAAACGCCCACTTTTCGCCAGTGTTTTGATCCCACGTAATAGGTGGCGAGCCTATTGCCGCTTATCGGGATATTTAGTTTGCCAGAGCCTCGTCCGTTGATCGGCAGGTGCACCACTTGCAGGTGAGGTTGACTTGGGACCCTAAGTTCTTGATGGGAACCCTATGCACGCTTGTGTTTTATTGTATTCGAGTTTATTGCAACTAGATGATATATTATATAATAATAATAATATAATAATATTCTTCCACATACACACATCACCATCTAGTCCCAAACTAAGCAGAACTTGTATTATGGGTACTAGATAATGGATAAACATACACATATACAATTTTTTTGTAAATGCATACTACAAATGCGGTACAGGACTTTGTTTTAAGATAACTAAGGATAGCCCAATGACAGATAGGTACGTACTTTCTTCTCCAAATAGTGTTTACGAAGGCAAACTCGACGAGTGCTGAGAAGATGAAACCAGTGCAGCCTAGGAACCAAATTTCACTAGCTTTGATGTAAGACACCTTCGGTAAAGTCTTCGCCTGTGATGATGCCAACGTGATGAATGATAACATAGTGCTTGTACCTGAAATAAAGAGATAATACGTATTAGCAATTAACTCTATCAACATTTCATACTACGTTAAACGCTTGAGTCACAAAAGGTATTCTTCCACTACTACACTTGAACAACCATAAACATCCGTTCTGGCACAAAATATCCTCAAATAGCGTCAACCACAAAATGTATCTTGTTCACAAAATTTTTCAAAACAAATAATATTCCTGATTAAATACTTATTCATATTTTTAGCAGATCTCAGAGAGTAAAGAGCGAATTCCGAAATAAAATTTCAGAAAAAACTTTGAACTCCATTCTGCTCATTAGAACTAAAAATAAAAAATAAAAATTGCTCGAGTTGCGATCTGCCTGATGAAGTAATTAATCAAGTCGGAAAACCAATGCCCAAAGTAGCTGGTGTAGGCATTGGAGTATGTTTTGATTTGAAATCATCATCATCATCACCAGCCTTTAACAGTCCACTTCTGGACCAGGCCTCTCCTTTGAAAGGAGGAATTAGCCTACTATATCACGCTGGCCAAACGGGTTGGTATAGGGTTTGTATCAAGTTTTCCTTCTCTTACAATGCTGTTCTCTGCATAATATGCTCCCTCTGTCTGACTCATCAAAATATTAATTGTTCATGTAAAGAAAGAAACGGGTTTCTTAATTATTGAAGAGCACGAGCTGCTTAATCGTTTACAACTTACCCAAAGTGATCCTAGGCGCCGACGCATCAGCTTGCAACCAGAACGTGACCCACGACATAGCAACTATCATCATAGAAGGAATGAAGTAATCCATCAGGTAGTAACCGACCTCTCTGCCGAGCTTGAACGTGAATTTAAGCGCGCTGTAGTTGCCAGCTAGAAAATAAATAAGTCACTCAATCATTGTGCATTAAGCGAGTAATTAAAAATTATGACGTCACAAACATAGAAAATCGACATTACATCTACCTCCGCCGAGCCTCATGTTCACAATGTCTCCACGCACCACGGACTCATTTGTCCAATAATCAAGGAGCGAATATTCCGTAAGATGCAACTCTGATGATAATCTCACGGGATTGTCCTTTTCCCACATAAGTCGCAAAATTGATGCATTGTATTTCCCTGGAAAATGTTTACAAGGAAAACATTGTTATTCTGCTACATTTCTAATGTTTAGTCATGCATAACGGTGACAAATGACAAAAGCGAGGTATGCAAATCTTTTTGAAAAATAAAATATAATGTGGTCAACAACCACAATACCTACATCGAACTTGCGAAGATGATGGCGGTTACGTCACACGGAATTGCATACATATTTTGAAATTTCATTCAAGTCGAATAGTAGGTAACGAATCAAGTTATGTTTAATGTAATGAGTAGTCGTAGGCACCTATTTCTGAAGGAAATATGTTAAGGATAACTTGAAGCCATAATCTGTTACGTTAACTCGTTCGGCAATTGGAAAACGTTATTGGAATATTTAGAATGTGAAATACTTACAGCTTTCCAAGTTCATGGAGCAAGTCTGATCATCGAAGGGGAACTTTTGTAAGTTCATCCAACAGTAAAGAACAGCCTGCATTCTTCGACTGAAGAGAACCTCGCCGTCTGGAGCTATTGAGATCAGGACATCCTTGCTGTCTGTGCCCATGAGGCTGGAGGACTGTTCGTTGGACATGTACAGATGCGGCACCCAAATTCGCTCTCTCAAATCACTTTCGCCTATAATTTTGACCCTCTCTGGTGAATATAAGGCGTATGCTAATCGGGGGTCGGTCCATCGCAGTTGTAGGAGGAAATGTAGTTTGAAATTCTGTAACATTTTGAAATCAATATTATAGCCACTGAGTCATTAGCAAGGTAGCATCCATTGAACAGAATATAGTTAATGTTCTTATAATTTTTTTTATAGACTCACGTCTGTATCCCTGAAGGGGTAAGCAGCTGGTGTAATATTACACCCACATTTCGCCATGACTTTTTAGGTCCCACGTAATAGGGGGCCGTTATTGCCGTTACCGGGCGCATCACCAGACTCCGTGCTGCTACTGAGAATTCGGAATAACCCAGTAGCACTTATGCCCGACCCGGGAATCGAACCCGATCAGCAGTCGCATACGCTATCCACTGGACCATGGAGGCAGTTTTCAGAGGTTCTTTTAAATAAGAGGTAAGAATTTTCAATTGATACAGTGATGATGATAAAGCGCTCATTGCCGCAGTTCGCAGCGGTACTTTACTCACCAGATCATGGGCTTCAGCGGGCTGTATAAAATAAACATAGGCGCTTGCGTGCACGTAAACTACGTCACTAGTCATGTAGGTAGGCAGCAGCAGCCGATCGTACCGGCATTGGTTCGCCAGCCGGGACAGGAACTCTGATTGCGTGTAACTGTCACCCTTCTCCAGACTCGGGCAGTCTGGCGCAATGCTTTGTCTGTAAGGAAAATCATATCCTTAATATGACATTTCGACAATAGATCATTCAATGTCTCATCACGTAGTTATATGCCTATTGTTAGAATCACGTACGCTATTAGCGGCCTTAATGGAGGGCATCGCGCGAAAATTATATCATCATAGATTTTAGGCTAGGTCACGTCTCCTATCCCGATTAAGTTCTGGCCAAGGATTTGCAAATTTGTTTGATAAAAGGTCGCAATTAAGGCAGTGATTAAAAGTACACATTTGCAAATTTGAGTCTTGTTATATTTAGACTTAATGTAGGAATTGAAAATACAAAATAGTAATATTTTATTGTACAAGGGCTGTAGCTACAAGGTCACGCAAGTTTATCTATTCTTAATGAACTGATCTGTTATGCTACCCATATATACCTATGTAATCATTTGAAAACACTTCTTTCAATTTGATAGGTTCCTAAATTTAAATCCTTTGAGTTTAAATCCCTACACTTCGTCCAATTTGACAGGTTCCTACATTTGAATCCTTTGAGTTTAGATCTCTACACTTCATCCAATTTGACAGGTTCCTACATTTGAATCCTTTGAGTTTAGACCCCTACACTTCGTCCAATTGGATAGGTTCCTAAATTTAAATCCTTTGAGTTTAGATCCCTACACTTCGTCCAATTTGACAGGTTCCTAAATTTGAATCCTTTGAGTTTAGATCTCTACACTTCGTCCAATTTGACAGGTTCCTACATTTGAATCCTTTGAGTTTAGACCCCTACACTTCGTCCAATTGGATAGGTTCCTAAATTTAAATCCTTTGAGTTTAGATCCCTACACTTCGTCCAATTTGACAGGTTCCTAAATTTGAATCCTTTGAGTTTAGATCTCTACACTTCGTCCAATTTGACAGGTTCCTACATTTGAATCCTTTGAGTTTAGGTCTCTACACTTCGTCCAATTGGATAGGTTCCTACATTTTAATCCTTTTAATTTAGATCCCAACACTAAGTCCAATTGAATAGGTTCCTACATTTTAATCCTTTGAGTTTAGATCCCTACACTTCGTCCAATTTAACAGGTTTCTACATTTGGATCCTTTGAGTTTAAATCTCTACTCTTCGTCCAATTTGATAGGTTCCTACATTTTAATCCTTTGAGTTTAGATCCCTACATAGAAATTAGTCACAAATTATTCAACTTTTTGAAGTAGCTACGTTTTAAATGTATTCAAATAAAATGATGCCCGTTTGAAGATTGGTACCTGATTAGGAAATATTCTTCTGCGGTGCTCTCGGTCACCGTACCATAGTAAAGCGTTCCGTGAGTGAAAACATACCAGTTGCAATACTGCAAATTTATGTTAATCTTCTTAGAGGATAATACTACTCGAGACAATTTATGCTACGTGGTAGATATAGCCATCAAGATCCATGATGATAGGTACTACGCCTACTTGTAGACTATAATATTACTAGAGGATGCCCACGGCTACGCCCGCAATCTTTTTTAATTTATCCGTTTTGCCCGATCCCGTGGGTATTTCGAGAAATCCCTTCTTAGTGCACCCCTACGGTCCCCAGGGAACATACATGCCAAATTTCAACTTCTTGTGCCCAATAGTTTTGGCTGTAGCTTGTCTGTCAGTCAGTCAGTAACGCAAGGATTTTATATATACAGATTGCCCATATACAAAGTAACATTAGGTAAGGCACCATGGACGCGCAATTATCCTGCTTTAGATAACTTTAAGGAAATATTGAGTATAAGTTGTAATGAAGGCCGTAATAGATTGCCATTGTTAAAATTCGGTTGTCAATTGCAACCGAATTTCATGGTCTGCCATGTTAACAAAAGAGAAGTGAATATATTTGACACGTTATGCATGCTTACTGCGCCATTGTAGTGTTCTATTTAATAAAGACTAATTATTACTATTTGTGACAAACCCAGACGACAATGGAATGCCTCTCTAGTGTGTAATAACACCTAATGTTGTATCTTCTGCCAAATTTAAGATGCAAAATAATAACACTCTAAAAAGTATTCAAAGCTAAAGCTGAAGTAGCACTTTCTCCAGAAATTGTAAGCGTAGTGGTGATAGTGCTTTAACCAATTCCTAGAGTCTTTCACTATTATCCAAACATTTTTCATAAAAAAATTCAGTTTTGTCGTCCTTTTGGAATTCTTAGAAGAAAAATTCAAAGTCACGCTATAGTCAGCGTAGCGGTTATAGTAAAAGGAACCCTTTTCCCAATAACCACCACTTCGCTGGACTTTGATCTGCCAGTTTCCCTTATTATGATAAAGCATAGTCCTTATAAGCAAGTGTGGTTCTATTCAGAATAACCCACCACCTGACAACTGTTTACTGTTTTAAAAAAGACCCAATCTAAATACCCGCTGTACAAGTGCACTTCGATCGACTTCGATCTGGGAGTTTCCCTACGTATGATTAGAACAAATGCCTGTGCTGAAAGTTTTAAATATTACTGAAAAGGTCCATTCCATGAGACCCGCTCATTAGATGGACTTCGATCTAGTAGTTTCTCTAAAAATCTAGTAGAGCAGTTACATAATAACCAAATGCGGTTTTAAACATAATAAAATGAGTCATATCTACTCGAACTTGACGCTTTTTTAAATATATTATCATAAGCAAGCAAACTAATAAAGACTCTTTAGGTGGGGATGGAAAGTTAGCGGGCATGTTCATTGAAAAGATTTATGGAGTAGTATTAATGGAGTAATATAAATTAAACATTCTGACTTTACAACTTATTACCAGGTTGGTTGATTTGTTTTGACAAATCATACCTAATACATATTATCAAGGAGCAAATATATATGCTGTTTTGTGCCTATATCATCATCCTCAATTAAAAAGCATTAGGCATAGAGAAGATCATTAGGTTGTAGAATTAGAATTATGTAAAAAGGTGTAAGAACCTATTTCTGACATGCGTTCTAGGAAATACTAATTATATATTACTAACTGTAATATATATTTATTATGTGGATGATATCAGTGAAGGAAGGAACAAAAAAGAATCAGAGGCAAGGGATGTGTATCATGGGCAAATGACAGCACATCTACTTCATGCAGGTGAATGTTTAAATTTCTAAAGGACTCGTACGATATAACAAAAAGTAAAAGCTGCCAATTGACGATTTGAGGCATTTTACGTCCGCCCAGCGGCCGAAAGACAAAGTCAAAATGGGCTCGGTAGACAGCAACAAAGTTTTTTCTACCATGTACGATTTGCGAAGCGGAGCGACTATGTAAAATTTCTTGCACTCCTTTCTGAGATAAGTAAGCGTTTTTCTACGTATTTGTCAGTACGGAGTGAGGCGGTAACACTAGAAGTAGGAATATAAATTATGTAAGCTAAAACGAAAAATCTACGTGATCTAATGCAGTCACAACAACATGTGAAGTAACGACTGCGACATTTAGCTATATCTAAATGTGTACATTAGTTTAGCGACGAAACAATGTACCAGTTACGAACATTATATATTTTATTATCAATTTTATCTATGCTCGATCACGTATACATACTGTGACACTGATTGCGTTCTGAACAAACTCTCTTTTCAATAACAATACATAATTGTTTACTGAAAGATCTTGTATCAGTTTAATATATGGATTCATGGTGCCGCAAGGTCGGAATGGGAGCTACTAACGACAACAGAGCTAATATTTGTGGTGCCTGATAACATTATGAACCAATTCTCTGAGATATCAACAAGATTTACTCTTAGATTACCGCTAAGCCGCCGCCTACGTGTACATTAAATATGTTTTACACGCTTATTCGATCTGAAAGTACCTAATTATCTTTTTATTTGCATGAAGTTAAGTATACTACAAAGAATTTGGGTTCAAGAGAACTTGAACGTATTGTGTACGTTGCAAGAGATTAGCCTGGTTTAACATGATAACAGCATATATTACAACTGACCTGACTTTCAGTTTACCGACTTCTTTTACCTAAACTTTATGAGCAAATTTATTTAGAGGCATGTTCAGTTTGTTAAGGCTGTACTTGGAGTACGAAACGGTTGCGGTAACACTGAGTCTGGCGACTCTACCATACACAATTAGGTATACCTAAATGCAAATTACTGTAACGAATTTCATGGTGACACTTTTTAGCAGTGCATACGAGCTTCTGTTTTCGTTATTGGCGCAACCCTAATAACGAAAAAACGAAAATGAAACAAAAGGAAATATAGTAAATATAATTTCGTTTTGTATTTTCGGGCTAGATTTTTATTCAGATACAGATTTTTATTTTCGTATACAGATATGTAGTTACGACTGTAAATAATAAAATGGTCCAATTTGTCCATTTTCAGACCACACATTCGATAAATATATATTTTTGTCTATTTATCCCGATCGTTAAAATATTATGGCAATCCTACACGACTCATAAACGTGTCCGTTAAGGGTTAACTGGTGCATTAGTATTATGCACACACACATAGCCATTACTGCTAGTAAAAAAGAATTTGCCCGCCATTACAATTGGCTACTAACCAGAGGGAATTAGCCCGATGATGGTTTTTAAACGAGCGAAACATATCAGTTACTGCGGCTACTTAAGTTTTATGTCTTGTTACCAACATTTATTTAAATGTTCACTCATCTGTAGCAACGACTGTCATTACCTTGCTTATTTATTCACCTCTAATTCGTATAGAAAGGAAGAAAATTTACTTCATTTTCAGAGCCTTCATGCACCTACCGTTGCAATAGCAGGCTAATAAGTTTGCAATTCACATTCTTCTGCCTAATAATGCGTAGCTAACCGCATGACTATGAAAATAATTCGAATTCTTTAAAGAAGCTTTAAATGCGTTTCAAGAAATTGCCATTCATCAAGTAATTGATTCTACTGGCGGCGCAATGCGCCACTGTGGTTTTTGCGTCATCTACAGATAGTTTTTTCTGAGCTTGAGCGTTTTTACGACCGTTGTTTCAATGTCCCTAACATTCTCCGCGATACAGATAGTATCCACAATAGAGTAGGGCGTTATCTTTTCGAAGTATTCTTATTATACTAATATGAGGCATACACTATTTGTGCATTGTAACACTACAAAGTGATGCATAAACATAATTAAAGTTTATCATAGACTACTGTGTGCAGCACCGCGACTCCACCATTACTCAACGTAAATTAAATAACTAAGTACTTAACTATCTACCGTATTTGTGTTCTGAGAAAAGCCTTGTATCAACTAACTGTTGTTAGTCTTAGATTAAGCTTTATTTTGATTAAGATTTATCTAAGAAATGCGTCTTCGCAGAATTGCGACAAAGAGGTTTATCCGTACAGTCTAAAGATATAATTTACGAGTTGTTTTCTGCGGTATCAACAGCAGTATTTTTTATCACGAAGACAGTGTAATCTACTGAGTCCAATTTGATAGAAAATGTCATTAATTTGGTCACAGGTATCGGCGTTAATTTTGCATTGTATTTATTTGTAAAGCTTCCACACCAGTGTGGCCTTTGCCCCATTGGAATTGTAGCATTATACAGGATATCAAAAGACCCATCACCAAGCCGAAGTCTACTCATTGTGTTTTGTACCTTCCATACTAACTTTGAGCCTCAATATCTCCTGAACCAGTAATTTCCCAGGTAAGGTGCCGAAGTAAAAAATGTTTGTATTTATTGGTACAACATTGGATTAAATTTTTCGTTAAGGGTCTTTTTACACCCTATATATTTTTAAGCTTGAATCTTGCGTGGCTAAATCTCACGCAAAGTAACCTCGAAAGCAAATCATTCTCCATGATGTAAAAAGGAGACTACTACTAATACATATTTGCTCTATATATTATTATATAATGTTATGTCCTAGTTAGTTGCCCACCTTAGCAATGTTAAAGTGTCTACTACTTTACCCCAATTAATATTGACACTGCGAGTAACTAATTATGACCATCTATCTTAGTTTGTTTGTAAAGCAAAATGACGCTGTTATCGCGTGCGTAGCCTCGATAAAAATGCCATAAAAATAAATGTGCCACGAAGTTTTGGGCGTATAAATTATCTGTCTAACAGTATACCTATGTAGTTAACACAGTAGATTAATCATCTTGGACGTACGAAGAGCCTACAAACCATCTAATCGTAGTACTCGAAACGACCACCAATAACTACGGTTTTGACTACGTTTTATAAATCTTTGCTATGTAGATGTTTGCTATGTATAGGTAGATAATTGATGTAGCGTCAAATATTAATAATAATAAAGCTTTATTTAATTCCACAACAATTAGATTTGATTCATTCATAGACTCACGCCTGTTTCCCGGAGGGGTAGGCAGATACTACAGAACGCCATTTGCAACGATCCTAATATATCTCTCTTGCTTCATTCACTCTCATCAGATTCCTCATGCATGCTCTTCGGTTCAGGGTACTTCTCACCTGTCCTGTTTTTAGGATGTCTCTAATCTGGTCAGAGAACGTCCGCCTAGGTCTTCCCCTTCGTCCTGTCCCTTCCACACTTGCCTTATATATCTGCTTGGTCAGTCTTTCGTCATCCATCCTCTCCACGTGCCCAAACCATCTTAACATACCTTTCTCTTTCTAGATTTGATTTGTTAATTAATTTTATTTTATTTTGATTTTAATGTCATTTTATTTTATTTTTGATAATTAATAGATAAATATATATCTACTCATGCAATTTCATCTCCTTCTAATGAGGACCGCCTCAGGGTAAAAGCCTCCCCCAAAGAATTCCATTTAACGTCAAATAATACGATCTGTAAATAGCAAATATGCAATCGTGTGCAAAATAAAGGTAGATTTTATTATACAGTTTCTATTCAATTTCTTATTTTGCATATGCATAGACAAGCGTGTGTGTATGTAGATTATGTAGATATCTACTTCATTCAATTATTGTTAGATGCGACACGCCACTGCCGCGCTGCCTAATTTCGTTAGACTTTGCTACAATAACAATAACGGATTTAGGGTACTGTTGGGGCTGCCCCGGTTCTGTAGCGCGTCTGGGATGTTCGCAGATGCACACATAGACGACTACTATGCAATCGTGCGCAAAAGAACTGCATCCCTGATGCAACGGGTGCGGGATAGCGCCAATAGTCTCCGTTATAGACGCAGACATGAGTGGCAACTTATGGAAACACTGGCTTAACGTTCATAAGTCAGTTGCACGTTCTATTTTCTAATTAATTAATCTTGATTGTAATTAATGAATATGTTTAAAAGAAACGAAATAAATGATTATTATTATTGTTATATTAGGTAAGTACTTACCTTTTTTTTCAAACAAAAACCCTTTCGTTACGTGCTACTAATAAAATACTATCTTTGGTCAGTTTATGTTTACATATTTGTACATATATCAGTGTACCTGCTTGATGCATTTTAATGAGTTATTTAAAGATATCAACGTCATTGCGTGACGCCAAGAAGGATATGACAAATTAAATAAATGATAACACTAGTATATTAGCGTAGCCGACACGTACCCAAGTACTTATTATGAATTCTGTCTAAAAGTTTGTGTACCCAGTTACTCAGAAATAAATAGTCGTTGCACTTTACAATGTGCAAATAAAACTAATTTCTGTCGTAATTCTTAGATTTGACTGTGTTTTCAAAGCAATATTATAGGAAATGCATTTAAGTAGCAACCTGCTAGAAAAACGGAAAAGTGTATAAAGGAACGGCAGAGAGCATGTGGAGGAAAGGAAATGTTAGAATATATTACGGCTGACTATTTAAATTTTCTGGGCGTCAATTTAATAATTTCTTTTCTATTTAGTGATATTTAATTAATTTCGTTAATATTATTCGACCATATCACATTAGTGCATCTAAAGTAGGTAACTTATTGATTCTTACAACCATTTGGCATTAGGACTTGTAATACATTGGTAGTGTGTAACAACGGCAATTTCCAATGAGTTTACCTACTAATTAGGTAATATTTAGTAAGTACTAGAATACACATCGCCAGAGACAGAATTAAATGGAGGAAAATCGTTGAGAAAGTGATGAAGAAGGGAGGTCACGACCCTCAGGAAGGAATACGACGCAAGGAGGAGGACTAGAATACTGCAACTATACAAACAGCATCATATCAGCACACAGAAGTCCACTGCTGGACATACTAAAGCACTTCAACATTATTCTGCATAAAAGTCTGCTTAGTAAAGTAACCAACAAAAATCAAACAAAAGCCCGACAAAGGAACTTAAAGAAAATAAATTTGCTCATAATTATTTGCTTACAATTTGTTAAGAAACAAAAATATGCTATGTTTACTTAGGTACAAATGTTTGCACCATGATATATCATAAGAAGTCGTATTGCCTTTTATAATTCCTTTACAATGGTATCTTCCCATAGGTATATTAAATATTCATAATTTAATATCTGTACTTTAGTTATTACCTATCTAAATAACAGTTTGTTAAGCTTGTAGCCAGTTAACATATGCGACATCACATATCTGGCGATGAAGCTATGTCTCTGGGTCATTAAAAACTGTAATTAGTTTAGTCATCGGGACTTTATTGTCTAGCTGGCTGTGCCCCGTGGTTTCACTTGCCACACCTCGTCCATTGAACCGTCGCACCGCATCGCTCTCTCTTTCTACCCTCTCGATTTTTTTTGATGTTATATAGCCCATAACCTGCCTCATGAATGTAACCATCATACCTACACAAAAAAGATTTTCACATCCAACTGAGTTTAAACAACCTAACTCTTTACTGAAAAGTCTTCAGCTTTACTATATTTATTATTATTGTCCAATATATAATATATAGTGCAAATTGTACATCACGACTATATTTCGCGATTACACTTGAACAATTCTACAAAGAACATTATCAATTTCCTACTTGTGCGCTAATTGTAAATAATATCTACAGCAAATAAGTGACAATTAACTGTCAGTCACGTACCTACGATTACTCACGAAAACTGTTATTATACATAAATATGTTATCGCGTATTAACATAATTAGCAATTCATTATAAGGATTTTACGTCAATCGCAGTTACAGAACTGCCTCTGAGAGATTTTGTGCAAAGATGAAATACGCACGTAGACACACGTCTGTCTAACTAATGCTCGTTTCAAATATTGTATCTATCGCTGGATTTGACTACTACAGATAGACATTTGACCTAAGCTCGATACAAAATATGTCAAACATCTCTAGAAGCTAAATCAATCCATTGATAGTATATTAGAAACCGACGTAAGTCTATCACAGGGCATCGAAATTTACAGCAATTAAATTGTGCTTTTCTATTCTTTTCATACGTCTTTAGAGCCTGTTAATAAGATCGCCAAGATGTAAAACCTTTCGCAACTGATTGAAAATAAAGTTAAAATTAATTATGTTTACCTACCTAAAATGATGGTAGGTACTTAGGCATTTGTGTAAAGGCAGCCCGACACCTTAGTAGAATAGTGGACATAATTTAATCTCAATTGAAAACTTTTTTGAGTCTAACCTGACAATTTAAATCCATCTAAAAATATGACACAGAGCAGTAGGTACCTGACAAAAATCCATCTTATAATCTGACACATTCTGAAACTACGGACAAACTTTAATCGGCCCGATGTTGACTTTGGTTATACTGTACAATAATTAATTAGTCATAACTTATTAGCAGCTTGCTATAATTACCTTCTCAGTCGCAGGTTAATTATTTACAACAAACATTAGACAAGATTTATCTTACAATTTGCACACTTAGAGAAATGAAACATAACGATACCCAAGATAATTAAAACTATGGATGGTTTTTGTCACTAATTTAAACTAGCCTCTTATAATATCATCGTCAGCCTTATCCTTGTTCTAGCCGTCTAGCATTATCCCGGTTGCAGGCAAGACTTTCGCCAAGAGCCCGAAGTCAGCTTTCCACTCTAACATATTTGACAAAATGTTAGCTTTTTCAGAAGTTTTCTTTAACTCATCATTTGATTATAATTATCACCGTAATCATCTTCATCGTCCCAGCGTTATCCCGGTTGCATCACAGAGCGGAGGTCGGTTTACAGTCCAACCAGATATGAAAGAAAAACTGGCTGTTCAAGTAACATAGCGTGTAAATATTTCCGAAAGAAAGAAATAAATAATTTAGTTATTATTAACTTTATATACACGGAGTGTATAAAGGCGAAAATACGGATATTAACAACACTCCTTTGATTTTAGCACTCTTTGAAGGAGACATGTTTATCGGGCCTGGCTTATAGATAAACTTCCGTATCCAAGCTATAAAAGAATATAAATATGACCTCGTAAATACTTAAGTGAAATAAAATCGTCATAGCCTAGATGGTAATTTCAAATGATAATATTTAAAACACGATTTAGTAATAAATGTTTCAGAATTAGGAACGGAGTAACACGCCAAAAGCCTATGAAGAATCATGTGTCTATTAATCAATTGAATCACAAATTAATCCCATACAGGATAGGTGCACTTAGAGCCAATTTTTTACTTACACACTTATGTGAGATATTTGCATAAATTGCAGAAGATGAATCTAGTAAATACCTACTCTTTTTATCCCTGCTTAATCAATTCTTTAGACCTAAAACTGTAGCAAATCTATCACAAATGCTGTGTTCTGTTGAGAATAAGGGCCTATACTAACGATATTATCATTTCTTAATTTTTTTAATGATGACGTTCTAAGAATAAATCCTGTATATCACTGAATTGTCTAAAATTCAAGTGATAAACGCAAAGAACATCCAGTCTCGAAACAATGACAATATGAACGCTACTCGAACCACTACACATTCTAGTCTTAATAAATTCCGATAATGAACGTTTATGAATAGAATAGAAGAATAGAATATCATTTATTTTCTAGAATATGGTATCATACATGTGTTATAAATTTAACGTTCAGCATATTCTGCCACATAAGGCGTGCAAATATTAAAAAGACATTAAAACATTGAGAATATTTTGAATTATTAACATTACATTTGGAATAGTAATTATCATTGCATAAATTATTTAATAATCATTTATACTTAAAACTAAAAAAATAAATATGTGATATACTTAGATGGTAAAATGGTTGAAGATTATACTGTTTGTACGGGTCAATGTGCTTCTATAACAAAGTAAATTTCAAATAAAACCCAACGTAACTCGTCTATAATTTTTCATCTTTGAGGTAATTTAGTAGGATGAGTAAATCATGAAGGCAAATATTGTGAGAAAACCTGCATGGTATACTATTCTCGTTCTCTCCTAAAACATGCATTCATCTGCTAACCAGCACTTGACCACCGTTTGCAGCCTATGGCCTTAGTGTTCTTATAGTGAGAACCGTGCCCAGCAGTGGGACATTTCATATACAGGGTGTCACAAGACCCATCACCAAGCCTAAGTCTACTCGTTTTGGACATCATGCCAAGTCATACTACGCAAAAATAAAACATGGGAGATGACATTTTTTTTCAAATAGACACATTTTTTAAACCACAATTAAAAGTGCGCCGGTGCAATTTTCCAAAAATACCTACTTATCCATGGGTGCATAGGACATCCATAGAACAGGTTGGCGGGGTAAATGCATCGAATTTGTACCTACTTAATTACAAAAGTTGTATGGTAACTTTGAGCCTCAATATCTCCTGCCTGAACCAGTCATGAGTCATTTCCCAGGTATGGTGCTGAGTTAAAAAATGTTCGTAATGATTAGTACAAAAGGGTCTTTTTACAACCTTTAGGTATATACAGAAATGATAGGTAAAGGCTGTGAATAGGTTGTTTTGCTTTTCAAGTTCAACTATTTAAAGAATTAAGCCTACATACACAGACACGTTTTTGTAGTCACTAGGTACTAGGTAGGTTTGCATATTTTCATTCCCACTTCATAAACCACATCCTAACCATTTAGGCATATTTTCACTCGATGGCACTAAATACTTCGGAATTTCTTAACAGGTAAAGAACTTATGGCACTGACGATGTATTTTGTAAAATTTGAAACCGATGTGCCAAGGTGTCTTTAACATTGATTTGCAATAGGTACGTAGGTATTTATTTACCTTAAGCACAAGGACGTATTAACGATGGAGGAAATATTATTTGGCAGATTACGCGACAACAGAATCAATATTACTTGTAGGCGCAGCAATTTGTGGTGACGGATTAAGAATACCAAGTATCACCACTCCATTTCATTCCGTAGGTGTCGTAAAACGAAGGAAAATACACGAAGCAAATAGTACATAATATATTTGGGAAAACTCAATAACAAACCCTGTACTAACCCGTCTGGACAGTGTTATTAGTTGTGAAACCACGTACACACCTAGTAGGCTAAAACCACTTATAGGCTCACAATGTTATAGTGTCAAAATTAGGAAAGACATAATATTTATATCCAGAAGAGTACTGCGAAAGGCTCTATGTATATAGTAAGTATGTACTTTACTTCCTATATACATAGAGCCACTTAAAGTGCCGTAAATACCTATACATACTCAAAATTTTAACAAAAGCTGCTTTTTCATCGCATCCAAGTTAGACTTGGATGCGATCAATAAAAGGGAGGTGTATTTCTTAATAAAAATGTTTTGCCTTTTAAAGGCAAATTATTTTTTCACCACTGCAGCTCAAACATGCCGCTTTTGCTGCGAGACAACAGTGAACAAAACGCGATTTTGATTCGAGCGTGAGGCAAAGTAGCTATTTAATTTTTCAATCTTCAGTGTCACGAATTGACATTGTTCAGCCATAAATTTCAAACATTCGAATGTTACTGTGCTCTGTCTCTTTCACATGCATATAAAAAGTTAGTGAAAAAACAAACCCCTCCGAATTCGAAATTCGATTTTGGAATTCGACCTCAAAGAAAACACTTACTACGGCAACGCAAAAAAAAAAGATATTTGTAATAAGGAAATTACTTTTTTTATATGTTATGGTTTACATGTTTAATTTATTATTGTATTTTAATAAAAATAAGTCTAATTAATAGTATAAAATTAGTATTTAACCAATACATTTTTATTTAGAATTACAACAATGATAGATTTGAAATATAAACATCAGGGACGCGGTATTAAAACGTTATTTAAAAAAGTAGCGGGAATAAAAATTTCGCTGGAGCTGATACAGTAGGTATAGCGTAACGTGTTAAATTATAAAATAATCTAAAAAGATGAGTGAACCTAGCGATGATTACTATACTTTAACACCAGAAGAGTTAAATCAACAAGTGATTATACAGAATTCAATCTATTCCTGTTCATTTCTATGTCTCCTAAGTAATATGTGTTCTCACTGCTGTGGTGAAAAGTTATGTGTGCTACACGAGAGCAAAGATTTTTGTATCTCGTGGTGTTGAGTCCCTCACCACGCTCAGGATTCTAACTTTGATTCACTCGCTACGCTCGTGAATCAATCATAGAATCCCTCGCTTGCTCGGGACTCAAAATCAGCACTCGAAACAAAAAACAACTTTGCTCTCTTGTTGCACAAATAACTATTGCATTCTGTTAATAAATAACACAGTTCTGAGATAATAATAAGGGAATATTTTTAACAGTGCACCAAGATCTTAAGTAAGTAACACACTGAAGTGTGTTACGCTAAAAAACTTTATTATTTCACTAAAATACTGACTTGCACCCTAAAATACTATTTGCACACCAAATATGACGATCTATCTAAAAATATCATTTGTTATGAAAAGTTTCGTCCGCTCGGGAAACTTATCCACTCAGAAAACTTAATAGGTTATGTTAGGTTTTCTTGTTACCCTGCACCCAAAAATAGGAGCCCTGCGAAGCAGGGCTCTGTCAACTAACCTTATTAAATTATTTGGTTGTTAAAAGTAAAACAAAAATATGATATTCTTCTGTAATTGAAAGGTTTATTTTTATTATTAGAGATTTGCAAAGGTCAATAAACAGGTGTTTGTCATGAAATATCTTGTGGGTATATTAAGTGGTGCAATTAGTATTTTTGGTGGAACAAAGTTATATTTTATTGGTAAAAATCAGAAATAAATTGAGTAACAGTTAAATACAACCCTAATAATAATAGTAAAACCTTTTATTTCTTGCATGTTAGGCATTATTGTTGAGTCGCAAGAACCCGTTCTCGGGTGAAGGCCTCCTCCAAAGCAGTCCATTTAACTCTATCAAGAGCTACTTCTGTCCACCTCAAGCCTGCAGTCCTGGTGCTGTCGTCCTGCCATCTTGCATGAGTTCTACCTCTGTATCTTTTTCCTAATGGACCATTCCACAAGGAAATTGGTCTTGTTCAGCTGTGATCCTTTAGTCTTGCCAGTTAGTTTGGCCATGTAGGCCAGCCCATCTCCACTTTAGTTTTTTCGCATGTTTAAGGCATCTGTGGCTTTGGATATATTCTTTATTTTTATATGTCTCAATTTTTGCCTTTTGTTTATGTTTCGCATACTGAGTTCTAAGCCTCTTTGACAGGTAATAATTTTGTACTTGACTTCGTTAGAGAACTTCCAGGTCTGACATATCAAACTAAACTTATCCTGCAAGTCCATTGTGCAAGTCAAAAAGATTTAAATCGGTAAAGACAGATAAATACCTTGACGACAGGACATATTATAATAGATAGGTAGAGACTGCCACACACATCAAGATTTTGGGATTTATCTCTTAATTCTCCCTTTTCTATTCATAATAGAACTAAGCTCTACTTTCGCTCTATCTAGCACGATCTAGCGCTCCGAAGTCAAGGCGAAGATCATTGACACTTGTTATCTGTATATATACAATCGTTGGGTTACTGACTGACTGACAAACTAGCTACAGCCAAAACTATAAGGCGCAAGAAGCTGAAATTTGACATGTAAGTAAGTCTCTTGTAGACCATAGAGGTGCATTAAGAAGGGATTTTCTGAAATTCCAACGGGATCGGGCAGAAACAGTTAAATTAAAAAAATGTGCGTGCGTAGCTGCGGGCGCCCTTTAGTCGAGTTATACTTATATATATCTTACCGGTTAATTTGATTTGATAGGGGTGCATAGGGTTCCCACCAAGAACTTAGGGCCCCAAGCCAACCTCACCTGCAAGTGGTGCACCTGCCGATCAATGGACGAGGCTGTGGCAATCAAAATATCCCGATAAGCGGCAATAGGCTCGCCACCTATTACGTGGGATCAAAACACTGGCGAAAAGTGGGCGTTTAATATGCCTCTGCGTGCCCCTTCGGGGAAACAGGCGTGAGTCTATGTATGTAATTTAATTTGATGCTTTATAAATTAATATATAACAGTAACGGTTCGTGTGATGTTTAACAATGTGTGAGTGTTGATTTCTCTAGTAAGGTCGAACGCAGTCAGCTGTTAGCGCCAGCGCACGCGCCGGCGCGGCATCTGCATCAGAATGGCCGCCGCTCATTGTCAACCACACATGTTTATAAATGATGCACCTTCCTCCCGACTCGCGACATTATTATTCTACAACCGTTTATACACAGTCGTGAGTAAAAATCACGCAATTCTATGTTCCATACAACTTATTATATGAAATTATGCAGCAGATACGTATGCTAATAACAGTAACTTAGCTTGTTATAATCGTATTACAAAATAAGATATCAAAATAAATCTAGTTTGACAAATTATTATGCAAATTAATTATCTCGCGGCGGATGCTTATGTTATCTAATTTACTTCAATACCCAATTCCATTGAGACGGGAGCACGTGATTTAATATGGCAATTATTTACCTACTTGTTAGAAAATCGATTTGCTCATTTCGGCGAGTGTTATAAATTGGCGATAGTCGATCTACCTTGAATCTATGTCATGTGACTGAGTCACCGCCCCTCCAGTGCGGCGTGCGCCGCGATATGCTTTACTTCTCATTCAATGAGTAACTTCCTTTTATTCATTATTGTAAGTATAAGACGATTGATTGAGGCGCACTGCCAAACGGACAAGTTATCTCCTTACAAGGGCACGAACTGCTGTGAATTTTTAACGATTTATAGACAATCAGCTGTGCTGCGACTGCGTTCGCGCGAACTTGAACGTAGCAAAGGTCATTCATATTTGGCATAGCTTAGAGCAGCTATGCGAGACAATACCCAATGAATGAAACATATTATACTTTACGGAAAACATTATTTAATCTTTTAAATTCTCGTAGAAAGTCGCCGAGTTCTAAATACTATTCTAGGCAAACTTACACTTTATCAAAAAAGTGTTAAGTAAGTTAAGTTGTAAGTCAGAACTACATATTATGATTATATATTTAATGTTTAGTAGGTCAGCAACACATGAAAGAGTTTTAAGCTATTATTGTGATAAAAATAATAATGATCTATCCTCCCCACACAACAGTGCCTACAAATCATTACATTTGATATCGGTGTTACGTAGGTACGTAGACGTAGAGTCTGTGTTTCAGTTGCGTCCTAAATTTGCTATGATAGAACGTGTGCTATGTTAAAATTAGACCTCGAACCTGTCATTGTCGTGTTTTATGTAAAAGCAGTAAAAGGGTAACAAATGAAATTGCTATGTTTCTACATAGTTAAAATACTTAACATTTTGATAATTGTTTTCGGCATAGGCATGAACTTGTAGATATTACAGTACCTAATATAAAACAACTTACAAAACATGCCATGTTTTTTATTTTATAAAAATGAAATACGAGCATACTGGTAGGTAGGAAAGAAGCCATAAATGCAACGCTAGTTTTTATATATTATTTCCTAAAGTTGTTTTTACTGTTTATGCGCTTACACTAAGTAGTAAAACGACACTTAACAAATTTTCCGCAGGTACCTAATAATAAAGACAAACAAGGAAAACTCATGAAACATTTTTAATTAAGTTCTTGGCGAAGTCAACCTACACATTTAGTAAGTTGACCTCTGATTATAGCCTATAGAAACACGCACTTAGCCTTTCAATTAAATCAATCAAACAGCAATGATAGTGCCTAATTACAGTACCTATACGGCACTCATCCATATTTATGCACCACGTCTATGTATGCTTGTACCAATTATATTCTAGCTGGGCCTAGTGAATAAATAAGCAGGTTATATCATATCTACAATGGGAAGCAGTACTAGCCTAGTGGAGATACCAACAAGTTACCATGCGGAGTGTACCTATCTGCTTCAAACCCACAGCACCCACCACTAACTTTTAGAAGTCTATGTGCGACTTAAATTTTTAAATTATCGCTTGATTAGGTATGTGGAGTTGGTACACATGAATGTGCTTTCGCTGGTCTAAACCATGGACTATAGCCCTATCCCTTTGGGTTGCAGAGGTCGGACGGCAGTAGTTTAGTTTAATATATCAGTATTAGTAGGGGAGCCCACGCTGCTAAAATGGGATTTACTCAAGCGTCATTGGGACCTATTGGGTTGCAAACCTAAGATGATTAAAATTTATATTATACTGTATACCTTTTCATCGGTGAGGTGAGCGGCTATTGATTTAAGTACAAAACTTAAAAAAACAGCTGTTGCACTAATCACTTCAGCTAATCGTCAGATTAAGAGAATGCACGTCTAGGACGTTAGGATAAAGCATATACATCTTAATCTGATGCGCTTGAGTATCTCAAAATGGCGAATTCTTTTTGCATGTTCTACCTAATATAGACCACGAGTTTGCGTCACAGCCAAATCGTCAGATTATTCAATGAGAGCCCTTTTTTAGGTTCACTTAACATCCTCTTAGAAAATCTGACACGCTCGATTAATTTTCTTTTTAATTGCATTTTAAAATCTGTCGTACGATCACCTCCGCCATAGATAAATATAATACTTTACAGTCCTCCACTATGCAAACGATCAGATTAACATTCCTACTTTATTAAAAATACGTAGGACATGGGTTCTATCAATATCTGACGCGTTCGAGTAAATCCCTTCATGGGCTCCCCTACTATAGGTATTGCCACTGATTCCGATCAAAAAATGTTTGTTAATTTCATATACCTAGGTATCTATTTTCAAGTCAGAGGCTTCGAAATAAAAGGCCGTTGCATTTGGGGCACTAATTATTGGAAGAAGGATAATTCTATCATCATCATCATCAGCCGATCAGAATCAGTCGATTTTCGTCTCATCGTGTCCAGCCGCTGCTAGACACTTTTTTTTAATGAAATTGTTTATTTGCTTGAATATGGTGTTGCATATGTCATGATTTACATAATATTGCTTTCGGCATATTCTGTCCAATGGGGCAAATGGTACAAAAATATCATAATGGCATTACAAAAGAAAATTGATACATTCTTAGATATACACTTTTACAATAATAATTAGGGTATGAATCTGTCTTCGAAATAGTCCTTAATGCTATAGTATGTTTTACTAAGTAATAATTCAAACAATTTCTTTTTAAACACTCTTATGGGTAGTTCTCTTATAGATTGGGGGAGATGCTTATATAATTTAATTGTCATGCAGTATGCGTTTCTTCTTCTTCTTCTTTGCGTAGATTGTCACTCCACCTAGCCGGAGGGCGTCCTACACTACGTTTCCCAAGGCGCGGTCTCTACTCTAGAACACGGCTACTCCAACGGTTATCGGTTCTTCGACAAATGTGACCGGCCCACTGCCACTTCAGCATTCTTTGAGCTATGTCGATTACCTGTTGATTATTTTATGCCACTTCAGAATCAATATTCTAAAGATTTTAATCAATATTTTTCAGAAGTTAGGTAATATAATATTGTTAGACATTACAAACGCCAATTCAGCTGTAAGGGTTGTCCTAGTTACTTAATTAGTCAAAAATTTTGTCGTGTTGTTATTTTTAAGGGTTCGTAAAATCGTACCACACCTAGTATAAAAAAGAATATGTATTATATTCAATAAAATATAACTATATGAATATAACCTCGATCACAATCTAAACCCTTAAGACCTCTCAAGCATAATAGTAACCCATTAAGGTACATGATATCGAGCGTTCACATTTATAAATATAATAGAGTTAATTGAGATACAATATCGTGGCTTATACTGACACTGAGGTAACTAATACTAATCATGGAACATGAAGTTTATAAAAGATTTTATATTTAATAAGCTTTAGAGGGTTGTACAAGTAAGGTTAGGCCATTTAATAGCATGTAATCACTGGCAATAATGTGACTTATGGACACACACACTTTACATAATATGCTGTTTGACATTGTACCTGTAGATAGTCTACTGTGCGATACACAATAACTATCAAGAACTCATGTATATTTTAAAAGTTAAAAGCCAAGATAAAACATTATTCAATGAATTTTCTACTCGATGTTAATAATGAATCATCGTTTCCACTACTTAGCAAGCATTGTCATGACTTGCTGTTCTGTTTAGTCTGGTGTAAAATTCAACAGAAATATCTTCAGCGATAATCTAGAAAAGACATAATCAATTTTTTGCGGCGTCCACTTAAATAGATTGAAATGTACGTTTTCATTTACGTATCTTTACAAGTGACAGCGCATGAAAACACCGAACTAAGTACCGGCGATCCATTAAATCGGCGCCTTGAGAAATAAAAAACTAACTAAAAGGTCAATTCTTGCTTCCTCTCTCTATCACAACAATTAGCCGAGTTGTAATTGGTTTTACTGTTTAGAAAAACATTAATTGACGTGAAAGTATATTAGCAATGTTTATTGCACCCTATGTAAATATGTAAGTTAGGTATTGTATATTAAAGGCGTGTTACGGAAAAATATATGTATTAAACATTAAACATATATTTTGCCCTTCATGACAATTTTGGTACGGTTATCGCAAAAAATTATTTTTAAATTAAAGCAGGAGAAAACAGTTGGTACCTACATAATTGAAAACCAATATACTATATCGGGTTAGAGTTATTTGCCTAGATATTTGGTAGTCATTGATACCTATCGGAAAGGAGGTTCAAGTATAGCGCCTTGTGGTATGCTCCTCCGAAAGTTGATAATGAAATCATATTTTTACACAAGTAACCGATGTGAGCTCAGTAATCGTTATAGTACTGTATCGTTGTTGAACTGAAAGGTATGGTTTGCCTTTATAAAAATATTAAAGTATATTTAATGCCTATAATGGAAGTTTCTGAGACAATTGTATTTACCTAAACTTAATTTTATAAGTTAACTTTATAACTTCAGTAGATCCTTCTAGTAAAATGAAGGATTTTAATTTCACGGTTTCTGTCCTATCCGTCGATCGTGGGAATTTCGGGAAATCGATTCTCAGTAGACTCCAACGGCCCAAAGGACAAACATGCCAAATTGCGCCCATTAGATTTGTCTGTGCGCCGTATGTCAGTCAGTAATTAAGTAACTAACGCAAGAAATTTATACAGATTGTAGTGAAAATTTTCATCTTGTATAAATTTTTGTTGGATTATATTGTATGTTATGTAAATACGATATTCAAATTCAAATTCACATCTTTTATTTTGCGAAATATGGGTAGCAGGTCTTAAAAGCAAAAGTACATAGTGTCACCATATTCAACCTTAACGGCATGTAAAAATTAGACAAAATGTCACATAGTAGGCAGCATTAATTTTATTATGTTCACAAAATAATATAAGAATAAGTAGGTATACCAAACTGAACAAATACAATTAAAAGTTTAAAAATGTTATGTAGGTATGTCAAATAATCAAAAACTAGCTCAATACAATAGAAATAAGTCAACTGAGTTATGTAATATAAATTCAAAATGTCAATTATCAATAATAATATTATAATATACAATATAAAATTAAATAATGTTTCGATTTTAAGTGTTGTTACAATCATGTCCTAGATCTTGTCATCAAGGTAATTTCTAACAGAATAATATAGTAAAAAAATAATATAGTAAATATAGTACGTACCATCACAGAAATTCATTTTTCCTGTACCACCTATAGCGATATTTACATACAAATAGATATGGAAATCACAATAAATAAGTACATGTTTATGATGTTATTGCCTGATTTACTAGTTTTGTCACCTATTTTATGGTTATTCAATCATTGAATAATATTTTTATGTTGTCATCGTCCGAGCGTTATCGCGGTTGCATCCAAAACTTTTCGGCTTTGAGCCCGGAGGTCTGCTTACTGATCTAACCAGATTTGGCAGAATATTAGCTTTTCTGCAGAGCGACTACCAACTAAAACCGCGACCAATATAAATAACTATATTCCATAGTTTATACTAGTAGGTATCAGTTTATTTGAAGCTACAGACTCCCGGTTAAGACTGTCAAAGATCGTCATTCATGACACACCGATAAGTTAACGTGCTCTACGAAGCACGGGGCAAGAGATATTTTTACTAGCTTTCGCCCGCGGCTTCGCCCGCATGAAATTTTAATAAAAAGTTGCCTTTGTACTTTCCCAGGTTTCAGACTATCCATATCAAATTTCATCAAATCAAATCAAATCAAACTTCAGGTAAAGATTAGTATGTACCTAGGTATATTAGTTAAGTTATTGAAGAGCTTATATACCTACTGAATAGAATAGCAGCAAAAATAAAAACTGAAAGCATTACCACAAAGTACATAATCAGACCGCCCCGCCGCCGCCCCGCTGCGCTTAAGCGCGCCAACTCATAGGAAGCGCTTTTAACCTCTGCGGCCGCTGGGTGTTTTGGCGGCGGAGTCCAACACCTTAATCCGCCGCCAAGGGGGTCTTGTTCGGGGCCCGCCTGACCATCTGGTGGGCCAATACCCGTCGGAGGGCAGCGACGAGTGTTTAGGCTATGCCCTACCCTCCTACACACGGGTACATGGCGAATGTCGAGGTGGTTTTTAGTGGAAACACCACATACTCCGGCTCTTATTTCCTCCAAGAGTCGGAAATCCGAAGGGATTTTCCACCTCGTAAAACAAAAAAAAGGGCCCTAGTTGTACCATTATATTATGCGTATAATGTTGTGTAATTAATAAAATTATTAAATGTAAGACATCTGCTACGATCTAAAGTAACAATTTTAGAAAATATTATATTATATGGAAAGGGGAGTAGACGCGCTATGGCGGTGTTACATCTGGCAGAAGATCAATATTACATCCGTTCAGCAACAGTTTTACATGGCTATTGACAAGAAAGCACATAAGAATCGACCTAAAACACGTAAAGAATAATCGCAGAATGATGTTGAAGACTACTCTATATTGATATTGGATATCAAATATTTTGTCAAATATATACATTCAAATCTCGACTGCATATGCTATGCATATTTCTACTTTTTAACTACTTGTGGGTGTGTTGTCTTGTGTAGGGTTTAATTAATATCACTTAGCGGGAGGGATTATGTTAAGAGGCTTAAGCCACTTAAGCCATCATGCATTGCAATCGAGAATTCTGTCTCAAAACAAAATGTGCAAATCATAGAATTCATTTTACTTAGACCAAAGGCATTGTCTGTCCATCTACAGATACATTCACAAGTTCATACCAAACTTGTTTGACGAAGCTTCTTAAAATTCAAACAAAATCACGTCCTGTGAATAATAACTTTCCGAATTTGAATTAGTAATTCAGGACGTGAGGGCTTAATGACGCTCCGCTTAGGTCAATTATATTGTGATACCTTTGAAGCTATTCGCCCAAATATACCGGCTTGCAACGATTGCGGTCCCTCCGCGACCACAACCGCTGCAAGCCGGTAGAAACGTAGGAGAATAACAGAGTATTTATGCCTTTAAATAAGCAAATTATCGCGACTAAGACCGGCTAAATAATATTGTATGATGTATACAAACCGCTAAAGCTTAAAATCGACTATCTAGGATTCATAATTAGAAATAAACCGGTGAAGTGCGCGTCAAACTCGCGCACCGAGGGTTCCGTACAAACCTGTAGGTATATATAATTATTTAAAAAAATATGTGATGTAACTCAAAATTTAAGGTTTCGAAATTTTTCCTATGTGCTATAAAACAATGCTTTATGCCAAATTTCAAGATTCAAGATCGACTGGAAGTACCCTTTAGTTTTGACTTGAGCATTTGATATGAATTTCAATTTTATATTTATTTTAAATTGTCTTTCGGGATATATACCACGTACCTTTGTTTGGAGTACCCTAAATATCGGTTACTCCAAACAAAGGTACGTGGTATATATCCCGAAAGACAATTTAAAATAAGTTTAAATGACCACGAAAGTTTAAATTCAATTTTATATCTTTACGGGTTCATGAAGAACGGGGTAGTACCTTTAAAATTATTAAAAATATTTTAATTATATGATGTAACTAAAAATTTACGGTTTTTTGCCTTCGTGCCCAATTTCAAGATTCTGAGTTCAAGGGACCCTGTAGGTTTTGATTCCCTTGCGAGTAATTGCGAGTTTGAAAATATGCTGAAATTGCTGTTTCTGTTGATTGCGTTGACATAAAAGTTTGATTTTATTACAGCTTCACGGTGTTATAGACTTTAGTATTTGATATGAATTTCAATTTAATAACTCTACGCGTTCATGAAGAAAGAGGTAAGTAGTAAATTTAATATGATGTAACTAAAAATTTTCATTTTTGGAAATTTTTCCTTAATCTGTGCTATGAGAAGTTGCCTCGTACAAAATTTCAAGATTCTAAGTTCACGGGAAGTACCCTGTAGGTTTTGATTCCCTTGTGAGTTTCGAAAATTTGCGAGAATTTGCGGCATAAACAGCTGTATCTTTTGATTGCGTTGGCTTAGAAGTTTGATTTTGTAACAACTTAAAGATATTATAGATATGAATTTCAATTTAATACCTCTACGCGTTCATAAGGAAAGCGCTAGTAACTTTAAAATTATTATTTGTATTATATGATGTAACTAAAAATTTGCGGTTTTCGCAATTTTTCCTTCATATGTGCTATAAGACGTTGATTCGTAACAAATTTCAAGACTGAGTTTACGGGAAGTAGTGAGTTTGAAAATATGCTAAAATTGCTGTTTCTTTTGATAACGTTGAGATAGAAGTTTGAACTTGTTACAGCTTAAACGTATTATAGACTTGAGTATTTGATATGAATTTCAATTTACTAACTTTACGCGTTCATGAGGAAAGAGGTTGTAACTTTAAAATTAATACAAATATTTTTTTTATATCATGTAACTAACATTTTACGGTTATCGCAATTTTTCCTTTATTTGTGCTATAAGACATTGCTTCGTACCAAATTTCAAGATTCTGAGTTCACGGGAAGTACCCTGTAGGTTTTGATTCCCTTGCGAGTTTCGAAAATTGCGTAAATTTGCAGCATAAACGGCTGTATCTTTTGATTGCGTTGGTTTAGAAGTTTGATTTCCACAGCTTCATGGGACATTAGACTTGTCTATTTAATATAAATTTCAGTTTGATACCTTTACATGAGAAAATGGGTCTTGACAGACGGACGGACAACAAAGTGATCCTATAAGGGTTCCGTTTTTTCATTTCGAGGTACGGAACCCTAAAAACGATTTACCAAAACAAGAATACGGTCAACCAGGTACTAAATGTTATGTAAGTACCTGCCTATTTACTTGAATCTCTATGACCATAAATAATTATATAAATGAATACCTAGAATGTATACTTATTATCTAGTATGGCAAATTAATATTTTCATGGGTGAACATATTTTTAAACTGCAATTTACGGCAATGGTTTTACTGATATTACGGTTTAAATACAATCTCAGTAATACAAATCTCGATAAAATCTGTAAACTGTAGTTTAATTTCAAAGCTAATTTAATTAATCTTTAATATTATTAGAGCTTGTTTGTTAGGTTGGGCGCGTTAATTTCAGAAACTACTGGTTCTATTTAAAAAATATTTTTGTAAATACTTAGTACCTACTTAGTCCATTTATCGAGCAAGGCTTATTTATATGCTATACATCCTCACGGTGTGAGTCAGCCACGGGTGCAGAGCAGTAGTTATAATTATAACGCAAGTGTAAATCCGAGCACAGCTAGTCCCAAATATGAATTAGGTATATATCGGAATTTAAACTTTCGTGGTCATTAAAACTTATTTTAAATTGTTTTTCGGGATATATACCACGTACCTTTGTTTGGAGTAACCGATATTTCGGGACTGTTGCAAGCGCCATGTTCACGGATGTACATCCCTGAACATGGCGCTTGCCACAGTGCCGAACATCCGTGAACATGGCGCTTGCAACAGTGCCGAAATATCGGTTACTCCAAACAAAGGTACGTGGTATATATCCCGAAAAACAATTTAAAATAGGTATATATCTACTTATGTTTTCATTTTAACCGTTCAGTCTGCAAAATGCAGCAAACAAAGTTTCTTATAATTCATGTGGAGTATTGACATTAATGACTGCAAAATTAAAATCATGATATGTTCATAAAATAACATATCCTCGTTATTCTAGTTTGTGAATAATTATAAATGAAGTAGGTAACTATTTGTAGGTAGTAGATGATCTGTTAGGTTTATCTAAATACGGAATCTTCGACAATGTTCAGTGCGCGGTCACGGTCAGTTATCGGACCGTGTCTTCAAGACGCTCTTGTTACCTGTACCTACAGACTTTTTTTTAACTAATAACAAATTATCAAATGTCTTGTTACACGCCTGGTCGTTTCCGATGTTGGCTTACGTTAAAATTTCCATGTTCATGTGTAGTGGATGATTTAGGATTACGTTATGGAAGAGGCATATCGTGATTTAAGGGAGCTTAAATCTGGTAACGTACGGTTTTGTCCAGGGGATCTGGTGTGTCGTTTATCGACGGAAACAATTTCCATTGATTTTTAAAAGCATCTCAAACTGTTACAAGGTAACGATAAGTCGAGACTGCCACGGGGCACATTTAGAAAATGTATGACAATTATCCCCATCGACAAACGTCCCAAGAAAAGCTATTCGTATTTGGAAGAATATAGATGGTTTTGAAGAGTTGCGTCTTCCAAAATTCTTTATAAGAAGAATTAAATTGTAGTATATGTAGGAAGTGGTGACGGATTAAGAATACGGAATGTCACCACCCCATATCATCCCGTGGGTGTCGTAAGAACCGACAGAGGGACCATACTATGCAGAGAACAGCACTGTAAGAGAAGGAAAACTTGAAACAAACCCTATACCAACCCGTTTGGCCAGCGTGGTATAGTAGGCCAATTCCTCCTTTCAAAGGAGAGGCCTAGTCCAGCAGTGGACTGTAAGGGGCTGAAGATGATGATATGTAGGAAGGAACCTAGCTTATAGTTCAAAACGATAAATTTTTCCAACGCGGCTTCGTTTATACCTAATAAATTTGTTTTCAATACCCGCAATTAAAGCATAATATATTATTAAATAATACACCTAGGTTCTTTAAATATAAATACAAACATACCTATATCTGACCTAACTACTGTACCTATCTGACTAAAATTTAAACCATACAGACAGTCGTCAATAAAATTTAACTGTTTGAATAAGTTTGTAAACAAATGCGAAGCTCTTCTCTCTTTCATACATCGCCTAAAAAACCATTTCACTTGCACATACAATATTTTGAAGTGAACGTTTGCGACGGACGTCTTTGATAGAGATAATTAAGAGATTAGCTTACGTTATGATCTACAGATAATACGATTACCTAGTGGTGAAATTAATCCGAGGATCAAAATTCTGAAATTATGAATTTCACCTTACTTGTCATGAGATTGCATTATTATATCTTGTCGTCATAATTATAGCGCAGCGATCACATTGTGTGAACTAGGATATTCGATCCACTGTTCTAATTTGCCCTCTGCTAGCAAAATATTTATACAAAGTTTGAAAGCGATAAAAATTAAAACCCCAAAATATATTTTTTTATTGCATCACTTCTACTTTTAACTCAGCCTACCTATATAAGGCAAACTTAATTGTTTTATTATGATTACGGATAATCTATCACTGGGGACGAAATTAGGCAGCCGAATAGCTGTTTTTTATACGTTGTAGAACCTTGTACCTTAAATTAATATACAGGTAGGTACCATTATATTTTTTATCATTTGAATTTTACAACTCAATAACTATCGATTTTTAAGTAAATCAAGGGTTAGGTATATAAATGGGACCTAGGCAAACCTGCTATGAGTGCGATTTACGATACCTTAGTTGTCAATCAATTGAATGGGGTTAATGAATACCAAATTCAATTCAATGGCTGATTATAATAAGTAGCTTTTATAGAAAAGTAGATTAGAACAGGGTCTCACTACTAACTAATAGTGCTAATATGATCAAGACAACAAGTTAAGCGGTACAGTGAAACTGCAATAGACACTAATTAATTGGCAGAAATTATGGTGATGACGGATCCATCGACACCCTGTCAACGAGACTTCGTTGTCGTACGTGTTCCTTTGTATATATATGGCGAGTTAATATGGCTTGCAAATATTATAGAAATTATCATTGTATTGCAATTTGCAACCACGATTGAAGACGTAATAACATATTCGACAATGTAGGTATCTTAATCTCGTTTAAGTTACTAAAGGTAGGTCAACTAATGCCTACCTTTTTATTTGCCCTAACGTGTCGACCTTAACACCGTCTTTCCAATGGTAAAGTGCAAGTTTTGGCAGCTAGCATTATCATTCCTGTTGAATACCTACATTATTCTTATTTATCGTCGTCCTAGCGTCGGCGTCGTCCCGAGCAGGTAAGGCCTTCAGCAAGGTTTTATATAGTCTAAGCAGCTTTGATTAAATATTATCTTTTCCATAAAACTTCGATTGCCGTTTGACCTAAAACCTAAAAGCCAAAGAGATAGCAATATGCTACGGTTTAGATATGTGTCATATAGGCAAAATTAAGCATTTTCACCGACATTTCTTCGATGCACAACTACTGTTCAGTATCGGTGCCATTTAAACACCCTGATAGAAAAAAAAGGTGACATAATTTTAGAGCTGAAAGTATCCAATTATTAGAGACGTATAATAGGCACGCAGCAGAGACAATTAAAATGAAGGTAGTGTTGGTCACGCGCGACGATACCGATGACACCCTACTGAGATAAGACGTCGCGGTCGTGTTACGACACTACGAACTGCTAAGTACGACTTTTTTTGTATCACGTATGTTCAGGAGTTACGAAGTTATTTCAGATATTTAAGCCACGTTAGCATATAAAAGAGTACTTAAGTACACTAGCAAAACTAAATGATCCCGACTTTTAACTTTTTGATTATGAAATAATTCCTATTTTGGATATCATCGTGATGCCTAAAACATAAAAAGTAACTGATTGATATTTTTCTTAAAATGTGAATTTAGTAAGAAGTTGTATCGACTGAGCTGTTGGCCTGGTGTTCATTAGTGATCCTAACTGCTCAGCCGGTAGACGCGGGTTCCCAGTTCCCACCCAGTACAAATATTTGTGTTTTCTTATTTGCAGATTTGACAATGTTAATGTAAAGCAAAGATCATGAGATATTCATCATACTGGTAATGTAATAAATTTGCTTATTGCATAGTAATTTAACAATTAGATTATTTATCGCTTGCTAAACGGTGGACAAAAACATCGTGAGGAAACCTGCATGTCTGTGACTTTTACAAAATACTGCACACGAATCTGGACAGACATGGTGGGTTTATGGCCTATGGCCTACCCCTTCTTATAGTGAGAAGAGTCCTGTTAGTTCTGTTACCAGCAGTGGGAGAGTCTATATACCTACAGGGCTAATGGTACTTGCATAATTGTACCTACTGCAGTTTAGCGACAGTAGTTTAAGGTACCTTGCAGAGAACACCAACACAATTTATGGCTCTGGGCCAACGGTGTAGTGGGTTGACATTATCACTAATACAATAAAATTTGCCTAATGGATGCGTAAAAGAGAATAGTTCTGTGGTACCAACATAGGTAGGTAGGTACTATCTGCAAGGTTTTCAATTCCATCTACAACGTCTCCATTCTAGTCATTGATATTATGCGTCACAGATTATAGTGAAGTCAAAAGTACTTTAGGTACGTATATCTGCTGAAAGAAGTAGTGCGCTATCAGTAATAATGTATGGGAGTACATTGACGCCCCGTCGTGCACAATTAGCTCATAATTGTGATAAATGGTGAATTTAGTTACGGCTATAAAAATCCTGCTATTAGCTATTGGCTATAGAAGGAGGCAAAGTCAAGTTTATCGATACGAACCATTGTGGTAGAGTTTTTTGTGAGGATTATTCGACTGTATACCTTTGTTTAAAAATACTTATTATTCGTTAAAATGAAGAACAGTGGCGATTTCAGGATTCTGCATTTTGGTTTGGAAAGGCCTTGAGCCTGGTGAGAATTTATTTTAAGAGGGAGCTTGAGGCTCTTAGCATTATTAAGATAACATAAACGGTATTATTTTCTGCCCAGTAATGTTCACTGACATCTAAAGACTGATGATGATGCAGCCTGATTTAACCCTTTCACTGGCAGAAGCATTTTTTTATGTCAGAAAAATAAAATTTCGTTTTATGGAATCATTGTGTGTAGTTTAATAATTAATGTTCAAGAAAAAAAATTATACATGAATACAATAAGAAAAAAACATGGTGGCAATATCCTTGCCAGCACCAGTAAGGGACCAAGAAAATCAATGAACGACGAATCGTTCATTGATTTTCTTGGTGAAATAATTTGAAACATGGATGTATAAATAGTGCCACTTTACTCCGTTCACATTCTATTTTAGACCTCTTATTACTTTAGTGCTGTAGTAGCGACACCTCTTATAAGTCTCTATTTCTAAAGGCCAGTGTTCATCTAATCTTTCAAATCTGATTTCTTCTGGTACACCGTAAATTCTTTTTGTCTTTCATGAGTCTCTTCCACTCGTTTCTTTTTTTTTAGTTACATATTTTGGCGTTGATTGGAATGATCTTTTTGTAAAGATTTTATTATCCACCAGCTCCCTTGAAAAAGCAATTCTGAATTGTTTTTGGCTCATACATTGTGCTCTCGGATGTATGTTTGATGTAACATATGGGACATTGGTTATTGCAACATCTATAAAAAAATATTCGGGTCCACCATTTGCGACTTCTTCTACCCACGGAATATGATGTTCTTTTTTGGTCGAAACGATCGACACTACCCATACGTTTTGTATATTCAGGTATTAGTAATGGGCATTTGATAGTCTTTTTTGAACAGCGTAAAGGTGGACAATCGAAGTTTTCCAAGTTAGGACTTTGTTGCCAAGATTGCTTTTTCCATTCGACCTCATCTGCATCCGATTCATCATCTGATGAAGAAGAAAAGTCTGAAAAGTTTGGGATTTCTCCGGCTTCAGACCCAGATGACTGAAACCTTGCAGTTTCCAATGGAGAAAAATTTGAACATCTGCTCTAGATGTAGACGGTTGAGGTGAATTTGCTAGGCCGGGACTTTCTTGTACTTGTTCCGATGCTGAGCTAATCAGAGCATCTTCACCTAATAACACTGAAAGCAAGTCTGAATCTTCAACGCACTCGGTATCCGTCACTTCTTCATCATCTTCAGATAAAGAGCCATCTGGTATACCTACCAAATAGATTTTCAAGCTCTTCTTTTATTTGCTTGTCCACCAACACTTGTTTTCGCTTACTCATTGTCAAAGAAAATATGAAAAGAAATGATAACTTATATATTTCTATACAAATCTAAAACAAACCGGACAAGTGCAATGGTAATGGTAACTGGTAATGGCATATATGTTGCCACCATGTTCGGAGCCAATTTTGAGAACAATTAGTAGTTATTGTTAGAAAAATTATAGTATAGCATAATTAGAATACCATTTACTTTACAATAAATATAAAATCGTAACCTGGCTACGTCGCAATATGAAGATATTCTTGCATTTTTATACAGATCGTAAACTGATGAATTTTTTAAAAATACCGCCGTTCAAAAATTTGATAATTGTCAAATGTGTCAATGTTTTATTTTTTTAATAATCTGTGATGCATTCATTATTACACAGAATTGGTACTTTTTAAGTAGTAGTATTGTCGTACAAGAAAAAAAATAAAAAAGTTGGTGGCATAAATATTGCCACTACCAGTAAAAGGGTTAAGGGACTGGTTCGCAGCCGACCGCAAACCGCAACAGTTACGAAGGTATTTTTACCCGACTGCGCGACGCAAAGGAGGGTAATGTGTTTATCAGTCTATGTATGTATGTATGTATGTTTGTTTCTATGTGGCGTTCTAGAGACCAAATGCGCAGGCCGATTTTGATGATTCTTACGTCAATCGATTCGTCTTAACCTTGCGAGTGTCACTAAAGACATGACAGTAATCAAAATTCACCACAGCGACAACCAGACGCCATATTGTCAAAATGAAAAAAAAAAAGTCGATGAACTATGTCAAGTGGTGTGTCGCTGAATAGGTTTTTTAAAATCATCTATATCATCAATAGGTTCCTTTTATTATTTTTCATTTTAAATAATAGTTTAGGATATATAACGATTTAAAGTTGTTTAACAAAACAATAATTCTCGCAAATTTTCTTACTTATTGATTTAACTTTTTATTTCAAGTATAAACGATATACAAACACTAGATTGCCAAATTTACCATCTTATAACGAAGTCAATGAATCGTAACTAAAAAGTATAAACTAAAAAAAAATTTAAAGATGAACAAAAAACCCGACTGCATACTTAAAAACTAATTTTAAAAAATAAGTAAAAAATTAACTTAAATAAAAACTAAAAAGAAAGAAACAAGCCCAGTAGTTTAGAATTCTGTTAAGTAATATGCAGAACAGAACGACTCACAGTCGGGGCCCATTCAAATTTTACCAATCAAATCTGCCCAAGGGGCCCCGACTGTGAGTTTTTACGCAGTCGGGTTTTGACGTGACAACGTCTTATAAATTGGTTTGCCGGGTGACACTTCAAGAAACTGCGTTACGCTCCGCTCACGTTATGCGCTCACAATGAGAGCGAGTGAGAGGCACGCGTCCCGCCTAAGAGCGAGAGAGACAGACATAAAAAGTGAAAGGCACGCGTCTTTCATCCTTCTTCCTACTATACGAATGAATATTCACATTAAAATTATTTTACCACTCAAAGTCGTTGTCACGTAAAACTTTCGCCCGTATACCGACTTTACAGGCAACCAATTTTTTTGTTTTTCTTTAAATTATTATTTTTTATATAGAAATACATTGAAACTAGTAGTTTAGCAACGGCTGCGAACTTTCACCTTAAAATAATCTACCTTAAGAAGTAGGTACTTCTTCTTAGCACACAAATGTCGTATTCAAATAATTAACACTGCGTTATATTCTTTAATACAGTGGGGTGTCTGGTTTACTATTGTTTAACCAAAAACGTATGACAAAAGATCATTTTACAAACATCGTTTGAAAAACTAATCATTAGACAGTTTCATTTCGCAAACAGGCATATTACTTTAAAAACAATCATTTGACATAATACAGGTTTCGCAAATGTTTTACTTAGAAAATAATTAAAAAGTTATTTATATTTTAAAAATAATCATTTGACTAAATAATTAGTTTGCCAAATTGGTGATTGTACAAAAAGTTAGAAGATAAATAATTATTAGTTTTTAAAAATAACTAATTTCTAACCAATTTTGAAAATATTTAATTGCATGGTTGCTATTTTCATCTTGGACAGATTATTTACAGGCAAGTAATAATTTTGTATTAATACTAATTCCATAGAAATTGAAGTCTTTAAAAAAAAAATACACACTGCCTGAATTAAGCAAAATAAGTAGAATTCGGTTCTGGCACTCGCCGGCCGACATTTTTTATTTGTTTTTTGTCAAATGATCGGACACCGGGGTGTCTAAAAGGAACCTGATCCTGTTCCTAGTCAGATTGAAGTTGCATAGTAGGAATTGGGTTCAAGTAGTTAGTAGGGGAATTTTGTATCCTATATGTAATTTTTTTTTATTTCATGAACCTATCTGAATCCACTACGTTCCTTTTTGTCTACCTTGACCTTGACTGGTTTCTATTTTCTTCTAGTAGGTAACAATAATAATCATTATTATTTCAAGAGCGCATTCAACATTTATCTTCGATAGGTGGATTAAAATCAATCAAGGAAAAGTTTAGAGTCGTTCAAACATGAGTATGTATGAGTCTGTGCCAAAATATGTCGCTTTCATAATATTGGTAGGTAACTAAACAATTATTATTACCTACCTATCTTCATATTAAGGCCTATCCACACGACACGATTTTACGTCCAACTTGACTAAATCACTTGATGAAATCGTGACGTGTAGACGCCAGTCGTCCAACTCAAGTTCATCGGGTGGGCGGTACCAGCAGATTTTAACCAATCGGGTGGACCGAATGAAAATCAGTGATTTGATTGTGTCGTGTAGACGGGCAAAGCTAATTCGATTAAAAATTTGATCAGTGGTAAAATTGTGCCGTGTGGATGGGCCTTTACAAAAAATAAACTTTTAACTAGTCTGAGTGGTTCTGCAATTTGCAATCGTCTAGTTTCGTCAAGTAAGTACCTAGAAGATTGCATGATTTACCTTCACACTGCCATCATTATTACTTATTGTAATAAATTAATTCCTAATGGAACCAGGATGGTTCCATTCAAGACCTTTCGTCTTCGCGCCTGAGGCCGCTTGCAGGTCTTAGGTACCAGATTTGATAGAATATGAGCTTTTCGACAGAGCGACTGCCGTCTAACCTCAGCAACCCAAAAGGGACAGCGATATTACATGGCTAAGACCAGTGTCAAGTATAATAATATTAAAATATGTATTCAAGGGCAAAGGTTTCAGGAATGTCAAAGATCTTCATGACAGCCAGGGTATTGGATCAGCCATAATTAACTATTTAACTATTACATGGCATGATGTGCAAAACGAGTAAACTTCGGCTTGGTGATGGGTCTTGTGACACCCTGTATATTTTAGCATATAACCATTTCGGAAACTTCTTGCTATTGTCATCATCATCATCATCAGCCTTTTATACTGTCCCACTGCTGGGCACGGGCCTCTTCCCCGTTCCCGTTATGAGAAGGGTAAGGCCATAGTCCACCACGCTGGCCAAGTGCAGGTTGGTAGACTTCACATGTCTTTCGAGAACATTATGGAGAACTTTCAGACATGTAGGGGAACATGTGCAACAGTGGATCACGGGGAACAGTGAATCATTTGTTAAAACTATGTATCTATTGTACTCACACATACACGCGTCGGCTTCGCTAACGCTATCCCCTTCCCCACGCCACCCGACCGTCCCGACCAGTCGCCGTCACTGAATCACAACGGGAGGACGCGCGACGGCGCATCGGTTAGTAGGTAAGTACGAAAACAATTATTTACGTAATGTTTGAAATAACGTTGGTTTAAAGTTATTTAGATATTTTAAAGTCTTTGCATATTTTTCTTTAGTATGTGTGTCTAATTATATAAAACTGTATGAAATGGTGCGATATAAGCGATTTATATTTTGCTAAAATTATTATTTCCGTTACTAGTAAATGGGTTACAGTGAATCAAGTGGTAATGGGGTTCGTTGGATCATGATCCACTGTGCCCCGAAAAAGTTCGAGTTTCAAAGTAATCCTACTTTTTTACAGGTCAACATGCCACGTGATAGACAAAGGAAAACAGAGATTGGTCTTCATACAGAAGAACAAATGCGCAACGCTTTAAACATGATAGCGGAGGGTCAAACCATAAGAGCCGTTTCAAAATTAACCAAGATCCCGTTCAGCACTCTGCAAAGGTATTACAAAAAACTATCAAACTCTTTAGCTCAGGATCCTTCAAGCTCGATTTCACTAACACCAAACTATGCTGTACGCAAAATATTTACTTCGACTCAAGAGAAAACAATTGTAGATTATGCTATCAAATGTAGTCAGATGTTTTATGGTCTGACTACAATTGACATTCGTAAACTTGCCTACGAGATGGCAATGCTAAATAATATTCAGGTGCCACAAAAGTGGCATGATAATAAACTGGCAGGTGTAGAGTGGCTATATGGAATTAGAAAAAGACACACCATTCTGAGTCTGAGAACACCGGAAGGTTGCAGCTTAAGCCGCGCAACATCCTTTAACCGCCACAACGTTAAATTATTTTTTGATAATCTAGAAAATGTCATGTCAAGGGAAATTGTGTTCGGCAACGGAACTAGGGTATTTAATCTAGACGAAACCAACACAATGACTGTACAAAAGCCGGCTAAAGTGCTCGCCGTCAAAGGGCAGAAACAGGTCTCCAAAGTGACTAGTGCCGAAAGGGGAACACTGGTAACTACATGTTACATAGTGAGTGCACTGGGTAATACTTTGCCACCTGTCATGATTTTTCCAAGGGTTCATTTTAAATCATACATGATAAATGAGGCACCACCTGGGACCTTAGGTCTCGCCACACAATCTGGCTGGATAAATGGAGAACTGTTCGTAAAGACATTACAACATTTTATATCTCACACAAACAGCTGTAAAAATAACCCTAGTCTTCTAATACTAGACAATCATGAATCGCACATTTGTATTGAGGCTCTTAATTTAGCTAAAGAGAATGGAGTCACAATTATTACCGTCCCACCGCATTCAACGGGAAAGATGCAACCTTTAGATGTTGGCGTTTTTGGGCCTTTCAAAACGGCTTATAACAGAGCAGTTGATGGCTGGATGATGCGCAACCCAGGCAAAACATTCTCTATCTATGATGTAGCTGGATGCGTTAAAGAAGCGCACTTGAAATCCATGACACCGAGTAACATATGTAATGCATTTCGGGCTACGGGGATTTTTCCATTTAACAGAGATATTTTTACTGACCTTGACTTCGGACCAAGTGAAGTTACTGACAGGCAATACGAGCCAAATTCTGGCGAGATAGAACAAGAAATTAATTTATGCAACGACGAGAACGATAACCAGAACAGAACAAGAAGCCCATCACCATCTATATTACCACCTTTACAGACACCATCAGCAATCGAAGATGACCTTATCCTCTTTACTAACCGTCAAGATACACCATCTAACAATACATCCCTTGAAAATTGCGTTCAACTCCCTATACAATTTCTAAATGACACCCAGCCAGAACAATCCATTTCTTCTATCGCGACTCAAACCCATTTGAATCAAGATCTAACTCGACCACCTTGCACACCAGTCAAATTATCCCATTCTGTCCCAGATCTTAATATATTATCTGTAAACCCATCTTTTGCTTCATGCTACGACCAAGCGCCTTCGACATCTGGAAGCCTAAATACGCAAACACGAACATTTATTAGTCCATTAGAGTTTCGTGGTTTACCAAAAGCTGCTCCTAGAAAAGGTGGCAGAACAGCTAGACGAAAAGGTAAAACCATGATTGCAACAGATACACCAGAAAAGGCCGAAATTGAAAGAAGAGCCGAAAAATTAAAGCAGAAGAAGGCTAAGATACAGATTAAGGCTACTGTGAAAAGAAAGGTCTTAAATTGTGACAGTTCCAGTGAAGACGACGACCGAATTAGCATCTATTCTGAAGAAGAACCAATGTTTGAAGAGGAGGCTGAAGTTTTAACAATTAATCCGGATAAATTTATTCCACTGAATAGTTTACCAAAAGAAGGAGACTTTGTATTAATATTATTTGAAGTAAAGAGCAAACATATTTATTATATTGCAAGAGTCATAGGGGAAAAGGATAAAGAGACAGAGGTTAGTTTTCTTCGCAAATCTGTTAAAATCCAAACAAATTTCACCTGCCCGTCATTCCCGATCTTGCCACAGTTCCGTTACAAGATATTAAAATGATTTTAACTAAACCAGGTTTTACAGGAAGTACGAAAAGAACGCAAGGTTTATATTATTTCGATGTTGATTTTTCAAATATTGATTTACGTTAGTGGATAAGTATCCAATTTACAGTGCTCAAAACATTAATAGCTTGTAACACAATTTAATTTGAGATATATTTTTTTGTTCTAATTTTTTTGCATGACTTAGAAGTGCATTTTTGTTATTTTAATTTGTTCAATTGTTTATGTTGTTACTCGAAATTTTTAGAGGATTTATTTATGTTCAAGAAGGTGTATTTTGTGTTGTAAAACTAAACAAAAAGAGTAGAAGTTTCAGATTTTGTTTTCTTTCATAATTTATATTATTAATTTTAACAAGTATATTGTGATTTTGCAACCAAGACTCCTAGACTATAGAATAAAAGGCAGACAGAGCGCGCGGAACACTTGCGTGAGGCCACTAAAGCAAATACAAAATTGAAAAGCGAATACAAACTCGACTCAGTGCGCTGCGAAGCATCGCACAGTTCACACGCCACGATCGATCCTGCATTTAAATTCATAAAATGCCGTCTTGCGTTTTTAAACATTGTAAAAGTTGTTTCTAAAAGCAAATACGGGAAGATGGAATATATTCTTACAGATAACTATGGATTATTTGACCGTTTTATAATATTATTTCGATAAAATTCGTATTTCTGCAGAAAATATGTAAGTGTTGCCAGTTTACGTTGACACCGTTTTCCATGAATTAGGGAAAATGCACTTGTCAATTGATTATGTGGGTAATAATGATTGTCATGTTAATGAAAAATACATTAACGTATGGTAAAAGTATATTGTAGATTATATTTTTTCTTATAAATATACTAATAGGATTTCCATTAGTATATACATTGTTTTGAGTTCGATCCCCAAACGATCCAAATATTCGTGTACACGCGGCTACTTGTCAAGCTATACACTTTGACCTTTGTACCGTTGTTAGACCTTTGTACCGTTCTTATGGCGTAGGGAATAAGTATCAAAATCGTACTTCGACTATTTAGCTTGACTTGGCGCCGTGTGTACATTAAGTACAGAAACAGAAATTATTGATTGTAGCCATTATTTATTTTTAATTGCAATTTTTTTTGGTTACGATTTATGATTATGATATTCATAATTTATTGTATGCATGACAAAATGTTTTTAGCTAATTAATATTTATGACGCAAGCCTATCTATTTATTTCTCAATTTACGAATAAAATTAGTTAAAACTTAACTCGGAGCCTAAATTTTTTAAGAAATGTATTTATAAAAGCATACTTTAATGGTATCTTTTATTTGAATAATTTTCACAACAGCATTACATATTAAAAGCATTAATTAAATCTATGGTAAATTCTTCAAAACCACAAACGAATATAAAATATTACCTATGTAATATTTTTATATTCGTTTGCAAAAACTATATGCAAAATAGTGGGAGATTATTCATAATCTGGCAACTTTACACACACATAGACGCACGTGTCCGTACAGTGCCAGTCGCCAAATGTCACGCACACATAGCTGTTAACGTGCCTCACTTAGTTGGACGAATACGCTACATCTGGTTCTTGTTTGTTAAATCTGTGCCAAGACTGATTAAAGCAATGACTGATAATTATATTTAATTTGTAATAAATAAAGAGTTTAATTAATATAATAAGTGTTTTTTATTTTAAACACTTATGATTCAAAGTACCCCATGTGATCCACTGTAACTCAAACTCTGATCCACTGTGACCCATTCATGGGCCACAATGGATCAATTCGCTGTATGAGAAAAACAAATCTTATAAAATAAACCCAACTGTAAATGAGGCATTTGGAAAAAGAACTTAAAATATTAAACATGCTTTCATATATTGAATTCAAAATCTCAGTCAATAAAGCAGAAATGTAACCGAAAAGGCCTTTAGAAAAAAAAGTGATCCATTGAGCCCCATGTTCCCCTAGGTTTCCTCACGATGTTTTCCTTCACCGTTTAGCAAGCGAAAATTAGGTAACAATTTAATACACACATAACTCCGAAAAGTCATCGGTGCGTGCTGTGAATTCGAACCCGGACCCTCTGCGTAGCAGTCTGTCGGTCTCTCCACTAGGCTATCGCTTGCTATTGTGCAACACGATAATGGCAATGGCGGCATGTCGTTTATAAAGGAATAGATAATTAATTAGCCATCCATCCACGCGTCTAGCCTAATGTACCTATTTTAGACAGATAATCTTTCACAAACACATCACATCTTAGATCATCTCAACTTTAACTTGGAGTAAACGGTTAGTACTTAGTAGGTACAAGTAATATTGCATATAAAGTGTATTATTAAGCGACGTGCCTCGTTGGTCTCACTGCATAAATGTTCGCGTGGGATTGGGAGGTCTAGGGTTCGATTCCCGGGTCGGGCAAAGTGTTATTGGGTTTTTCCGTTAGGAAATTCTCAGTAGCAGCACGGAGTTTGGTAATGTGCCCGGTACGGCAATAGGCTCGCCCCCTATTACGTGGGACCTAAAAATTCATGGCGAAATGCGGTTGTAATATTACACCTCTGCCTACCCCTTCGGGGATACAGGCGTGAGTCTACAAATAAATAAAAAAATATTAAGCGACCATTCATAACATCTACTTAAAAGCAGTAGGTACCTACGTCCCTACCCTAAGTTTAAAAATAATTTTCTGATTCAAATAACTTCATTAAAGTTATTAAGTAGATTAGTAGTAACATCTTCAATACATATTTCTTATGCTTCAATTAAATAATCCGACGACGTGTTTATTTCATAATTATGAGGTGGATTGGATACCAAAAATGTGCAACCTTAAAGTGCTCCCAGACACACGTCTAATCTCATTCTTAGTCTGTTAATTCGAATTGATGCTTTATTTTTGTTTTGTTCCGTCTGTAACAAGTGGTCAATCGTTCGATCGAGGTCGTGGATAACTCGGAGGGCCGCGGCCAAGGCTGGTTGACGACATTTCACATCTTTACGTTTTAGGAATCCTAAATACCTAACTAAATGATACGTATGAAAGCCACAAGATTTATACGAGCTGTTTTGTATATATTCAATCCTGTCGAAGGTCTCTTTAGTTTTAATCATGTGGGACCTCATATAATAATATTATTTGACCATTGTACTTAGTATGGCTTAAGAGTGCACGTGTACTAATATGTGATTCTACGGCCCATTGTTTGCACATCTAATATTAGTTTCGAAGTATGTTAATCAAAAATGTTAGATTATTTGTTGTAGGAAATGGAGCTAATTGTTATTGAATTAAACAGTAGCTCTCATAAGTATACCACTTCACTTCACTAGTGCTATCAGATATACGCAATATACTTAAATGAAAATACGTCAAACATATTGTTATAATTATTATCTATGCAATAACATTTAATAACAATTCAAAACATAGAGCTCGGGACATGCATGAGCACGGGAGAAACGCATTTCACTGGCGCAATATTTGTATGCATCCTATGTTAGGAACGACATACTTTTAAAATTAGGTAGGTAGTTACTAATAAAGACATGTTTTAACATAATTCTATAGAGCGGATGCAAACCTCAACCCTTACGTTCTGCTATCCTTGTATTGTGTACCAATTCAATCTAATTTAAGAGACTCTATCGATGGCATTCTAAGGAACTTTATGAACTGTCTTATGATGAGTTCTAAGTATTATACGAAGGCGTAGTTAGAATATGTCTTCTAATAAATTGAGTAGTTAAGTTATCAGATATGAATGATTGGGTACAGCCCAAAACGCGACTGCCCAATTAGCCTCGGTGCATAAATGTGTTTTCAGTTGCAGAGCCGATACCAACTTGCGCGCGTGATGAACAATAAAAAATATATAATGGTTTTAATTTTATATTCCTAATGTTTTCTAAAGTAATTTTGTTTAAAAGACCTGCTTAACATGTAAAATAAAATAAAAAATATTAACTTACAACTGCGTCTTCTGTCCTTGTGCATTTTCAAAAACTACTAAAATTAAGGTGCAGGTTGTAAATATATTTATATTCATGATTTAAAAACGAAACATTTGCAATTGGCGGAAAACACTCGCGTTAATTCGCGACCGGTCTGCTTGGCGCGATCGATTCACTAAGACTAGTACGCTGCGTGCACGCAAGCGGAACTAGTTCTCCATGGAAAAAGGCTGCGCAGGCACTGACGCGCTCTAATATCTGAGCTTTTACACACACTGCGAGCAAATTAACGTTTAGCAAACTTTATTTGAAGAGACATAATGTGCGTCATAGCACTCAGAGTCTGACGCTACAGGTGATTCTGAATGCGTGAAATTTATTATAGTGGTTACGGAGAGTTAGTACCAATCATACTTACCAATTTCAGAAAGTAAAAGCAGTAGAAATCAATTATCTACGAAAATGAGATTGGACTATAATAAAAGAGCGGACGCCGAACACCAAGGCACGACTAATGGATCCCATCGGAACAACGCTAGCATGACAAGGGCGTTGGTTATCAGTCTGCCCCCTTAGGGTAGCTGCAACTAGATCTGTGCCATCCAACCATGTTATACCTACGACTAAGTCATCGGTTCTGAGGTGGATGTGACTTACTTTACAAAGCGGCAGTAATGTTTGAGGAATAAAAAATCTGGAGTTTTTTATACATAAGCATACGCAAAATGACAAATTGCACACACGTGAATTTTGAAACATGTCAAAACATAGAGCAAAATCCTAAGCAACACAGTTCTCATATCTGTGCTAAGCAAGTACTTATACAGGGTGTAAAAAGACCCTTAACGAAAACTAAAACCCCATATTGTACCAATCATAATGAACATTTTTTACTTCGGCACCATACCTGGGAAATTACTGGTTCAGGAGATATTGAGGCTCAAAATTACTATAGGTACAATGTTTGTAATTTGGTACAAAATCGATGCGATTACCACGCCAACCTGTTTTATGGATGTCCTATGCACCCATGGATAAGTAGGTACCTATTTCGAAAATTGCACGCGCACACTTTTAACTTAAAAAATGTGATTATTTGAAAAATAATCATTTCCCAAGTTTAATTTTTGCTTAGTATGACTTGGCATGATGTCCAAAACGAGTAGACTTCGGCTTGGTGATGGGTCTTGTGCACAGTTGTGACATCCTGTATATGTTTCGTGAGCATCGGGTAAGAATTGGCAAAGCCAAAACAAATTCGGAATTTACCTTTCGTGATTAATTAAGTACATTACGATATTGCAAATTTTAAACAAGCATTGTTGTTAATGAGTAATTGTATCTATTAGTTTGACGTCAGCGTCATACCTATCTGTAGGTATAATATTATGTAGAAGCGAAAGATCAATTACTCATTCTCTTTCACTAACTACTGAACACGCTGTTAGTCCCAGCGGCCAGAGTAAGTATAATATAATAAGTAGATAATATAATATAATATTCTACCACATTCACACAACACCATCTTGTCCCAAACTAAGCAGAGCTTGTACTATGGGTACTAGATAATGGATAAACATACATATATACTTTTTTTTGTAAATACCTACATACATAGAAACACCCAGACCAAGACAAACATCCATGTTCACGCACACAAATGTTTGACATGAGCGGGACTCGAACCCGCGACGCGACCTTCGGCGTGGCAGTCGCTTACACTCCCGCGGCACCAAACGGTCGTCAGAGAGTGAGTGTCACCAACATTCTGGTATCTGGTAGTCTGGTTACGATTGGATTTTTCTAAGAATATATCTCACTTAATCTACCCAGAGGGCTAACAGGTATGTTGCTTATGGAAAGTTTCCACCCCTTATTAAAGATGGACATTCCGAACCCGACCCGAAATTCTAACTTGATGATTTTAGAAATTAAAATGGCAAACAGTCATCGTTTTTTAATAATTATAACTCTATCCTTTGATTAACTAGCAATGTAATTCTATTTTTAGGGTTCCGTAGTAAACTACGCGGAACCCTTATTATCACAGACCACCTACCCCACGTGGGGTAGGTGGTCTGTGTTTATTATATTGTCGCTGTGTCCGGCCGGTCTGCAGGCCTGACGGCTGAAATTTGGCAGAGTTATAATATTATAATGTGACTAGGCGGACAAAACTGTACCTACTTACAGTAAAATTCTGAAAAAGAACTGATTTAGGGTAGCTCCCAGACAAGGAAATGCAAGACTTTTAATTTTCTATTATGTTGAGCAGGTTATAATTAAATAGGTCGTTTAAATACACTAAGAGTTTGTATAAACCGATTTTTATTCAGGGATCCATTTGCGAAATAGCAAGAACTTACCAATTACAACTTGAAAACATTTGTCCTTAAACCATTCTTAATTGCCACTCGGGGTAGCTAGGAAGGCTTGGATACTATTACCGGAGCGGTCAATGTTGTGGGTGGCAACTGGGACTAGCCGCAGAACAAGGAGTCGCGAAAACTACTTGAGCTCTTAACCGGAGAATTTTCATTTAGGTAATTTATAATTAGAAGACGTCGTTCAGGAAGGATTTTGCGATTAATTGGATACGGTAGATTGCGGTTCAGAAAAATTCAATCGTCGAATCCACCGCGGCGTTTGGGAAGGCATATCTTGACGACCCTTCGTGGCGTCTAGTGATGCTTTACGGAGCTCTCGGAGCTGAAACGTGAACGCTCACTATGGGCCTTGTCGGAAGGCTCAACGTTACTCAGAGGGCAATAGAGAGAGCTATGCTTGAAGTTTCCATGCAAGATCGAATCAGAAATGGTGAGATCAGCAGGAGAACCGAAGTCGCCGACATAGCTCTCCGAATAGCCACGCTGAAGTGGAAAAGGGCAGCTCGAAGGATCGATTTCCGTTGGGGTGGAAAGGTTCTAGAGTGCTGATGCTGGCCACGAACACAGCAGTGGTATACAACCGAAGAGTGAACTGACGATTTAAGGAAAGCGTTTCCTGTCCCGGAGCGGCGCAAGATTAGTCTGTATGCAGAGCCTTGGGGGACGACGATGATCAACTACAGATAATATTATAATACGAGTTTAACAGTGGTCGTCTTTAGGCTGAACATATGGTAAAAGAACATAAAAGCATTTGTATTGTCAATATTGTTTTATTCATTTTCTTACTGACTAACCGCATGGGGTTGCATGCAATTAACAGTATACGTAATAAAATTAAGATCTTGTAACAAATTGGTTAACCTTTCAAAGTGTCTTTCTGTATAGGGTAGGGCACCTTCAATAAAACTAGCAAGACCTGGTACTTTTAAATTTCCAGAAATTATTTCCGGCGCAAGTATGTTAAATACTAGTTGTGCTGCATGACAGTTTTTATTGTTAGTATTCCATTCAGCTGCAAATTTCAATAATGTTTCTTTTTGGGTATGATTAATTTCTTTCAATGTTTCGTAAAGTTTATCATTCCCACCTTTAAGGACTTCATTAACAATTTTTAGGACATGCATTGGCCGTTGCATACGCAACGCGAGTCTCAGTGCCTTGATCAATTGCTTATCATGCAAAAGATTCATTAGTTCTTGTTCCTGCAAAATCATTTCTTCTCTTTCCTTGGCTAACTGCTCTTTTCTTTCTGCAGTCACATCTTTTAATTTCACGAGTTTTGAATCAGATCCGCCAGTTATTACGATACTTTCGGATTTGTTAATTGCTAATGACCACACTTTACCATCATGATTATCTAAAGACATTTTACTCTCTGATGTTTTTATATTCCAGAGTTTTAGAAGACCATCAGCACCACTTGACAATATTTGCTGTCCTCTACTAATAAATTCGATCTTAAGAACAGAACTCTCATGACCTTCAAAAGTTTTCAAACAACTCAGATCTGCTATGGACCACAGTTTAATTGAACTGTCAGCCGAAGATGTTAATACAACTTGATCAACAGGCGAAAATCTAACACACCACACACCCCTTCTATGTCCTTTAAGTATACCTAATAATGTCAAGTCATCCGACCATAGTTTAGCAGTTTTGTCCTGAGATCCAGTTGCAATCATTTTATCATTGGGTGATACAGAAACACAATTGATGTCCATTTGATGAGCTAATTCAGTGTGAGTAGATTTTATTTTTTGATCAGTAGCAGTCAGGTCTTTTGGCACACTCCAAACTTTTAAGCAATTGTCTTGACTTACAGAAGCAAAGAACTCATTTGAAGTCTGAGAAGTGAAAACTGATCCTACAGATGCTGTATGTCTAGCTCCTACTCCTATACAAGATAATTCATGTTCAGCTTGAAGCCATATTCTAACAGAATTATCTTTACAAGATGATACAAACATTTCAGGTTTGGTTGGGAAACAAGCTAAAGCCAAAACTATGTCTGTGTGACCTTTTAATATTTGGCAATTCATACTATCAATTTCATAGTATTTCAAATCTGGACTGTTTGTAGCCACCACCATATGTTTCTCTTCTTTGCCAACAAAAATTATGTCTAAAACTTCATCAGTGAAACCAATCAACTGTTTTTTACAATCAAATGTTTCAAAATCATGTATAATAATGTTGTGGTCTGCTGTGACAACTGATAAAACATTTCTGAGTTCATTAAAAAGTAAATGTGTAACAGCTAAGCCTCCTTCCTCTGCCGCAGGAGACACAAGACTATTGTTCTGCTCAAACATTAGGCGACTCATCAATACATTCCAAACTTTAACAACTCCTTTCTCACCAGCACATGCAACATATATGCCTTCAGTCTCTAGTTTCTTCTTAAAATTTGGTATTTTAAATGTAGTAGGCAATAGTACAGTAGCTTCAATACTTTCATATACAGGCACAACTCTAAGTGCTTTGCTCTCATTCAGATTCCACAAGATAAGCACTCTATCTCTCCCAGAACTTATCATGTATTCACCATCAGATGTAAATTGAAGAGAAGTAATTTTACTGAAGTGGCCTGAATATATCACATGTTCCTTTCCTGTTTTAGAATTCCATGATCTAATTTTTGTATCATCAGCTGCACCAAATATTAATTCTTTAGATGCATCAGGATGACACTTCAACACAGAAAAGACACCCATTGCACCCCTTAGGCTGCTTGTGCAAGTGTTGTGATTTAAATCCCACAACCTAATGTTTCCATCAGAGCCTCCTGAAGCTACATTGTCATCTGTACTGTCAAAGGCCAACCTGGCTACAGGGCCTTTGTGACCTGACCTCCACATTTTTTGTTGTAGTCCAGTTTCTTGATCCCATAGTTTCAGCAGTCCACTTTTATGTGCTGTGAGAACTAATTTATTGTTGTGGGACATTTGGAAAATGTATATTTGATCTGGCTCACCATCTTCCTCTGCTTGACCAATGATATGCGTGGTGGAGAATGTATTAACATCAACCACTTTGACAACATCTTCACATTGACACAACAAGTGCACTCCATCAGCAGTCCATTCAATTTCTCCACCAGTGTAGAATGCAGTATACTCAGCAGTTTTTTCATATCTGTAAAAACATACACTTTTAACTAATTGTTTTGTTGATTTAGAAGTGGTATTGGTGACAACTTTTGTATATTTACGAGTTCAAATTATTTTGAAATGTTCTATTACTAGGTAAACAGCAAATCTTACTATTTGAAAATATTTTTTGTAAGTATAGACTAAAGATTAAGACAATAAGCGCCGGCTGCTTTTAAGAAACAAAGTAATGCAAAATATAGACGATATTGAACATTAAAACGCTTATTGTTTAAAATATACTTACATTTCTTTTAATAAACTAGTCATCTCAACGTTTTATAAACACTGGTTAACCTTAAAGTTTCAATATTGTTTGTTTTTGTAATAAAACATGTATATATAATGTTACGGGCAAAGTAGTTTAAAATACTCGCTGTGTTGAAATAACAAGCACCTCAATTTCTTATAATTAAAGAAAACTATTTATTGTATTAAAACAACACAACATCGTTCACATGCTTGAAACTTAAAGTTTGACACTTTTGACGTTTCAAAATTTTTTATTTTTTGGGATTTTATGACCTGGTAACTGGACCTTTAGGTCAAATCTTATTTTATTTTAACGGACACTGCACATTCACTTAATTTTTAAATTGTTTTAACAGTATTTTTAATGTATTTATATATCGGTTTGTAAGTATTTTTGTCTTTCAATAACTCTTCGAGTGGCGGCGGGCGGGAGAAAGAATCGCACTTAATGTTCACATCACTGAGTTCACTAGCCAACACTAATCTGTCAAGCAGGAAGTTTTGACAGTCAAAAATAATATGTTCAACGGTTGCAACGGTTCCTTGAGTTCCTTCTTGGGATTCACAATGTGGGCATGTATTGCTTGTAATAATGCCAAGTCTAGCAAGGTGTGACGGAGCAGTATTATGGCCAAAGCGCAATATATTTATCGTAGTGATAAAGTCTCGGCTGGCTTCCTTCAATCTATTGTACCAGGGTCTAACAGGTAATTCTTCTTGTATACGGCCGTAAAATTTTCCTTTAGTGTCTTGGTCTTTCTTCCACAATTCTAACCATAAGTTACAAACATTTTCATTAATACATTGCAAGAAGTCAGTCATAGGAATGTCCATTGCATTTCTAACATCAATAGCATTACTACCTTCATATGCGGTTTTATCAACTATTACTATATTACTATTACACAAAAAAGCAATGCTTTTGTGCTTGAGGTAATATTGATAAATTATTTCTTTGATGAAATATAGAATATAATTTGTCTTAAAAGAAACTGTAATGTTAGTTAAGGCTTTAATCAAACTCAGTGAATCAGAAACAATCAAAAAGTATTTGCTATTGTTAATTTGGCGAATATGTTTTAATGCCTGATAAACCGCATATGCCTCTGCAGTGAATATGGTGCATGTATTGTGTAGAACAAAGCTTTGAGAGAATTGAATTTGTGGATCATATATAGCAGCACGCACATAATCACTTCCTTTACTGACATCAGTGTAAATAACATAATAATTCTTATTATCTGCCATAAACTGTAACATATCTAAATTGTTATTGATGGGATTTTGCAATTCTTTGACGGGATGTGTGATACACTGATAAGAGAAGGAGTAACATGGCCATGGGCATTGTTTTCTAATACCAGTAAAACTGTTTTCTGTTTCCAGCAATATTTTGGACAATGTTGGGGATTTACCATTTAAGAGAATCTCGCCTGTTGTTAGAGGTCCAGGATTTCTACATACAGAAGGTACTATTTTGTTTATTATTTTCTTGTTATCTGCAGCAATTAATTTAAGACAGAATCTCTCTGCAAGTAGAATGCGTCTCAAAATTAGGGGTATTATTTTAGTCTCCACTTCCATGGCCCTTATGGGAGTAGAGCACATTGCACCAGAAATTGTTCTCAAAGCCCTGTTCTGCAATAGATCTAGTTTATTTACATGAGTACTATTTATATACACTAATGAGCTATAATCAAAATGGCTTCTAACTATACTTTTATACAAAGTTGACAATATTTTCGGGTCAGCTCCCCATGTAACGCCTGCAAGACATTTTATTATATTTAATCCTTTAAGAGCATTTTTTGATATGGTTTTAATATGTTCCTCAAAGGTTAATTTCTTATCTAATACTATGCCTAAAAATTTCTTAACATTCACTGGATTTATAAATTCTCCGTTATATATTACTTTTGAATATGTGTTCTCATTTCCAAATATCATGGCACTACTTTTGGAGGGATTAATTTTTAAATGTAACACATCATTGTAATAGTGAAATATTTGGGACAATGCTCTGTTAATATTGTCTATTGCAATTTCTACATTATAATTACTACTGTACAAAACAATATCATCAGCAAACTGCAAAATATCTACATTACTATTTACAAATTTACAGATTTCACTTGTATATATATTGTACAACAAAGGAGATAGTGTAGCACCCTGCATTGTACCTTTAGATGCACATTTTGGACCATGCAATGTATTATTATGCCTTACATAAAGTGTTCTACTATCCAAAAAATTATATATCCATTTACATAGTTGACCAGGCACACCTAACCTAGACATAACTTGTACAAGTATAGCCGGATCTAGACTGTCAAAAGCACCCTGAACATCTAAAAATACACAAACAGTGTGTAACTTATTATCTTTTGCATGTTTCAGGTCTGAAATTAAGGAAGTGAAGCTGTCTGCACAACTTCGCCCTCGACGAAATCCATATTGTACATGCGGAATGATGCCGTTAGATTCCATATACCAATCCAAACGATTTTTAATCATGTTTTCAAATAGTTTACCTAGACATGAAGACAGTGATATTGGTCTATAAGAGCTGGCAAGCTCGAGAGGTTTATCTGGTTTGAGTATCGGAATGACACATTGTGTTTTCCATGATTGTGGAATACATTTACAATGCCAAAGTAAATTAAGAATATTAAAAAATATTTTTTGTGCTGATTCATCTAAATTTTTAATAGTACAATAAGGGAAATCATCTAAACCAGGTGTAGTGTCTTTCTGAGATAACAAACTCATTTTAAATTCAGACCATGTAAAAGCATCTAGCAAAAATTTTGAATTTCGATTATCATTATTTAATTCGAAAATATTGCCTAAACTATTAATATTATTTAGATTGCTATTGTCAGATAATTTATCTAGAAATTGAGAAATAAACTCATCTTTATATGATTTATTACCAGCTCTTATACCTTTGAACATTTTTAGAAGATTCCAAATCTTACTTAAAGGAGTAGTTCTATTAAAAGTGTTACATAAGCTATTCCAACATATTCTCTTTTGTTCTGATATGGTTCTTTTTTTAAGTGCATCCTTTCTTTTATAATCTAAATAGTTCTCCATAGTAGGATCACTTCTATATAGTTTCAATGCATTGTAAGAGGCAATAACACTTTTTTCACAAATGTCATTCCACCAAGGAGCTGGAGGTCTACTTTTGAAATTATTTGGTTTATTAAGTTTAGGAATTGTCATAACTTTTAAATTATCCAATCGAGAACAAAAATCATTATAGGTTGAAATAGGATCATATAATTTTAGAACTAAATCATTAAATATTGTTTTAGAAATAGTTTTAAACTTTTTCCAATCTGCTTTGTTATATATAAACCTATCAACAGGAGGATTAATATAATATTTATCTATATGCAGTGAAATCTCTGTTATTGTTGGGTAGTGATAGCTGCCCATGGCATCATCATGTACAGACCACTCGTATATTGATGCGAGGTTAGCACTAATAATGCTTACATCAATTGCAGACGGATTTCGTCTCGGGTTGTTAACAGTTGTAAAACTACCATAATTTAATATACATAAATCCAAGTCATCAATGATATTAAATAAATCCTGACCTCTGCTCTTAGTGGATAGACAACCAAAAGCGATGTGGTGTGCATTAAAGTGACCACTGACAAATATAGGCTTTGGAAGATCATTGATAATATTACGTAATCTATTGATCCGTATATGTCTACTAGAAGGAGGACAGTATACACAAAGAATAGTCAAGCTACCATGCACCGTAGATAAGGACAGAGCTACAGTTTGAATTTCTTCATAAAATCTAGTGTTTAAAACTTTGTACTTTAAATATGGCTTAATTAGTATTGCTACACCATTATGAGTATTTTTAGAGTTTTTATTATAAATATTATATCCAGGTATTCTAAAACTGTTGTCTTTAAACCATGTTTCGTTAAGTAAGCAAATGTCAATATGTTGTTTTTGTAAGAATTCAATCAGTAAGGGTTTTTTATTTTTAGCACTTTGAATGTTATACTGAGAAATACGTAGCTTAGACAGTGTATGACTTGGATCCATTACTTGAGGTTTTTAATAAGTGTTTCCCTAATGGTATTTACAGTGGTAGGCGTAATATCGCCCTTATTACCCAGTTCCACCAACGTCTGTACCAGGGCCTTAAGTACATCGTTGTTGGCAACTATTTGGGCTTTGATGTCTACTTTAGGAGAGACATCTCTAGAGTTATTTACACTATGTACAGTATTATTTACAGATGTATTTACAGACTTATTTACAGATGTATGTACAGACTTATTTACAGATTTATTTACAGTGTTAATTGGTTTCATTTTTGGAGGTGGCAAGGGTGGAAATTCAATGTTATTACTTGAGTGTTGTTTTGTAATTGTAGCATTTGCATATGTTATCTTATTTTTCTTTTCTACAATTTTATTTAACTTAATTGGACATAATCTCGAAATTGCAAGATGAGGCCCGCTGCAATTGCAACAGCAGATCTCTGTTGGTCTATCACATTCTTTATATAAATGCTCACCTCCACAAATGGAACATCTTTGTTTGCCATTACATATCCTAGCGGAGTGGTTAAATTTAAAGCAACGGAAACATTGCTGTAATGGGGGTATATATTCAAAAACTCGGTATGAAAACAAATCATATTGTACATTGTCTGGAAGAATATTCGATAGAAAAGTAATGCTAACTGTTTGTAGTGGTATTCGCTCTTGTCCTACCTTCTTTGTGAATCTTCTTATAGCTATTATTTCATAAATTGATGATAGTTTTGTGTATAGTTCTTTGTTCGAAATGTTTGCTGGTACAAATCTAATTATGCCTGTTTTTTCTATTTGCGCAGCCGGAATAAATGCTTTCAAGCCATGTTTGTTGAGAAAAGCGCTGTTATTAATAAAGTTATTGGCCGTATTATATTGTTTAAATATTATTGCAATTTTATTGGCGTTAATTCTTTGAATAGCCGTCACCCCTTTTATCTCGTTAGAAAATATATGATTCAGATAGATAGGGCTCTTATTGCCTATTCTATCTTTACTGTTGGAAGCTTCTATAAACACTTTAAAGTCCACACAAGTGGCATTTTCAGGATAAATTCTTTTGTATTCTGGTTTTAGATACGGTGAATAGTCAAAATGCTCACCGCCGCACAGTGTGACGCCCCATATACAAAAATAAAAAAATGAAGTATTTATTATACATGTATAGGGTATGGTATATCATTAGGTAGAAACCAGACAACGTAATGGCAACACCAAATCAAACAATTTTTAAGGTAGGTGTTCAAAATATTACTTCAATGTACCCACTTTCGTATCATTTACTAGACATCAAAATAAATTTGCTGTTGAATGCGGCTTACTGTTGATTCTTGTGTTTGCATATAACGAGTGTCGCATTTTATTAACAATATTTATCTATTGCTCAGTGCCTTGACATAATTATTTGTTAAAAAGTCTATTAATATGGGTGAGTATAGATCATTAATGAATGTAGGGTAAAAAGAAAATGATTTGTAACTTTATTGAAGGTTTAAAAAAAAACACCTCATTATACCTTTTTACATTTTTTTTAACGCATAGAAACACTATTGTACATTTATATTACATTAGTTTTATTTGCCGAATCTTGCCGAAATAATAGTTATATTTTTTTAGCAAGTACGTCGAAAGTGACTTTTGAATCTTGTTTTGAAATCACTGAAAATATCGCGAAAAATGAAAAAAGTAGACGTGATTACCAATCATATACAAGATGTTTTTGGTTTGTATGACATCCCCGACCACATAAAAACCAGTCTACTCAAATTTGCCCGATTTATTTTAATGAAAATTAGCAAAAAGTGGAATGAAAGTCACCGAACAAAAAACACTTTTTTAAGCAAATATAGTGACTGGTTAGAGACTGAAGTCAAGTTGGAAGATTCAGTTCTTCAATATATGTTGGAACCAAGACCTGGGACAAACGGTACATGTCGGCAAAAAGGAAGACCTGAGAAAGATTTTTCAGAATTAAGCACTCCGTCTAAGAAGCGCAGCTAAGAAGCGTTTATTACACATAATATCATATAAATTAGGCATTAAAACTTGGCAAGTTAGAGGAGAAGAGTCTAAAAACATCTTTGCTGAAACAAAAGCCAGGATTCAAAGGGAGTTCAAAGAAAAAATGGGTCTCATAGTAGACAAACCTAAGCCTGGGTTTGGGACGACGGAAACACAGCCCGACGTTTTTTTGATAATCCAGCTTTAAGTGCTTCTATAACTGAAATCAACCCTTATTTAATTTCTAATTTGGCCATTATATTAAAAGTAATTGCAAGTGGTAAAAGAATTACTGATTACTAAACTGAAACTAAGAAAATATACCTTGAAAATTATAATTGGTAATATATGCCTGTGAGTTTGCATAAAATACTAATGCATGGCCCTGCTATCATTACATCGTTTTTCGTGCCAATCGGCATTTTATCAGAAGAGGCTTTGGAGTGCAGACATAAAGATTTTAGGCGTATCCGTGAACATAACACTCGAAAAACTTCACGATTGAATACCAACAAGGATATTATGATGGCACTCTTACTAACATCTGATCCGGGTATTGCCAAGTATCGGAAGATAACTTCAAATAACAGGAAATTTAGTAAAGTTGTTGAGGCCTACATCGAAACTGACGAAAACGTTCGAAACGAAGGAAGTTCATCAAACGAAGAAACTTCTTCTTCAGATAGTGAATGACTTTCTTTTATTTTGCTTTTATTTTTTTATATAAAAATGTATTGATTCCTTTCCTTAGTCTGTAACTGGGGAGAGGGCAATAGGTACCGTGAAACCTGCTTACTTTGCCACTTTTTCATGTGTCAAAAAGTTTGATTCGTTTAAAAAAAATATAATTATATGAAAACGATATGAGTAACCTACACCTAGACGTAGTAAATTTCATGAAAATTTATATTATTGCCAAATATCTATTTCATTTTTGTAAATTAAAAGATTTTAAGCATAAAAACAAATATGGCAAAGTCAGTTGTCACTTCTGGTAAATTTGCCATACGGAAATAAAAAATATTTTTTTGGAGTTTATGAGGTTAAAAGGAACTATATTTGCACTCTTCCTCTTACCCTTAAATTAAAAGTAAAAACTTTATATTATTTAGCACTGGTACCTAAATTCTCTAAGAAGGTGGCAAATTCACCAACCTTTCCAAAATATTTCATAGTAAAAAGAATACAGGGTTAGGGTTGTCAAATAAAAATGTTTTCAGAATAGGAAATATATAATAAAAGCAAAAAAAAACATACCCATTTCTCGTGCGATCAACAAGCAATATTAGTCGTTGTGACTAGGTATTGATTAATATAGGTTGTTAAGTAGGTAGGTGCCTGCCTACCATCATATTTAGCTCATAAATTGCGCAAATAAGTAAATAACTTCAAAAAAATACATTTTAAATTACCCACCACCCTGTGTACGTGTTGTAAAACAACCTTCACTTAAGCACATGTAATGTGTATTTCATATCTGGGTACCTACCTACTTATATTATAAGTAGGTACTTACAACGACAGTTTAATTAAAATATTCAAAAATAAATTTAGTGGCAGCCCTAACCTCCAACAAAACATGGCAAAGTCACCATCACGAACGTTGTGTTTGGGGTTGTTGAATTTGCCAACACAAATTGCGAACTACAGGTAGCTTGTAGCACAGTAAATCAGCTTTTATTTAGATAAAGAACATTATTCTAACATAATATCAAAAATGTGCTTACGTAGGCAATGCCTTTCCCGTTTGTTTTCGTAAAAGTTCCGGAGCACTAAGTTTTACGCCACCAACATTCGAAAAAAGTAAACGCCGAAAATGACACCTCAAAAACAAGCTGGGTTCCCACATCTCACTCGGTGCTGCCAATTAACTCATAAATTTTACCAATAAGGCATGTATACATGACAGAAAACTGTTATTAAGATGTTACTACACTTTTTCCTTCAAAAGTTGGCTATGGCAAACTCGGCAACCGTTGGCAAAGCTAGCAGGTTTCACGGTAATAGAAAAGACTTAATAGGTTACAAATTATAATATGCCCTTAAAATGAACTTATGATTTTTGAATGTTTCTCCCATACATTCGTTACACTGTGCGCCGCCGCCATTACCATAGTCCTTTTCACTTCCTCCGTCTCCAGCCTCAGGCCGAGGACGTTTATGTGAGGTGGGCGGGTTATCCCTACCCCCCTCATTTCCCACCATTTCCACGGGTTTGCACACTATGGTTTTTTATTAACTTCTAAGTAAAAACCACCGAATATTTAATCAGAAATTAAAATTGAAAAAAATTCTGATCCGCGCTTTTTTAAGGTTCCCGCCAGTCTCCCGTTTCAAAAATGACATTGACAATTAGTGAGGAACTCATTACTACTCACTACTCCACGCGCTCAAAGTGATCACGCTGATTCACTCCTGACCTGACTCACTGATGGCGCAATGCGCTCTTTGCCACAGAACGTTGATTTAAAAACATTAGGGCGTTTTTTTTTATAAATCTTAAGCTATTATGTTTAAGTTTTATACTATTGGCGTAAAATGTCTCAATGCACTTAAGAGTTGTTGAGTGATTTGTCGTTGAGACTCGATGTAGAGACAATGGATATGGAAGCGTGACAAGGCTCTCAGTTCAACTTAGGGAGAACCACAAATCATTGTGAGCATAAAGCTAACCCTTACGCCATGATTAGCAATCAGTTCGCTTCATCTGCTAGCAACTTACTTATCACCGTTCTGTGGAGTTATCGATTTGACTAGTCAACGACAACTTGCATATTATGTTACTGAGCCAACGCCAACTCGTTGATTCACGTAACGGCAGCTCGGTCCCTAATATAAGGTAATATTTTTTTATTGGGCTAGTTGGTACTGAATCTTGTCAACTCAAGTTGAAGTTGTAGATATCCAAATTCTCAACTGAGTTGATTAATATACGAGTTGTCCCATCACTACTCGATATGACACTTGCCGAATCGAAATATGTCAATTGTCAAAATCATCTGTTATTTGAGGTTTGGGTTATGTTATTGGTTGAATTGGTTCATAATCATTTATTGTATTTTTATTATGTTATTGCAGTAAATAAAAAATAATGCTGTCTTTAACCAAGCGCGTCAGATTATGTAACAGTCATATCAATTATTGTTACAACAATTTTAGGCATTGTTCAACCATAAAAGAAAATGCATCTGAAACAACATCCAATGATTATGAACCCGTATTTTCGTTTCCTTTTATTAAGTATATAGCCGTATTGAATAGGCTCAAAATATATCAAATCTTGGGCAGTTCAGTAGCGATTCCTAGTTGTGGAATAATGGAAGTATTTAATGCGCTACCCAATGGAGCATTTCTGTCAGCATCATACATTGGTAAGCCACTTATATATACACTCTGCAACATGCAGCACTGATATCTTTGAGACTAGGCATCAGCCATGCCTTCTGGTAGACTTAAGTCTGGACAACTGTGTATGACTCATCTCTTTATCAGTCAGTTGTTCCCAAAGTTGTATGAACTGCAAATCACCATACATATATTCCATTATTATGACCCACATCTTAGCTTTAAAAAAAAAATGGGGCCTTAAATATTGCTCTTATGCTCGAGATTCTCTTGTGGCAACTAGTGCACAACGTAATACTGCTATTTATCCCAATTAGAATTGGCATCAGCACACACAGAACCCACTCGATGTTCGCTGGGAACCACAGTTTGGGCAATGCTGTTCTATATTATACCTATCTGCAAAATATTTAAAATATAAAAATATTATGCATCAATGATATTAATTGTAATATTAGTGTTATGCACCTAAGCAAACATTGTAGAAAGCAATAAAAGTATTGAGTAGGTAATCTCCAATTTTGATGGTGTTGCTATGGATAATGATGTAATTTGTTACATACATTGTTACAGGTCTCACTGGAGTTGCAGTTCTTTCACTGGCTACTTTACCTTTTAGAAATACAATTGGATTTATTTACATAAGCAAAGACAACAAGAAAGTCAAAGTATCATCTATGGACTTCTGGGGCAGAAGAAAAGACAAAATAGTGTCAACAGAAGACTGGGTTCCATTGCTTGATTTAGGTCCTAAAACTTTGGATCCCATATTTCTCTCACCAGAACTTTCAGATGGTACAAAATATAAATTATTTTTAAAATTTGGCCATGTTCTGAATCCAAGAAAAATGGGTCAAGTTTTGGAATGAATTATTTTTATATAGGGCCGAAGGTGGAAGGGTGTGAAAGAAAACAACTAAGTCATAGTGTTATCAATCTACTCCTTAAAACATACAGTAGTATTGAGAACCAAATCTTATAAATAGGTGAAATTTAGATTAAATACACTGTAAAACAATTGCAAGTGATTTTCTATTATAATTAATAAAATGATTCTCATTCATGGGTACCTAATAGTGTGTTTTTATTAAATTAGCAATTTGTTGACGAAATAGACTTGAAAGCTTAAGAAAATAAAAAATAAAATGCTTCAACATGTTTGCTATTGAAACAGTTCTGTATGGACTCGTAAATAAAATAGCAGAAAAGCAACAACATATCAATAAGACATTATGAAACAAGGCAGAATTTAACCAAACAATGGTTAACAATAACATACAATGATAAAATTCATAATAATATTGGTATATACAAATTTATAAAATCATCTCTATATACTGATCATTTCCTAACCCAAACATCTCAGTCAGCCAGAGAAATGTTGACTACAATCAACCAAAAGTAAAAGTGTTAACCCAGGAATGTTAGAGATGTCCATTTCCTATATATTGTATGATGTATCCTAAATATATTTAAGACTGATGCAACTTTGTTAATCCCAAACTAAAAAAAATAATCATCATTCATCACACAGATAATAACTAAGATGTTTAAAAATATTATCCAATTTCACGATTTTAAATTACTAAGCATATATTGCTTCTTTTTTCTTGCAACATAAGAAATAAAGCCTGTAATATGGGGGCCTTATTAAACATTCAATCATAAATCATAATATTATGTTACAACCAGACTCAAAACAATTTTTAGATCTTTTTGTCAATCTATTATATTATTCTACAGGTATGGGCAAACACTGACATCCATTACATTCCTGTTTCAAATACAATTATATTTATGTACCATGTTATCTTTAATCAAATTGACTTAATTCATTTTATTTGATTGTAGCTGATACATCATACATATGGCTGTCTAAAATGACTCTAGTAGCTATGTATAGCTGCAAGGATAATAAAAAAACTAAATAGGTATTTTCTCATCTAAAACAACTTTTGCCTTATATTAATGTGTTTTAATGCAAGTTTTAATATCTATACCATTAGATGTTTTAGACCTCATCATTAACATGAGTTTGACATATTATTGTCACCACAAAATCCTTCTCATAATTTTCAAATATTTATTTTGCCAAAGCATATATTATTTGTGAATTGTTTTTAGATCTACACAGTGAATTATTTATTTATGTCACTCTTTGATGTGCTTATATAGCTTATAATAGCTGAATGGGAATAAAACAATGGGGTAACTAATATGCTGCAAGTGACGTGCCTTTGCATTTTTTGTGAGAGTGAGTGTACAATGGTATGTTATAAAACGTATCGACAAAGTTTCTAAATCACCGTCAAAAACGTAGATATTGAATATCGATGCATTCATTATAACTATGAACTTTATACCATTACTTAAATTACACAGCATAGTGTCATTTCACTAGTTACGAATAATGATTTTTATATTTATTTTATGGATGGGTTTCACAAAGGAAATCAACATTTACGACGATGATTTAAATATGCAAACTTTAAAAAGTTATAGATTATCATTATTTTACACATCTAAACAAAACACAATCACATTTTATTTTTACAAATATCACGGCAATGAACAATTTATCTACTTGCCCTAACATGTACTACACAGTAAATGTTGTTTGTTTCTAACATGATATTTAACATAGCCTTTCAATATGAGTGAAAAAAAAAACATACCAGAAAATTATAGTGCCTGGACTGAAATTTTCAGACTTGGCACTAAAATTTCAATAACTTATTCAGAACAAAGATACCAGATTGAAATGATTAAATTATTAGTCTAGCTTTAGGCAGTACAATGACGAATGATTATTGATCCTGGTATTCCTGGTCTACTCATGATATTGACAAATATTTAACACTGAGATATTTTTTGAGTACCTACCCTATCCTACCCCCTACTCTTTTGCAATACTAAGTGGCATATTAGTACTCCATTTATTAACAATTTGGTATCTTCATTATAAATAATGTAACCCTTGAGCAGAATTTAAATTTATAAAAATCTATGGTAAAATATTGCATGTGTGTATTGGTGTCTCAAGTTTATATTAAACAAAGATCCTGCACAAACATTTGATACTTAGTCAACCCAGGCCTGTGCAGGTTGGTCCGTGGTGAATGGACTAACGCCATTGCGCTCCATGGCTTCTAGTACTTCACAAACATACGCGGCCACGTCAGCCCGACTCGTGTCGATGCCTTTAATAAATGGATGCTCCAATAACCTGTTGTACTTTGGTCGCTGATTTTCTTCTTTGATGAGGCTGTAAGAAATTAAATTTATAGAGTGTGTTGAATAATTTCCGTCTTAGCATTGCCCCTGTTGGATAAAACACTTTCGCTTTAGAGCCCGAGGTCTGCTTTCTATTCACCTAATAAAAGAATATTAACTTTTATGTCTGCCGTCTGACATCCGCAACCCAAAGGGGGGACCGAAATACCATGGCTTCGAACATACTCAGTATTTTCAAGGGTAGGTACTAACGAACCATAACTACGATGCGCGACGGCTTTAAGTGCTCAGCTAGGGGCGGGTGATAAATAAATAAAAATGTAATACGAAAAGTGGTACCCATCGTTGGAACCCAATACCTTCTGCATGGTAGTTAGTTGTTTTTGCTAGGCTGCAATGGACATTAAAAAAGACACATGAGAAATTTTGCTTACCAAGTATTGACAAAGTTGACGAAGTTGTTAGAGAACGCGTTGTTGTTATTTGTGAGTCTGGGAGGGTCGCCTTGGACGACTTGCTGCAACTGTTCGAACACGGAGCCCCAGCGCGGGTAGGGGAAGGCGCCGGTCGCGACCTCCATGAGGGTGATGCCGAGGGACCACACGTCTGATCGCACGTCGTACCCACGGGCGCGCCCTGGGTCTATACGTTCTGGCTGTAAACATACATTCAGTCTATAAAGCTCTTGTCAAATTATGTTTCGTTTAAAAAGCTACCGGGAGTACAACCCATAAGTAATTACAATATAAACTGGTATACATCTACCTATGAAGGTTACCTATTAAGGTTGCTTCATCCACCTATGGATGAAGCAACCTTAATGTTTAGTCCTGTTTGATTTTCGTGTCTGTGAAAATGTCTTTTATTTTCCTACATAACACGGGATAACAAATGGAAATCGAAGTTGGCAGTAAACAAATTAACTCTTGATTGACCTATATAATTTTAGGGTTAAACTATTTAGGGTCAAATGCAGATCGATCTCTGTGCAAGTTAATGGTCACAAGCATTATTTTATGCAACCTTCATTAGTTAGACTATTGTACTACTATTATATATAATAAATTCTAAATTTTGGATTGGTGAATGAACATTTGTTTTTCTTTCATATAATATCAACTGAAAAGATTGTGATGAAATTTTGACATGTAGCACAGAATAATTAATAGTACTAACGTACATGTAGGCAAAAAGCAAAAGACATTTACACCATCTAAAACCAATAGAATTAATGCTTTCGACAAAATGAGAGCTAGATCCAACTCTCTTTCGACATACCCAACGGATAAGAAACAATAGCAACTAAATATCGGTAAACGGGAAAAACAACAATCAGAAGAAATAAAAACAGTACCAGTAACACAACAACCTCCCCCAAGCCGACTGGTCCTCGTGGGGGAAAACGACCACGACCCTCTAAAAATTTATAAAAACACACAAGACACAGATATCAATATAGCTACATTTAATCCTAGATCCTTGCGAACTGAAGAGAAACTACTCGAATTAGAACTTGCCATTGAAGAAATAAAGTGGGATATAATAGGAATAAGCGAAATGAGAAGACAAGGAGAAGAAATTGCGGATTACGGTAAATATGTTTTATATTACAAAGGAGAGACATCAGGTATGTACGGCGTCGGCTTCCTAATTAGAAACGAATATGTTAAACAAATAGAAGAAATTAGAGGAATATCCGAAAGAATTGCAATCCTGAATATAAGACTACCGCTACGCAAAAACGAAATATGGTCTATTATACAGGCATATTCACCCACTGAAGCAAGTAAACAAGAAGATATAGAAAAATTCTACACTGACCTACAAAGCACAGTCCAAAGCTCTCACAAAAATTTCATAGTGATGGGTGATTTTAACGCTCAGATTGGAGTACGTAGAACAGGGGAGGATTACACTATAGGAGAATATGCTTACGGTAAAAGGACTAAAAATGGAGAAAGATTAGTATCATTCGCTTTAGAAAATAAATTAACTTTTTTGAATACACTATACAAAAAGAAGCCCACAAAGAAGTGGACATGGAAGTCGCCCAATGGTCTGTACAAAAATGAAATTGACTTTATACTATCGAATAATGTGAGAACTTTCAAAAATGTCAACATAATTAACAATTTAAATTTCCACTCTGATCATAGAATGGTTCGTGCAACATTGGGAGGTATGATAAAGAAGAAGAGACGATATTGCCAAACATATTCACCTCTAAATATGTGCAGTGGCGAAACAAAGGAACTACTGAACAACCTAAAAACAGCTATAAGTAACAAAATAAACGACACCCTACCAGTTCAAGAAAAATACAGCACATTACTAAGCATCCTAAGGACTGAGACTACAAAAGCAAATAATATAAATAGCAAATCAATTTTATCCAAAGAAACGAAAACGCTGCTACAAAAGAGGAAAGAACTTCTGCAATTACAGAAAAATAAAAGAAACCGACAGAGCATTACAGAAATTAGTAAAAAGATAAGTGAAAATATCAGGAAAGACAAAAAGTTGAGACGACAAAAGATATTGAAATGCTACATCGAAAAAACTGGAGGTATAAAGAAAGCTCTTAAGGAATTAAATACTAAAAAAATTTGGATGCCAAAGCTGAAATGTAAAAATGGTAATTATATAAGCAGACGCCCGGCGATACTCAATGTGGCCACAGACTATTACCGGCAATTGTACCAGTGCCAAAATGAAAAGTTAAATTCGGTTCCTAAACAATATGGTACCACAACTGACCTAAATTCCGTACCAAGTATACTAGAGAACGAAACTATAAAGGCAATAAGTACTCAGAAGTTGGATAAATCACCAGGTGCCGACCAAATATCAAACGAACTACTTAAAACTACCTTGACAGTGATTGCTCCTATATTAACAAACATATTTAATGAAATTATGACTACAGAGAACATTCCTAAAGACTGGACCAAATCAACAATAATTCTGCTCCATAAAAAAGGCGACAAAGGAGACATTGCAAACTACAGACCAATAAGTATTATGTCTAACATCTATAAGGTATTCTCAAAAATTATATTGTCCCGCATCGCAAACCAACTTGATGAAAACCAACCGAAAGAACAGGCCGGATTCCGTAATAGCTTTTCAACAATAGATCACATCCATGTATTAAGACAAGTACTACAGAAATACAAAGAATATAACAAAACCTATTTCTTAGGATTTGTAGATTTTAATAAAGCGTTCGATTCCTTAGAACACAAATATATTTGGGCTGCTTTATACGGGCAAGGAATCGAAGGCAAGTACATACAATTGCTTAAAAAGATATACGAAAATAGTACTGCCCAAGTGAAACTTGAAGTTGTAGGCGAAGAATTTCCTATTGAGAGAGGCGTCCGGCAAGGCGATCCAATTTCACCTAAGCTATTCTCAGCTGTTTTAGAGATGATTATAAGAAACCTAGAATGGAGCAACAACGGGCTTAACATAAATGGCCAAAAGCTAAACCATCTACGCTTTGCAGACGACCTGATTCTGTTCTCGGAATGTCCCAAGAAATTAGAACAAATGCTTCAACAATTGTCGGACGAAAGCGCAAAAGCAGGTTTGTCAATGAATACTAGCAAGACCAAAATTATGACCAATGCGCCTCAAGTTTATGATATCCAAATTAATAACCAACAAATAGACTATGTGACCGAATACATCTACCTGGGACAGCTAATATCTACAACTAATACCATGCAGAAAGAAATAGACCGAAGAATTGCGAATACTTGGAAAAGATATTGGTCACTCAGCGATATCATGAAAAATAAAGACATGCCTATAGGATTAAAGACAAAAGTCTACGATATGTGCATTCTACCCTGCTTACTATATGGATGTCAAACTTGGGCAATGACAGAACAGTTGATAAATAAAATAAACGTATGTCAAAATGGAATGGAAAGGAGTGTGATTGGGGTAAAGAGAAGAGACAGGATAAGACTTAGCAACATAAAGAATAAAACGAAATTCAAAGACGCAAAAACATTATATAAAAGACTGAAATGGCAATGGACAGGGCATATGCTGCGAGAGAAGAAAGAAAAATGGACAAAAATCATCACAGAGTGGTATCCCAGAGACGGTATAAGAAGTAAAGGACGGCAAACAAAACGTTGGGAGGACGACATCAAGGAAGCAGCTGGTCCAACATGGTATCGGATAGCGAAAGACAGGACAAACTGGAAATTTTTAGAGGAGGCCTTTGTCGCAAGACAAGCTGTGAAAAAACTAAAACTCCGGCACTGAGTTACAAAATAGTTGTTAATGTAAAACGAACAGCAATAAAGGCTTAATTTATTTATAATTTATTTATTTACATGTAGGCAAATTTTTGTTCACCATTATCGACAACTTGCGCGTGGACCCGCGTGCACAAGCTACACTTACTAATATTATGGAGAGAAGACTTTGTTTATTTGGTCCAATAAGCAAATCTCAGTGACTACTGGTTTAATTTGAATAATTTTTGTGTTGAGTAGCTCATCTATCAAGAACGGCTTTAGGCTACATAACATAGCATGATGTTACATTGGCTATGTGTATAATGGCCCTTTCTGCGATTTCTATGTCCATGGCGCGTTCTACTCTGACACAACATCGGCCACGGCGGAATACACCAGGGCATGAATTCGTTAACGCGCCGTAAGTCCTTTCTTGATAGCGGTTATGTAGCAGTAGTCCTAAATAACACAGGTAGAACTCACAATTGAGCCATCTGATACAAATATATAAAGCTAAAGAGTTTGTTTGTTTGGTTGAATGCACTAATCTCAAGAACTACTGGTCCGATTTGAAAAATTATTTCAGTGTTAGATAGCCCATTTGTCAAGGAAGGCTATAGGCTATATAACATCACGCTGTGAGCGACGGGAGCGGAGCAGTAGCCTTAAACAACGCAGGTGTAACCATGGGCATCCTCTAGTTAGTACATAAAACCATTCCTTCAAATCAAACTAGTACTTATGTTTAGTGTGTCGAAAACCAAATAGTTCAAGTCCGTAGTATTAAATGAATCAGCACTTACTGCCATATATGGTCTGCAGCCAGCATCACGCGTACGAGCTATTGAGTCCACTAGTTTGCCAGATATACCAAAATCACATAATTTTATATTGCCTCTTCTATCCAATAGTATGTTTGATGGTTTTACATCTCTGTAAGAATAAAATTTATATAAAACAAATGTGAATGAATTAATCAATCCATAAATGTATTTCACTCATTTGATCATTTAATTGATTTATTTGTTTGAATTCACAGCCCTTATTGTGTAATAAATAACAAGAAAATATTTTATAATTGATAATAATAACAGAATATCATTATAAATTATCAATAAACAAAGTTTTGCAAGGATATTGTCAAAGTCAAAACCATTTATTCATTTCAATGTGACGCTTATGAACGTCAAAAATTTAAGTTAATTACTAGATGATTCTGAATGCTACACTCTAAATACAAGTAATAAACATAACTCACCTATGAATTATTTTTAGTTTTTCTTTTAAGTAATTTAAAGCTTTGACTGTAGCAAGTGTTATTTTAGCTATAATGGTTTCAGGTATTCGAGTCTGCATCCTTTCACATATAAACTTATAAAATTTGTCTAAAGATGTGTCCATTAACTCCATGCAGATCCAGCAATCACCCTGGAATGTTTCAAATCACTTTAGGGTATAAATATGGTACATTAAATAGGTACTTACCTGGTTTTCTCTGTCAGTATAAAAGTTATTGTACATAGACTAAATCTCCAAAATTCATTGGAAAAAATATTGATTTAAAACACTGTATTATATACACACATCAACAAAGTCTAGGGATATCTTAATCCTAAATTATTTACGAGTTTATAGTTTAGAACCTTGTTAGTTTCCACAAAAAGTTTATATACAGATTAAAACCTCTTTTATTCTATTTTCAAAATTTGAACATGGAAAGAAAAAAAACAAAATAATAAACAAAATATGGCGGCAAATTTGCTAGTAATTCGTTACATTAAAGAAAGTTAAAACTGTTTTATTATAATTATTAATGAAAAGGGTTTTTAATTGTTTTTCTTTTTTAATTTAACGTGACGTACGAACTTTAAAAGTCATGTCACGTCGTCATTTGAGTCGAGATGAAATGTTACGAGCCGTGGGCATGTTAGAAAATGGTGCAATTCAACGCGTCGTTGCTGAGGCCCTACATACCAGTCAAAATGTGATATCAAGGTTGTGGTCACGTTATCGCAGTACTGGAGATGTGGCCGAACAGCACACAGGTAGATATCGTGTTACTACGCAGAGACAGGATCGATTTCTCCAAATGACCGCCAGAAGACAACCCAATATCACAGCGCTGCAACTAGTGCAAAGGCTCCAGGAGGACCACCAGCTGCTGGTAAGCGACCAAACCGTGCGAAGAAGGTTACATGAAGTTGATCTTCATGCTCGAAGACCATTGCGTGTTCCAGCATTGCGACGTGGCAATCGCGGTCGGCGGCTTTCGTGGGCTCGGGAGCATTTACCATGGAGTGACGAACAATGGTCTTTGGTGCTGTTCACCGATGAGTCCCGGTTTGGGTTTCACCCGGATTCACGAAGAACACGCGTTTGGAGAGCTCCAGGGAGAGTTAGCCGTCTACGGCACCCTCAGGAGGTCCACCCATACCAAGGCGGGACAATCATGGTGTGGGCAGGAATTCGTCTTGGCGGACGAACCCAACTCGTTTGGATCCAAGGCAGCATGACTGCACAAAAATACCACGAGGAGGTAGTAGAGCCCGTTATTGTCCCACACAGAACTCAATTAGGCCATGAATTTCTACTCATGCACGATAATGCTCCTTGCCATACGGCGCGGCTGGTATCGACCGCTCTCCGAGAGCACGATATTCAAGTTTTGGATTGGCCTGCACAGTCGCCCGACTTAAATCCTATTGAGCATGCCTGGGACATGTTACAACGAAAAGCTTTGAGAGATTTTCCACCAAATTTGACGACTGAACAACAACTTTACGAACACTTGCAAAGGACATGGGACCTCATACCGCAGCAAGACATTGACAATTTAATTTTAAGTATTAACAATTGATGTCGATGTGTAATCAATGTAAGAGGTGGCAACACTGATTATTAATGATTAGATTTTACAAGATTTTTTCCATTTTTATTAAAATTAATAGTTTTTTAAGAAGAAATGTTTGTTGTTATCATACTAATTTTCCATGATGATTAAAAAAATTTTTTTTTTTATTTAAAACAAAAAAAAACACGAAATGTTTTTTATTTTTATTAAAGACCTTAAAATAATCTATGATTCTTCTATTTACTGTATCAGAAAATTCTTCATAGATTTTTAGATATTTGATGAAATATAAAATATCCCTAGACTTTGTTGATGTGTGTATATATTGCATAGATGGTCTAAAACAGTGTCAAATGTAGAACTCAATGTAACATAGTGCCTTGATTGAGACTTATAAAATGTAATTAATCAATAGAAATGTTATACAATATTTTTTAGTGCACCAAACCTTTCCAATGTCCATTTACTGTGTTACTTGTCAATATAAAAAAATGTACCTCTTTAAAGAGTGCTCCATAGAACTGCACAATGTAAACACAATCATTGCTTTTCATGACAACTTCCAGGTCCATCAACAATTGTTTCTGCTCTTTCTCATCAACTGTGGAGCGAATCCTCTTCACTGCCATAACTCGATTTGTTCTACAATAAACAATAAGTTCTCACTAAATAAATGTAATAAGAAAATTATCAATTTCACTAGGTAGTTAACTGTGATTACACTGAGCTTTAGTCACAGTTTGTAGTATAAGAACTAAAATATAAAATTATATGACAAAACTATTGTTGTTACTATTACTATTCTAACAAAATTGCATAATATGCCCTTACTTTCTGTGGACCATTTTATTTACAGCTCCAAATGCTCCTCTCCCTATTTCACCTAGATCTTGTAAGTCATCTGCTGTAAAATCATACACTTCTGTAGCGGACAGTTGTAGCTTGCCAGATGACTGCATAGATGGATATATTCTACATCTATCCCTGAAAATCGGACAAAATATTAGAGGCTTCAAACACTACATCCTATTAGAAACAGATAAAATGAATGAAGTAGGTTCATTCCAAACAGGTGCACAAAAGTAAATTTACCTTGTATTCTCAGGTAAAACATCTCTTATAGTCCTTGACGGAACTCGGGGTCTCTGTACCGGGGCCGGATTTGGCGTAAACGGCATAAAAGCTGCACCTTCGTTCGAAGGGCCTCCTGCTATATGTAGGTTTAAGCCCTTGCGCTTCTCCAAGACAAATAAATTCAAGTCTGGTTTCGGCATAGTCGGTCTGCTTGGACCTGAAGAGTTAAGGGTACATTAAACGTCAGCACTTAAAGGAATACACAAAAACAGTTGTATTTGCCTGCGATTACCTTGGTTTGATGACACTTCGCCATTCTTCGACATTTTTATCTTACACAAAATAATGTTTTATATTGCTGTTACTATTCTTTGGTGCAAATTACAGCTCCCAAATTCTCCATTTGAAGTTTTAAATAACGAAATTGGTCACGTTTTCATAATAAACCATGTAAATATAATGTCGAATGTAAGCATCGTACTTATCGACAACATACAATTACAATACGAGGGCAAACGTTTGACAGCTGCGTTTTTACTCTATTCGTTTATAATCTGTGGTTACTGGACAGAGACAAAAACCGATACAAGATTTTTCTATGGAAGTCAGTGAAGTTTTGATAACACCAATAGTACCAATACACACAAAATATGTATGTACAATGATACATCCATGCAAATATATTTTTTGTTTATAATTTCACAGCGATGATTATAATAATATAATTGTGCTGAATAATAACACTGAATAACAAATCAAATATCAGTTCCATAGAATAACCTGTGTGCATAAGTGTGCGTCAAGATGGCAGGACCAAGTCCCCGATTTAAAATTTAGCACAATACCGGGTTTGTACTACATGTACTATTTGTACCCGAAACGAGACTTTTTTTCTCTGAAGGTGAAGGAAATACAGCAAAATGTCCCTGAACCCGCCACTTTGGCTGTCAAAGTGGCGGGACCACGGGGACGGTCTGAGACGGCTACCCAGGGTCAGGCATTTCAAACCTGTCCGTAGTACGACATATGTACGTGTTTATACTCAATTATTAGTACAATTGGAAGTGCCGTATTAAAGCAGTGTGATTAAAACATTGGTCCCGCTACTTCGATGATTTACTTTATCGCTGAATTCATATGAAAATCGTTAGAAATCGTGCAAAATTAAATGTTGAATCGTAGTTCCCCGTAAGAACATGAACGTGCGTAATTTTTACATTCATAAACTAAGTACATCAAAAGTTATCTGTCATTCATCGATAACTTGTACCAAGGATATCTTGACGTACTCCCTTCACCTTTTGAGATACAAACCCGGTATTGTGCTAAATGTCAAATCGGGGGCTTGGTCCCGCCATCTTGACGCACACTTTTTTGTGAAGGCAAGTTTAGCGGATGTACAAGAGAAGTCACAGGCATCCGAAGAAACTGTGGCACTCTTGCGCACGGAGGTGGACGATCTACATAAAGTTGTCAATTTAACTGGGTCATCGACGCGTAGTAGCATCAACACGCGCCGAGGTGCATGCGTCAATACATCGGTCGCAAGTTTCGCGTCATCAGTTTTGGCACCGCGGAATGTTGCGACTGCTAAGTGCGCTACACAAGCGCCGCGCAGCCCTACTACTAGAATAGAGGTTCAGCAGGTCACTGCGAGCACCCCTGTTGCTTCCACGCTGAAGCTCATGCCGGAGAAGGCAATTGCGGTTGGTCTATTACCATATATGGTAATAATTCCCAGCGAAACGCTCTTCGGACTAAGCTGGCTGAGCTGGCTCCACCCACGGCGTTAAGCGCCTGCGAGATATAATAACGCAATACGCAGAACGTTACACAGCAATTAAACGTCAAAGCTAATTTACTGTGAATGGCTAGAATGCTCGCCAGAACGTTCGTAATATTGCTCGCTTAATACACACATTTCTTTTTCTGTTTTGTATCATTCGCAAGAATGCTCAATATTCCTTACCTTTTCACTTGAATGGTTATCACTCCTAACCATTCCTTAGATTATATTACTATTCCTTATTCTTAGACCCATTCCATAACAGTGAATGCTCAAATGTATCAGCACCCACAGACGTATTAGAGGTCTGTGATCAAAAGGTACTCTGTGTCTGTAATCATCACCGTAAAATTAATAGCTGTTAAAAAAGTTTTAAGAGCCATTCAGAATGAGCTTATTATTTACCAAGTGACTAATAACTTAAAAGATGACTAAATGTTTGCAACTAATAAAGTAACTTGCTAGCGATTAAATATTTTCGCGACTATTATATTAAATAAGATTCAAAACTAAGGGTGTTATAAAAACAAAAAACTAGCAGCTGCGTTTAGGTAGCAAATAAACTATACAAGTCAATTGAAATATTAACTGAGGCGCTATAAATAATGACTTGGCGACTAATAATGGTAGTAGTAGGTTAGGTAGGTAGGTTATCTTAGATTTTCTTGTGACCCTGTACCCAAAAATAGGAGCCCTGCGAAGCAGGGCTCCGTCAACGTGGCTTTAAAGACTGAATCCTCTTATTTACTTATACGAAACACTTCATTTAAGATAAAATTCCGCTCAGTACATATTAATAAATTAATCATTTGCCAAATATTGAAATTTGTATCATTAATGAATGCCCATTTTCTATTTTTTATTCATCATCAAGTTGCCGCTTAAATAGGTAGGTATTATACTAGTTAATTCAGTTAGAACGAAGCTTAAACAGCTTAAAACGAAGCTTATAACTGACATATTAATAATTATGCTAACTTTTACTTATTACGATACTCCTTATTAGCTGCCAATCCATTATATATGGTACCCATTCTAATTAGTTTTGAAACTTGCATTCGTTTTACTTAAGGTGGCCATATACGCTACGAGAAATCGCTACGATCAGACAGTAAAATGAACAATTCTGAAGAACACCTGACAGCGAGGGCTTCGACCGACGACGTTTTGGCAGTTGTTGCATTAATATTCGCCCTGAAGGAAAAAAAAGTGAAGCCGAAAAATCGTAGTAGGGTAAATACGCTAAATGTCGGCCACCTTACGGTTTTTCTGTTTTGGGATCGGTCTGGCACCATCAATTTGCAACAAAAGGACAGCTTCCGATGCGGTTTTGGATAGTTTGATAAATCTATTTCATGTTTATAGGCATAAGATTGACATTTCTACTACAAGGAAAAAGTTCTAAGGTTTAGTTGCGTCGAGAACGAAAAAACCCTAAAGTCGGCCGTTCACGGCCCATGGTCGGTCGCGTTTTTCCCAAATGTCGGCCGGGTATAGGATGTTTTAAATTAAGACTGACAAATATTATTAATATGATTTATTTTGGCAGGAGTCTCACTTAGTATACGTTATTAATCGTTATTGGTTTAATAGTAGGTAAAGTATTTTTTTTATTTGCACTTAAATAATTCTAGGTATTACAATTTTTATCAAAGTAAACATCACAATAATTATAATTAGTTCTGGATGTCTTTTCAAAAATAATTCATACCATTTTTGGCCCGGAGTATCATCATTGAATAGATTTTGCCTGATTTCGGCTTTCATATTTTTTTTTACACTATTAATTACCTAAATCTGTTTTTTTGTCTTGGGAAACCGCACTTCGCGAGTTGTATTAGCCATTGAACTAGTATTTCTTCTTTGGCTGGATTCAAAACCGAAGGACGTCCCGTTTTAAATGTATGTATGTCTATGCGACCAGCCAATCTATCCTGCAACGTCGTCGTTCGCGGGACGCCAAATAGTTTAGAGGCTGCACGAATGGGCATACCATTATTTATTGCCTCAAGTGCTTCCTTTATTTTTGTGCGATCGTAACTGCATAATTTTCTTTGTTTTGGTGAAGGCCCTGGATCTTTCTGCTGTCGTTGTAGTACCTTAAATTAAAAGCATTTATTCTAAGGGCAGCTCTTTGTGACATGCAGATTAATTATTGAATGAAATATTCACGACCAACCATTTATATTTTTAAGCTAATTAACATGGGTTAAGGTAGCAAGTTCCAAAGAGCAATGTATATCTTATATTCCCATACCATAACAAGCTACCATAAGTGTTTTCAATAATATCAACTCCTACATTTAAACTTAACTCTTTATATTATTAATAAATAAATGTATAATAAATATTTAATTTTGAGAAAATAAGAAAAAGTAACCAGCCTATAGTTAGGCTCGAATTCGAGGCTGGTCGACATTACGATCTTTAATGTTTCTAAAGCCGGCCCCTGTTTCGGGTACATTATTTCTCGAGATTCAACTAATATCACCCCGGCCGGTATTTGGCGATTAAACGTAAAATAGATTTATTTGCCTATATGCGTTTCAAATTCTCTTATTAAGCCAATGGAATAAGTACAATTTGAATTTATAAAACAGACTGCATTTACTTTAAGTCGGCCACGGCCGAGAATACGGTTTTATTTCAAAATTGGTATTCTATTGGCGGCCTCCTATTTTCCCTTTAAAACAATAAGTAAAACATTGGAAAAACTATCTCAAAATATAGTAAAAATCACTAATTACTGATAATAAAGCTTAAAACAAAAAAAAAGGAATGTCTAACCGTTCTAATATCAATCCCCGAAGTGTGGGTATTCACAGCAAGTAAGGTACTTTTAATATAAAATTGACGCTTCGACGGCGCAATCGCTGAGACCGCCACGGACGTCGAGGCGAACGCACGTGCCGCACAACACGGCTCGCTCGCTCGCCAACGCTCGGGCGCCTTGTTTACGTGTGACGTATTAGCAAAACAAATAATTTTATTATAAAATTATTACCGTTTGCGCCCGGTTCTGTCGGAACAGAATCGTGCGGGGAGTGCCGCAAACTTGACTGCCGGCGTGGTGGTGCCCTCGCCGTGTGGGAGGGGTCGGTCTGGCACCAGCGCCAAGCCCCGACTCCCGACTGCGCGGTGACTGGCATCCAGCCACCACGCTTAGGCGCCGCGTGACGGCACTACCCCGAGATGGCGGAACAACACCAGGACTCGTCCGGAATGGAGGCTAAAACCACCCCGGAGCTGCAGACCAGGCGTGCGGAACACGAGGGTGACCTGCGTGCTTTCGACGCCCTTCGTGCGAAGGGTGGCATCACGCGGGGCCTGCAGCGCTGGGTTAAGGCCTACTTCCGGGCGATGGATGTCATGCTGGGGGAGATGAGGAAGGAGGACCTCACCCCCACTGACTTCAAGACCCTACAGGTGGTCCAGGCCGTGTTTCCGGATATACTGACCGGACCGGACACTGTCGCCACTACCACCACGGCGACCATCGACCCCACCACCATCACCACCTCTACCACCACCACCTCGCCTGAACCAGCGCGCACGCCGGAACGGGCTCTGACGATCCAGAGTGCAGGGGAGGATCGCGGTGACACACCATCTGCCACCACCACCGATCTGACCCCCACTACCACCACCACCACCACCACCTCCGAGATCACCCCCTCTACGGCAGCGCCTACCAAGAGGCCACGTGAAGAGGAGGACGACCACCAGACGGTGAAGAGGCCCGACCTGGAAGACTCCCTCCCGTCTGAAAGGGGGGAATCCCCCCCCCTCGGCCAATCAACCCCGGCCCGCGCGACCTCGCTGGGAACGAGTGAAGGAAGGATGGACGTGCAGGAGGACTTCTCCTCCTCCTACAAGTCCCTCCCCCCCCTGCCTCAGCGTGCCCCCCCCGCAGGGAAGTTTACCCTCCCCGCGGGAGAACCGACTTCCTCGGCAACAGTGGCGTCGACTTCGGCATCAGTGCCGACGCCAACAGCACCCACCCCCCCCCCACCGACCCCCGCACCGGCCCTGACACCTGGCCCAAGGACGGCAGCCGCAGTTTTGGCAGCAGCGCCATCACCGAAGCCGACAGCCGGAAGCACCGCTCCTACCACCACCACCACCACCACAACCAAGAAGCAGGCCGTGTTTGTAGTGGACCGCCTGGAAAACTGGACGGTCCACTTCAAGAAGCTGGCCGACCAACTTGGCCATGCCCCTAACGGACGGCCCTTTGGTAAGGGCATCCGATTTATGCCCAAAGACGACCAGGAACTCCGGGTCATTCAGGCTTACCTGGACAACCTAGGGCAAGAACAGGCGCCGTACTACGCGATCGCACCACCGTCGGAGAGGCCTCTCAAAGTCGCCATTCGGGGACTTCCAGCGGACACCCCTGCGGAGGAAATAACGAAAGACCTGACCGACAAGGGAGTACTGGTCAGGTACAGTAGGCACATCCGGGCCCGAACGGGCAGACCAGGGTGCATTTTCTTCGCAGAGGTGGACAAAACTCCCCAAGCCACCAAAGCCGCTTACGCGGTGAACGAAGTCCTCCTGATGCCTGGAGTCACCGTGGAGCCTTGGAGGGGCAAGAAAGGCCCATCACAATGCCACCGTTGCCAGGGATTCCGCCACAGCTCCCACAATTGCCACAGGCCCCTTGCTTGTGTGCGATGTGGTGGCGGACACCACGCTGCAGACTGTCCGCGTCCCAAGGACCAGCCTCCTACCTGCGCCAACTGTCAGGGAGCCCACACAGCCAGCAGTCCCGCTTGCCCCATCTTCAAGCGGGAGGTTCGCAGTAGGAAGAATGGTCTTGTGACTAGGACCGGCCCACCACAATTGGTAGCTCACCCCAACCAAGTCGGAGACTCAGCTCCGACCACACTCATGGCCAAAGCCAACACTCCGGCCGAGAAGGGTTCCATGGCACCTACTCAGCCGAAGAAGAAAAGGAAGAAGAAGAAGAAGAAATCGCAGCTCGGACCGGACCAACCTCCTGCGGCCATTGTAGGGGATGGATCTGCCAAGCCCACCTCCACCACCAGCAATGCCAACGAAAAGGAGCAGCTTGCCGCCCTTCTCTCGCTGTTTGCGCAGCAAGTAAGGGCTGGCAAAATAGACATCACGGGAATGCTCCAGACCATCCCCTCCAATGGATAAGCCGCTTAGGGTGGTTCATTGGAACGCTCAGTCCCTATTTGGGAAGATAGGCCTCCTACGCCTCTTCGTCAAGGAGCAGCAAGTCGACATCATGCTGATAAGCGAGACCCACCTAAAGACCACCGCCCCACTCAAGATCCCGGGGTACATTGTGTACAGGCAGGATGAGGTCTCGCCGGCAGGCACAGCCTACCGGGGACTTGCTGTCCTGGTGAGGAGGACAATGGTGCATCAACTCGTCGAGCCGAAGAGACACAACACCATCTACGCCCTCGGTGTTGATGTCCAAGTCGGCGGACGGGAGATGCGCCTTTACGCGGCCTATCGACCGCCAGGGACCGGCTCCTCGAGCACTTTCAACGTGGCCGAGCTGAGGAAGCTTCTTCTTCCGACCACACCCACCATCATCGCGGGAGACCTGAACGCTAAGCACCCGGCATGGCACTGCGCGAGCAGCGACCGAGCGGGGGAGCTCATCTTCCAGGATGCCAGCACCTACAGTTATGAAGTTGCCGGCCCCCGAGAGCCTACCCGGCTGGACCCCTCGGGGCGAAATGACAATGTGCTGGACATCCTGATTTCCCGAGGACTGAGGGCGCCTCCCACGCAAGAGGTCCTGCCAGACCTGCCTTCCAACCACCGACCGGTACTGCTGGTGTTCAGGGAACCCGCGACGATGGTCAACCCACCAAGACGACGCACCCAGACAAACTGGGATCAATATGAGGAAGAGCTGGCCGGCTACCATCAGCCGTCCATCATCCACACTTCTGAGGAAGTCGACGCAGCCGCCGAGAAACTCTCCAGCACTATTCAGGCCGCGCTTCGAGCATCCTCGAGCACCAGGGCCAACTCCGAGAGGCGGGCACCCCTACCCACCTCGATACGGAAGCTGCTTGAGGAAAAGCGTGACGCCAAGAAGACCTGGATGAGAACTCGGCACCCCCGGGACAAAACCCGGTATAACCGCCTCACCAACGCGCTCAAGGCCGCTCTGTGGGAGCACAGGGGGGACGAGTGGGAGCAACACCTGTCCCACATCGAGGACAACCAGGCCTCGTTGTCACGCCTTTGCCGACAGCTGTCTGCGGACCCAAATCCGACACGCCCCCTGCTCGGAAGAGACGGCCTTTTGCGCTATAAGGCCGAAGACCGGGCGGAGATCGTCGCGAGCAGCCTCGAACAACAGTTCACCCCCCACGAGGTCCAAGACGAGGCCCACTCACAAGAGGTAGAGGAACTAGTCCGGACCTACCTCTCATTGCCCCTCGTCTCATCGGACGGAGGTGACCTGCTGGTGACCCCGCAAGAGGTTGCAGCGGTGATCCGAAAAACCAACCCCCGGAAGGCGCCTGGTGAGGACAGCATCCCGAACTCCGCGCTGCATCGACTCCCTCGGAAGTCACTTATTGCAGCGACCCAGCTCTTCAACGGTATCCTGAGGACCGGCCACTTCCCGACCAGCTGGAAACGGGGCCGGGTCATCGTACTCCCCAAACCCGGCAAGGACCTCAGGAAACCGGAGAACTACAGGCCCAACACTCTCCTCTCGACGACGTCCAAGGTGTTCGAGCGTCTGCTGCTGGCGAAGCTCACCCCGCACCTCATCCCAAGGCCTGAACAATTCGGGTTTCGCCAAGCACACTCCACCACGCTGCAGCTGACTCGCGTACTGGGTGAGATGGCCACGTGGATGAACAAGCGAGGCCACACGGTGACCGTGATGCTCGACATGGAGAAGGCGTTCGACAGGGTGTGGCATGATGGCCTCATCTACAAACTGTCGACGTCTACTATCCCACGACAACTCATCACGGTCATCGCATCATTTCTCCAAGGGAGAACCTTCCACGTGGCCGTCGAGGACGCCACGTCAGAGGAGAGGACCATCAAAGCTGGAGTTCCACAAGGGAGCTGCCTATCTCCTGCCTTGTACGCCCACTACACGGACGATATCCCAGTAGTGGGCGACGTGAAGCTGGCGCTGTTTGCGGATGACGCCGCGTACCTGTCCAGCTCACGGAACGCCAGACACGCTGCACGGAAGCTGAGCCCGACACTTGAAGCGCTCCCGGGCTGGCTGAAGAAGTGGAGGCTCAAGTGCAACGTGTCCAAAACCCAAGCCTTGGTGACTGGACGGGTACAGTACCCGCCCTGCCTGGAGCTGATGGGGGAGGAAATTCCATGGTCGCCGACGGTCAAGTACCTGGGCGTCATAATCGACCGGAACCTGACGATGACACACCACGTCGGGGCTATCGTCGGGAAGGCCCAAGTAGCAAGAGCGAAGCTACGCCCGCTGCTGTCCTCAAGACTGCCGCTGAGAGCCAAGCTAGCTCTCTATAAAACATACATCAGGTCGCGCCTCACTTATGCGGCGCCGGCCTGGTACAGCTTGACAGCAAGGACCACTCGGCAGCGACTGCAGCGGGCGGAGAACGTGTGCCTCCGCTGGGCGGTCGACGCGCCCAGGTACCTAAGAAACACGACCATCCATCGCGACCTTAAATGGGAGCCTATCGAGGGATTCGTGAGCGGTCTGGCGCGGGGCATGTTTGAGCGAGCTGATCGCTCAGAGCATGCCCACCTCGTCAACATCGCTCCCCTCCCCCATCCAGACACCACGACACTGATCCGGAGGAGACTAAAGCGCCCCGCTCGGGAACTGATCCCGGTTCCCTCGAGCGGGGCACTACCACAACAGCCAGATGACCAACCGCCGTCCTCTCGAAGGCGACTAGCTGGGCCTCCCCCAACGGGGACTCACCCGGCTGGTCAGCCTCGGGGGCGGCAAAGCCAATGACCGGCCCATAGTAATGGGCCGCGAAGAAGACCACCTAAAGGAAATTAATTTCCAATAGGTGTCCCCACCGCCCCCTCAGGGGAGGTGAGAAGAAGACAACGGCAACGCAATCGCTACTGACGCTCAGTGTGCGAAGTGTGAGTGGCGTAAACGGAAAGTAACTGTTTGTACATATAGAGCATGAACTAAGGTTGTAATTCGAGTGGAAAATTTGTCACTTCGTTACGTTTTAAATGAACGCAAGTTAAAAATGTGCAGACGGCCGAAGTTTGGGGGGGGGGGGGGGGCGACGTATAGCGTATTTACCCTATCTGGTTCAAAGAATGGCTAATGAAAAGAGTTAATTCTCATGTCAATTTGTTGGCGGAATTAATGATGTTTTTAAAAGACTGACATAATTTTCGATACCTACTTACATCTAGGTACTGAATATGGTAGCACCACCTAAACCAAAGAGGTTGGACGTTTACCTAAACGAAAAGCCTGGCACCATGGCCACGCATGCGCACGTCCACCCAAACTGCGACTGACGACAAAACTGAACACCTGAACACGAAAACTGAACTTATAGCGTATACACGTTACGATCAGTCGGTACAATTCATCCGATTCCGATTAATAAAATTCAAATTCAAAATTCTTTATTGCCATGATAAACCTATACAGATGACAAATAATAAATAATTATTGATTTTAGGTTATTGATATTTTGTATTGTTCCGTTAGACTTACCCGTATAATACATATTAATCTATGGTTAGACTGCACAGTCTTAAAAAATCGGACGAAACTGTACAGTTTTATAACCTGAGTTTATAACATAATAACATACATGTGGCGATTTATCGGTACCGTTCGAACTGTACAGTCTGATCGTAGCGATTTCTCGTAGCATATAATAATATGGCCACCTTCATATGCTGCATTAAATACAATTGTACACGCCTTCTGAATATGCTGCGGTTATCGGTTAATTCTCTGGAAGGTGCAACACTGGTTGCATCGAAATTTGAAATACAATGGCAATGGCAACATTGCGATAATGTCAAAACAACGTCGCTAAAATAAAATAACATTTATTTACGTTTTTGACTGAATTGATAAAAAATTCACATGCGGTGATAAATATGTCAACAATTATTAAATTCGATGTTAAAGATTTGAAAAAACTAGCTAATGACCCTAATTCATGTATAGTGGAGAAAAAAGTGACACAGAACTTGGCATTACAACCCTGGTGTCTGGGTAATCTCAAGGAATCTATTAAGAATTTATTGGATTACAAAATTGGCAAATTTGATAAAGAGTGAGTACCTACAATTTTATCCTGTGTAATATATCCATATTATGTAATATTAAAACTATCTCTTCACATGGTATTCATGGTGTCCCAATGTAGATTTTGGTTCTTACTGGTAGTCCCTCAAGAATAAGAATCCACAAGTTATTTATAATGTTTATTATTCAATTTATTCACTGATAAACACAAAATGTTCTATACAATATGTGGACATCTTTTACTTCAAAGATTCCTGTCAAATGTTTGAAAATTTTTAATTTTCTATATATATCCCATAATACTGCTTGACATTATGTATGTTATGAAATAGTAACACAACTGCATTGTTACAGATTCAATGGAATACTTTTAAGTTATAAAAATCTCAGAATTCTGCAGAATGTAGGCACCATCAGAAATGACAATGCTGATATCCACTTCCAAGTTCAAGCTGATTATTTCATATTTCAACCTCATGTTGGTGCAACATTGACTGGTATTGTCAATAAGAAAAGTACTACACACTTAGGCATTCTAGTACACAGGTGGGAAAGATTCTATGACAAGTACTTACAAATATTGTGCAATACTGTATGCTTGTTTTGTTAGACCTGAATTTTATGCAATGGTGCTGCCTGCTCTATCTTGCTGATTTTAGCAACTATCTCTGTTTATGATTTACTTACACTTTCATCAAATGTCATTCTATATTATATTTCCACTGGTTGTGTATAATGCGAAGGAGCAAAAGTATTCTATAGCTGGCGCTTACAGTAGATTGCATAATGTTACATTTTAAATTATTACAATGTTTTTAATCACTACTCTTTTTATTGTTAATAATTTCAGAGTTTTCAATGTGGTTATTCCAAGGCCAACAGAAGCACCTGGTAATATGTGGGTGGGTACTAATGTTCAAGAGGGCCAAGAAGTTAAGTTTAGAATAATTGTTTTGGACCTTTATGGTGCTCTTCCATACATCAGAGGAGAATTGGATGAAAGGTAAGCTTTTACATAGTTATAAGATTCTTGTCTGATTTATACATATGCAAGGTTCTACATGATTAGAGGTAGGCAGGTGGTGAAGTGGCTCCATGATTTTTGACTAACTGATTGTAAAGCATGATTTACTGCTCTGTAGACAATTTCCTTTACATCCTTATTTTAGTGATTTGGTGTGCTCTATAATTGGCATGCCAAATTACTGAACATATCTAAACATATATATTTATAATTGGAATAATTATGTACTCGTGTCTAACAAAGAAATGTTTTTTTTATAGTTGTGTTAAATTGGGCCCTGATGGAGATGACGACGATGATGTGGAAACAAAGCCATACCCTGCAACAAATGTGTCCCATGTTGACTTTGATAAGACTAAGCCATATAGCCAGAAGCAAATTGGAGATGGTCTTTCACAATCAATGACAAAAACTGTTTCAAAAGCAAATCAAGCAAGAAATACTTCAGGCAGTGGTGAAAATAATGTACTTAATGGAAAATCTGGTTCTTCAAAAGTGAAAAATGTTGACAGTGAGATTAATTTTGGTGAGCGCAGCAAAAATAAAACACAAAGTAGAATACATGACACTGATCAAAAGCAGACTGAGACTAATCCTACCAAACCTGCCAAAAAGCATAAACGGGATGTACATTTTTAAAATAGATATTTATTTTACTTTCATATTTTGTAAATTTAAAGTATTGTTTAATTATACAATTTAAATGTTTGTGTTGTATATTTACTTCACTCTTTTAATTTGTGGTCAAGGATGAGATTTAAATTTAATTAAAACATTTTTTATAGACTCATGCCTGTACCCCTGATGAGAACGGTGTAATATTACACCAACATTCCTCTATGTTGAATATACAAGTCCCATGAAATAGGCTGATACCTAGCACATACCCAGACTGTGCTGCCACTGAGAATTTGCAAAAGCTCAGTAAGACTTTTGCCCAAGCAAAACCAAACTAAAGAACTCAGTTTGTAGTGGAGTCTGCCCTCAGTTTAGTTCGTAGTTGGCGGCGCTGGCGTCGGTCTCCGTCTATCTTACTCTCGTAGCTAAGATACACTGGGAGAACATCCGTTTCTCTTGCTCTCGTAGTTATGATACACTGGGGGATCGACTACCACGCCACCAAGCAGCAAATTTGGCACCAAGTCGCAGAAAGTTTGTCCTCAGAGCTCCCATACGAAATGTGCTGGTTTGTAAATCTGAGTTCTTTAACTAAACTCTTGGCTCATTCATTCCATCTTCAAAGTAGGTCTTGCTAAGGCATTTACTAGTTGAAAAAGAGTTCTGTTGTTAGCTGCAGTATGCTGACGGCAATCTTAAGGGCCCAGTACACAATGGTCCATGATGGGCCACTGCAGGCCATCGCCCGCCATTGTGTGAACATGCATCGCCATTACCGTACGCAATGGCGATGGCCTGCAGTGGCCCATGATGGACCACTGCAGGCCATCGCCACGATCACTTGGTGTTCACACAACGGCGCATGGCTCATTGCTGCCTGGCGAATCACTTGCGATGGACGTGGAAGTAATTGCGGCCACGGCTATCTAATCTTGCAATTAATATAAAAAGAAAAATTCTATTAGATAGCCCATTTATCGAGGGAGGCTATCTAATAGACTATATCGTCGTTGCGCGTGCAAAAGTCGCTATGTCTTTTTTTGTCATTTTCGGTTTTTAATGCAGTTTTAAACGTTATTTCAATACACACGTACTGTAAAAATCAAAGAGTATACAAATACTACGTAAGAAGAGGCGGATGTGCCATAGATCATGCGAGACTTTCAGCTTTGTATGAAACGTGCAGGGAGAACTCGTACCAACATAAAGATACTAATTGACATCGTTTTTATGTTGTCAGCATTGTCATATTTGTCAATATAGGGATGTACCCTCTAGTGATTAACGAAATATCGATATCGATAATATTCGGTAAGAAATAATTATAATTATGTTTCGACTAGAATTATACTTTTCCAACACAAATAAAAGATGTATTTAATATTTATGTGTTTATTCAAACAAATTAGCCTATTCTATAAATCTATTCTAGATTAGCGAAGAAAAATACGCAGAACTAAAATATATATGTATGTACATGTAGTGGAAAGGTTTTCAACATTTCTTCTGTAATAGGATTTAAAGAAATGTCTATAGATACAAGGCACAGCTGTTTTTCTGACTTGAGTTCCCTTTTTTTGTCTTTCGGCTTAAAATGCTTGCCACACACATAGTTCAACTGATGTAATTTTTCAATGGGCACATAAATCAAGTCTTGGTTTCCAGTTGCAGCTACCCATTTCTACATCAAAAAAGAATAGAATTTTTAGTCCTTGTGCCAATTTCTAATAACGGATTATCGATAACTGACAGGCAGCACTATTGTTTACCCACAAAGTACTAGGATATGAAACTTTAGAATATTTCCTTATTTTTTATGTTTCATTAAAATATATCACATTATATAACATTATAAATATTCATTGATCTTTATCTAGGGACATTTTGCCATAAATACCTACCCTTTTTTCATTGCCTGACCGGCATGTTGTTGTATGCCATATTTCGCGCGTTATTTTGCTTGTTTTCATTGCGCTCCTTTCAATGCTAATCAAATAAATATAGTAACACTAACACTAGAAGTGTAAAATCACATTTATTTGGTATACACAAAGCACTTTTACATTATGTTTTTTACGTTTTATAAACAAACTACATAACGCGGCAAAGTTCAATCTGGATAATAATGTGACAGTTGTGACATTTGACACTATTGACAGCCAAGGCGGTAATGTACGTATAACCCGTCTAACTTTGAAATAATACTGTTCCAAGGGTACATAGTGAAAGATGCTATCTTCACGTTTTATGCATATAATAGTAGCCATTAAAAAGATAGCACGTTTCATACATTCGGTTTTTTCTTAGGAACTTGCGCCAGGCTGGTAAAAATAGTTATGTGATAAATGCAATATTGAAAGAGTTACGGAAAGTAGCTATGTGGCAGTCATACATCGAAAGTTCCATGTTTACACGCTAAGAATTATAATTCACATAGCTAAAATAAGTTTACTAAGGTGGAAGCAAAATTTGCGCCCGAATATGTGCTTCACTGCACATAGGGTGTTTTTTGGTCAAGTTCGTACTTACTCGATCACGAAACGCACAGGTCAAGCGTCACATGGATAGTTTTGCCGAAGTGATTGCTCATTACATGCGTATACAATAGCGTTACATAATTATACTTTTCATGTTAAAAACGACAAAAACGTATGTATATTTATATGTGTGGTTTGAAGGCGACGGAGGAGTAACCACAAACAGTTTCACTAGTTGTTTAATTCATTTCATAGAAAAATACCTACTGTTATCAATACAAAAAAGTAATTTTGATATCCGACGGGTGTGCGTACCAAAATGAAAATAAAACGCTTTACAATTCGTTGTCGAACCTCAGCACTGCAAAAGCCATTATAATAGAGCAAATTATTCTGGAAGAAGGACACACAATGATGGAGGTCGATAGTGTACAGTCAACTTTAGAAAAAGCTTTAAAGGCCCCATCTACTCTCCATCTGACTATATATTCCGGGTAAGAGATGCCAGACCATCACAACCTTACATTGTCCATCACCTAGAGCATTCATCATGTCAGCCTAGAGACCACCACTGCTGGACATAGGCCTCCCCTTAGGTTCTCCATACACACCGTTTAAAGCCGCCCGCATGCAACCGCTTCCCGCGATCTTAATTAGATCGTCGGTACACCTTGCGGGAGGCCTATCCTTGCTGCGTCATCTGGTACGTGGTCACCACACCAGAACCCACCTGCCCCAATGGCCATCGGTTCTTCGACCTATGTATCCTGCCCATTGCCACTTTAGCCTAGCTATTCGGAGAGCTATGTCGGTGATTTTGGTTCTCCTGCGGATCTCATCATCATCATTATCATTTCATTCGACCTCGCAGGGAAGCTCCGAGTATAGCTCTCTCCATCGCGCATTAGGGACCACGTCTCAGCGCCGTAGATCATCACTGGCAACACACACTGGTTATAGAATTTCATCTTGAGATACTGCGGTATAGTCGGATTCGACAAATTACCTCTTTCTCGAAGTTGGACCTACCTAATTGGATCATTTGACCCGAGTAAACGTACTTGTCGACAGCTTCGAGTGTAGAGTTCCCAACCTGAATAGGAGCAGGTACAACATGGACGTTAGACATGCTCTTCGTCTTGTCCATGTTCGTCTTAAGACCTTCTTGTTGGGAGACACTACAGAAGCCACCGAGCATTGTGCCTAGGTTTTCCATGGTCTCAGCCATGACTACAATATTGTCAGCAAATCGAAGGTGAGTGATGTACTCGCCGTTGATGTTGATGCCGAGTCCTTCCCAGTACAGAAGCTTGAAAACGTCTTCCAGCGCAGCGGTGAAGAGTTTCAGATATATAACACATCCCTGCATCACCCCTCGCTGTAGCCGAGTAGGTTTTGAGCTCTCAGTCCTGGAGACGAACTGACATAGTGGCGTTTTCGTACCAACACTTCAGCACTTCGACATATCGATGGTCAATTTGGCACCGTTGGAGAGACTGCAGCACTCCCCAGGTTTCCATCAAATCAAAGGCTTTCTCATAGTCCACAAACGCCAAGCATAGAGGCTGGTTATACTCCTCGGATTTCTGTATAACCTGCTGCAGCGTATGTATGTGGTCTATGGTACTATAGCCTTTACGGAATCTGGCTTGTTCGGGAGGCTGGAAGTCGTCTAGCTTGCTCTCGAGACGATTCGTGACGACCCTAGAAAACAACTTATATACGTGACTCATAAGTGAGATGGGTCTGTAGTGCTTCAAAAGGATTTTGTCGCCCTTCTTGAACAAAAGCGCAACAACCTTCTGTGCCATGCCTGTGGCGTTTTGCCCTCGACTATGCCGGAATTGGATAGCTTCGGAAGGCGCCGCCAGCTTTCAGAAGCTCCTAGAGCATTATTTTTTTTTAATTATGGGGATGTACCTGGTGGTTTTCAAGTATAAGACCTGGAATGGAAAACCGGCGATGCAACGGTAACAGACATCAGAGGACTTCTATATTTAAACAGTAATGTGAAGTACAAACTACGCCCCACAGATGAAGTGGAACAATTTGCTGCAGCGGAGGACAAACCCATAAGGGAACCTATATATGCCTTTATGATGGGCCACTACAAATAGATTCTACTAAATTTAATCACATACAGAGTTTAAAGCAATAGGTACATGCATCGTGATTACCACCTATTTTACGACAAATTGTTTCATTAACAATGTCCCACCGTTGATCTGATAATTATTAGTTTTGTTTGATTCAATAAAGTTATAATTTCATTTGAATACAAAAGCTATCGTTTAAAAATTATTTCTATCTAAAAATAGCTATGTGTCATTGTAGAGGTATTTTCTTTAAGATTCCATAGAATCATAAAGTAGTTATGTGCTCTAATTGCACATAGCTTGTATTTACGACTCACTTATATAACTCTATGTGTCAATTTTGCCTATTATATTTAATTAAAGCATTATTATTAATGTTATATATTCAAAAGTAATCTAAAGCTACGTAATTTTGTTCTATGTGTTAAAGTTAATATAAATTATTTGAATACTCTGATAATTTTTCGAGAAAATCTGTTTTTTACATCTCCTGTAAAGTATGTAAAAAGCACATAGGGACTTGAGCACGCGCAACGACGATATAACATCACGCTATGAGCCGCGAGAGCGGACAAAGACTTAAATAATGCGGGTGTAATCGCGGGCTCATCTAGTATATTTATACATATTAAAAAAGATAAAAGATAATTTATTTTGTGAAACATGTGTGTACTTTACAAGATATATTGCAAGCATGATGGTCAGTTAGACAGTTATGTGAGTGCTACATGTTTTACCGTTTCCGGCATACAAAATTATTATAGAATAAATTAACAATACTAAACAAAATCTAAAAAATGTAATAAGATAGGTACATACAAAGCATAAGGAATAAGTACTTAATATCATAATATCAATAGTAGGTGCATGTAAGAATTTAGATGGGTACATGTTACATAAAAATTAAATTCATCAAAGCAAACAAATTAAAATATAAAACAAAGTTAATGAAATATAATTATATAGGCTTAAATCATACTTATAACAAGCAAGTATGCGTCGCAATACTAACTTGATTCTAAAATTAATGTCAAGGATGCAGAGGAGATAATAAAAAAATAACAAACAATACATACATAATATGTCAACAATAGCAATGTCAAATAAAAAAAAAAATAAGAAATGTCATAAGTACATAATATTGAATGTCATAGAAATAAATTTATGTCAGCTTTAATCATGGTAGTTCAGGAAATCCCTTATACTATAATAGCATTTATTAACTAGGTGTTTTTTGAGATGTGTTTTGAAGTCCGAAGAGCTTAGTTGTTTAATGTTCTTAGGCACTTTATTAAAGATAATTGGCGCCATACAAAAAACACTTTGATGCATTAAGGTGGTGCGAGATTTTACAACACATAGTCTGTCGTTGTCTCGGCGGTTACGTTGGTTAACCTCAGATAACTTATCAAATAGATGAGGATTTGATTTGACAAAGGTTGCTACTTCATATATGTATAGTGAGGGCACCGTTAGAATTTTATGTTTCACGAAATAAGGTTTACAACTATCAAGCGTGTTTAATTTAAACATAGCTCTAATGCACTTCTTTTGAGACTTAAAAATCATTTCCTTATTAGTGGAGTTTCCCCGACACATTTTTGTTTTAAAACAAGATGCCATATCTTAAAATGGAGTCCACCATACCATGGTAAGCCATAATCACGGAGCCAATATTTACAGTGGCGGTAAGTTTATATAAAGCATAGACCAGTGAGTTTATTCTCTTGCTAAGTAGTTCCGTGTGCGATTTCCAGTTTAGATTTTTGTCAATTGTTAAGCCAAGAAATTTTGTCGAGTCAACTTTGTCAATTTCCTTGTCTCGGTAGATTATTTTTATGTCAGGAGGTTGTAAGCGCTGACTGAAAAACATAGCTTTAGTTTTTTGTAAATTGATTTTTAGATTATTATCATTCATCCACGTTATTAGTGATTCAATTGTGCTGTTTATTTCCTCCGCGTGTTTAATTTTGTCAGCAGTGGCATGAACTGTCACAGTGCTGTCATTTGCGAAAAGAGCCATGGGATATTTTGTCACATTTGGAAGGTCATTTATGTAGACTATGAACAGAAGTGGACCTAGTACGCTTCCTTGAGGAACACCATATTTAATTGGAAGTGTATCTGAAGCATATAATATGACCTCCCTTTTAGTAGAAATATCAATAGAGGATATCTCGGTAAATTGTTTACGTCCTTTGAGATAGGTCTCTAGTAACTCCAGAATATTACCCCTAATATATACCCCTATTATATACTGCCTCCGTGATCCAGTGCATAGCGTATGTGACTACTGATCGGAGGTCCCGGGTTCGATTCCTGGATGGGGCAAAAGCGTTACTGGGTTTTTCCGAATACTCAGTAGCAGCCCGGAGTCTGGTGATGTGTCCGGTAACGGCAATAGGCTCGCCCTCTATTACGTAGGACCTAAAAATTCGTGGCGGAATGTGGGTGTAATATTTACACCTCTGCCAACCCCTTCGGGGATACGGGCGTGAGACAATAAATACAAATATATATATTAGCTGTCGCCCGTAGCTCCGCCTGCGTGGATGTAAGTTATCGCGATAAAAACTATCCTGTGTCCTTCCTCGGGTCTTTGATTGATCGAATAATTAGTTATAAATATTGATCTTTCAACAGAAAATCCTTGTCATACTGGACAACTACTGCTAAGCCGTCAAGTCTGTATGGAATAGTGCAGATGGATTCATATAGTTCATCATCAGATGTTTCAGATCTTCGATAAGTCAACAAATAATGCTCATCAGACTGAACAAGTTTTGCTTAAAAGGCAAGCCTGTATGTTATAGTGTAGCTGGGCTCTTTAAGTTCCACATCAGATGTTCGAGATCTTCAAATTTTAATCGCTTATCAAAAAATGCTCATCATGTGAAATGTTTTTGGCCACACCGCAATTTTTATGTCTTATAGTTACGCTGAGCTGTTGTGGTTCTGCATCAGATGTTCCACTTTCCAAAATAAATTTTAGCCTATATGTCGCCTGACCTAATAGCAATATAATAAAAAAAAGTTTCATTCAAATCCGTCCAGTAACTTCCGAGATTAGCGTGTACAAACAGACAAACGGACAGAATTATTTTTTTAGATTTTTGCTCCATTACTGATTCATAGCATAGCTGTATAATTATTTTGTAAATATATTCAATATACAGTTTCTTTTACTGCCTTCTATTACATAAAACAAAAAGTGCACTATCCCGGTCTGCAGTCGGTGACGAACATTGTGTGAACACCACAGGCCACGCTACGCCACGATTCCTTTGAAGTGTGCCCAAAAAACCGACAACATCCCGATTGCGCGCCACGATTGACAATTGCCCGCCACTGTATACCATCACCCCGTGTACACAATGGTCCATGATGGGCCACTGCAGGCCATCGCCGTATCCCGTGTACACACGGCTACACATCAAGTTAAACAAAACCAGTTAATCATGGTCTCGTTTTGTGTGATCTTTCCGCACATTAAACGATCAGTTTATACTGGTTTAGCATAGTTTGGTGTGTAGGCGTGTGTATACAACGGCGATGGCCTGCAGTGGGCCATCATGGGTCATTTTGTACTGGAGCCTTTATATCTCCCAGCTGTAAGATTGTCTGTTAAATCCTCCTGAATACCTAATTCGCATAGTTCAGGGTGTACAGAAGTAGGTATATGACAAACAGAATCGGTGATATTATGCATCCTTGATGAACATCGGCATATGGATGGAAGCTGGCCCCGGGCCTCGGAAAGCACGTTAAGCCGTTAAGATCAGTCATTAAGATCTTCGAAAGTCGAGAGAGGGCGTCAGTACGTCCTAAATTACTGACACTAGACTGACCATAGAATATGACTGACGGAGGTCAGACAGGCAGTCGCTCTGTGGAAAAGCCACGGTCGCGCCAACCTAAGCCTACGCCCGTGCGCGAAATCAATGAAGCGCCTTTTTGTTACCTATCCATTTTCGAAAGTAATTTTAATAATTTACACATTTCACCCTGCGCGCGGCGCCCCTTTTGCCCTGGTGCCTCTGTGCGCCGCGCACATTGCACATAGGAGCGGCTCGGCCCTGGAAAAGCTAATATTCAGCGAAATCTGGTTAGACTAGTAAATGGGCCTTAGGTTGAAACTGGGATAACGCTAAGAGGATGATGTCTCATTATTTCCTAGGATGATAATATTATGTAAGATGATAATCTTACTGGTCTGTGCTAGAATGGTTCCACTCAAACTTCCTTATATGTGCGCAGTGTGCGGCCTATATTTGCCAGAGAAGCAGTGAGACCAAAAATGGAAGACCTCAAGTACACGCGTACCAAATACAAGCGTTGTGAACGCATGATAAATCCAAAAGCCAGTGTTTCAATATTTCACATTTGACAGGAGACAGATTTAAAAACATTCAAATCAACATTAAAAAGTTAGGTTATGTTAATTTAGATATTGAAAGAAATCTATTTAATATAAAACATTGTTATCATGGCCAATAATGTAAGGCTTTTAAATAAATGTCTCCCGTGGCATTCTTCTGCATATATACTTCCACGGTGTGTAGTCATTAAATCTCATAGTCGTATTATTATACGTACTAACTGAGGTTTTCTAAAATAAATTATTGGTTGTGCAGATTTTCAGGTGTCGTTCAAGGCAGATACTATTCAAAGCCCACCAAGATACCGGACTATTTTCAGAATCCAGTGTTTAGGAAAGAAGATCAAGTTAAGCTCATAGAGAGTTCAGAATTGTCGCAACTAGCAGCACTGCCCATCAGACCACCAGGACCAGCAGAAACCAGTTCTATATATTATGACCCCCTTGTAAAGTAAGTATGTAAAGTAAGTTGCTGTGACTTCCTTTGGTGCTACCAAAGGAATTCACAGCAACAATGAATATTCGCCCAAGGAAATTGATATATTTCAATATTTCTATTACTGTTATTCAGAGTTTTATTTCACCATTTATAATTATGTTAACATATCTCCAACTCCTCATTCAATGTGGTATGTGTTCCCACCATAGCACCTTGGGGTAGTCCTGAATTCTACTATGTATTGCTTTATTTTGTAGTAGTGGAACTGTGCCAAGAATTTATAACCTTATTTTTGGTTGAAACTATATTTTTATTATGTTATGTATAAATTCTCTGAATTTCAGCAAAGTCATCAATCATGTCATGGAAATGGGCAAAAAGCAGCTCGCCAGGTCTCTTGTAGAAAAAGCTTTCGAGAATATCAAAAGGACACAAATTGAGCGATACCATTTAGCGTCAACACCAGAAGATAAAGCGAAAATCGAGTTAGACCCAAAGAAGATACTACACAAAGCCATTGAGAATGCAAAACCATTGCTTCAACTATCACCTATCAAAAGAGGTGGCATTACTTATCAAGTGAGTTTTTCTGTTTACTTAATGCATAAAAGATTACCTTCTTATCAATATAGAAAATCATGCTTGAGTCATAGTGTAATAAAATCTAATAGTGAAGTAACTGGGCCGTCTAGACAGGCCAACGATGAGGTGCGGTGCGGGGCAGAGCGGCGTCCCCCCGCCACTTTTTCGCAGGCGGCCCGTCCGCCCGACCTATACTGCGCGGCGGTACGTAGATGCAAGTGTGGCTATCGCGCTATCGCTAGTATTATTTTATGCATATGCGACATTTTTTTAATAATGCGTTCTACATGTGCAGTCTACGGTTGTTTGTCGGCATCGTACAGCAGCAATAATGTAAACATGAGATTCTATCGATTTCAAATTAAATTTTCAGCACCATGTGTTGCTTTCCATTGCAATTCTTAATCTGTTTGTATGTGAGGATGAGAATCAATTGTATCGAGAAACTAGCGACCCGCCCTGGCTCGTCACCGTCGCCGAAGTATATCCCTGCATTTTAAATCTTTCATATCTTTGAAAACATTCATTTCAATTAGGTACATGCAAAGAGCCCTATTGATCTATATTACATTTTTAATGTATTTTAGGTACTTAATCGGATAAGGATAAATAAAATCGCTTCGTAGGTAAATAAGCCATTATTCCTCGTAAATGGGAAAGGATAAGAAACTACCAGTGTTTCTCTACTATATTATTATGCATGAATTATACATATAAACCTTTCTCTTGTATCATTGTATCTATTAAAAAAATTATCAAGTAAGTCAAAATTATCTAGTTTTAAAGATTTAGGCATACATTGGGACAGACAGAAAACAGACTTTGTTTTAAACTATGTAGTGATAGTGATGATGATTGTGATGATACTGAATTAACAACCGAAAATTAAAATCGTTGAACAATAAATGTTGCAAATAATTGCCCGTTAAAGCATCTCTAAGTAGATAAATAAACTGTAGATTTTAAGCTGCATTTAATTTATTACTTACTTACCTATCGCGAACAATTAACATTACCTAAATCACGAAAATGCTACCTAATAATAAAAATGCTAGAAATCAATACTACTACAACACGTAGATTAATTTGAACTTACAAACATACATATCATCTGTATGGACGGAAGTACTTGCAAAATGTTTTTGTGTCAACCCTTAGTTATTTGCAGTGTCTAGTCGGCTGTCGGCATTTAGCGCCCAGACAAAGAAGTGCGCTCACTATTAGATTTTATTACACTATGCTTGAGTGCTCAGAAGGCTTGTATGAGTCAACCTTAATTTTTATATTTTCTTACAGGTTCCTGGACCAATAACTGAAAAGAGATCTCTGTTCCTAGCAATAAAATGGCTTTTAGAAGCTACATACGAGAAAGAGAGAACAGTGCATTTCCCAGAACAATTTGCATGGGAACTTCTTGATGCCGCAAATAACTCTGGCAAAGTGGTTAAAAGGAAGCAGGATTTACATCGACAATGTGAAGCTAATCGCGCCTACGCACACTACAGGTGGCAATGAACCCTTAGCTTAAATAGTTATTCTTTATTAGTTGTTATTAATGTACTGTATTGATGTGGTCCACTTCATGTTACTCTTGAAGTATGTAATAAACTGCATCTTATTTACATATTGTGGTTTTATTTTGATGTTGAGCTTATGTGCGCATTTGCGATTATTTGACAACATGCAGAAGTCTTGATTAGTAAGACATTTCCTAGGTTCAGCTTTAACAGTGGGTGTACCGCAGGGTTCAATCCTCGGACCATTTCTAGTCTTGATATACATATTTCAACGATTCGAAAGACACTGTCGAGAAATTGTTATTTGTATAGAAATTGCTTGTATAATTTCTAAAAGCGCTACTCAGACTGCAGTCTGACATAGTTTCTAGTTGTCGGAATCCTCATAAGCGTTTCTCTTTGATTGAATACTGCTAATAGTGGTGATGTGTGTCACGTTAATAAGTAGGTATAAGTATAGGTACCTACTTATGTTGAAAATGCGAGTGCGTGTTTATAAGTACTTAATAGGCACCTGTAGGACTTGTCGTTCTCAACAAGGGCGTTTATCTATCTGATAGATTACAGGTGAGGATAATGTATATGACTACGTTTTCAGTGCAGTGAATACCCGTGAGCAAAGAACATTTAGGTTAGTACTGCCGAGATAAAATCTTCATTGGTGTTTTAGTTAAATTCTAGTTCAAATAGTTAAGTTAAACTGTGTGCGCCTTTCGGAATACGCCGCTGGCATTTAAGGTAACTACCTACATACTTATTTAGTAAAGATTTCTAGATGTCTTCATCGTACTACTAAATGGCTTCAGGCACGTTATAATATCTATCCTCAAAAGCCACAGATAACCTACCTGACCTGGGTACTCAGGTATTACCTAATCTCTTGTATAATTTTTGTCGTATAATAAAAAGAAATCTTACAAACCACGCGGCAGCTGTGTGGCAAGCTGAAGATGCGTGGAGACACTGCGGTCCCCTTGACTTTGCCTTGCGTTAGTCGGTCGGCCAGAGCTATAAGCTCAGAGGTATTAGATAATTTTCAAGGGCGAAATTAGGGGGAGACCCTCTTTGTGATGGCGAAATCGGTGCTGCAGCGCTTGACACACCTAGCCATTCACACCACTGTTACCCGCTGGCTGCTTTTATGGCAATCTTCGTTTACCTCGGTGGCTATTTAAAGAGGGTACATCTAGTGAGTTGGCAAGCTTCTGTCTGCCTCTTTTAGACGTATCTACTATAAAAGTACTTAGGTCAGGTCCATATTGGCTCACTTAAAGTTCTTTACCCGAAATTGTTCTTCCTAACGATTTGTAATCCGAATGATCACTCTTCCTAAAATTTTTCATGCTAAAGTTTTCATTCATACTATTTGTAGTGCAACCGGCAATGTTCATAACACTCATGTTTCCGAAAATTTTAATTAATACCACTAGTTTACAGTACATCTGTTGCCGAAGAAATTTTAGCTGTTGCTGACTACATATGATATGTTGTTTTCAAAAATATAAAGATTTTGATCAGCTCTAGTTTCTTTGTTTTAGCTATAGGTATATGTAGGTATAAAAAGGAAAAAACTAAGAAAAGATGTACTAATAAAATAATTATTAATTAATCATTGAGTTCTAAAAAACTTAATTTTAAAGCTCTTCTCTGATGTGTAGACTTTGGAAAATGTCGACCTAGAGACCAACAATAGTGAGACATCATATTCGTATCCCAGAAACCCTGGTAGTTCTATGACGCGTAAGTCCTGATGCATACGCTCTCCCTGCTCTTCGCTTATATCTCCTAAATTTTCCGGAAACCTGTCCAGGTGACAATAGAGGAACTGGAGTTTTATACTCATATTGCACCCCAGATTTTTTAATTGTAGCAGAAGGTCTTCTACAAGTTCAATATAATTTTTAGATTTTTTATTTCCGAGAAAATTTTGCATCACAGAGACGAAAGCTGTCCAAGCCTTTAGTTCTAACTCAGTCATAGAATTTCTAAATTGAGTATCTTTCGTAAGTTGTCTAATTTGGGGGCCATCAAAGATACCGGCTTTAATCTTTACCATAGTGAGCTGGAATTTTTTTGGCAAATGTAAGCAGTCTCCGTCTTTATCTAGTGATTTAACGAACTGTTTCATGATGCCCAGTTATATGTTAAGATGGAAGGATAATTTTGTCACGAGCTACTAATGAGTTGCTGCTTTGATGAATGCTTTCCAGGCTCCATATTTTGTCTCAAGGGCCAGATTCTTCTTACCCAATGCTCTTCTTTAGCTCTACTGTCCATTCTCCGCATATATAGCAAAAATTATCTGGATTGTTTAAACAACGTCTTTTTGAACTACTCATGGCGCAAAAACTTCAGATAGGTACCTACTAATCTTAACACAGTACAATACACCTGTTATCGATTAATATATACCGACGCTTAAATGATAAAAATCGAAAACAAAGTACCTAGGTAATTCGAGCTGTTCAAAAAATTTTGACGGTGGATTTGACAAAAATAAGTCATAAAAGTGAACATTATCAACCACCAAATTCGCGGCAACAGACAAAAGGTTAAATTTTGTTAACTAGTGTAATATCATTAATGTAAATAAGTATATTTAAACTCCTGTTTTTTATCATAACGCTTTTATCCCTAAACATTGTTACCATAATATTTTCACTCATACTCAGAAAGAAACATTTACCAAGTGTAATAAAACACTTTTACCAAGACGCATTTAGCCTTATATTTAGAAGTTTTATACGATAGAATCGAGAAAATAAACGGTTTGCAAAAATACTTTTTTGGCAAAAATTTTCTAAATCCTCGCGCCGTAGCGCCAAGGCTACACTCCAACCGAAATTCATAAAACACGACTCATATACGGTTATATTTATGGCCTGGGAGCTTATACCGCAGTTTTAACCGTACCTAAACCAATAACTATAGGACCGATTCGGTGCTGGCACTTCGTCGGCCGCTGCCGCGGCACGCTCGCTACGCTCGCTCGACTCGTGCGTTGTGGTCACAGTTCTAACCTAACCTAAACCAATAATTATGAATTCCGATTCGTTTCTGGAACTTGACCTATTTTTCTTGTACTATTGTTTATTTGTACCATGGTACTATTATTCTTATATGTTATACATGTTATGTGAATAAAGAGAAATCTAAACAAAAAAGATGTGACTTTGAATAGTAGTGTAAAAGATGGTTATGTTGTGAAAATATAGGAAAACAAATAAAAGTAGGTATAATAGATGTTTATTGCTACTGACATTATGAAGTTGAATGCTTCGGAATTATGAAAATTAGAGACAGAGTAGTCAGGAATTGTGATTGTTAGGATGAAAAATATTAGGAAGAACATTTTCGGATTTCCAATTATCGGAGTTCAAAATTTAGGTGAACTTTGGCGCACCCACTTATGGCAGACTTGGCGGTATTCATGCATAGTTTCCTTGCGTCTAATTCAATCTAGTAAACACCCATCACGATAGTTAGCAATAGACTTGCACGTTCTGCGGTTAATCCGTGACTGTATTTAATAGTAGATATATAATAAATGAATATGGGGACGGACTCCTCAGTAGGTGTTCCATCACATTCTAGATTAAAACTTTCAAAGGACCTTGGCGCGTTGGACGTAATTATGTCACCGCCGTGTATGTTTGCCAAAAGGCAGGGTATTGGTCTTACAAATAAGAATAATACCCGTGAAATATTAGGATAAACACACAATAGTTTGTTCTACTACTTACACACAGCACCATCTCAAACTGAGCAGATCTTGTACTATGGATGCCACACAATGGATAAACATAGGTAGGTACATACTTAAATCCCTTTTTTTGCTAAAGAAACATATATAGCTAAAATCTTGGAATGCTACAATCCTCGAATATTTTATTTGTTACTAGAGGACGCCAGCAGCAACGCCTGCATTTTTTTTAAATTTACCCGTTTTGGCCGATCCCGTGGGAATTTCGGGAAATCCCTTCTTAGTGCACCCCTACGGTCCCCTAGGAACATACATGCCAAATTTCAGCTTCCTGCACCCAATAGTTTCGGCTGTAGCGTGTCTGTCAGTCAGTCAGTAACGCAAGGATTTTATATATTAAGATTAGATGAGCCCGCGGTTACACCGTCGTTGCTCCGCTCCCGTGGCTCATAGCGTGATGTTATATAGCTTATAGCATTCCTCGATCGAAATGAGCCATCTATCACTGAAAGATTTTTTCAAATCAGACCAGTAGTTCCCGAGATTAGTGCGTTCAAGCAAACAAAAAAGCTCTTCAGCTTTCTATATTAGTATAAAATTAGACTAGGGATATAAAAATAGTAATAAATCAAATATCGGTCTTAAATGTACCTACATATCTACCTAAATAGGACACCAAACTAGAAAGCTGTGATACTGATTCCACAGGTTTCCGTCATTGTATCTGTTGTAGACAATGAAATGTCTGGCTTTAAAACTTTGCTTTTAACTTTTTAACTAGTTTTATAATAGGTATAAATATTGAATTTTGTTTTATTTTCATAACAATTTTAAAAATAATTCGCAACTTAAAGTCAAAGTCAAAATCCTTTTTCATTTAGATCACAAAGTGACACTTATGAACGTCAAATTTAAAACATTATTACTGTGCTCTAATATTATGCTTTTACTACATTTACATTTACTGCCACGTTCGCAAAGCAAGGGCGTAGAACCATGAGAAAGAACGGGCAATAAAACTTACGGTCACTCTTTTTCATCGCCAGGTTTTTAACTTTTACATAATACTCAAGCATTTATAATCAAGTTAAATTTTGATGTTCATTTAGTTAGCCTCCTGGACATATAGACATGGTGAAACAGGAGCATCCACTTACATTATGCACCTTAACCGAACGTATCGTAACGTATCGTAGTGTTATTACTTAATACCGAACCATTAAAATATGTGCCTATAACTTCTTGTTACATCTTGAATACCACCCTTTACCATCGTTATAAAATAAGTATGTCAATGCCCTTTACCTAATATTGGTCTTCATCTATATCATTTTCGTATCATTCAATTGTTTTCGATCAGATATAATTATAATCATACTGCGTCGAAGAGTCTAATAAACAACTACGCATTTATGTGTTAGTCATTCAGCCGCTATATTCATATAGGACTTAGGTAGGTACTTACGACCCTAAACCAGGTATGTCATCACGGCCAAAAGTAAATTTAATACCAAATGAAGTACAATTAAGATAAGGTAACGAAATGTACAATAGTACCTATGGCGACGATACGCACGTTTGGACTCAGAAGGCTGCCTTGAGGCACTCTTTCACTGTGTCGTCTTAAGTGCCTATTACATGTCCGTATTTTAACCTTGGCATTAATTTATCATGTGTACACGTTTCTTTTCATTCTATTTTTATATTGGGTTACTCTAATATCTGATTCTCTGTCACTTTACCATGAGAAGACACTGGTAGATAGCATCCATAGAAATAAAAATGTGGTGTTCATGACATTCTGTGACGTGTAATTACTGCAAATCAAATTTTATATATTATTTCGAAGATTAATGAAGTAAAGTGGTTTGTTTATACACTTGACAATCAGTAGCACTTCAGTACAGGGAAGTGCGTAGACATTATTTGTGCCCTGTTTATCAACTAACACCTCTTGTACTTAAACTGGAGCACTATTTACTCGCCAGTGTTTTCTTTCGGTGCATTCGTTCTTCATATACTTTATGTACTCGGAATACTGGATAAATGTTTTATTCATGCATTCTGGTGATGCTTTACCTATAGGTAAACATCATCAAAATTACGATAAAAGTACATTAAATCACTACGCCTTTGCACAGTCATAAAAATTATGTCAATCTTTTATTATTCTAATCTAACCATATTAGACAGAATATTTGCTTTCCACAGAGCGATTGCCATCCAACCACCGCAACCCAAAAGGATAGCGATATTGCATATATCTTAAACTAGTGTCAGTATGTTCCCGTACAGTAGGGGCTTACCTAGAGGGTAGATGCGTCACCTATCGGGGACGTGACGGTGCCGGTTGGCACCTCATGTCGTGCGATGTTCCGCAGGGATCGGTCTTGGGACCGCTCCTGTGGAACATCGGCTGGATGCTGAGGCGAACTCCTGTCGGGCGCCGACTTCATGTGTTATGCAGACGACACGCTCGTAACTGCCCGGGGGAGCCCGCACAGGTAAGCGACTTTGATAGCCACGGCTGCGGTGTCACATGTGGTGAACCGCATCCGGCGCCTGGGTCTAGAGGTGGCCCTAAACAAATCGGAGCCCATAGTGTTTCATGGGCGCAGCAGGCGCATTTTCAACGTTGCTTCCCAACTTGGGGGGCCCGAGCGCCGCCTGTAGGCGGTTGTACGTGAGAATCGTGCGGTCCATGGCCCCGTATGGGGCCCCTGTGTGTGCGATAGACATAACGGCCAGCACTCTCGCTATTCTGCGCAAACCGCAGAGGGCGATGACCGCAGAGTCGTCCGCGGGTATCGCACGATTTTCTACGACGCGGCTTGCGTCCTGGCCGGATCCCCACCCTGGGACCTAGAGGCGAAAGTATTCGCGTCATTATATCGATGGCGCGAGGAAGAGCGGGCACGGGCCTCGAGGCCGGTGCAGCGCGATCTGCCGCAAGGAGCTCCGTCAGGTCTTGGTGGCGGAAAGGCGGCAAAGGCTTCTGCGCCCTACTGCCGGCTTCGCTACCGTCGAGGCGATCCGGCCAGTACTCGACGACTGGCTCGGGTGAAGGCACGGCACCCTGTCGTTTATGGTGAAGCAGGTGCTGTCGGGGCACGGCTGCTTCGGCAAGGACCTGTGCCGCATAGACGGGGAGCCGGACGCTCGGTGCCACCAATGCGTCGATTGCGGGGAGGCGCAAAACACGCTCGCCGAGTGTGTAGCTAGAGAGGAGCAGCACCGTGTCCTCACAAATAAAATAGAAGGCGATCTGTCGCTGCCGGCCGTAGTGCGGAGGATGGTCGGTAGCGCAGAGTCGTGGAACGCGGTGGTGTCCTTCTGCGAGGACGTGATGTCGCAGAAGGAAACTGCGGAACGGAAGAGGGAGATCTCGACTCCCTTCCTCGGCCGCAGAAGGTGCACCGGGCGCAGGAGAAAGGCGGAAAACGCCCTTTTCCGGCCCCCATGAATGGGTCCAGGGGCGAGGGACTTGGGTAAGTCCCCGCCCCCTATTCGATGGACCCGAGTCGCAGGCGCGCGCGGGTGTCTGCGCGCGCCTCTGAGGCGATGCACGGGGTAGTTCAATACCTCACTACCCCGTGCAGGAGACGAGGTCCAGACAGACCCAGCCAGCACTAGTGTGGGGCTGCGGAAGAATTTGGATTCCTGCAGCCCCGCGCGCACGTGCGAGGAGACACCGGGGTGGTTTAAGCTGTTAAGAGGCGGCACGCCCCTTCGCCTTTCCCCAGGCAGGTAGTCCATGTGGTTTTACGCCGTAAAATAAAATTGGGCTCCGTACCATCATCTATAACAGAAAATCACGTTTGTTGTATGTTTAGTTAAATATTTTTTAAGTTTATACCTGTTTATTAAGATCGAGTAACAAATTGATAAAAAATTACGTTTGTTGTATGGGAGCCCCCTTTATTATTTACTTTTTTTTATTTAAAAATTTTAAGCCTCTACCTGTTTTTTTTTGTTGTCGGTTTGGAAAATCCTCATGGAGTCCCTCCGCCCTGGGGGAAGGGCGAAGGAGACTGTCAGATTCTTACTGACTAAAAACCAACCCGTGTTCCTCATGTACCCGTGTGTCGGAGGGTCGGGTATCGCCGAAGCATTCCTCGCTACCCGCCGACGGGTATTGGCCCGCCACATGGTCAGGCGGGCCCCGAACAAAATCCCGTTGGCGGCGGATGAAGGTGTTGGGCTCCGACGCCAAAACACCCAGCGGCTGCAGAGAGTAGGGAGGACGGCAACGCAACACCGCATCTCCTCTTCCTCTGCGGCCCCACTGAGACGCAACAATGGTGCGCCCCCATTTGGTCGCGGGATATAGGGCGCGCGGCAACGCCAAACCGACACGCCTCTCCTCCCGCGACCGCGCCCGACTGCGAGGGACAGAAGAACTGTCCCTCGCACCCGCACCTTTGGACGCATCCTGCGTAGGCATCCGTCAAGCCCACGGGATCTCGCTTAGCTTCACCGCGAGTGACCTAACCACGGTTACTGAGCCCCCCCACCACGACAAGGTGGAGATCCCACGGAGGGGAAGCGTCTACCTGTTACCGTTAGTAATTTTGAGCAAAAAATACGAAAAAAAAAAACCTTTATTGTATTTGCATTTTTTATTTTTAATATTTATTTGTTGTTATAGCGGCAACCGAAATACCTATACATAATTTGCGAAAATTTCAGCTTTCTAAATATCACGGTTTATGAGATACAGCCTGGTGACAGACAGACAGACAGCGGAGTCTTAGTAATAGGGTCCCGTTTTTTACCTTTTAGGTACGGAACCCTAAAAAATGTCAGTATGTTCAATGGTAGGTAAGTAGCTTCCCATAAAAATTATCAAAGATTTTCATGAAAGGCTTGACACACTCTTTGAGGTATGGGGCAAGCGATAGTTATCAGTTTAATATGCACATGATGCCTTCGAAAACTCAGCGGTATTTAACTAACCTATAATATGCAGGTCATAAACAACGAATAGAATGAAGGCGAGGCTGAGCACGTTCGGGGGAGCATGGACCAAGTTCCGGCTGTTAATGTGGAAGAACTTTCTGCAGCAGTGGAGGCATCCCATACAGACGGTGGTGGAGTTACTGCTGCCGGCCCTCACTATCACGCTGGTACTCATACTGCGGTGGCAGGTCGAGCCCTCAGAAGTGAACACACTTACTTATCCGCCTATACCTGCGCACTCGCTCAACTATTCCAGGACAGTTTTGTAAGTGAAATTATTTAATTATGTCTTTTTGCTTAGTGAGTGAATTGGCACGATTACGTTAGTACTATTAATTATTCTGTGACGATGTGCAGAACGAGTAGACTTCGGCTGTCAGAGCATCAGTAAGTCAGTAACTATCAACAGTGGAGTAGACCTTTACATAATCATCATATAAACGACATGGGTTTATTTATTTGTTTAAGACTCCTTCTACCTAGGTACGACTCAATCCAACGAAACCGCTAACTTAATGCATAAGATAAGATTTATCAAGTTAAGAGATATTGCTTGAAAATATGAATTTTGAACTGGATCCAAAAGGCGTTGTGACATCTTTTGGGGGCACATATATGTGCATTAAAGCAACTAGATTTTAAATTAAAACATACAAGAATAAGAGTTGTTCTTGATAATTCAATACTTTCAACTTAAATAGGTAGGTACAACCAGAGACGAGTAAGAATATCGTCTCTGGTACAACTCACATATCTCCTGTAAATTAGTACTAGTGGGCAGTCATTGTATATTCTGCTTTTGATTATTTGGGTGAGTCATACAAAAGTGATGAATCGACATTGAATAGGTATGTAATCAATTCAAGTTAAGTAAAACCAATTGAAAGATAATATTATCTCAAGCCTGATTTCAGGTCACTTCACGAGATAAATACAATTAGTCATCGCAATGTGTAGACATGTGTTATATTTCATTGAATTGAATTTACATGAAACATTGAATTGAAATTGATATGAAGTTTAATATTGTGCCAAAATGTAAAAAACCTGTTTGTCTCAGAATATTTTTTCAAGACAATACACAGATGTTTATTTAAATTGAGTCCGCGAATGGCATAGTTATTCGCACCGTATTGGCGTTACGCCGAGTGTACGGAGTTCGATCCGCATAAAAGACAACACTTTTTATGACTCACAAATGGCTACACATACCTACATAACAAATAATATTTATAAATTAGGTGTCCTTAATAATCTTACTATAATACACGTGCACTATGAGTGTTAAGTAGGGACTCACGTGGATATCGTCATTGCAGTATTCAACAGTTTTCACTACGTAGGTATGTGGGTATCTATCGTTATACATTTTTATTCATTCTTGTTTCTGAAATAATGCGTAGAGAAGGAAGGGTTAATTTAAAAGCTGAACCATCTTAATAACCCAGCTGCAGGATAGAACCATTTAGCATCACTAAGTAAAGCTAAGGCGCACGCGTTTTTGTGCTTGATCTCAGAAATAACAACTTAATACCTATAGTCCAAGATCCCAGAGCCGCCAGACCTACGTCATTTTATCAAAGCTGAAATTTTGAGGATTATTAGTATACATCCTTGTTAAGAGGTATGCCGACCCACTAACTTGAATGCTGGGCCATTTCACAGGTAGCGCGAAGTAAACGTACCAAAAAAACATACTTACTTACGTTAAAGTATCAAAGCTGGAATTCAAATATGTGTTTAAAAATACTGTCTAAAATTGAAATTCATTATTGCCAGACACTTTCCGTGGGCCATTACTTCTGCCAGACGCCTTGAAAGTTACTTAAAAATTATGTAAACTACGTCATTTTAGCAAAGCTAAATTTGATATATGTTACTTTAGATACTATTTTATGACCCTTCCTAAGCAGCAAGAAGACCAATCCGAAGGGCCATTCGTCTAGCCAGACACCATGGAACTTTCCCTGTGAGTGCGAGCGTGCGGCCATTATTCATACGCATTCATGCGTGAATGCGTGTGAGTACACTACATTGTCCCAAAAGACTGTAGGAATATTATTTTGGGTATTAATACAAGAATAAAAGTGTAAAATATATTTTTTCACAAAAAATATATTTGTAGCGGCAAGCTACATAACACATATCACAGCGCCATTTACCCAATGACGACGGAACTACTAAGACAGACTACTATGCGTTATCACAGAGTACCTTTGTGCGTTATGTAGCTTGCACAGAGTACAGTACTCGCCAATCTTTATGGCCGCTCTGAATGTAGCCATTCGGTACGAACTTGCGCATGGTACAGTCGGGTGGACATGTCATAACCAAGAAAATATATTTGTAATTATTGAAAATTAAAATCTTCAGTTACGTTGTTAGATTAGCTATATTATATTGTTTAATTACATATTCAATCAAATTCGAGTAATGTAAATTCAGTTAGGTGAAGGGACTTTTAAGCCTAGACTTATTTTCTTCTTCATAAACGTTACTACGTCATACACTATTTTCCGTGTTTTGCGACGTAAAACATTAAAACGACCGCAAGGCATGATCAATGACAATGGTAACTATATCAGTACAAATAACAACAAGAAACAACGATAGCAACGAGAAACAATAAAGAAGTAACACTACGAAACTATTTTAAACGCGACAATACTGTCAGAGCTCAGCGATTATGTGAGTCGTGTACGAACGTAGCACACTCACACTAACGCGCGGGAGGCGAGGACGCTAGCGGGTGGAAGACAGCGCGCGCGGGCGTGCCCCGCCTTCACGCACCGCGTACGTCCCGCTGATACCTGATTTTGTGTTACTGCGCAGCGCAATGCGGCTAGGTTCGGAGCGGCCATAAAGTTTGGCGAGTACTGTACCTTGTAGTTTTTTTGGTAGGTACCTTTACTTCGCGCTACCTGTGAAATGGCCCAGCATTCAAGTTAGTGGGTCGGCATACCTCTTAACAAGATTGTAAACTAATAATCCTCAAAATTTCAGCTTTGATAAAATGACGTAGGTCTGGCGGCTCTGGGATCTTACTCTACTATAATTGTAGGTAGAAGTTGTATGTAAGTAGAAAAGTCTGTCTTGTATACGACATGTGATAGTTTAAAATAGATTGTTAAGACGACATGTGATAAAATCATGACATATAATATATAAAAGAGATGCATTATCAACCGGCCTGTGATTATAACTAATTTGTTGTTTTTCTGTTACAGGGTGGGTATGAATTCCTCTGAATTGGCAATTGCATATTCACCAAGCAGTCCTATTTTACAAGATGTCTTGAAATCAGCTATGACAAAATTGATATTGGAGAATTTGAGGGATAATATACAAATGCCTGATTCGTTAAACATAAGCGACATAGAATTACCACCAGGATTAGATATTGATGGTATAGATATTGATAATATAAATTCGACAATCATAGAATTTATTAGAAACGCTATTAAAATATACGATTATGAAAATAGCCAAGAATTATCAGGCTTATACGTCCAAGAAGAAAGCACTCGTAGGATTATTGCTGCGGTGCAGTTCGATGATTCTCTACATGGTAAGTGTCCGTTGCCGTATTTGTTAATGTCTGTTTATAAGATTTGAAGACTGATATCAAATTTTAAAGAACAATTCCACGATCAGGAAACTTTACACTAATCGACTAATCGTGTGCGACCTACTGTTCATAGTTATAATCTAAATTTTTCCATCTAATAAGTAACAAATAAATTAAAATTCTAGTCTAATCATCATCCTTTTAGCGTTATCCCTGTTTCAACCTGGGGTCCGCGTACTAGTCTAACCGGATTTGGCTGAATAGGTATTAGCTTTTCCACAGAGCGACTGTCTGTCTGCCCTCCGCAACCCGAAGGGATAGCGATATTCCATGGTTTAGAGTTTAGACTAGTGTCAGTTTATTTAGAAGGTACTGACGCCCTGTAATGACTGTCAAAGATCTTCATGACAACCGGGACCGACGGCTTAACGTGCTCTCCGAGGCATGGGACAAGCGATACCTAATTAACAATTCAATACGCACATAACTTCGAAAAGTCATTGGTGCGCGCCGTGGATTCGAACCCGATACCCTGGCAGTCTGTTGGTATCTACACTAGGCTATTAAAAGGCCTTTTAAAATTTAAAGGCCTTTAAAAGTTCAAATCTAAAATCAGCTTATATCTTATGGGATCCTAAAAGGAGAAAATATCCCTGCGGGATCGCTTATTTTCTTGGTGGAGGCTCTTGTTCAGCAGTGGTCGTTCGGCTGAAATGATAATAAGGATCATAATATAAACATACATTGCAGGTGCGACGCAGTTACCGCCAAACTTGTGGTATTCCTTACGCTTTCCTGAAAGACCACGTTTGAATTCATTTTATAATTCTGGTGGTCGTAGTTGGAGAACTGACAGTCTCTTCCCTAATTTCGAGTTACCTGGTCCACGGATGCCATGGTCAGCGGAAGGAGGCGATGATCCAGGTAAGTGTATATGTTACGGTCCTAAACATATTTATGTATCCGTCGACGGTCCATCAAATAGATGCTTTTCGTTTGGCCGTAGAATTCATTTATCTGTTTATTATTCGCATCATGGCGGCTTTGATTTTTCTATAGCCATTTGAAGTATTATAAATACGCTGATTATAAAACTGCTTCGGTTTTGGTGAGTCGAAATACATAAAAAAGAGTTGAAGAAAGTTGAATACTACAAAAATGAGGCGATCAAAGGCAAAATGGTTCTTTTCGAGAAGAAGTTTTATTTTTTTAAATGAAACGTCTACACTAGGAATACATCATTTGTCGCGGGGGACTTTACATCTACCAGACTCAAAACAATAATACATGGATCACATAAAGGGATGTCTCGTTTCGATCGAAACCAACCACAACACTCGGCGCAGTGTTACAGTTAATCACAACGCCGACCGTGCAGTCAGTATTATTTTCAAGTTTGAGATAAGTGCATACAGCTTCGTAATATAATTAGATATATCAATTGATTTTTTGCAGGTTACGTGGATGAGATGTTTATAGCATTACAACATGTGATATCCACTGAGTTAATAGCTACAGTGTCGGGGCAAGACCTAGATTCGTTCAAAGTAAATATTCAGAGGTATCCACACCCACCGTATACACAAGACAGCGCCGTGAACATCCTGCGCATTTTGTTTCCGATGTTTATCATGATGAGTTTCAGTTACGCTGCGACTAACATTGTCAGAGCTATCACTGTGGAGAAAGAACTACAACTTAAGGTAGTCTATTTAATTTATAAAAAAGTAAAATTTTTGACGGTGTGTGTATGGACGCTTGTTAAAGTTTTACGCAAAAACGACAGAACGAAATCTGATTGTCTTTGCAGGAGTATCCCTAAATATCGCAGTACTCTTCCTTTAGATTAGGGTCTCTGGTTTGATGTCTCACATGACCTGAATGAAATGCTTTGTTGTATAGGTAATACATAATTATAAGCAATATGCGCATAAACATTCTTGTCTCTCTCTATCATTTTTAAATCCTATATCGCGGACATAAACGACACATTTATATTTGCGGTTTTTGACAAAATACTATATCTCAAAAACTTCTGACTACATTTCGATCAAACCAATTTTCTTTGGTAGTTTTACATACGATCTACAGCATATTTCTTTTTTAGATTTGTCACTCTCTTACTTTAAAAGTTAGATTGGGTGGGACACTCATTTAAGCACTTTTGCAGCGTATATCTTTCAATTGATTGACTTTGAGAAGCAATGGTATTAGAAATGTAAATGTAATTTTTATAGACCTATATATACACACGGCAGGTATATTTATGGAGAGTTCCATGTATGGAGAGCCCCCCTTAATGTTCTACTTTTATGTATTTTTGTATAAATATCGTGAAACGGTTGTATTTTTAATTGGTATCAATTTTCTAATCTGTAGCCTGAATATCTTCAGAATAAAATAGTTGTGACATACGGACGAACAGACAAACAGACATGGTGAATCTAAGTACGTATAAGAGTTCTGCTTTAAACTCTAAAAACCCACATCAATTAATTTGAAACAAATTTCAGGAAACAATGAAAATAATGGGTCTGTCGACATGGTTACACTGGACGGCATGGTTTTGCAAGCAGTTTATTTTTCAATTAGTGACAGCCATAATTATAGTAGTTCTCTTGAGGGTAAGAGCTGAGCAACATTGTGATACATATGCTATCAAATAGTAGGTATAGTATATATTGACTACAAACTATAATATAAGGCATTATAAAGTGACTTTAAATGTTTTAGGTAAAATGGTTTAGTACCGAAGATGGCGTAAAGTATGCAGTATTTAGTAATACGCCTTGGTCAGTGCTGTTTTGTTTCATAGTTCTCTACTTAGCTTGTATGATATTCTTCTCATTTATGCTAAGTGGCTTTTTCTCAAAAGGTGGGTAATTTCACGTTACTAGGTACTTACATTTACCTATATAACACAACATAAATGATAATATGCTATAATGTTTTGATTCAATTATCTACTGTTTGTGTTTTAGGTAGTACAGCAGCATTATTTACTGCAGTAATATGGTTCTTATCATACATACCAGGGTTTCTGTTGGCTATGGATGTCGAAATATCTCTTAAAGCGCAAGCCATCATTTGTTTAAGTATCAATACAGCGATGGCATATGGATTCCAGTTAATGCTGGCTAAAGAAAGTACTGGAGGTAACTGTAACTAAGTTATTTGATATTGTGGTTGCATATCTTAGTAAAAAATAGATACTAATTTTCGCAGCCAAATGCCACACAGTGCCAAGAACAGAGGACCTAGATAGGATACCTTGGGGAATGCCACTCTTTATTCTCACTAATTTAGTACATATTTTATTTCAATTATATGATATAGATGAACACACATTAGCTAAAACTATGCATTTGATTTAATTGACGTAGTTAGAGTGCAAACAGCTAATAAAAGGTATTCGTATAAAAACTGAACTAATAGGCATTATTCGTTATAGGATAGGTACCCATTATTCAAGTGATACAACGCGGTGGCATAGTAAAAACAGAATAGTAGGTTAGCTAAGGCCGCTCGGCGAGTTAATTGCCTACTCTTGCGTTGACGCACGGGTTGTCACTTGTTTACACCGCGGCGCCGGCTTTGTCGGCGCTCGCGCTTTTTCGCCGCTTTTTTAAGTGAACGCGCTGAATACTTCACAATTTAAGTTTGAATTTATTTTTTCTCAAATACCTACTGACTACCTAAGCGTTATATAACTATCTAAATGCCTTTTTTAATGAGAAAAAATAACAAGTTAAATTTACTGTCGTTTAACACATTGTATATTATTAATAACGTTTATTACAAAACTGAATGTATATAAACAATTCAAGCGGGCGAGCAGTGAAGTACCTACATGAATGCACTCGATCAGACGCGCGGCGCATCCCGTACTGAATCCGCGCCGAGCTTGCCGCGCTCGTGAGATTGTGTGCGTGAAAAGTGCGTGCGTACACGGCGCCGGCGACTCACGCGTACATTCAAACCAGCGCGGCAGCGCGGCGGCCGATTTGTATGAAGCTATCTTACTATTCTGTTTTTACTATGGCGGTGGTGTCTGGTGACCATTGTAATGTACAAGCTATCGCTTAAAATAAAGATAGCAGGACGATAAAAATATCAAGCACCTCTATAATCAAAGCAAGTGCTTATTGTCTTAAAAATGATCAGGTTACACTATTAATTTTCATCTCGCACAAAGTAGTCGACAAAAGGTTATCGTTAACATTTGGCGTAAAAGGTTTTATTTCTTCAAAGAAGTAACTATACGATTTATTCGTTCGAACATAATAATTAGTTAGTTATCAACAGCCTTTAGCAGTCCACTGCTGGACTAGGCCTCTCCTTTGAAAGGAGGAATTGGCCTACTATACCACGCTGGCCAAACGGGTTGGTATAGGGTTTGTATAATTTTTTTTTTCTTGCAGTGTTGTTCTCTGCAAAATATGCTCCCTCTGTCTGCTCTTACGACACCCATGGGATGATATGGGGTGGTGACAATCCGTATTCTTAATCCGTCACCACACGGACAACATAATAATATCAATCTTTAAATGTTCCTAATAACAAAATAATATGAAGCACTAAAAGTTTGTTTACATCCTTATTTATCTTGATTTACTGGCTATAAGATAAGATAAAAACACTTTATTGTACACCAGTAAATACAGAATATTACAATAAATTACATCAGAAACCTTAAAACTAGTGGTACACGGGCGGTTTTATCGCACATTGCGATTTCTTCCAGACAACCTAGGCTATATGTATAGTAGCTAAGTACAAGTATTTAGTACTTGGGTCTTCTTGAGTTTACGCGAATGTTAGGTACACATTGAAATATATAGTACCTTTAGTAGCGATGTGTCTGCGTATTTTATTCAGTTGCTAAATTTATTTTTACAAATAGGGCTACAATGGGGCGATTTCATGTCGTCCCCGACCAAGGACTCGACTAACTTTGTCTTCGGGCACGTGTTGATGATGCTGGTATTTGACTGCGTGCTGTACATGCTAATTACCCTGTACTTCGAACAAGTGCTACCAGGACCTTTCGGGGCTCCAAAACCTTGGTACTTTCCATTTACAGCCGAATTCTGGTGTCCCAGCAGAAAAACATGTAAGTGTATTAAAATTAAAACCATAACGATATTATTTTATAATAAGTATAGTACTAATAAGGTCACATGGGCCTACATGTATTAAAATAATTAAATAAATAATGACGATGTTTTGTTGTTTACAGCAAGCGAGTTTATTGCTTTTGATGATCAGTGCGTTGATATAATAAAAGAGAAGGACACAAAAGATCATGCTGTTGGAGTAGAAATGCGTGTAAGTTTCTCTCTACATCTCTCTCAATTCAATCCCGCTATAACAGAAGTTTCGCATCTGCAAATGATTCATGATAGGAATGAGACAATGACTACTTTGTTTAACATACGCCAAAAGACTAGTAGCTGTAAGCTCACAATAAATAAGCCAGTCACGCACTCCCAGATTTACGGCGCTTGTACACGGTAAGAAAATACGCCGGGCCTATGCAAGAATTCGTGTCGTAACTAGAAAATAACTGTGTACACTGCTCGCAGCTGTGCACGAAAAAAATCTTGTCTGCCCAAGACACGACGCGGCGAACGTTGTTGCGGAGCGGTTGGGGGGCGGAGTAGTAGGGTTCACACAGCCAGGTAAGTAGTGATTTGTGGGTAGTATTTGTTGTGCGTTTGGTGTGGACGTGTATTGCAGCGTAGAGTACAAAATGGCTGATGAGTTACTTATAACTTTAGTAGAGGGACAACCGGTATTGTGGGACAAAACTTCAACAACTTATTTTCATGCGAAAATAATCCTCAAATTTTTCCTCATGTTGCATTAGACGGTAAAGGGTAATGAACCCACCAAACTCATTTTTCTGTTGAATTATTGGATGAACCCAGTAAAGTCTCTAGTTTTTGGTTTCCTTTTTCATTTTGTTATATTAATAATATGCAATTATCATTCTTTTTTAGGGTTCCGTACCTCGAAAGGAAAAAAACGGAACCCTTATAGGATCACTTTGTTGTCCGTCCGTCTGTCAAGACCCTTTTTCTCAGGAATGCGTGGAGGTATCAAACTGAAATTTATACTAAATACTCGAATCTACGGTTCCATAGAGCTGTAAAAAAAATCAAACTTCTTATCCAACGCAATCAAAAGATACAGCCGTTTATGCTGCAAATTGCAGCATATTTTCAAACTCACATTGGAATCAAAACCTACAGGGTACTTCCCGTGTACTCAGAATCTTGAAATTTGGTACGAAGTAACATCTTATATCACATATAAAGGAAAAAATTGCGAAAACCGTACATTTTTAGTTACAGCATATAAAAAAATACTTTTAATAAATTTAAAGTTACCACCCCTTTCTATTGAACGCGTGGAGGTATTAAATTGAAATTCATACCAAATACTCAGGTATATAACACCGTTAGGCTGCAACAAAATCAAGCTTCAATGTCAACGCAATCAAAAGAAAGAGCAATATAAGCATATTTTCAAACTCGCGCCTACTCGCAAGTGAATCAAAACCTACAGGGTATTTCCCGTGAACTCAGAATCTTGAAATTTGATACGAAGCAACGCCTTATAGCACATATAAAGGAAAAATTGCGAAAACCGTAAATTTTTAGTTACATCATATAAGAAAAATATTTTTTATAAATTTAAAGTTACCACCCCTTTCTCTTGAACGCGTGGAGGTATTAAATTGAAATTCATATCAAGTACTCAAGTATATAACACCGTTAGGCTGCAACAAAATCAAGCTTCTATGTCAACGCAATCAAAAGAAAGAGCAATATAAGCATATTTTCAAACTCGCACCTACTCGCAAGTGAATCAAAACCTACAGGGTACTTCTCGTGAACTCAGAATCTTGAAATTTGGTACGAAGCAACGCCTTATAGCACATATAAAGGAAAAATTGCGAAAACTGTAAATTTTTAGTTACATCATATAAGAAAAATATTTTTTATAAATTTAAAATTACCACCCCTTTCTCTTGAACGCGTGAAGGTATTAAATTGAAATTCATATCAAATACTCAATTATATAACACGGTTAGGCTGCAACAAAATCAAACGTCTATGTCATCGCAATCAAAAGAAAGAGCAATATAAGCATATTTTAAAACTCGCGACTACTCGCAAGGGAATCAAAACCTACAGGGTACTTTCCGTGAACTCAAAATCTTGAAATTTGGTACGAAGCAACGTCTTATATCACTTATAAAGGAAAAATTGCGAAAACTGTATTTTTTTCGTTACAGCATATAAAAAAATATTTTTTAATAAATTTAAAGTTATTACCCCTTTTTCTTGAACGCGTGGAGGTATTGAATTGAAATTCATATCAAATACTCAGGTATATAACACCGTTAGGCTGTAACAAAATCAAACTTCTATGTCTATGCAATCAAAAGAAAGAGCAATATAATCATATTTTCAAACTGGCGTCTACTCGCAAGGGAATCAAAACCTACAGGGTACGTCCCGTGAACTCAAAATCTTGAAATTTGGTACGAAGAAACGTTTTATAGCCCAAATAAAGGATGCGGAAGGCTGAGGACCGGGTACTGTGGTGCGTTTTGGGAGAGGCCTATGTCCAGCAGTGGACTGCGATAGGTTGATTGAGGTTTTAAATAACCCAGACGCTGCAAACGGCCATTGTGAATGCTTGCATTTCGAAATGTTTAATGTCAGAGTGATAACTGTATATAGGTCACCACAATGTCCAATTAATGTTGCAATAAAATGCATAAATACAACAATATACGGCAGCAACCTCAATAGGTATAATTCATGTTCTCGTCTGATTGTCGTGGGATACTTCAATATTGATTTTAGAATGAATCCCCAAAATGGAATTTTCACATATTTTTCATCTATAAACATGTTTCCGTTAATAAACACTAGCACAACACGAAGTAGTACATTTATAGATAACGTTTTTTCGAACTTCAATGTTCAATGTGGTACTTTCATACCTTTTTCAGTCTCCATTTACAGATGTGGTTCAAATTTGATACTTAATTCCATATTTTAAAATTTTCATTTCCTTTATATGTTTTTTTTAAATTTACATAACCTAACATAACTTCACGCTTTTTATCCCTGAAGGGGTAGGCAGAGGTGTATTACACACCCACACTTCGCCAAATATGTTTCGGTCCCAATGTAATAGAGGGCGAGCCTATTGCCATCTACCGAGCACATTACTAAGCGAGCGATAATTAACATTTTAAATACACACATATGTAACTCCGAAAAGTCAGCGATTTGTGCCTGGGGTACCTGGGGATCGAACCCGAGATCATCGTCTCGGCAGTCCGTTACCTACACCACTGGGCTATCGCCCCTTACTTATTTTTGTTATTTATTTAAGAATATTGATTATTGTTTTATTTTATGTGTAAATAGTCACCCTAGTTTAATTTTCATCGCAAATAACTACTATAATTATTAAAAATACTTAATCAGTTAGATTTAGTTATTTGTGCAACAAGAGAGCAAAGTTGTTTTTTGTTTCGAGTGCTGATTTTGAGTCCCGAGCAAGCGAAGGATTCTATTATTGATTCACGAGCGTAGCGAGTGAATCAAAGTTAGAATCATGAGCGTGGTGAGGGACTCAACAGCACGAGATACAAAAAACTTTGCTCTCGTGTAGCACACATAACTTTTCACCACTGCAGTGAGAACACATATTACTTAGGAGACATAGAAATGAACAGAAATAGATTGAATTCTGCATAGTCACTTGTTGATTTAACTCTTCTGGTGATCATCGCTAGTTTCACTCATCTTTTTAGATTATTTTATATATTATTATAATTTAACACGTTACGCTATACCTACTACTACTGTATCAGCATCAGCGAAATTTTTATTCCCGCTACTTTTTTAAATCGCGTTTTAATACCGCGTCCCTGATATTTATTTTTCAAATGTATCATTGTTGTAATTCTAAATAAAAATGTATTGGTTAAATACTAATTTTATGCTATTAATTAGACTTATTTTTATTAAAATCCAATAATAAATTAAACATGTAAACAATAACATATAAAAAAAGTAATTTCTTTATTACAAATATCTTTTATTTTTGCGTTGCCGTAGGTGTTTTCTTTGAGGTCGAATTCCAAAATCGAATTTCGAATTCGAAGGGGTTTGTTTTTTCACTCACTTTTTATATGCATGTGAAAGAGACAGAGCACAGTAAAATTCGAATGTTTCAAATTTATGGCTGAACAATGTCAATTCGTGGCACTGAAGATTGAAAAATGAAAAAGCTACTTTGCCTCACGCTCGAATCAAAATCGCGTTTTGTTCACTGTTGTCTCGCAGCAAAAGCGGCATGTTTGAGCTGCTGTGGTGAAAAGTTAGATTACTTAATTAGATTTCTAATAGTCACTAAAACTTTGTAAATCAATAACTTTGATAAAAAATCTTACCATCATTCATCAGCAGACTTTTGCAAGGCTGCTGCAAGGCTGGTATAGGTATTTAAGTTATATTATAAAATAAGCGATAATGTTAATATAAAATAAAGGATGACTGATTACAAACGACAAAGACACCTTTTTCTTTAATTTATGCTCCTCCAGCTTTCCATACTGTAATGTTATGGATTTCATTTTGCAATAAAAATACCATATGACTGGTGAACTTTTACTTATATACCTACAGGTTTGTACGGAACCCTCGGTGCGCGAGTCCGACTCGCACTTGCCCGGTTTTTTGCTTTGTAGTTAACATTTTTATAAATAAACGAAAATGATTATCAGACTTTTTATTACTTGCGCACCCTAGCCCGACGGACGACTGCACGAAAAAAATCTTGTCGTGTACACGTTCCAATTGGTCTTGTCTGCGGAAGACACGAAAGTTTTCGTGTGTAGAACAGACAAGATTCTTGTCGTGTACACGAAGAATTTGTCTTATCTGCCGCAGACACGGTAAATTTTCTTAACGTATACAAGCGCTCTTATTTGTACGTTGGACCTGCATGGAAGCCGACCAGTGCAGTGTTTTGAACGCGTGCAGGTGACCGGTCATCATCCGGAATATAGCGTAGCCAGGTCTGTCCCATTTATGGTAGCCTATGTGGTTGTCGTTAGAGTGGAGGCAATAAATGTTCAAACGAAAGACATTCGTCGTCTTCCCTTCTGTTCCAAACATACCTAGTTAATTAACCCCATGCTAGCTTATATTATTTATTTATTAGTCTATTGGTTTAATATGGTGTTGAAATATTTAACGTACCTGCTATATAAAATCAGTTCTAATGTCTACAGTTTAATTGTGATTTTACTGCTTGGTACATCATGGCTTATAATAGAATAGAACTTTTAATTTTGAACAATCATTACAGGGTTTGACTAAAGTATACGGTAACCATATTGCGGTTAATAATTTGAGTATGAATATATATGATGATCAAATAACTGTGCTTTTGGGTCATAATGGCGCTGGAAAATCTACCACTATATCTATGTTAACGGGTTCGTATAGTTCACACATAATTAATAAAACTATTATTGATGAATATGATTTCGTATAACCTTATTAGTTGATAAACGAAGTCACTGCTTCTCTATCAACAACAAAACATAACCTTCACATCTTTCAACCAAAATGGCCTCTTACGTTGTATAATCGTTTTACTTCACGTTCTAGGTAATCTGGAGATAACTCATGGAACAGTGACCATAGCTGGGTTTGACATGAGCACACAGGCATCAGCAGCCAGATCTCATATCGGACTATGTCCACAACATAACGTACTCTTCAATGAACTAACTGTCAGGGAACACTTGGAGTTCTTCGCGAGATTGAAGGGATTTACTGGAGCCGAACTTAAATACGACATAGACACCCTTATTGAAAAGTTAGAACTTGAGGAAAAGGTATATGGGACATATCTAAAACTTTATATTGGTTTCGTCTTTTTGAAACCCACTTATATTTTTTTTTGTGCAGCGTAATTACCCATCGAAAGGTTTGTCTGGCGGTCAGAAGCGGCGTCTATGTGTTGGTATTGCGCTATGTGGTGAAGCGAAAGTGGTGCTACTGGATGAACCAACGTCTGGTATGGATCCTGCTTCTAGACGTGGCCTATGGGAGCTGCTGCAGAGAGAAAAAAAAGGTGGGCATTCAACTGAATTCACGGCTATTAAAAATAATTATATATTATATTATACTTACCTATTTCATTTTCTTTTAAATTAGGTCGCGCAATGATTCTGACTACTCATTTCATGGACGAGGCGGATATTCTTGGCGATCGCGTAGCCATAATGGCGCATGGTAAACTGCAATGTATGGGCTCTCCGTATTTTCTCAAACGTCATTACGGAGTGGGCTACACTCTCGTAGTTGTCAAGGACGATGACTTCAATAGTGAACGATGCACAGCGCTTATTAATAAGTATATTCCTGACGTCACGGTAAAGGAAGATCGCGGTAAGATTTAATCAATTTTTTCAAAGTTTGCCATTCTCATGGATGTTTCGAATATTCTGTAAGAGGTAATCTTAATATATAAAATCATTGCGTTACTGACTGACTGACAGACACGCTACAGCCGAAACTATTGGGCGCAGGAAGCTGAAATTTGGCATGTATGTTCCTTGGGGACCGTAGGGGTGCACTAACAAGGGATTTCCCGAAATTCCCACGGGATCGCCCAAAACGGGTAAATTAAAAAAAATGCAGGCGTAGCTGCTGGCGTTCTCTAGGAATATATAATATAAGTAACTCCCGCTATAAGAATAAATCCTGTGTCGTGAGGGAATTGTTTGTTTGGAACTTTCCATTTTATTACTTACTTTAAACGTCCACGTGTTACATTGGCGCCCACCGTGGGGCAATTGATAGAGTTGACTCTTGGCTCCCCTTTGGGAGGTTATAACTGCTCTAGACAGTTCAGCACAGCATGATCTCAGCGTTATAAATCGGGAAATTAAAAATCCGATAAAATCTCCAATTTATTTCTGCAGATATAGAAAATGTTAATGATTTGTAGTTGCACTTATGCATTTTTTCTATAATGGGAGGAATGTAATAATAATAAACAACCTAATATCCTAAATATATTCAATTCCAATAGAGCGGAGCGGTAGCCCTAAATAACGCGGGTGTAACCGCGGGCTCATCTAGTTAAAAGATAAATAAACTAGGATATAGCCGTAATAGAGTTCTTCTGCACTTATTCCTGTATTTGATTAAGAAATTTCTACGTTATTTTAACTTGTCATTGAGTGAGGTGCATTCCTAATCTTAACTTTAAAAGCATGACTACGTTTCAGGTTGCGAGATAACATATCGTTTAATTAATGAATATTCATACATATTTGAGGAAATGTTGAATGACTTGGAGAGAAATGCCGCAGAAATTAAATTGAAAAATTACGGTTTAACAGGTACCACATTAGAAGAAGTTTTTATGACGTAAGTATAATATTACCGTACTTACAATAAATTATATTTATAACATCTTTAAAAGAGATCTAAGATGATTGTGGTGTACTTACATATATTTGTTCCAGTGTTGGATCAGACATGGCGCCGGTCAATCCAAATGATGATTCTGACGACGCTGCTACTACAGTGACAGATTCTACCACAGATATTGCAGATACTCATGAAATTGATTCATCTTTAGAACAATGTGAGTTTGTTTAAAGAACCTGTTATCGGGCAGCAGGCCTCGTCAGTGCGACGTGGGCCTTCCACGGTTGGAGAAGTGGATGGCATCATCAGTTAACGTTCCTCATTCGTTATCAATGAAACTAGGAATTTAAACTTTCGTGGTCACTATAATTATTTTGTACTGTTCCTACGGGATATATACCACGTACCTTTGTTTTGAGTAACCGATATTTACACAACATGGCGCTTGCAACAGTGCCGAAATATCGGTTACTCAAAACAAAAGTACGTGTTATATATCCCGTAGGAACAGTACAAAGTAACCAATGAAACTGTGAAAATAATACTGTATTATTTAAAAATAGAGGAGGATCTAGTGTATTCCATTCTATGTGCCAACATTCTGGCATAGGTATACCAGCAGGTTGATCTGATGACATTTATGGTTTTCTTATAGTGGATAAAGACGATAGCACTGTGAAGGGATGTGCGTTGCTATTGCAACATGTATTGGCGGTGTGGCTGAAGCTGGGTCTAGTGTGGGCTCGCTCGTGGTGGCTGGTGCTGCTGCAGTTCGTCGCGCCCATCGTACTCATCAACACGACCCTCGGTGTACTGCAGTACGTCATGACGCTCGTACCCACCATCAATAAGAAGCTGCTGACCCTTACGGAAGGGTAAGTGTTCCTTTTTTCCCTTTTTGAGATGTTACTTTGTTTCTTTATAAAGCTGTCTCGCTCAAGTTGGTTCTCGCTGAATATGACGAGGGAGAGAATTACGATTATTTTGATCACATATTTTTCTGGTACATAATGATGTATTTGACATGGATGTATTTGTATTTTTTTTTTGTTTTCTTGGTATTTGCGAAACTACTACAAACATTTTAGGTTTGTGTGAAGTTATTATACACCTTAACTTTACTCAATCACTTCGTCTACTGGTGTAAAATCGCATGAAATACGTTTTGTAGTTTCTGACTTTATACCGATCGCGATGGTACCGAGGCACAGCGCTCGAATCTGTTTTAAGATTATGATTGTCCGAGCATTATCCCGACTGCATCTATGACCTTTACATTGGAGCCCAGCAGTCGGGATCCTGATCTAACCAGACCTCCAGAATATTATATTTGCCACAAGGTGATTGCCGCCTGACCACGGCAACAGGGATAGCGACGAGCTTACCCATTCGCCAACGCTTGCTCGCGAAGCTTGTTCTTACTACAATCTTCTCTTTTCTTTACTCCCTCTCTTTTTCGGCCTACCTTAGTGACTATTATGACAAATATTTAAGGTCATAATCGTCTCCTTATCCTTGTATGACCTTCTTATTCTTTAGGATTTGTTATTTCTTCCTTCTTTGTGCAATATGTTCAGTTATGAATTGCGCGCTCCCTCTCGAAATGCAATAATCGGCGTACCTTTATGCTGAAAGTTGATGTGTATATTGGCAGAATTATCTGAAGTTTAACGTTTACCAGCTACATTTAAAGCGATCATTAACAAGTTTTAAAGCACATAGCTTCGAAAAGTCACTGGTGCGAGTCGCGGGTTTGACCCTGATATCCTCTACATCAGTGTTGCCCAAACATTGTTCTGCCATGGCCAGGTAATTTTCACATTGCCCCTTCGTGACCCATTGAATACTTTTAAACCCAAGCTGGTTCCATTAAGGTTAAATAATACACATTGTAATATAACAAATAATACACAGTAGAAATGTTTTTTATTAATTTAATACAAGGTAGGTATATATAATATTTTGGTATCGCCTATTTAGTCACTAAACTATACGTCGATCGATACTAATCGATAGTAGGTATTATTTTTAAAACAAGGCGGAAATGTTGCGACCCGGTATTTTATTTTCACGGCCCGGTACCGGGTCGCGACCCGGCAAATGGGAAACGCTGCTCTACATAGCAGTCTGTTAGTATCTCCACTAGGCTATCGCCACCTGATTTTGTATTATAATGAATGGATACATAATAAATGAATAATTTGTGTTCGCAGATTTTCAGTAACAGAGACTCTAATGAGCTTCAATGGCACGTGGCCAAAGAGCACAGGCGCTCATGCCGCGGCGGCATACCAGACAACATTTCACTCGGCTCTCGATACTATGATGCTAACCATAGTTGATGGACCCATCGACGAATACTATCTAAAGAGAGTAAGTATTGTTAGAGTGGAAACTTTGATAAGAGGGCAGGTAGTGGAGCCGTAATAGATTAAGATGGATAAGGCCGACCTCTCATTGGGCGTCAGCGTTCCTCGAGCGTACGCCCAGCGTGCGCTCGGCGTTCACTCTGTAGTACAAAATGAACGCCCGGGCGTACGCCGAACGGACTCCAAGCGTACGCTCGAGGAACGCTCATGACCAATGTGAGGGAAGCCTATTGTAGCTAGCGCTTTTTTGATGAGCTACAATTTTCCATACACTAGGAAAGTAGCAACAGAATTTTATTGTGATTGGCATATATACATATATAGCCACCAAAATTCTTTTGGATTGGATTTCATTGGGTAAAGCTGTGTCTGCTTGCAACTACCGGAACAGCTTTTATTTCACAAATTCTGTAATATTATCATACTAGATTCTGCCAATGACTCCGCTCGCTTAGGTGTCGGAAAAAGGACAAAAAGTTGCCTATACACGGTAAAAAAACATCCTTAGCGAAAATTAAAATCTCATATTTTACCAATATTTACGAACATATTGCCTCGGTACCATACCTGGAAAATTATTGCCTCAGGAGATATCAGCCAAAAACATTTTTCAATTTATTATAAAATCGATGCATATTTCGCGCTAATTTGTCCTATTAGTCTAAGATCCATAGACGAAAGACCTTCACCAATCTGCTGAATGGATCAAAAGTATTTAAAGAAATATATCAGTCAACACGTCTGCCAGACAAGGTATAAATTATTTAATTATCTATACCAGTGAATGTTTTCGATTTATTTTCAGGCGGAGGATAAAGCAGCGATGGGTACTTTACGTCATCAGTTACTGATTGGTTCTACGTTCTCTGAAGATGGCGCGACGGCCTGGTTTAGTAACTTCTGCTACCACGACGTGGCGGTGTCCCTCACTGCTATACATTTAGCTCTGCTCAATGCTTGGAATCCTAATGCAACGCTTGATGTGTATAATCATCCCTTGGACACTAATTATAAAGATCAGGTTAGACCACGATCTGTTATATACTGTCATTTACGGAGACCGACTGAACTGCGAAGACTAGAATAAAAATTATAAAAGTTTTACGAGTGATTTCCATATATTAGTTCTGGACAATACCCGATAGTAGCGGTCTACCGGATCACTTAGTCTGGTCACAGGATCGTCCCTCTAGTTAGTGAAAAGAACTCAGAATTACTTTATGAACTTTAGTTTCACTCTAAATGAACTGTAAGTAAATTTTACCAAGGTGCTGCCTTTTTTGACTTCTGGTCGTCTGTTTACCGAAATTAATTTTTCAGCTTAGCTGGACAAATAAATTATGCATAATCATAATCATTTATTGCTGAATAATAGGTACCTACATAATTTTATACATTGCAAGATGTTGAGTGAATGCGCAGTTCACTATGTTCTACCACTATAGGCATGCAAAGTTTTTAATAAAATTCAATCATATCATCAACAACAATCATAAATTGCTTTTACATAGAATAAGAATTCACCAAAATTTAAAAGTATTGAGCATTCCACGAAATCAAAAGCTTTACTCATGTCCATGAATAAAGCTGCTACAAGACATTTGAAATAACTTTTTCATATAACTTAAAAATAGCCATGTTGATGTTCTTGCTCTTTCTAAAGCTATATGTCCTCGGTAAAAATATTATTTTGCTCAAAAAATGAGTTGAGTGAATTATAAATTACTTTCTCTATTATTTTAGAAAATATAGAAAGCAAGGCATTTGGTCGATAGTTACCAGGTTCCTGTTTGGTGCCTTTTTTATGTAGAGGCCTTATAACAGAAAGTTTAAGCCGTTCCGGAAATACACCTGACTCTATGCTCAGATTAAGGCTGGTTTTAGTCTTACGCTGACGGCACGCGCACCGTCAGCGCTGATGGCCGAGATATATGAACTTCTAGGAAGCGTTTTTGAATGACGCGTAGCTATCAGCGCGCACGGTGGTCAGCGCTGATAGCTACGCAGCCCTACGCGTCGCGCGTCGGCCCCGCGTAGCTGTCAGCGCTGACGATCGCTCGACCGCCTCTGCTTTCAGTGAGCGTTTTAGTGTCGAGCGTAGCGGATGCCATCAGCACGTACAGTCATGGCGAATCGCGAAGTGGATACAGATCAAGTTATCGATGAGTCGTACAATCGGTGGTATAGGCACGATTCGTAGGCTGCAATGGACCAGTTTATCCTGTATCTTTGCCAGTAATTCGTCGAAAGTTCTATTTGACATTCGGAAGTAATTAAGGAATTTAGTTTTGTCAGCCCTCAAAGTGCCATATAACAAGACAAATTCTCCTGCAACGGCTCTCTGCTCAATCAGTGGATGAACATGGAGTCTTCGTCGTGGCCAATTTTAATTTTTTTTGGGATAGATAGTACAAAGCAGCAATAATTAATACACTCCGAATTTTGATCGTGGACTGTACAGTAAGGCGGTCAGTATGATATTAAAACGAGCCACGCTGAGCCTCAGCGCTGACAAACTACGCGCTGAGCTATGAGCGCTGACGGTCAGCGTGAGACTAAAATCAGCCTTATAACGTAAATCGGCACTGGTGCAATGCTAACTGCTACTGTTTTAATTATACCAGTTGAAATGTCATCAAAACAAGAACTACTGGTATTATATATTTAATGAGTGTATGATTTTAATAATGTCATCAGGAATTGTCGGAATTATGAATAGAGAGTCACGATTAATGTTAAATTTCAAATTATTGTTAATGTTATTAATGCTATTTGATTAAATATTTGAGCGATTTCATTTGGATTAGTAGTAACTTTATTGTCTTTTATAATTTTCTCTATTCCTTCTACCGGCTTATTCCTTTTGCATTCATTTATTATTTGCCATGTAGCTTTATTCTTATTTGTAGCATTATTTATAAAGTTGTTATTGTGAGATTTCTGAGTTAGTCAGATTATTGTTTTTAGTCTGTTTGAACAAGGTTTTTACGGAATTGCCATAACATTTGACGTTTTACGTTTACAGCATAACTTTATACCCTTGCTAATCTATTTTGCTTTTTTACATGCCTGTACTTTGATTTTATTATTTGGAAAACATAAGTCATAATATAGTTTGAAGCTGTCATGGAATTCATTAAATGCCGATGTTAAATTGTTACATTGTCATATATTTTCAGACAGATTCACAAACAATGCTCGGTATGATCTCAATACAACTTGCTACTGGGATTGGTAGCAGTGTGGGAATTGTCAGTGCTGTGTTTATTATGTTCTACATAAAGGTAAGAAATAGTCATATTTCTAGACGGTATAAACAACTCATTAGTATAGGCATAGGTACTATCTAAATATAATAATGTTAAATTCCACTAAAGCATCTCAAGTTATCCTTATAAGATCGAAGGGAAAGTACTTACTAGATGAATTAAACTAATATTTAGATGTAAACTTAATTTTATATCTGGTCACATCCAGTAAATAAGGTAGACACACGCCTTATATCGCGGGCTAAGACATTAAGAGGAAGGCAATAAGTTATAATACGATCTTAAAAACTGACTGACTCAGTGTAAACAATGAAACCCCATTTTATATGTACTCAACTAGACGTTGCCCGACGCTAAGTCCGAATTTCTTTTTGATTAAACTGTTTCTTCCCAATCCCCTGGGAATTTTGAGAAAAGCCCTATTAGTGCACCATTACGGTCCCCAAGGAACATACATATGCTCAATTTTAGTTTCTTGCGACCAATAGTTTCGGTTGATCGTTGTCTGTTTGTTAATCAGTAATGCAAGAATTGTATAATTATATATATACTGACCAAGTATATGTAAGTGAATACAACAACACTTGGTTTGGCGCCGTGCCTTGCCGTGTGGCGTTTATTTACTGGCGGCCTTCTTTTTCTCGATTTCACTCGCATTACTGGGCATGTAGTATCTGTGTTTTTCTTAATCTGAGTATTAAATATGCCACTGTGTTATATTCCAGGAACGTACTTCAGGTGCAAAACTACTTCAAAAGGCTGCCGGAGTTCAACCTGCCATTCTCTGGGGCAGCGCTGCAATTTTCGACTGGCTCTGGTTTCTTATAATAAGTATTAGTATCGTCATCGCCTGTGTCGCTTACAGCGTCGTTGGACTCTCCAGTGCTGCTGAATTAGGTAAAAGACCCTCAGGGATTTTTTTTTGGTCTCGGTGTGAAACTAAGCAAATCGTACCCTACGCTACTCCTGGAGATGATGATTTGAGTATGGTCTGGCGGCGGGGAGATGATGTAAGAGACTCTCACCTGATTAACGGTGGGCCCACTCATTAAAACTACCGCAGTGTTCTCTTCGTCCTGTCAGGTCTCCGTCTAACTGCAGGTAATTCTACCGGTACTAGCCTGCTGTTTGGTGTTGGCCAGCCCCGTCATTTGATTTGCCAGTTTGAGAGACGCTCGTGAACATGGCAACCCAATAATACATCTCTATAAAGTATAATGTTAGTCATGGGAATTCTGCTTTTTAGAAATCTACGTTAGTCAGAAACATTTTTACCTTTGCTTATACATATATAACCGATTTCATAAATACCAACTTCTTTGTTTAATTTCCTATAAATATGACGTACAAATTGTTATAGGTCGTCTATATTTGTGTGTGATGCTGTATGGCGCGGCAATGTTGCCACTCACCTACCTCCTGTCACACGTGTTCAAAGGGCCTGCTCTAGGCTTCGTCAGCTATTTCTTTATCAACGTCCTGATAGGTAAGTTCTTTATTTTACTTGTATACATTTGTCTGTATTGCCTTTTCCTTGATGTATATAAGTACCTATTGTGTAAAATCTATATGGCAAAATAAAATGTGTTTCTTTATAGTTCAAGATCGAAATACTAAATATCTATGCTCTATGATACTAGTACTTTCGGTACATATTTTTCGTATTTTGTGCAACAGGAATTGTGGGCCCAAAGTTAGTTGAATCATTGTCGTCAACGCAGCTTGATACGAAAGAATTTGCAGACGCTCTTGACAGTATTCTACAGATTTTCCCTCTCTACAGCTTCGTGACTGCTGTCAGGTAAATCAAATTTAAAAAAACACATACATACATAGTCTCACGCCTATATCTCCGAAGAGGTAAGCAGAGGTATATCACTACAGATTTCGCTAGATTTATTTTAGTCCCACGTAATAGGGGGCGAGCCTATTGCCGTACCGGGCACATTATCAGACTCTGTGCTGCTACTGAGAATTTCCTAACGGAAAAACCCAATAACAGTTTACCCGACCCGGGGATCGAACCCGAGACCTCCCAATCCCACAAATATCACAATCGAAATTTATAAAAAAATATTCTTCAATATTTGAACAAGGTAAAAAAATATTTCTCTACAAGTTAAGGGACATATTTCGAGGCATTGAAAAAAAAAGAACAACATTTTGGGATTGGGAAATACCACATTTACAATAAATGTGCTATGATTTCCGAGATCCTCTCAGTTATGGGTGAAATACATTGTGTAATATTGGAAAATCCTTCCTTAGTGAGAGGCTACGTAAGTTAGAACATACTGCTCATGTTCCTAGTTTGCGTAGTTTAGGATCTGCGATCTTTTTTGGTAGATTAAGAACCTTGCTGTTTCTGTATAACTTTTCGTTAAGCATTTAATAGTTAATATTAACATTCTTTAACATGTGAAATGATTTTGCACAGGTTTTTAAACCAGATCGGCTTGACAGAACACTCGTGTCTCCAAAAGTGCAGCTATATGGAGGTGGTGTACCCCGACTTCGAGTGCAACATGGAAAACATGTGCAAGCAGTCGACACATTGTTGTGGTAGCTAAATTGTCTGATAGTGTTGCATTTCTATCAGGGCCTTAAAGCGACGAGCAATTTTCTTTTATAGAAACCTATTGCAGCCAGTCCCTACGCCTGCCTATGAGCTGGCATTTCGCGTGGATTTCCTAAATTTTACCATGAAACCGCAAAATATGCCTCATAAAAAACATGCTTTGCGTTACCAAGATACATACAAATACCTGCCTGCAAAATAAATTTCGTGATACGCGGACAGCACCGCCATATACCTGGTCCAATTGTATTTTCAAAACTTACAGGAACCAATTTAAATATACACACTAAATTACTTCAAAATCTAGCCCTTCAGAAGAGTACAGAGTACACACGTACCTACAGAAGAATTATGCTAAAAAGGTTATAACACTTATAACAGGAATTAAATATCGATTTGCTATTTGAGTATTCATTATGATGACTTTTTAAATCGGCTGTTGAAAAAAATCAACTGTTGATTTGAAAAGTCATCGAGTCGAAAAAAATCGTCGAGTCTCAATAAAGTGCAATTTTTGTTTGCAGTTGCCCAGAACCCTCACTTCCGCTGGGAGGAGCCAGGCGTGCTACGTTACATAGTTTGGATGATCGTCTCGTGTATTGCGCTCTGGCTAATTCTCATGGCTCTAGAATACAGGCTCTTGAAAAAGGTACACTTGCCATCTAGGCACATAGTTAACGAGTTTTGGCCTTCCTTGAGCCTTATTTATCATTCCAATATCAGCTTTTCAAATCTCTATTAAGCACAACATTAGGTATTTTATAAGACAAGCAGTAGCTATCCTGTTTACCTGACATAGGTGTTAATTTTTAAAAGTAAACTTTTAGTATTGGCATATAGTGCTTTCCAAAATCACACCTGTTTTGCCCAGTTTCCTCTATATTCTCTGTTTAAAAAATTAATTGCTTAAATAATTTGCGCAAATATTTAAAATATTATTAAAATAATACTATGATAATGCTTATGGTTGATTTTTGACAGATATTCACATTCAAGAAAATGCCTCCAGTGATTGACGAAAGTACGCTAGACGAAGACGTCGTAGCAGAAGCGACGCGTGCACGAGAAACGTCTCCTTTCAAGCGAGCCAACCAAGCGCTGCTCGCCACGGGGATCTCTAAATACTATGGACAACATCTTGCTGTAGATCAAGTCTCGTTCTGTAAGTTTTATAATGAACTTATTATATATCTGCTTCAACAGGTTTGTTAAGATCTCAGATTATTACTATAATTTTTTTTACTAGGTGTGAGTGATGGGGAATGTTTTGGCTTGTTGGGCGTCAACGGTGCCGGCAAGACAACCACATTCAAAATGCTAATGGGCGACGAATCAATGTCGAGTGGCGAAGCATACGTAAGCGGACATTCTGTACAGAAGAGTCTCAATAAAGTGCACGAAAATATCGGTAAGTGAGCAAGCTTGGTGCTTATGTCGGTAGCCGATCAGTATACAATGACATTGTGCTTTTCTACAAAGAATTATCCGCTAGAAAATTGGGTCATGGAAGTTGATTTCGCGGTATACCAGAACCGGTCGGTTGTACACCAAATTGCCCTCTGATGTGCTAGATCAATCGACTTATGGGAGTATCCTTCTATTTGAGCATATACTTGTTATATGATATAAGAATAAAAAAAATTCGTGCAAGTGCGAGTCTGACCCGCGCACCGAGGGTTCCGTACGCATTTTACCTTATTTGAGATTGGTGCTAATAACGCTAGTCCTCTAAATCTGTATGAGCGCCCATACAACTTAGAGGACTATCTTAAATGGAGTCTACTATGTATGTATGGGGACACCCTAAAATTTTCCACTTTTTTTTATTTTTTGTAATTTCCTTTATTTGTGCTGTAAGACCCTGCTTTTGGCCAAATTTCGTGATTCTAGTTCAACGGGAACTACCATATAGGTTTTCGACCCAAAACCTATAGGGTACTTACGGTTGGACCTAGAATTGTAAATTTTGGTTAAAATCAAGGTCTTACAGCACAAGTAAGGGAAAAATTCGGAAAATTAAAAAAAAGTTGAAAATTAAGGTTAATTTTGGTACTTACAAGTTTTCGCAAAAATCTAATTTTGACCATATCTTTTTATCGGGTTGACCCAGGACCTTGATTTTTATATCTGGTATAAATTTAAATTTGCTAGGTCCACCCGTTCCTGAGAAAATCGGTGGTGACACACGGACAGACAGACAGACAGGCAGACGGACAAGAAAGTGATCTTATAAGGGTTCCTTTTTTTACCTTGTGAAGTACGGAACCCTAAAAACACCACCTGGCTAGCCGCCGCGGCTGAGACTGCCTTTTGATTAGTTTCTGACAGTATAAAAAAATGGTTATGTCAGGTTTTCATAACTTTTGCTTGTGTAGGTTATTGTCCGCAGTTCGACGCGCTGTTCAACGAGCTGACGGGACGTGAGACGATGCGCGTGTTCGGGCTCATGCGAGGCCTGCGCTCGTGCGCCGCAGCGCAAACAGGGGATGCGCTGGCGCTCTCGCTTGGATTCTACCAACATCTCGACAAGAAGGTACTTGCAGTAAAAGCGTGTGAAAACTGTGAAATTAAATGTTTACTTGAATGGCCTCAAAAACACTCCTGGATTTAGTGGAAGTAGAATTTATGGCATATTCATAAAAAATACTATAGTACCAACTAGCTTTTAATAGCGATTTCGTGGACAGATGCGTACCGCAAGCGGATGAAATCGCGAAGTACTATATTTTCTTTATGCTAACTTTGAACGATGGTTTATATCTCACACAAACAAGCATTTTAATTTTATTCGTCTGTTTATATTACATAATAGTCAATTTTATTTAAATTTAGCTGTAATATAAAATTAGAAACCTTCTCTCAATATGAACAGGTACATCAGTACTCCGGCGGCACAAAGCGCAAGTTGAATACGGCGGTGGCGTTCTTAGGACGGACGCGACTCGTGTTCGTAGACGAACCCACCACAGGCGTCGATCCGGCTGCTAAACGACACGTATGGCAAAACTTTCATTACCGAAGTATTTTTTACCGACAAGAAGTAATGGTCAAAGTACAATGCCTTGAGGCACTCTTTATGTAATATGCTTTCAATCTTGACTATCTTTCATTACCTGGATAAACAAACATGGAAAATTAAATTGCTGGCCTTTCAAATCTGTTGGATCAAGGTAGAATCAACATTTTAGATTGGTAAGCTATAGAATAGCGATAGGTACGGTATCAAAAGCTTTCTACGATTTGATAGATATTTGCCTAGATCATTTATATTGAAGTAAATTATTGACTAGGAGTAGTATACTGTATGTTTTGGTGTAGGTGTGGCGTGCGATGCGCGGCGTGCAGCGCGCAGGCCGCGGCGTGGTGCTGACGTCACACAGCATGGAGGAGTGCGAGGCGCTGTGCTCGCGACTCACCATCATGGTCAACGGACGCTTCCAGTGTCTCGGCACACCACAGCATCTCAAGAACAAGTTCTCTGAAGGTATATTTGGCTACCCTCCTATAATTGATCATGCCCAGTTGCAAAATGGAAATTTTTACTCTTTTACATAAGGCATTCAACCAACAGACACTAAGAACACTTGGTGTTCTTCGAGTCACCAGACAACAATTAGTGGATTACACAAAACATCTACAACACTTGTTATAGTGTTCAGTGCAGGCGGTTGCTTAAACCGCCACGCCATCCATGTAGTAATTTGTTTCTTGTCTTTCAAATACGTAGTAATGTTATAATTAAACAAGTCAATACAAAACTAGTGAGAGAGCACTCGTTTTGTTCAGTTCCCTGGCATAACACTCATTTATTAATAACTCAATTTTGTTCTTGATGCAACAATCTACTATTATGCATTTCTTAGTTACATTAATAATTGCAGGATTTACACTGATCATCAAGCTAAGAAATGAAGAGAATGAGACACAACGACGTTCACTAACTCGTCAGAATAGTGTTATATCCGTTACAACGTCAGCTATTAAAGATTATGTCAAAGCAGCTTTCACAAACCCTAAGATTATGTAAGTAAACATAATTATGTACTCTACTCAATTCATCTAACCTTTATTTTGTACGTTTTGTTTGTAGTTCTTTGTTTGTACATGCCACCACTATAACTTTGAATAAAGCATCATATTCGCTTTGTTACGTAACCATAATTATGAGCAGTTAGGTATTTAGAGATTAAAAAACAGAACCATTGTCCTTTTATGTTCAATTGGTGGAGTATTAAACCAGCATAATTTATAAAATTTGCTCTATCACTCATTGACAAAATCAAGCATAGAAATAATTCATGACATAAAAATACGTGTTTTTAGGGAGGAGTACCAAGGTCTGCTGACGTACTATCTGCCGGACCGCACGATGGCGTGGTCGCGAATGTTTGGCATCATGGAGCACGCTAAGAAGAACCTCGACGTTGAAGACTATACTATCACGCAGACTACCCTCGAACAGATCTTCCTACAGTTCACCAAGTACCAGGGCCACGCTGACCTGCAGGCTAGAGAATCACTTGCTACTACAGAAATTACAGTTCCAGTTGGTGAAATGGCCACATAATTTGTAATTGCCTTAAAAGAAGGATAGACAGAACAAAATTGTTGGCAAGAATTTGGTGCTTGCACATTACAGTGAGACATATACCTAGAGTCATTTAGGTACTTAACGTAATACCTACAGTAATCGTGCTGTAGTTATAGGTATCACAAAAATATCGTAAAAGACAGTGTTAAGGGGATCAAGATCTAGAGATTTCGGAGAGTAGCCATCTCAAAATACGCGACACACAACTCCTAAAATACGCTCCTTTGGCCTCGCCTTAAAATCGTCAAAATTTCGTGACAGTACTCCATTTATCAGTGCTTGGCGTCAGTACTACCAATGTGTACACTTTGTTGTAAAAATTAATTTATTATTGTGGATTTACTAATATGAATTTACCTTTGAAAATTGAATTATCCCTATGGTAAAAAATGCGCTTTATCTCTAAAAGTTACATAACATTGGTACATACCAATATGTTTCGAGATTTTATACCAAAATGTTCCTATATTTATTATTAATTTGTTGGTTAAGTAACGATTATTTTAATCCTAGTTCTTTGTAAGTTTTTATGGATAACATATTATTATATGTATAGGTACCTACATCTCATAAGCATGGGGTCTCATTCCTTAGAACGTTTTCCGTCATTCTTAACTCTCTCAACAGATGGCTTTACTAGTATCGATTGTTATTGATCACTTTCGTGCATAAATGATAAATAAGAAAATAAAGTTCTAAAATATGATATTTATTAATTAAAAAATCCCTTTATTACGATTAAATAAAAAAATGAAACATTTAATTGAATATGAATATTTTTGAAAAATATGATGTGCACTTCGTTGCTCTGGTGGCCAAAATACGTACTAGCTTGTAGTAAAACGTTACAATGAGTTAACTTTCACTCGGCATTCATAGATGGCGCTTTTACGTATGTATATATTTATTTTTATTTAATTTGGTATTAATCTGTAGATGGTAAAATAAATAAATATTTATTAAATAAACATTAAATATTTGAAAAAGTAAGATATTATGTTAACCAATGAACGGCCATGAGCATTTATTTTAAAAAGTATCTGTACAGGTACCTAGTCGAGCGATTGCGTTTTGTTTTACATTTAAGTACGTAAAAGTAGTGTAATTTAAATTTTATACATAATAAAAACTTACTGTGTTTGTAGTAGTATTATATAATAAATTTTCATAAATTATGTTAATCAATATGCGACTTACATCTTCAAGATACGAAAAAATAAAATGTAAACAAACCATAAAATGGTTCTTTTAATGTCGCCTTCGCAACAAAAGTTAAATACTCCAAGCGAAAGATGCAGTTAGTTTTACAAAAATACGCCTGTCCCTTCAATTCATAAATGATAGGTACTGTATATTTTTTACCTTTTATTTTTTTCGTAGGTATCTTGAACAGACAATAGCAACTAATTAACAGTTGATGTTGAGTATGTTGTAAATCAAGCTAATGAAAAAAACAAAACGCATTTTTAAACTTTGATAGCCGACTTCTCTAGAAGTCTAGAACTCATTCGCTTGGTTCCCGATAAGTATAGTATTAAATTTATCTATGCCGTCAGTCATGGTCAGGTCATTAGTCATGACTTCATGAGTCGCACAATGGGGTTGGCAACTGTCAAAGTGGCGCTGTCGTAGCTTTTACCGAAAATAGTTAATATTGTATGAAGAATTTTAGAATTTAATTTATTGCAAAATGCCGAAGATGTGTGAAGTGCCTGGTTGTAAAGAAATTGGTGCACATCAATTTCCTCGAGATCCGTCTGTTGCCAAAATGTGACTAAAAGCTATAAGACGTAAGAACTTTAAGCCGAAAAGGGACTCAAGGATATGTCGGAAACATTTCTTAGAAACTGATTACCAAAACATTAGTATACATACAGGTTTGTATATTTTTGTTATCATTGTATCCTTGGTATCATTGGAATACATATAAATAACTTCTATAATATGGATATTCCTACTTTTAGGTACTGTAAATCAGCACCGTTACCTGAAAAAGACTGCAGTCCCATCTGTGTTTACGTGGACTACGAGTGCACGTTCACACGAAGCACAAGCTCGGGCTGAGCGATTATTAAATCGAAATATTAAAAAAAAGCTCTTTACCCAAAATACCGAAGAGGAGGCACAGTCAAGTTATACAGGAAACATTGATGTTTTTAATCAAGATGACCATGTTATACCAGATGTTGCTTATGAGCAATATATAGAAAGCAAAGTAACATCAGAACTAGAAGAAACAATACAAGTTCAAAACAGATCTTTTGGAACACAAACAAGTGCAATTTTAAGAATATTTTCCACAGATTTTTTACAGACCGATAATGAGTCTGTTATGTTTTATACTGGTTTAGAATCCTACTCAAAACTACAGTTAGTGCTCAATACACTTTTGCCAATGGCCAACAATTTAACATATCGTTGGAGCAGAGTAGTAGGTTTGTCAGTGGAAGACCAGTTTCTAATACTTCTAATCAAGCTCAGAAGGAACAAACCAGATTTTGAAATAGCAAAAATGTTTAATGTTAGTAAAACAGAAGTTTCAAATGTTATAGTGACATGGCTTCATTTTGTGTACAGTATGTGGTCTATGATTGACATTTGGCCAAGACGTGACTTAGTTGATTATTACATGCCCCAGTTATTTAAAAACGAGAACAGTAAAACTAGGGTTATTGTTGATGCCACAGAAGTGCCCATTGCCAAGCCAAGTAACCATATATCCCAGAGAGCAACATACAGCTCATATAAAAATACGAACACCATTAAGTTTTTAGTGGGATCAACACCTGGTGGTCTTCTATGTTATTGTTCCAAAGGTTATGGTGGAGCAACAAGTGATAGGCAAATGATTGAGCGGAGCACATTACTAGCAAAATGTGATGAAGGTGATAGCATTATGGCAGACAGAGGATTTAATGTGCAGGACTTGTTTGCAGTAAAAAATATCACTGTCAACATACCTGCTTTCTTAAAAGGAAGATCTCAGTTACCTGGTGTTATACTAAAACGTGACCAACAGCTTGCTAGTCAAAGGGTGCATATAGAAAGACTGATAGGTTTAACAAAAACATATAAGATTTTGCAAACACCTCTTAATGCATTTTATGTGCCCTTAGCTTCAGAAATATTTTTTATTTGTATGATGTTGTGTAATTTTAGGGAGAGGATTATAAATAATAAGAAATAAAGAAGTTAATAATGAAAGCTTTATTATAACAAATATATAATTATAATAACAAATTAAAACTTAAAATTAATGTTTTTTTATTAGATCATAATTATTAAATAAATATCTATTCAATATAGTAGGTTTTAAATATTTATTATAAAAATCATCCACCTTTTCCAACATCCCTGAAATAAAATTATCATCTCTGGTAATGTAAATCACCTCAATACCTTTATAAGTGTAAATAATTAAATTACAAAATTTTCTATTGGTGCAATATAGCTGGCCTTGTATTTGGTAGTAATATGTGCTTGTCATCTTTAATGTCAGTATATTATTTGAGCCCATCGTTAAATAAGGCACAGTCACTGGTGTGATAATTTCGTTGCGTTTGGAGTATGGACACTTGACTTCAACTATGGTGTCATCTCCCAATAAGCCATCAGGTGTAGCACCTAAATATGGTCTCTCTTTACTAACAAATAGTCCACATTGTTTGACTTCTAAACCATAAGTGCTCTCATATTCACTGATTGCAACAGCCTCATTTAAAATGCCATGGGTTGTAGGTCTTGAGAAAAATGTTTTTTCATCAAGTATTTGACGGCTGTAATTGGCCTTGGATGAATTCTTTAAATGGCAGACGGTATAGAGCTTACTAGCTGTTATCCTGTGCTTCCTCTCTTCATACCAAATTGAATTATTTTTTTGCCCCCTAGTAGTTTCTTCAATTTGAGTAATAGTTTCTTCAGTTATGTTAAATAAATTCAATTTTTCGAGTAATTCTGTCTCAGGGTCTCGTGAGGTGTATGCATGATCCTGGAGAATGGCATGTGGATTAGCTGGTTCCCACAATTGCTTTAAAGGCATTGTAGTATTTGTAAAGTTTAAAACTAAATTCCTTATTTTGTTGTTATATTCCTCCTTATTGATTCCTTGCATTGGATAAGGAGTAAAAGATTTATGTGTCTTCTTTCTTGGCAGTTTGTGTGCCACAATAGGAGATGCTGTAAATGGACCTTTTGGTACATGGAATGATTGTAATCGCTGAGTGCTCACTTGGTGCAGTAGCATAATTTTGTCACGAACCATGTGTTCAATGCCATGTAGCAGGACAGCAACATGCTTGCACTTTGCCTCTGTGCCACTGCCAGCAGGACATTCACAGTGTGATTCCTGTGGTGTTCCATTTTTATGGATCTTCACATCTACTTCATATTGTAGGGCTTTCATTGTTTTTTTACAATATCCTTTAATATAAGTATCATCACAAACATTAGAAATTCTTGCAAGAATTAGGTATCTAGACTCATATAAGTCTTTAGCTTCAGCAAGTTTCTTGTCAGCACTGAAACAAAATTAAAACACTAAGTTTATTCCTTAGTTATTTCATTTTTAAGGATTAATGTGCCTTACATCTATAACACAACATGGTGACTATGTGTAAGTTGAATATTCTTTTCTTAAGTAGGTAAGGGAGTCCACTCCTTTTTTTGCTTTTCCATAGAATGCACAATAATGCCCACACTTTAAAATCTTATAACCTATTGCTTTGTTTACAGATCAATATAATAATTCAAAGAAACACTTCTAAACAACTCTTGACACTATTCCATAGCTTGGTTCATTAACAGTAACAAAAATTAGCACTTGAGCTTGATAGTGGGAACACAGAATTGTAATCTGTGAGTGGGAACTATGTAAGCAAGCTCAAGTGCTATTTGTCCTGAGTCGTTAACATCGCACACTTGAGCGGCCGCCAGCGTGTGACGTAATTTTGTGCAAGATGTACTATTTTACTATACCCACCTTGAGACTCAGCGGCTATTCATATAAAACAAAATAACGTACTACTTACAAGCAAAAATACTGCCGTATATGAGTCGTGTTTAGTGGCGGTAATGGTGTACTACCATTAATGTCTCTATATGTATTGGGACCAGGCAGTTCCATTGCAGGATCATCATCGTTTTGGTTGGATGAGCACCCAAAGTTAAAATTTTGGTCATAAAGCTCCAATCTGAAAGATACAAAGTGTATGTAGTGATGATAAGATACATCATTTATTAGGATTTCCAATTAATTTGACTTAAGATTTGTGATATCTGATGAAAATAGAATGTATATAGTGTATTTAAAACATGAAACTATACATGTAAAAAATATAAATCATGTTTTAAGGTTATACCTTTCAACTAACTCGGCTTTCCTTCCTTGTAAAGAAGCACCCCGTTTCCTTAATTCAGCTTTTAAATCCTTTAGTGTCCACGTCGAATACATGTTGCGGTACTCCAAATATCAATTTAAACTACGAAAAATAAGATAGTAAGAGGACGATCAAACAACAACAAACACTTGACAGATGCTTGACAGGTAAAAGCTATGCTGGCGCCATCTAATAAAAGTTTTCACCGGCCAACCCCATTGCAAAATCGCGTACCAAGTACACCAAGTGCGTCTCTATAAAAATACCAGGGTCGAAAACCAGGTATCAATATACTTGCAAGTTTTTGGGCACTCGAGTATAGAAAACTTCGTGTGACGCCCTGGTAATGCAAGTTTGTATTGAAAAATAAACCTCATCTTAATATGAGTAAGGATGTTTATCGCAAAATTTGGTAATGGACTTTTCTAAATACTTTCATGGAAATTTATTCCTTACTACCATACATTTAAGGAACTTTGTCGCGCAAAACCTTGCAATGTTTATATTCCTGAGTACTCAAAATACTTTCAAGTATTTTAGTGTTTTGTGCGATAAAGTTCCGTAAATGTATGGCAGTAAGGAATATTATTTCATAAAAGTATCTGTAAGGTAAATACGCCATACGTCGGCCCCTCCCCAAACTTCGGCCGTCTGCACATTTTCGGCTTGCGTTCATTTAAAACGTATTGAAGTTACAAATTTGCCACTCGAATTACAATGTTAGTTCATAATCTATATGTACAACCGTTACTTTCCGATTACGTTACACACTCTTCGCACACTGAGCGTCAGTAGCGATTGCGCCGTCGAAGCGTCAATTTCATATTTAAAGTACCTTACTTGCTGTGAATACCCACACTTCGGGGATTGATATTAGAACGGTCAGACATTCCTTTTTTATTGTTTTAAGCATTATTATTAGTAATTAGTGATTTTTACTATATTTTGAGATAGATTTTTCAATGTTTAACGTATTGTTTTAAGGGAAAATAGGAGGCCGCCAATAGAATACCAATTTTGAATTAAAACCGGATTCTCGGCCGTGGCCGACTAAAAGTAAATGCAGTCTGTTTTATAATTTCCAATTGTACTAATTCCATTGCCTTAATAAGAGAATTTGCAACGCATATAGGCAAATAAATCTATTTTACGTTTAATCGCCAAATACCGGCCGGGGTGATATTAGTTGAATCTCGAGAAATAATGTACACAAAATAGGGGCTGGCTTTAGAAACATTAAAGAACTATACAGCCTGATTACTTTTCTTATTTTCTCAAAATTAAATATTTATTATACGTTTATTTATTTATAATATAAAGAGTTAAGTTTAAATGTAGGAGTTGATATTATTGAAAACATTTATATTAGCTTATTATGGTATGGAAATATAAGATATAAATTTCTCTTTGGAACTTGCTACCTTAACCCATGTTAATTACGTAGCTTAAAAATATAAATATACTAGCTGACCCGGCAAACGTTGTTTTGCAATTTTTTTATTTTTTTTTATAGATGTTGGCCTATTCTCATAGATACCGGATAAGCACAAAAAAAATCATCAAAATCGGTCAAGTGTCAGACCGATTCCAAAACAGAAAAACCGTAAGGATGCCGACATTTAGCGTATTTACCCTACTACGTTACGGTCGGGAGTCGGTAATACGCGAAACGTGTTCGCGTACGTTCAAGTAAAAAATACTTTGAAAGTGTTGCAAATATTTTAGTGTTTTGCGCGACAAAGTTCCGTAAATGTATGGCGGTAAGGAATAATATCCCATGAAAGTAAAAGTACTCCGTTACGATCGTGGATCGGCAAAACGCGAGACGCGATCGCGTACGTTTAATTCAAGTAAGAAATACTTTGAAAGTGTTGCAAGAATTTAAAAAAAAATCGTTACAATCAGCTTCAAAATTACGAATCCTACAAAATAAATGATTTTATAATAGTTAAATTTAGTTTTTTATCTAATTCTGTTTATCCACTTTAATGGAGGAATAAAAAACGACCTAATTTATCAATTTAAAAATATTAATTTGCCAACATCTGGATTTGAGTTAATTATCTAAATAACTAACTTGCACGTTTGCATAACTTGCTTGTAAGGCCGAATTAATAAACCAATTGTAATGACTAGCTTTTGCGCGCGACTTCGTTCCCGTGAAAGTTGAAGAGAAAAATTCCAACGTTTTTGCAAGATTTTTTGTTAGTTGACGAGGTATCATGGTTTCATAAATAAAAAAATAAAATGAACTGTTGTTTCATTTCTACATTTTAATAGTTACCCTATTCCCCTTTTGCAATCTCGACGTTCGCTTCGCCAGGGGTTCGCCATTTAGGTTACATTAATTTCGCCTGAATACCAATTTAATTAAGAATATAATAAAACAAATAAAGAATAACAATTTTCACGAAGCAGAACTCAAAGGAAAGCACCACCTAGTATAGTAATGTACCTATTATATTATCTGTAGCATGCACCACAGACCCTGGGACCACCGACCATCAGACCAAGGCAACCTCACAAGGTCATAGGTTTTGTCAAGTCTATTCAAACTAGCCCAAACACTACTAGTTTCTCATGTGTAGTTTAGGAGTTTCAGTGACCACCTGCCGGCTTCATCATCAGACCAAGGCAACCTCACAAGGTCCATAGATTTTGTCAAATCTATTCAAAACGAGCCCAAACACTAATAGTTTATCATGTGTAGTTTAGGAGTTTCTGTGACCACATTTTCCGGCTTCATCATCAGACCAAGGCAACCTCACAAGGTCATAGGTTTTGTCGGTTTTATCAAGTCTTGTCAAACGAGCCCAAACACGACTAGTTTATCATGTGTAGTTTAGGAGTTCCTGTGACCACCTTCCGGCTTCATCATCAGACCAAGGCAGCCTCACAAGGTCATAGGTTTTGTCAAATCTATTCAAACGAGCCCAAACACTACTAGTTTATCATGTGTAGTTTAGGAGTTCCTGTGACCACCTTCCGGCTTCATCATTAGACCAAGGCAACCACACAAGGTCATAGGTTTTGTCAAGTCTTGTCAAACGAGCCCAAACACGACTAGTTTATCATGTGTAGTTTAGGAGTTCCTGTGGCCACCTTCCGGCTTCATCATCAGACCAAGGCAACCTCACAAGGTCATAGGTTTTGTCAAGTCTTGTCAAACGAGCCCAAACACGACTAGTTTATCATGTGTAGTTTAGGAGTTCCTGTGACCACCTTCCGGCTTCATCATCAGACCAAGGCAACCTCACAGGGTCATAGGTTTTGTCAAATCTATTCAAACGAGCCCAAACACGACTAGTTTATCATGTGTAGTTTAGGAGTTCCTGTGACCACCTTCCGGCTTCATCATCAGACCAAGGCAACCTCACAAGGTCATAGGTTTTGTCAAGTCTTATCAAACGAGCCCAAACGCTACTAGTTTATCGTGTGTAGTTTAGGAGTTCCTGTGACCATCTTCCGGATTCATCATCAGACCAAGGCAACCTCACAGGGTCATAGGTTTTGTCAAGTCAATTCAAACGAGCCCAAACACGAGTAGTTTATCATAATATGTAGTTTAGAAGTTCCTGTAACCATCTTCCCGGCTTCATCATCAGACCAAGGTGCATTCACAAGGTCATTCATCACTGCACCATTTCAATGTTACCGTAACATAGCCACCAAACTTACGTAAGTATGTCAAATATCAGCTTTATGGAACAGTGTACAAAGTGCATTCCAAATTTTGAACGGAAAGACACGAAGTCATAAAAATATCGCTAGATGTTGTAACGCCACCGGTACATACGTAAAATAGGTACCTACTAGATCGGTTGATCGTGTTATAACCTTGAAATGAGGCACACTTGGGTGACAAGGTGAAATATCATAATATTTCTACATTTTAGACAGAATGCTTTTTTATTATAGCGCCATCTCTTCTTTTTAATTTAAAATAACATTGCTTACAAAATGAGACGTAAGATGTCGCTACCATCGACTCCCATTTTTTCGTCGCTAGCGCCATCTGTTGTATTATTTACGGTATTAACAAGTACTTATAAAAGTAAAGGTCTAATATTAAGGATCTAACGTGGCCAATTTTTATGGACGACTTGCGGCATCTGTACTGTAAAGTATTATATTTATACTGTAAAGTATTATATTTATCTATGTCATAAGTAACGGATACCTACCTTTTTTATGATTAGTAAACTGTGATTACGGTGATCCCGCAATATCACTATGAGAAATTTTTGTATTGGTCAAATTGGTCCTATAAAATCGCTGCATTTACCATGATCAACAATTAACAACTTATGCAATGCTTTTGCCACTGTCTACAATTAAGTAATTTTGTTATGCTTAATAATTAATATTCATTAAATTGTTGTATTAAAATAGTTCGCCATACGCTGTACCTGTATCTTTTTTTTAGGTTAACGTAACATTATTTATGTTATTGTAAAGCTCCGTTCTCACACACGGTGTTACTCGATCGAGCTAACATGTCGAGTAAAAACCACGGCATGGGCTTTCGTCCACACATTCAGCATTCATCTATCGAGTGACGCCCACCGTTCATTATTCACCGAACTGTTCGAGCCAAAAGATGTCTGTTCAACAAAGGAGACGGTGGCTACATTTAGCAAGTCTTGCAATTATTTATTATACGAAGTCTATATAAGTTAATCAATTCTTCTAGAACAAATTTAAAATAAACTAGTAAATCCATTGTTTTTCATTTAACACCTGTTTGCACGACGATTTTCAAGGTCGCTCTGACTCGATCCGCACCACTCGCGGTCATGTACACACGATAGAGACAAGCTCGACGGCTTGCTTCGAGTAGGTGCGAAGCATGGGGTCTCATTCCTTAGAACGTTTTCCGTCATTCTTAACTCTCTCAACAGATGGCTTTACTAGTATCGATTGTTATTGATCACTTTCGTGCATAAATGATAAATAAGAAAATAAAGTTCTAAAATATGATATTTATTAATTAAAAAATCCCTTTATTACGATTAAATAAAAAAATGAAACATTTAATTGAATATGAATATTTTTGAAAAATATGATGTGCACTTCGTTGCTCTGGTGGCCAAAATACGTACTAGCTTGTAGTAAAACGTTACAATGAGTTAACTTTCACTCGGCATTCATAGATGGCGCTTTTACGTATGTATATATTTATTTTTATTTAATTTGGTATTAATCTGTAGATGGTAAAATAAATAAATATTTATTAAATAAACATTAAATATTTGAAAAAGTAAGATATTATGTTAACCAATGAACGGCCATGAGCATTTATTTTAAAAAGTATCTGTACAGGTGCCTAGTCGAGCGATTGCGTTTTGTTTTTACATTTAAGTACGTAAAAGTAGTGTAATTTAAATTTTATACATAATAAAAACTTACTGTGTTTGTAGTAGTATTATATAATAAATTTTCATAAATTATGTTAATCAATATGCGACTTACATCTTCAAGATACGAAAAAATAAAATGTAAACAAACCATAAAATGGTTCTTTTAATGTCGCCTTCGCAACAAAAGTTAAATACTCCAAGCGAAAGATGCAGTTAGTTTTACAAAAATACGCCTGTCCCTTCAATTCATAAATGATAGGTACTGTATATTTTTTACCTTTTATTTTTTTCGTAGGTATCTTGAACAGACAATAGCAACTAATTAACAGTTGATGTTGAGTATGTTGTAAATCAAGCTAATGAAAAAAACAAAACGCATTTTTAAACTTTGATAGCCGACTTCTCTAGAAGTCTAGAACTCATTCGCTTGGTTCCCGATAAGTATAGTATTAAATTTATCTATGCCGTCAGTCATGGTCAGGTCATTAGTCATGACTTCATGAGTCGCACAATTGCAAAATCGCGTACCAAGTACACCAAGTGCGTCTCTATAAAAATACCAGGGTCGAAAACCAGGTATCAATATACTTGCAAGTTTTTGGGCACTCGAGTATAGAAAACTTCGTGTGACGCCCTGGTAATGCAAGTTTGTATTGAAAAATAAACCTCATCTTAATATGAGTAAGGATGTTTATCGCAAAATTTGGTAATGGACTTTTCTAAATACTTTCATGGAAATTTATTCCTTACTACCATACATTTAAGGAACTTTGTCGCGCAAAACCTTGCAATGTTTATATTCCTGAGTACTCAAAATACTTTCAAGTATTTTAGTGTTTTGTGCGATAAAGTTCCGTAAATGTATGGCAGTAAGGAATATTATTTCATAAAAGTATCTGTAAGGTAAATACGCCATACGTCGGCCCCTCCCCAAACTTCGGCCGTCTGCACATTTTCGGCTTGCGTTCATTTAAAACGTATTGAAGTTACAAATTTGCCACTCGAATTACAATGTTAGTTCATAATCTATATGTACAACCGTTACTTTCCGATTACGTTACACACTCTTCGCACACTGAGCGTCAGTAGCGATTGCGCCGTCGAAGCGTCAATTTCATATTTAAAGTACCTTACTTGCTGTGAATACCCACACTTCGGGGATTGATATTAGAACGGTCAGACATTCCTTTTTTATTGTTTTAAGCATTATTATTAGTAATTAGTGATTTTTACTATATTTTGAGATAGATTTTTCAATGTTTAACGTATTGTTTTAAGGGAAAATAGGAGGCCGCCAATAGAATACCAATTTTGAATTAAAACCGGATTCTCGGCCGTGGCCGACTAAAAGTAAATGCAGTCTGTTTTATAATTTCCAATTGTACTAATTCCATTGCCTTAATAAGAGAATTTGCAACGCATATAGGCAAATAAATCTATTTTACGTTTAATCGCCAAATACCGGCCGGGGTGATATTAGTTGAATCTCGAGAAATAATGTACACAAAATAGGGGCTGGCTTTAGAAACATTAAAGAACTATACAGCCTGATTACTTTTCTTATTTTCTCAAAATTAAATATTTATTATACGTTTATTTATTTATAATATAAAGAGTTAAGTTTAAATGTAGGAGTTGATATTATTGAAAACATTTATATTAGCTTATTATGGTATGGAAATATAAGATATAAATTTCTCTTTGGAACTTGCTACCTTAACCCATGTTAATTACGTAGCTTAAAAATATAAATATACTAGCTGACCCGGCAAACGTTGTTTTGCAATTTTTTTATTTTTTTTTATAGATGTTGGCCTATTCTCATAGATACCGGATAAGCACAAAAAAATCATCAAAATCGGTCAAGTGTCAGACCGATTCCAAAACAGAAAAACCGTAAGGATGCCGACATTTAGCGTATTTACCCTACTACGTTACGGTCGGGAGTCGGTAATACGCGAAACGTGTTCGCGTACGTTCAAGTAAAAAATACTTTGAAAGTGTTGCAAATATTTTAGTGTTTTGCGCGACAAAGTTCCGTAAATGTATGGCGGTAAGGAATAATATCCCATGAAAGTAAAAGTACTCCGTTACGATCGTGGATCGGCAAAACGCGAGACGCGATCGCGTACGTTTAATTCAAGTAAGAAATACTTTGAAAGTGTTGCAAGTATTTAAAAAAAAATCGTTACAATCAGCTTCAAAATTACGAATCCTACAAAATAAATGATTTTATAATAGTTAAATTTAGTTTTTTATCTAATTCTGTTTATCCACTTTAATGGAGGAATAAAAAACGACCTAATTTATCAATTTAAAAATATTAATTTGCCAACATCTGGATTTGAGTTAATTATCTAAATAACTAACTTGCACGTTTGCATAACTTGCTTGTAAGGCCGAATTAATAAACCAATTGTAATGACTAGCTTTTGCGCGCGACTTCGTTCCCGTGAAAGTTGAAGAGAAAAATTCCAACGTTTTTGCAAGATTTTTTGTTAGTTGACGAGGTATCATGGTTTCATAAATAAAAAAATAAAATGAACTGTTGTTTCATTTCTACATTTTAATAGTTACCCTATTCCCCTTTTGCAATCTCGACGTTCGCTTCGCCAGGGGTTCGCCATTTAGGTTACATTAATTTCGCCTGAATACCAATTTAATTAAGAATATAATAAAACAAATAAAGAATAACAATTTTCACGAAGCAGAACTCAAAGGAAAGCACCACCTAGTATAGTAATGTACCTATTATATTATCTGTAGCATGCACCACAGACCCTGGGACCACCGACCATCAGACCAAGGCAACCTCACAAGGTCATAGGTTTTGTCAAGTCTATTCAAACTAGCCCAAACACTACTAGTTTCTCATGTGTAGTTTAGGAGTTTCAGTGACCACCTGCCGGCTTCATCATCAGACCAAGGCAACCTCACAAGGTCCATAGATTTTGTCAAATCTATTCAAAACGAGCCCAAACACTAATAGTTTATCATGTGTAGTTTAGGAGTTTCTGTGACCACATTTTCCGGCTTCATCATCAGACCAAGGCAACCTCACAAGGTCATAGGTTTTGTCGGTTTTATCAAGTCTTGTCAAACGAGCCCAAACACGACTAGTTTATCATGTGTAGTTTAGGAGTTCCTGTGACCACCTTCCGGCTTCATCATCAGACCAAGGCAGCCTCACAAGGTCATAGGTTTTGTCAAATCTATTCAAACGAGCCCAAACACTACTAGTTTATCATGTGTAGTTTAGGAGTTCCTGTGACCACCTTCCGGCTTCATCATTAGACCAAGGCAACCACACAAGGTCATAGGTTTTGTCAAGTCTTGTCAAACGAGCCCAAACACGACTAGTTTATCATGTGTAGTTTAGGAGTTCCTGTGGCCACCTTCCGGCTTCATCATCAGACCAAGGCAACCTCACAAGGTCATAGGTTTTGTCAAGTCTTGTCAAACGAGCCCAAACACGACTAGTTTATCATGTGTAGTTTAGGAGTTCCTGTGACCACCTTCCGGCTTCATCATCAGACCAAGGCAACCTCACAGGGTCATAGGTTTTGTCAAATCTATTCAAACGAGCCCAAACACGACTAGTTTATCATGTGTAGTTTAGGAGTTCCTGTGACCACCTTCCGGCTTCATCATCAGACCAAGGCAACCTCACAAGGTCATAGGTTTTGTCAAGTCTTATCAAACGAGCCCAAACGCTACTAGTTTATCGTGTGTAGTTTAGGAGTTCCTGTGACCATCTTCCGGATTCATCATCAGACCAAGGCAACCTCACAGGGTCATAGGTTTTGTCAAGTCAATTCAAACGAGCCCAAACACGAGTAGTTTATCATAATATGTAGTTTAGAAGTTCCTGTAACCATCTTCCCGGCTTCATCATCAGACCAAGGTGCATTCACAAGGTCATTCATCACTGCACCATTTCAATGTTACCGTAACATAGCCACCAAACTTACGTAAGTATGTCAAATATCAGCTTTATGGAACAGTGTACAAAGTGCATTCCAAATTTTGAACGGAAAGACACGAAGTCATAAAAATATCGCTAGATGTTGTAACGCCACCGGTACATACGTAAAATAGGTACCTACTAGATCGGTTGATCGTGTTATAACCTTGAAATGAGGCACACTTGGGTGACAAGGTGAAATATCATAATATTTCTACATTTTAGACAGAATGCTTTTTTATTATAGCGCCATCTCTTCTTTTTAATTTAAAATAACATTGCTTACAAAATGAGACGTAAGATGTCGCTACCATCGACTCCCATTTTTTCGTCGCTAGCGCCATCTGTTGTATTATTTACGGTATTAACAAGTACTTATAAAAGTAAAGGTCTAATATTAAGGATCTAACGTGGCCAATTTTTATGGACGACTTGCGGCATCTGTACTGTAAAGTATTATATTTATCTATGGTGCGAAGTAAAATACTTTTTCACCACAGCAGCTCAAACATGCCGCTTTTGCTGCGAGACAACAGTGAACAAAATGCGATTTTGATTCGAGCGTGAGGCAAAGTTGACTGCACGGTTGGCGTAGTGGTTTAAGCGGCCGCCTCGCCGCTTGACACTGCGCCGAGTGTTGTGGGTTCGATTCCCACACGAGACAACACTTTGTGTGATCCATAAATTGTTGTTTCGAGTCGGGGTGTTCATTGTCCTCGTTAGTTGTATGTTTGTAAAGTCCCCCGCGACACAGGATTTAGTCCTAATGCGGGAGTTGTCTTTAAAAAAAAAAGTAGCTTTTTAATTTTTCAATCTTCAGTGCCACGAATTGACATTGTTGTGGGTTCGATTCCCACACGAGACAACACTTTGTGTGATCCATAAATTGTTGTTTCGAGTCTGGGTGTTCATTGTCCTCGTTAGTTGTATGTTTGTAAAGTCCCCCGCGACACAGGATTTAGTCCTAATGCGGGAGTTGTCTTTAAAAAAAAAAAAAAGTAGCTTTTTAATTTTTCAATCTTCAGTGCCACGAATTGACATTGTTGTGGGTTCGATTCCCACACGAGACAACACTTTGTGTGATCCATAAATTGTTGTTTCGAGTCTGGGTGTTCATTGTCCTCGTTAGATGTATGTTTGTAAAGTCCCCCGCGACACAGGATTTAGTCCTAATGCGGGAGTTGTCTTTAAAAAAAAAAGTAGCTTTTTAATTTTTCAATCTTCAGTGCCACGAATTGACATTGTTCAGCCATCAATTTGAAACATTCGAATTTTACTGTGCTCTGTCTCTTTCACATGCATATAAAAAGGGAGTGAAAAACAAACCCCTTCGAATTCGAAATTCGATTATGGAATTCGACCTCAAAGAAAACACCTTCGGAAACGCAAATAAAAAAAGATATTTGTAAAAAAGAAATTACTTTTTTTATGTTAAGTATTGTTTATATGTTTAATTTATTATTGGATTTAAATAAAAATAAGTCTAATTAATAGTATAAAATTGGTATTTAACCAATAGGTACATCTTTATTTGGAATTACAACAATGATACATTAATTGAAAAATAAACATCAGGGACGCGGTATTGAAACGTGATTTAAAAAAGTAGCGGGAATAAAAATTTCACTGATGCTGATACAGTATACGTAACGTGTTAAAATATATTAATACCTATATAAAATAATCTAAAAATATGAGTGAAACTAGCGATGAAGACTGTTCTTTAACACCAGAAGAGTTAAATCGACAAGTGATTAATACAGAATTCAATCTATTCCTGTTCATTTCTATGTCTCCTAAGTAATATGTGTTCTCACTGCTGTGGTGAAAAGTTATGTGTGCTACACGAGAGCAAAGTTTTTTGTATCTCGTGCTATTGAGTCCCTCACTACGCTCAGGATTCTAACTTTGATTCAAATCAAAGAATCCTTCGCTTGCTCGGGACTCAAAATCAGCACTCGAAACAAAAAACAACTTTGCTCTCTTGTTGCACAAATAACTATTATTTATTTCCATCGAGCCGGCACGATGCGAGCCTTCGAGCTGTGAGTTTTGCGGTCCACACGTTAAGTTTTACTCGTTTTGTAGTAAAACTATTGAGTAATACCATAATTATGTGAGTACGGAGCTTAAGTGTACATATTGTTACGCCATCTATCGGTGAATGGGGGTACTAGAAGAGATTGAATGTATCGGTGGTTTAAAGGTAATTCAGCTACTCTGTACTAGATGGCGTTACTGTATCGAGTATAGACTGTTCGAGATTATTTCGACAGTTTTGTGGAAGAGTCTAGAATGCGCTAGTGATGTTATCTGGCCAGTATAAATAGAGCGAGAGCGCGCGAGACAACACAGTTACAATTGAATATCGAAGCGATCAACAAGAAGCGAAGGAAATAAGTCGGAAGTGTTTAGTGTTGTTCTAGTGGTGTGAATAGTGTTTTATTAGTGAAGTGAAAATTAAGTGTGTGTATCTAGTGTTATTGTGTTAGTGAATAAAGTGCAGTTTTTCTGGCATAGTGTATATAATTTATCACGAACCCCAGCTCGTAACAAATTGGTGTCAGAAGAAAGGGATAAATTATGCCGGTTATGCCGAAGGAAGAAACTGAAGGTGGGCGTACCAGGAACGAGCGCCAGCAAGACCTGGACCAGAGACGCTTCGGAGACGTTCCTTCTCCATCGCCTGGTGGACCAGGCGACTCCGCGGCTGCAGTGGAGCCTGCAAGCGCTATACACTCCGTGATGCTTCGAGTAGGTGCGAAGTAATGTGATGGTGCCCGACATCGCGGCTCTGATGGCGTTCATGCAGGAACAGGCCCGCCGTCAGGAGGAGCAGGCCCGCCGTCAGGAGGAGCAGGCTCGCCGTCAGGAGGAGCAAGCTCGCCGTCAAGAGGAGCACGCGCGCCGCCTGGAGGAACAGCTACAGCGCGACAAGGAGGAGCAGGCTCGCCGTCAAGAGGAGCACGCGCGCCGCCTGGAGGAACAGCTACAGCGCGACAAGGAGGAGCAGGCTTGCCGTCAACAGGAGCAGGCTCGCCGTCAAGAGGAGCACGCGCGCCGCCTGGATGAACAGCTACAGCGCAACAAGGAGGAGCAGGCTCGCCGTCAAGAGGAGCACGCGCGCCGCCTAGAAGAACAGCTCCAGCACGACAAGGAGGAGCACGCGCGCCGCCTAGAGGAGCAGGTGGTGCTCATGAAGGACCTCAGCGCCGCAGTGGGGAAGGACTTGAAGGCGGTCAAGGAGGAACTCCAGCAGCATGAGGCCCGTATCAGCGACATTGAGAAGCGCGTACATGACCACCACGAGACCTGTGTTGCTGAAGTGGAGAAGAAATTGCGTGGGCTGGAAGTGACATCAGCTTCTGTAGCGCCCTCGCCCCGTGGGTTTAAGGTTCCACCATTTGATGGCTCGTCATCATGGTCTGCATACAAGATCCAGTTTGAGGCTGTGATGCGATCGAATGGGTGGACCAAAGAACAGGCCTTAACCGCCCTAACCTTAGGCCTTCGTGATAGGGACTTGACAGTGTTGGAGGCACTCGGGCAAGACGTCACCTACGAAAAGCTCCTGGAGGCGCTGGAGGCAAGATACGGTGACGCGCACCTTGAACATGTGTATCGTGCTCAGCTGAAGGACAGGACACAGCGCACCGGAGAAACTCTGCAGCAGTGGGCTCTGGAGGTAGAAAGGCTGGTCAGGAAGGCAGACCAGTCGTCGCCTGCGCTCATTGACTGGAACCTCGTACAAGCGTTTACGGATGGGATCCGGGACCTGGAAGTTAGAGCAGCGGTAAGACTTGGGCACTTCAAGTCCCTGAAGGCAGCCTTGGCCTACGCTCTGGAGGTGGAAGCAGCGCGTCACGAGGATCGACCTTACCGTATCAGGGAAGTTGTTTCTTCACCACGGTGCTACAACTGCGGGGAAAGAGGCCATATCCGCTTGAGCTGCCCAAAGCGTAAGCGACACGTTGGTACCCTGTCTCCACCAAAGGGGTCACCTGACGTACCTGTCTGGCGGCAAGAGCAACGTAGCGCAGATGCTCTGACAGGTAGGGCTTACCCCGACCAACGCAAACACTGTGCAAGACAGGAAGCGAAGCCGGCAGCGCTAGTGAGAATGTTGAAGACGGATCTAAGCGACGAATGGAAAGAAGCTTTGCAGAGTGCTCAGCAAGACGACAAGGACATACAGCCGATTCTCGAATGGAAGAAATCAGACGCTCCTAGGCCCAAATGGAGTGATATCGCAGCAATGAGCCCTATCACCAAGAGTTATTGGGCACAGTGGGAAAGCTTGGTCGTCCAGGATGGAGTTCTGTGCCGCAAATGGGAAAACGCTCGCGGTAAGCAGTGCCATTTGCAAATGGTAGTGCCCAAAACTAAGGTGCCGGAAGTCTTGCAGCTCTATCACAATGGTGCTTCGGGAGGTCACATGGGAGTTAAGAAGACCCTTACGAAGATCCGGGAGCGGTTTTATTGGCTCCACTGTCGGGATGACGTCGAGGATTGGTGCCGCAAATGCACAAGTTGTGCGGCTGTAAAGGGGCCACATATTCGAAGCAGAGGTGCATTAAAGGTGTACAATGTGGGAGCTCCATGGGAGCGCATAGCGTTGGATGTCGCTGGGCCGTTTCCTGAGAGCCAGGACGGAAACAAATACTTCTTGGTTGTGATGGATTACTTCACGAAGTGGCCTGAAGTGTTTGCAATCCCAAATCAAGAAGCTACCACAGTGGCCGATAAGCTGGTGCATGAAGTCTTTTGTCGGTTCGGGGTGCCCTTGGAAATCCACAGAGATCAAGGCCGGAACTTCGAATCTGAGGTGTTCAAGGAGACTTGTCGCGTAATGGGTGCACATAAAACCAGGACCACGGCTTATCATCCGCAATCAGATGGCATGGTTGAACGGTTTAACCAATCACTGGAAAGGTACCTGGCGAAGGTCGTGGAGAGCAAACAAAGAGATTGGGACAAGCACATCCAACCATTTCTCCTGTCATATCGCAGTGCGGTCCACGAAACTACAGGAGTAACACCAGCTTTTGCCAATTTCGGTAGAGAACTCCGTTTACCTGCAGACCTTATCACCGGTATTCCACCAGAATCTCCACGCAATATAACGGATTACGCAACCGAGCTACGCAACAGGATGAACGACGTATACGAGCACATCAGGGAATCTGGACAACAGATGTCTGAGAAGATGAAGACTCGCTACGACCGGAGGGCAAACAACAAAGGCTTCGATGAGGGATCATTGGTGTGGCTTCATAACCCAGTACGAAGCAAAGGAAAATCGCCTAAGTTACAAGCCAGATGGGACGGGCCATATCGCATAATTACCAGTATGAACGACGTTACCTATCGAATCCAGAAGGGGTCGCGAGGTGCACCGAAGATAGTTCATGTGGACCGGTTGGCTCGTTACTATGGGTCCAACGATGTTCGAGACGAACACGTTTAAGAGGGGGGCAGTGTTACGCCATCTATCGGTGAATGGGGGTACTAGAAGATATTGAATGTATCGGTGGTTTAAAGGTAATTCAGCTACTCTGTACTAGATGGCGTTACTGTATCGAGTATAGACTGTTCGAGATTATTTCGACAGTTTTGTGGAAGAGTCTAGAATGCGCTAGTGATGTTATCCGGCCAGTATAAATAGAGCGAGAGCGCGCGAGACAACACAGTTACAATTGAATATCGAAGCGATCAACAAGAAGCGAAGGAAATAAGTCGGAAGTGTTTAGTGTTGTTCTAGTGGTGTGAATAGTGTTTTATTAGTGAAGTGAAAATTAAGTGTGTGTATCTAGTGTTATTGTGTTAGTGAATAAAGTGCAGTTTTTCTGGCATAGTGTATATAATTTATCACGAACCCCAGCTCGTAACAATATATATAGTGATAAATAATATTATTTATCTGTAATAAACTTATTTTTAGTAAAATTTATTTTATTACATATCACACAATACGTTTGTTGAGATTGGGTAGTGATACTAACAGACTGCCATGCATAGTGTATCGGGTTCAAACCTACTGTGCGCACCACTGACTTAACTGACTTTAAATGTAATGCGCGAATTATTTAGGGTCGTAGCACACATATCAACTCGGAAAAGGATCGTCACCGTATCGCCTTTCGCCTCGCCTTCAAACAGGCGTCAACCTTACGTTACCACGTAACGTAAGCGGATCAGAAGCTCCAGTACATCGACTCGGCTACAGCAAGGCGACACGTTGTGCTTACGGCTGGCCGACCGCTGGTTGATGGCTAGGCGGCACTACTTCAACCATTTTGAATCCGAACGCAGACCACGGGAGGGGCGTGAACGAAGAGACGTAAGCTAGGCTACGGAGAGCCGTAAGCTAGGGTACGGAGAACCGTAAGCGCGGGAACTGCAAGTCGACCACGCACCGCACCGCGGTTCGTGAGCTTGTCCCGAGGCGAGGCGATTACATTACGATTCCGATTAGTGTGCGTTGCAGTAGGGAGTTCCATACAAATAATTCTGAACGGCTCCAGTTGATACGGTGCCGATCCCTTTGCGAGTTGATACGTGTGCTACGACCCTTAGTTAATTTATTGCTTGGCCCATGCCACGGAGAGCACGTTAAGCCATCCGCCATCGGTCCCGGATGTCATGCAGATCATTTAAAATCGCTATGGGGTCTGTATTTTTGAATATACTGACACTCGTCTTAGCTCTACAGCCATGGAATACGACTGTCTTGTTGGGTTGCTGAGGACATACGATACGGATCAGTGAGTAATAAATAACGGGCACGTGGCGCACTTTTCCAAATGTGAATGGCGTTGCGTAAGAACGAGATGTAGGTACTCTCTTGCGTGTAGGCATTGCTGCAGCTGCAACTCGTTTCTTTATGTAAATTCCAAAAAGAATAATATAAACAAAAATTGAGTGCGTATCAGCAATGGGAATAGATAGTCGCCGGTAGTCAAGACTGGAAATATTTTTCATGCTAATACTAGTAATGGGAGAAGAACTTCCTTCCTCAGCAGACTCTTAACGCTGGCTTGTTTCAAATTTTATAGATGGCATGGCGTTCGAGGGCTTTGTCTTTTACCGAACTCAAGTATACTAATAATATAATCTTTGTAGAAGAATAGAATTCATATCGACAATCTCGTGAGATAAGTCATACAATTTTATTAAAACGGGTCTTATTCGCGATATTTAATTAATTTAAGGTATAAATACCTCTGTTTTACCGACGTTTCGACGGTCTTACAACAGCCATGGTCGCGGCAGGACTGATGTCATCTCAGCGTTGTCCTTGTGAAGTGCGGGTTTCGGCAGCTACCCTCACTTGTATTTTGTTTATATTTGTATCCGAGCTGTCGGTACGTCGACACACAACGCTTATGACACTTATACACTGATGAGCTGTGTTACTGCGGCGGGGTTTACATTATTTTGTTGATTACTGGATTGCAAGTTGTAGACAGTCTGTATCCATCCTCCCGGTTGACATTTTTATGCTCTTTGATTAAAACCGCTTCAGGTAGGTACCAAAGAGTATACAAATACTACGTAAGAAGAGGCGGATGTGCCATAGATCATGCGAGACTTTCAGCTTTGTATGAAACGTGCAGGGAGAACTCGTACCAACATAAAGATACTAATTGACGTAATTGACATCGTTTTTATATTGTCAGCATTGTCATATTTGTCAATATAGGGATGTACCCTCTAGTGATTAACGAAATATCGATATCGATAATATTCGGTAAGAAATAATTATAATTATGTTTCGACTAGAATTATACTTTTCCAAAACAAATAAAAGATGTATTTAATATTTATGTGTTTATTCAAACAAAGTAGCCTATTCTATAAATCTATTCTAGATTAGCGAAGAAAAATACGCAGAACTAAAAGATATATGTATGTACATGTAATGGAAAGGTTTTCAACATTTCTTCTGTAATAGGATTTAAAGAAATGTCTATAGATACAAGGCACAGCTGTTTTTCTGACTTGAGTTCCCTTTTTTTTAAGTCTTTCGGCTTAAAATGCTTGCCACACACATAGTTCAACTGATGTAATTTTTCAATGGGCACATAAATCAAGTCTTGGTTTCCAGTTGCAGCTACCCTTTTTTACATCTAAAAAGAAAAAAAAGAATAAAATTTTTAGTCCTTGTGCCAATTTCTAATAACGGATTATCGATAACTGCCAGGCAGCACTATTGTTTACCTACAAAGTACTAGGATATGAAACTTAAGAATATATCCTTATTTTTTATGTTTTATTGAATTATATCACATTATATAACATTATAAATATTCATATATCTTTATCTAGGGATATTTTGCCATAAATACCTACCCTTTTTTCATTGCCTGACCTGATGTTGTTGTATGTCATATTTCGCACGTTATTTTGCTTGTTTTCATTGCGCTCCTTTCAATGCTAATCAAATAAATATAGTAACACTAAACACTACAAGTGTAAAATCACATTTATTTGGTATACACAAAGCACTTTTACAGTATGTTTTTTACGTTTTATAAACAAAGTACTTATAGCGGCAAAGTTCAATCTGGATATTAATGTGACAGTTGTGACATTTGACTCTATTGACAGCCAAGGCGGTGATGTACGTATAACCCGTCTAACTTTGAAAGAATACTGTTCCAAGGGTACATAGTGAAGGATGCTATCTTCACGTTTTATACATATAATAGTAGCCATTAAAAAGATAGCACGTTTCATACATTCGGTTTTTTCTTAGGAACTTGCGCCAGGCTGGTAGGTACTGGAGTAATAGTGACGATCGGTAGATAAGACCTTTGGTTGATGTAATTCGATCCAGTGGTTTGTTCCAGACTCCAACAAATGCTCAGCTATGGCAGACTTGTTAATTTGGCGGTTTTTACAGCTGCCTCTGTGTTCATGTTCCTTGACCCTTTCAGCGATGGTTCGTTTGGTCTGTCCGCTATAGGAATTACCACAACTGCAGTCGACCTTGTAGACGCCAGGTGTTTGTAGAGGAATGACATCCTTCAGGGTGCGCCGATTGTGTGCTACCTTGGAGAGCGGACTATATACAGTCTTTAAGGAGTATTTCTCTAGTACTGTTCCAACTTTGTCCGTCACTCCCTTTATGTAAGGCACGTAAGCCGGTACTCTGCTTACTTCCGGTTTACGGTCCTTCCTCTTCAGACGTTGTATCTTCTTGTTGAATCCGTTGCACCTAAGTACCTCCTGAGCATGTGACAGCTCACTGTTCAAATGTTCAGGGTCACAGAGGTCATACGCTCTACTTACTTACTACTTTAAATTACTACTTTAAGTTTACTGTCTGTTTACTTACTACTTAAAATTACTACTTTAAATTGATGGATAGTATTATAGGAAATGTCAACTTAAAAATACCTGCAACTACCCTATTCTTTGAGATGGGTCGTGCATTGGACTGTGTTTAGCATACCCTTCTGCTTCACAAGTGCGAATCATATGGAATACGCGGGCTCGCAAATGATTGGCTGAATAGTTACCTCAGCAATAGAGTACAATATGTGGAAATAATCACCTGCAACCAAAATAGGGAAGAAACTGGGCTTAGGTCACATACTAAACCTATAACAGTAGGAGTGCCACAAGGTAGTATCTTAGGACCTTTGTTATTCCTTCTATACATTAATGACTTGCCCACTGTCACTAAATACCAATGCACTCTTTACGCAGATGACATCTTCGTCGTGGTACTTAAGAATACCAAAACAGAGTACTCGGAGCAGATAACTGAAACGATACCTGATATTATAGGATGGATGAATAATAATAACTTAAGCTTAAACATTTCTAAAACGAAATATACTCAATTTCGTAATAAAGGTGCCAAAAAACAAGAACTTGTTCTTAATTACGGTGAAAAGCAATTAACGGAAATAGAGGAGTCTTGCTTTCTGGGTATAATTCTTGATCCACTGTACTTGGAAGCCATACGTGAACCACATTACGAAAAAAACTAAATAGATTTGTATATGCGTAATTTAAATGTCACAAAGTTTGAAAAGCATCTGATTAGATTTTTAATTGGAAAATCTTTCTACTCTGTGGATGAATTTTTAAATTCTAAAATATAATTAATTATAAAAATAATATATAATGGGAATATAATTAAATGCTACCAAATACAATATTATGTAAATGATGAATTTAGAGATTAAGCATACCTCACATTAGTAATAATCTTATTAAAACATTCGTATGCCTCTGACGGCGAGATATGATGTACCATAATTAATTTGTAACATCCAATTAACCATGTCATACACGAATAAATTTTCTTTATCTTTACTAGTGAAGTCACTACGGATTCCAAGTGTTGCGGGTGATGATGCGAATATGCGTTGAGATACCTATCTGTGTGTGTCCGTCACACCCTGTCGGTTATCTATAAACAGTGTGTCACTTCACTGTCACTTTTAGGTCGATAAAGGGTAACGAGCCGTTTGCCTCCATTTCAAATGTAAATCTAATATTAGGGTGAATATTAGGGTGTATGGAGTTTAAGCTATTTGCGAACTGCTCTACGTCTTGCTTGTCGCCCTTCATGATACAGAATACATCGTCGACAAACCTTTTTCATAGCTTTACATTTGATGCCCGCATATCTATGGATTCCCTGAAGTACTCCAACCAGATATTTGCCATTACCGGTGCTACTGGGCTACCCATAGCCACTCCGTCGATCTGGAGGTAATGTTGTTCACGGTATAGGAAGTAGTTTGCTTCCAAACAATTTTTAAGTAGAACAATATATTTGTCAGACAGACCGTTTGCCCTTAGTTTTCTCTCAACGACCTCAAGGCAATCCTGAACTGGAACATTGGTGAAGAGTGAGTGACTCCACGTCAGAACTCACCATCACTTCGTCTGGTTCCTTTTTCAGGCTCTTGATAATTTCAATAAAGTGACGAGAGTCCTTCACCGGTTGAAATCAAAAAGCATAAAAATTTCAACCGGGAGGATGGAGATATACTGTTTACAACTTGGAATCCAGTAATCAACTAATGTAAACCGCGGCGCAGTAACACAGCTCATCAGTGTGTAGACGTCATAAGTGTTGTGTGTCGACGTAACTACCGACATACAGTTCGGATAAAAATAAAAATAAAAAACAAGTGAGGGTAGCTGCCGAAACCCGCGCTTCACAAGGACGACGCTGAGATGACATCTGTCCTGCCGCGACCATGGCTGTTGTAAGACGGCCGAAAGGTCGGTAAAACAGAGGTATTTATACCTTAAATTAATTAAATATCTCGAATAACACCCGTTTTAATAAAATTGTATGATGTATACGTCGTCACCAGCCTTTAACAGTCCTGCTGGACTAGGCCTCTTCTTTGAAAGGTGGAATTGGCCTACTATACCACGCTGGCCAAACGGGTTGGTATAGGGTTTGTATCAAGTTTTCCTTCTCTTACAGTGCTGTTCTCTGCATAATATGCTCCCTCTGTCGGCTCTTACGACACCCATGGGATGATATGGGGTGGTGACATTCTGTATTCTTAATCCGTCACCACACGGACGATGATGATGTATAGGTACAAATCGCGAAAATCGTGAGATAAAATTACGACTACGTATTTATCATGCTTATCAATTCCTGTTCTGAAATTTTATTCTACGTGTGTGATAAATTTCGTGAACGTTGCTTAATTGCACAGGCTCTGTCTATTATTATAATGCACCGCTTGTCTGAAGCAGTATGTGATAATATACCGACCGCAGTACAATGATACATGATTCTCAAGCACTGCCTCGGTCAATCACATACAAGCAATTTTGATCGCAATATCTGACTGTGTAGGTAGCTATGTTCCTTGGAGAGTGTAGTGGTGCACTAAGAAGGGATTTTCGGAAATTACCACGGGATCGGGCAGAAATTGTTAAATTAATATAAATGTGTGGGCGCAGCTGCGGATGAACATTTTAGTACATCATCCGTGAAAATAGCATCTTGCACCGGTGGCGAAATATCGGTTACTCGAAATAAAGGTACGTGGTGTATCTATATCCCTGTAGCGGCTGCTGACCCTACAAATTATATTTTTCTTATTATTATATTTAATTTTGTAGTTTGTTATGTTGAAAAATTCTTTATGTTAAATAAGCGACTCCTGAATAGCTCGATATTATTCAATTCCTAGAAGATAGTAAGCGTTTACCCTTATTGAAAATATACGACTACACCACTGGTTTTAAACGAGAATATCGTTGTTTTAGATTATATACTAATAATAAGATATATTTATCCAAATAACTTACATCTAGTTTTCTCAGACGCTGATGTTCTTAGACGTAACGTCGTGAACGCGCTTAGACGGTTTAAATTTTAAGTGGGCTAGAGAAAAACTACACCTAGTTGTAAATATTAATACTTCCTTCGTGCGGATCTTTAACAGAATTGCCAGACCTTGTGTTAGTGCCACAGTTATGAGTGTTCGTCGAGGTTGGGAGGCATCGCGGCATTATACTCCTTGTAAATAATAGATACATAATTGTTGTCAAATTGTGTCTATCGGTAAACAGCTTATCGCTTAATACCTATCTATCGCCTTAAATTCCACTAAGTGCCGTAAATACTATACTTATCTACTTGTAGACACGTGATTTCTATGGATACATTAGCATGGGTTTTACGGTAAGCGGTTAGCACATAGTATATTGCAAACTGTAATGTAATAACTACTTATTATATGAGAGCAATAAATACAAGAAATGCAGTTTATGTGGTTATTAAATTGCTCAATTTTGTGTGATTCGTTTTAAAACACGGGGTACAGAACACGTGAGCCGAATGAAAACATAGGAAAAAAGTTTTCGTGTAACTTTTTTTACAAGTTAAAACGTAATATCGGTGGAGTGAGTCATATCTTAGTGTTCGTGTAATGACAACGTGTGTTATGAAACGCACTTAATAATAATATTGTGAACCTGATCTTCGATCGGAGTGACTCATAGAAGGTATGTAGTAGGTATCTTATCATTTGTTTTTATATTTTTTTATCAATCGCAATATCAAGCATTTAACAGGTAGAGATGAAAAACGAGTCAACCGGTTTCGGGGTTTCTGATAATTTATATTTAAACTAGAGAATGCCCGCACATTTATTTTAATTTAACCGTTTTCACCCGGTCCCGTGGGAATTCCAAGAAATCCCTTCTCAGTGCATCCTTGCGGTCCCCAAGGAACATACATGCCAAACTTCGGCTTCCTGCGCCTAAGTAATAGTTTTGGCTGTGCGCTGTCCGTCAATCGGTTGGCATCGGTAACGCAAAAAAAAAATGTAGGTATAATAGTTTGTACGTATGTAAGTATGAAAATAATTGCTCATGAAGTAAAATCATCACGGTTTAAAAATGATGACTCAAACATGTCGAGACTATATATTATTACTTACAAGACTTACTTAGCATTCAGAACACGAAGCGATTCTCTTTATTCACACAACAAGTCGCATTCAAAACAAAACTCATACTTGTATAGGCTAGCTAACGAAGAAGTACCTACAGTACGGAACTGTTGAGAACTCCGCTCGCTAAAAATAGACTGCTGAGTCAGTCAGCAGTGCTGACGATAAAATAGAAAAAATATAAGTTAGGAAATAGTAAATTAGGCATCAAAATCACAATAAATTAAATTCTAAAGTCACATTCACAGTGAAGTGTGAAGTTTTAGTAGTCTTGTTTTAAGAAATGTGGTGTTATATTAATTAATTCTACAGAACTTAAATTAAAAAGTATAAGAATCTATTATACATAGATAGGTACTTTATTTTTTAATCACTTAGGTGACTGCCTCCGTGGTCCAGTCGATAGCGTATGCGACTTCTGATCGGTGGTCCTGGCCTCCTGGGTTCGATTCCCGGGTGTCGGGCAAAATGTTACTGGGTTTTCAAAATTCGTAGTAGCAGCACGAAGTCTGGTCATATGCCCGTTAACGCAATAGCAATAGAGGCCCCCAATTACGTGGGTCCTAAAAAATCATAGCGAAATGAGGGTGTAATATTTACAACTCTGCCTACCTCTTCGGGGATACAGGCGTGAGTCTATTAATAAATTAGATAGGACATAATATTTAGCCATATATTTATATAGGTACATTATTTAAAATCCACACGGAACAACACATTGGGTGATCCAGAAATTGTTGTGTCCAGTCTGGCTGTTCTCGGTGTACGATTATAAATGCTTTGTTAAGTGGGCGAGTTTATTAATTTTGTATGTATTCAAGTGTATTTTTGTCCTAATGTAGGTATTTTTTAAATAATTAGAAACAAATTACAACGTATCTGTTGTATGAGCAATATTGTCAGTATCGACTGGCATAGTAATTAGTTATGCATTCTTTTCACAATCTAATAGTTTTGTTAGTCATTAGCTCTACACAAAGGCGAGAAAGATAATTACTGAATATTGATAACAATACGGGAAAATTTCGAAAATATCCTGATGTTAGAAAAATTAATACATGCAACGTTCAACCATTCCCACGGATTTTTGCCCGGGTCGACCCTCCTGAAACTGTTATGGCTGCTACACACAGTGCCGCCGGCATTTGGCGGGCGTCGGTGCCGCCGGGCATCATTCCAGTTGTATAGAACGTAGGGTTGCCAATTTTTTCTATCTTTAAATGTTTCATAGCTTGTTTGACAAAAAAAAATTAAAAATAAATAATTACTTTTTAATTACGTTAATTATAGACGTTCTATTTCTTTCTTCTCGCCACTTTGGATTCATCACTGAACTCTGTAATTCTGAACTTCTGAAGTGGCGAGGACGGAGACGGAGATATCATTTTAAGTTTAAATTGCCTCCGTGGTCCAGTGGATAGTGTATGCGACTGCTGATCGGAGGACCCGGGTTCGATTCCCGGGTTGGGCAAGTGTTACTGGGTTTTGCCGAATTCTCAGTAGCAGCACTGAGTCTGGTGATGTGCCCAGTAACGGCAATAGGCTCAGCCTATTACGTGGGACCTAAAAATTCATGAAATGTGGGTGTAATATTACACTTCTGCCTACCCCTTTGGAGATACAGACGTGAGTCTATACTATTGTCAATTAATAATAATATTCTACCACATTCACACAACACCATCGAGTCACAAACTAAGCAGAAGCTTGTACTATGGGTAGTAGATAACGGATAAACATACATGTATACTTTTTTTTGTAAATACATACATATTCTACATAGAAACACCCAGACCAAGACAAACATCCATGTTCATGCACACAAATGTTTGACTTGAGCGGGAACTGAAACCGCGACCTTTGGCGTAGCAGTCGCGTACACTCCCGCGGCGCCAACCGCTCATCACTATTGCCAATTGCCTTTTTCTGTAAAAAATATTTACCATCAGTGGTGAATTTCCTTTAGATCTCTTTGAGCCTAAATAGTTACAATCATTAGTGTTTTACACGTCACAGTAAGGGTTAGAAGTAAAGTATTATCATATACTTTATTTGTATACAAAAGTATAAAGTATAATTGCTAAAAATAAAGAAGGATACGTTATTATAAAGTATGGTTGACAACCCTAATAGAACGAACACACACAAGTAGCAAGTTGCAACCCGCAGTCGGCCGGCGGCCTGCCCGCGCGGCCATGCCGGCGGCTCATTCGTGCGGCATGGCCGGCGGCTCCGTGTGCCGCGGGCCGCACTCGGCTCGGCCGGTGGCATGGCCGCCGGCCAGGCCGCCAGGCATGCCGCCGGCACTGTGTGTAGCAGCCATTACGCCGTGTGCCCATCGTAAGCATAACTTTGTCTATTGGCCTTGTCCTGATCGACTGAGTATCTCAGCATATCTGTTCATCCATTATCTTCTTGACGGGGGTTGGGCTGATTCCTTTATGAGTAGTGTTGGTTCTGTCGCATTCTTTTGTTGTTTTCACTTGTCGATTCTGGTGATGGTCGCTGTTTCCTTTGATTATTTCGGATTTCGCTTTTGTCCCGAAACTGTCCCACTGTCAGCTTCTACCTCATGTCAACTATGGTCGTCGTTTCTGTGATGGTTCTTCTGCGGGTCGTAGGTGGCGGCTTCACAACTGGGGGTGCTGAGGTGTTATGACTTTGATGTGTAACTCGTTAGTTCTCCAGTGCTCTTAGTCTCTTAAAAGCACTCCCAATGTTAGCTACCCTAGCTTCAATCTCCTTGTGTACATAGATCCTTTGTTGGACAAACTCGTGAAAGTCACTAATGAGCTTACCAACATGTTCCCATGCTTGCGTCTTCTGCGTATCAGCACTTACATCCAAGGCTTCTTGTTTTGCATGATACCCGTTGATGTCTTCTATCTCCTTCTTGTTTGGTTTTGGTTTTGTTTTTGTTTCAACTTTCTCCATTCTATTCCCATGAAAACCTAGGGAATTATCGGTCAACTCCAACAGAGCCCAGTTGTTGAAGCAAGGCCACAAAATACACCTGGGGTCACCAGGTGAACCGTGAACGAAGTAGGTATTTAAACTTTCGTGGTCATTTAAACTTATTTTAAATTGTCTTTCAGGATACGTACCTTTATTTGGAGTAACCGATATTTTGGCACTGTTGCAAGCGCCATGTTCACGGTTGTACTGAGGGTATTGCGGGTGGATGAATGTTACGAGCAAGTAAAACGGTCTAGCCGCTTTCTTACTCGTTTTTTGCCTACAACACCATTATCACTGTTATCGCTTAACGACGTCACTACCCCGACGCCAAATTCACGGGCACAGTACTCATCCACATCCATAACACCTTTCATTTGGGGGTGTTTTATCCGCGGGAGCTATTTTATGCCGCTCCTACCCTCTATTTAAATGAATAGCAAGCATCCTCCTATCAACACCACGAGGAGACGCAGCCGACAGTATCACCTCTGCGCCGAGTGTGTGTGTGTGCGTGCGTGTGAGTGTGTGGGTGTGTGTCAGCTACTGAGAGTATCGAGTGGTTTATTGTAGTATTTACAGCTGATTTTCTGTGGATTCATAATCTAATGCGTTCAGCCATGAAATTAGTGGCTTTTTAATTTAATTTTTATTAACCTTACGAATAACGATAACGAGTACTAAAAATGAGTACTGTTTTTGCGCAAAGGATGTTTTAACTCGAGGTTGTGGGTAGCGACTTCTTCTCTTAGGTCATTCAAGTTTTATATACGGGGCAGTCTTCCTGTGGTATCTTCTAACACTTTCATTGATATAAGTATATTCTTCTTACTGATAAGACATTGGATTTTGCATCTATGGAGAAGGGTTGTTGGGTATCCAAAGTGTAAGTACATAAGTATTAAGAACTGTTCGTTAGGCTCGTTCCGCTGTTATGATGAAGGTTTTACCAGCCCCGCCCCATGCACATTAAATGCAGTACCTTATCAAACATTCACATAGACGGCTATGTACAGATTCTGAGCGCCTATTCAGAATCGGGGTTGGGTGTCATAGATTTACTAAAGTAGATGTACTTGGTTTTGTTAGTGTTTGAAGAAAGTAGGCTATTTTCTAGCTATTTATAGAAACTACCTATAGGTTTCCATAATTCTATGAAGGTTATCTAGATTATCAGCAGCTATTTTTCTATCAAGACTACATTATCAGCTTAAAAAAGTATCCAGGTTTTTGAAAATCTTTTGCTAGGTAATCCATATAACATGGTTGAAAGGCCTTAGAGCGGATCCTTGGTGCACCCCGACCTCGACCTCAAAACTGTTATTTCCCTGCTGGAGACAAAGTTTGGGTTGTTATGTTGGTATGCATGTCTTGTATACTATTGATGTGTTGCTTTAGTATCAGCTGAGCTCGGAGATTTTGCCATATGAGTTTGCGTGACATTCAGCTAAAAGCCTTTTCCAAATCAATAAAGATGAAGTGAATATCTTTTTCAAAGACTTATATTTGTGTGACTTGACTTGTATTATAAGGCGTCTGTGGTGCCTAGTCCGGCAGTAAAAGCGCACTGGTTTGTGTTTATGGTTACAAGTTTGTCTGGTCTACCCATAACGACCCCTCCCCATTTCTTCAGGATTTGTGAAGTTAATTTAATGGTCCTATAGTTTTCATATTCAGCAATATATTATGCTTATAGGATTGTATCACGCCACTTAGTCTCCACATATAGGTATCTTTCTAGACGCAGGAATTTAGTTGAAAAGTTTTGTTAAATATGTATGTCCGGCTGCATCCATTTCTTTCCAGAGCTCTGCTGGAATATCGTCTGGGCCGGTGATTTTACCATTTCTCGTGCTAAAGTTAGCCCTTCTTACTTTAAACTGCGCAATAACCTTAATAGGGCTTAACAAAAAGGGAAGTTATGCAGTCTAGTCATATAGGAAATCATTGTTCAGAAGTAAATTCATCGTCTGATGTTAGCAAGTGACCAGATGCATTGTTATGTACTTATTTCGTTTACAAGGGGCTTGTAAACCAAACAATATGGTAAATATATGTTCTAAATAACCAACTCTTCAGGTTGATCAAAAGTGTAATTCTTGCACTCTTTTTTTTACCTCACTCTCTTTCGCTCTCTGTTGCATAAATGGACTAGTAATAACAGCCCAAATAGGCCTAGCTATCAAAAGGAGCAAAAATATACTGATATTTGTTGACCATGCTCAAATGCTGACTCAGACTTTGCTAGTATATCTGTAGACGCTGTACAAAGCTATATCAATCTAAATTCCAAAATTTACAACGACTGTAGAATTCCTATGGCAAGAGATGCAATAACTTCGCTAAATAGCATATAGAGAAACATTGCTAGTAGATTCGATGCCGTCTAAACCTAGAAGCTAAAATAAAATTGAGTCTTAAATTCCCCTATTTATGTCTTTATCTTTCAATATTTCTACACCCAAGTCAAATAAAAAAGCGATTTATACTTTTATTTTTCGTATACCGGTAACCCGAAGCTGCCCGAACTGTGACAACTGCATGCAATCCTGGACAAAACATAGGTTATATTATAATCAAAAGATTACAGAATGCTAATCAAACAAGTGGTCTTTCTAGTACCTACCTTCTGCAATCGGTCGTTGACGTCTCACGTATAAAATACATAAGCACCTATATCTACTAAATTGTTTAACATTAACAATGGCCTTTTACTGAGACAGAGAGTAAGTTCGTTTTCGTTAAAGTAGAAATAATTATCGCAGATTCAAACCCTAAACATTGAAAAGTCCTAAAAAAATAAATATTTCGATAATTCTGCATATCCGGTATTCCCTTGGATTTCCGGGCATAATGAAATACTTATAATTTTACAATCCTATTACAATTCTCATATACCTACATTCAAAATATCTTTGATGAATATTGATGTAAGAACAGGTGTCCTGGACGAGCCACCTGTTGCTTTATTTGATCTATTGCTATATATAACGTCTACTCATCGTCCCGTACACGTGCACTGCAAGAATGAAGCGAGACAGTACAAGCATTACCTAATTGAGGTCCTTATAGCTCGCTCACTGCCCAGCACAGCGGTACCGTGTTCTCGTCATGTTCTCGTAATCACACGATAACATTCGCGCGCAACAGATTACAAAAGCATTAATATAATATTATAATTTATATTAAAATGCGGATACAAAGCCATGAATCGAAATGAAATCAGTACACGTTATTGATTACAGAAACTTTATCTGTAGGTTATCTATTTGGTAGATATAAGGTAAATATTCTGTCAGTACAGTATTTACCTGTGAACATGCAACAGTTGTCTTTGTTTTGTGTTGTTTGTTAACTTATTGAAGTTATAAGTGTTACACATTGTTTTAGGAACAAATAGGTATGTCCGTGTTCATTATTTTTGGAAACTATGATGTAAGCGATTATGTGAGTTTTGAATAACATAGGATTTTGAAATCTGCGAATAGAAAACTATTCGCTTAGGTATTTCCTCCATTTGGAGGTTCATAAATAATTATTATCAGTATATAAGTTAGTAATCATAATTTGATTAATACATACGTCATTTCAAAAATCAAGTTAATCATTTTGATTAGGTACCTATCGAAGTTAATGATGATACCCACCTATCTCTACTTTCACTTCACTTGCAAGCAATCGTAAATTTTTTTGCGTCTGTACAGCTCGCCTCTTGCAGGCCTGGCGCACTTCGCATTTTAGGTACAAACTTACAAGTACCTCGGCCGACCACGTCGACGTGGTTGGATTTAGTGGGTTGCCGCGCGCCGCTCACATCAGACGTCACGCAACGCAAAACGAGTGCGACCGCTCCGTATTCTCACGCGCCGCGGCGCGCCGTGTTCATACACTGTTCAAATTATATACCTAAACGCCTTTAACAACAAAAATGTATCATCACAAGTCTAATGCAAAGTATTGCTCAATTAACTGTGTGTCGAAAGCGACTTGAAAATTTGATTTGATTTTATTTATATTACGAGAGCAACTTGAAAATTTGATTTTTTGTTTGTTGAGATATCTTAACGATTATGGTGTCAAATTAAAGATCTAGTTCAAAAACCATTTTATCTGTTTGAATCATGTAAATCGGTCCACGCGTTTAGGAAATAACTAAGAATCAGTATAGTAAAAATGTAAACAACCAGAATTTTTGTGGTATTTGTTCTACGAGCTCAAATAGTGGGATAGGATACTTATATGATAATTATTTATTATTAGGTACGTGGTCAAGTAGGTAGATAGACGATGAATAAATATTATAGTTGCAGCGGCAAGTCAACAACCCTAGCGCGCCACTCCGCGCCAGACAGTGACAGCGTTATGTGTTAGAAAAGAAAGGGAACGGTTAGGTTAATATCGCATTAGGCACTGAGTGCTTATGCGAGTTGAATTGCACTTTGTTGCTTAGTAGCAAGAGTCGCAAATTCAATAAATTGGTTTGACAAGTGAATTTTCTGTACGTTAGTACTATTCTTTATTCTGTGCCTCTTGGTACTGCAGTTTTGACTACCTACCGCGATGGACAATAGAGTTGTGGAATGGTGGTGGAATTTATATGACACTAGCTGTTTCCCGCGGTTTCACCCACGTCCTGAGGGAACAACTTCGCGTACCCGGTTAATTTATAGCCTAAGTTACTCCTTGGTACATCAGCTATCCGCCAGTGAACGTCCCGTCAAAGTCGGTCCAGCCGTTCCAGAGATTAGCGAGAACAAACAGACAGACAAAAATTGTAAAAATTTCATTTCGATATATTATGTACCGTGTATACTTCCATTGCATTAAATAAAAGTGGTTCTTTTAATATTATAAACAAACACTCCAATTTTATATTATGTATTTATAGATTTACTAGAGGACGCCAGCAGCTACGCTTGCAATTATTTTCAATTTACCCGTTTTGGCCGATCCCGTGGGAATTTCGGGAAATCCCTTCTTAGTGCACCCCTACGCTCCCCAAGGAACATACATGCCAAATTTCAGCCTCTTGCGCCCAATAGTTTCGGCTGTAGCGTGTCTGTCAGTCAGTCAGTAACGCAAGGATTTTATATATTAAGATGTCGTGTCATGTCAAAATGTTAGTAATTCTGAAAATTTAAAATTGCTGCTTCGGGGTGGACGATGACAATGGGCAGATAAGTAGGTATATATCTAGACACCTAAATCATAAACAAGCACACAATGGCTGGATGACACTTTCACACTTAGGTAAGGGTGCGTGATATAAGTACGATCGATCAATATTAAAAAGTTAATCCTAATCGTATCTGACTCGAGCGAATAGATTAAAAAGGCTCTACCTTTAAGGCGATAAAGATTATATTCTAGGTACAAATTATTGGCTTCTAATTGCGTAGAAATTAGCATGAAAACGCTTATAACGTTTCATATCTACTATTGTTTCAAGGGCGTCATTTGTCAAAACACTTCCTCGGACATTGGCATTATACATAAAATATTTCGTTAAAACCAATATCGTTATCGATAGATTAGGGCACATGTAGTCGTTTCTACGCATGAAACACGCTAAGTATGAGTGTGTGGTGTAGTCAGTTCACTCCCATTAGGTAAATAAATTCCTTTTGGAAGTTAAACAGCTCATATCCGTGCCGTGCCTAGTTTTACAATAAGTACACATATATGTTGTGTCAAATTTTATTTATTTTGCATGTAGGGTCGTGTCGCACTGTATGTCGCGCGGAATTGGCTTATCACGGTAAAAAGGATTCTACATAATATGTCCTTCTCCGGCCTACTAATGTCTCCACACACAATAAATCATAACATCGCAGCCTTGTGGCGTAAAAGTAGGGTAACTAAACACACTTTCTCATCTTAATATATAAAATCCTTGCGTTACTGACTGACTGACAGACACGCTACAGCCGAAACTATTGGGCACAGGAAGCTGAAATTTGGCATGCATGTTCCTAGGGAACCGTAGGGGTGCACTAAGAAGGGATTTCCCGAAATTCCCACGGGATCGGCCAAAACGGGTAAATTAAAAAAAAATGCAGGCGTAGCTGCTGGCGTCCTCTAGCTTATCATATAACTACAGGTTCATAATATTAACTAACTTAAAGAAATGGCCAGCTAATTGATAGACTTGCCAATTTTACTGTCACGTGCAGTGACGGATCCAGGATTGTGTCTTAGGAAGAGGCAAATCCTTTTCCTCTATTATCCTATCGAAGGAGGGAGAGGAGTTGGTACTGTTCTAGGAATGTATTATCTGGGGAAACACAAAAATCTTATTTTTGGCGAAAGTAGAGGGTTTTGGCGTTAGATTGAGACTTATACCTCACCCGGATATCTATCTATATATCTATCTATGTATATCCGACGGATAAGCATTTGAGTCATACCTAGATGCTGCTATGTATAATGGCCACATTTCATCGCTTGAGACTCTCCCCTAAACGCGTACTCATTAAAACCACCGCGGTGTCCACTACGGTCCCGTGTTATGGCGGGGCTACGCGAATCGCGGATAGCATACTTTACCGCTACGGCGCCAGGGATTCGGGCCGCCACCGCCACGCCAGCTGGCGAGCCCCGTCAATAGAAGTTTATATGTATAAGCCTGCAGCTGACTGAAACAGACTAGAGAAACTATTTTAGGTACATCAAACACTGAACTTTGTTTCCTTTTCCTTCCAACTACTTATTGTTATCCTTTGCCAGCACATCTCATAATTAAGTAGTAAAGGTTGGCTCATCTGCTCAAGTATTCTTTTCAGGCATGAAACTATACTGACTACAAATTAGATGCTGCCTCGCACCTAATTTTATGATCTGTTCAACTTTTGATCTAGTCGGATAGAGTTAGAAAACTCATCGCTAGGTGCCTTATAGTTGAGACACCCCTGAAGATTGCACAAGAGTAAATAATATTGTACAATACAAATCATTCATTTATAGCAAGCCAAGATATTGGCTATTTACTGTACTAGGGCTGGCGATAATTTACCGAGTGAGTTTATGACATTTAGCGTGATGAACTGTTATTGTATGCGATATTCGTTTGTGCTGATTTGAAAATAGAATTGCATACCTTTAGTCCGTTCACAGTTATTTTACCTCTAGGTGTTAGATTGGCCAACCTGGGCGTTGTGTTGCTATATTTGGTATATAATACTACCGTTTTAAATACATTATTGCTAAAAATGTACTTATTTTTTTATTGCCTAAGCGATAGTATTAAATATTTGGAAGTAATATTTGTAACAAAACCTCTTGATATTGGCATGGCTATATGCATGTACATTTATTTTCTTACGAAATAACTAATTTCCTATGAAGATAAGTAGTTATAATAAAAATGTTTTCTATTTAATATATAAAGGTAAACGCATCATAATTACGCCATTGTGAGGTTCTAATTATAAAATACAAAAACTGCAAATTTAATTTTCATATTTATTTTGAATAAGAATGATGTGGGTGTAATATTACACCTCTGCCTACCCCTGCATGGAAACAGGCGTGAGTCTATAAGAATGATCCATGTGGACTGCCAATGTTATGATGATTCGTAACTGCCGTCATATTCTGTATCAGACTCAGAATTTAATTCTATTATGAACCTGTCCATTTCAGCATCCGTAGACCCATCTGTTTCACGAAGCTTGTCTTCAATGTGGCGCTCATGTTTACATTGTTTTTGTCAGTCTTCTGCAGTGATAGATTGTAAAGCTTATTCAGCTAACTTCACAATGTCGGTTGCCTCTTGTCCTAAATTTTTGCTTGTGACTCGCCTTTTAATGAGACTCCACATAAGTTCAATTGCGTTTAGCTCGCAGTGGTATAGCGGTAATTTAACCACTTTGCGGCCATGAGCTTCAAGCATTTGAATTTTTGAAGCATTTTCACTAATATTGGGTAAAATGTTATGCACGGGAAACCCTATTTTACATTCCTGACATCACAGAGTACAATTCCAACATAATGAAAATAAACACCGACATCTGCCAGAGGTAAAATAACTGTGAACGGACTGTACAGCCGATTTTTTATGTAAGATTCAATGAACTCGTCGGACAAATTAAATATAAAAATCTTGTTCCAATGACCCATCATTCAGATTTCGTGATCGTATTATTTTACACCCATATTTTCGTAAATTGATAAACTTACCGAATGAATGCGTAAAGTAATACAACTTATCTCTCGTTTAGAATCCTTCGAAAGTTTATAAATTTCCTAGGAAATTTAAAAATTTACGGTTTGTGTTATTTTGCGGTGACATATTATAATATATTATAAGTAACACTTTAACTGGTAAATGGTCGTTACTGTAATAATGCTAAACACGTTGTGTAACTTTTAAAGGGATTTTAATTTCCACATTATAACCGTAAATATTTCTGAGATAGAGAGAAGAGCCTATACATAGAGCCGAATAGAGCCCTACAAATTGCTCTATATAGCACTGAAACCTCTTTTTAAATTGGTTTAGCTGTTCCAGTTCTATTGACTAATATAAACTAACTGACTAATTTGCGAAAACAGAGTAATAACGCATCTATAATAATAATCAACATAGTAAACATGTAAATAAAGAAATCAATATACAACATGCAAATTATGTCATAGCGACCTTAGATCTTTTAAAGCAATGAATCACATACTTTCCTCGTCGGACGAATGCGTCCATCTTCGAATTCTAATGTGTTCTGCTTCGGCCAATGCCGTTGGTTGGTATTCTCATGAGACATGCCATACAGATGCAAGGATACGTAACAATACTAACTTATGTCAGTTGTGATCAGTGATCATAGAACGCGGCTACAATTTCAGTCCAGTATTTCTGCTATATACCTAATAGGTTTATAGCTACACATAAAATATAATTGTATGTGTTATCTATTGGACATGTGATCGCCGCTGGTGTAACCCATGCTGAAACCTCGGGGCAAACATAAGGTACCTACTTAATTCACTTTTTTATTTAAATAATTACGCGACTGAGAAATAAATAAGAATCCTTACTTAGATAATAGGGGAAGGTTGCTATGAATGGACTACCTAACTTTACGAAGTCATATCTTAAAAAAATAAGTGATAAAATAAATGCAGTTTATTATTTTTATTCCGTAGGGCCTTTATTTATAATAATCAAACGCACAAACAATTCTGGCTCATTACTTTTGGTATAAACGAAGAAAACTAAATCTTTGGATGTTACCTTCTTTGGACCATCGGCACGTTCATTGAACCACCAGGTTGCCGTCAATGGACTTCGAGAAATTAGTTCTAGAGGTCCAGAACATAACTTATTAGAATTATCAATATGATAAAATTATGGCATACGAGGAGAGACAAACGATATTCATACAATAACGACAAGCAAACAAACTATACTTGGTTATAGTGGACATGTACTTGGGCTTTTTGGTTTACTCCATCTAACCTTCGTTTTAGTGTTGCTTTCGGGACTCCGTTAATTCTACTAGCTTAATTTAAACCAGTTTTTTGTTTTCTCACTGATTCTAGAGCGAGGTCTCATGCTAGTTTCATTTAAAGTAAAGTACTTTCTTTTATATGGCGACATTCTGAAATTATAAATTTATCATATTTTCAAGAGCTTTTCCCATAATTAGTGAAGTACTCGGAGCTTACCTTTTGCCATAATAAAAAAAAAACAATAAAAGACCAGTCCAACGGTGGCACTCTCTTGTGGTCCATTGATAGCAACAAGGTTTTCGTTATGAAAAGTACATCTAAAATAAGTATATGTACAAGGACATGATTAGACAAAATTGAATGACACTCATGGAATCACAATTAAATTATCTAATATTTCATACCAGTGCACACAAACAAATATGAGTAGAATGATAGTTACGTCAGATTGTTCCGAGACATATAAGAAACAAGAGGAGGCCAGCAGCTACTTTTTTTTTTAATTTACCCGTTTTGGCCGATCCCGTGGGAATTTCGGGAAATCCCTTCTTAGTGCACCCCTATGGTCCCCAAGGAACATACATGCCAAATTTCAGCTTCCTGCGCCCAATAGTTTCGGCTGTAGCGTGTCTGTCAGTCAGTCAGTAACGCAAGGATTTTATATATTAAGAAGAAGAAGATAAGATTTTGTCTGCCCCAAACACAACCACACGCGTAACTCCTCTGGGTGCAACTGATCCGGCACGCATCCTTTCGACTAGTTGAGGTATTGGAAATACCTTGGACAGTTTTGGAAATACCTTGGTGGTCCAATGAAAGCGCTAGTCCAATGATCGCAACTGTCCCCTAATATGTGTACAAATTGGGAAAGTTTTTTTGTTATCGACTCGCTCTGTGGAAATGTACCGAAGATATCTTTAATTAATTTGAATTTAATCAACGTTGCTTATTCTGCCACATTAGCCAAACGGAATATCTATTAGATAGGTATATTTTTATCGTTAATCCGAAAAGTAATTTTGTACTTATCTCAGCGATAATGAATGATTTTTAGGGTTCCGTACCTAAAAGGTAAAAAACGGAACCCTATTACTAAGCCTCCGCTGTCTGTCTGTCTGTCCGTCTGTCTGTCACCAGGCTGTATCTCATAAACCGTGATAGCTAGAAAGCTGAAATTTTCACAAATTATATATTTCGGTTGCCACTATAACAACTAAGTACTAAAAATAAAAAATAAAAAATATTAAGGGGGGCTCTCATACAAAAGACGTGTTTTTTTTTTCGTATTTTTTGCTCAAAATTAATAACTGTAACAGGTAGACGCTTTAAATTTTCACAGAATATGTAGTTGTATATTACCTTTCAAAATAAATAATTGAATAAAAAAGAAGTTAATAATAAAGGGGGGTCCCATACAAACAGGTAGAAACTTAAAAAGTATTTAAGTATATATACAACGCACGTGATTTTCTTTTATAGATGGTACGGAACCCTTCGTGCGCGAGTCCGACTCGCACTTGCCCAATTTTTAATTATTGGAATGTTGTTCATATGATGTGGCCTGAAAGAAGATGTCGTGACAAGGATTGAGAAAGGAATGCTGAAATGGTTTGGACACGTGGAGCGAATGAGTGAAGAAAGATTGACGAATGAAATATATATGGTATAGGTGTGTGGGCAAGCCGGTTGCGGCAGACCTCGTAAAAGAGTAATGAATGTAGAGGAAGCGCGTGAGGTATGCAAGGATAGAAGCAAGTGGTATTCTATTGTCTCTGCCTACCCCGACGGGAAAAAGGTGTAAGCATATGACGTATGTTCATATGAATCTCATTTTTGGATTGTAAATAAACAAATAATTAAATTTTATATTATGTATTTGTATTTGATGAGGCAGAACATGCAATTTCACATTTTATGATTTTTGTATCACCATGAATCAATCATAGCTTTGTACAAATGTGGCAAAGCAGATTGCAAAATGACCCAGGTCTATGGCTAGTTACATATAAAAAAATGGCCAAGTGCGAGTCGGACTCGCGCACGAAGGGCTCCGTACGTTCCTATAAAAGAAAATTACGTTTGTTGTATGGGAGCCCCCCTTTAATATTTTCTATATTTCTACTTAATACCTATTTTATTTAGAAAGAAAAAAACACGTTTATTGAATGGGACCCTCCTTAATATTTTTATTTTTAGTATTTGTTGTTATAGCGGCGACGGAAATACATAATTTATGAAAATTTCAGCTTTCTAGCTATCACGGTTTATGAGATACGGCCTGGTGACAGACAGATGGACAGACAGATAGTGCAGGCTTAGTAATAGGGTCCTGTTTTTACCTTTTAGGTACGGAACCCTAAAAAGAAACAACAGTTGAAAGTAATCAATGATAATTGGAAATTTTTCAATTTCATGGCAATTGCATATTTTAGGACTGTTTTTTTACTTTGATCATGTTATTGCTATATCAATAATACGTAAAATAGTAAATTGTTAAAAATACAATTATGGTATTCTGTATGAACGCCATAAACTCATAAGCTACCGAACTGATTTTTCTACGATATTGTAATTCCTGAGGAAGGGTGTATGATTCACGCATGCGTATAAGGGGCGAAGTCTAGTATATAATAAGAAATTATTAATATTTTCTTAAAATTAAATCTTTTATGTAGATATCTTACTTATCTACCTTTTTATGGATAAGAACATTACCTAATTTAACAATTTCTTAGCTGACTGCGCTGATGTGCATGTTTTTCCCCTGTTAGTACTTAACTTATCTTATTTTACAACAATTTTATTATTTGAATAGCTTTTTTCGTTAATATATTATAGAGATAAGTTATGTACAAATATGATGGGTTTCGTACAATAAAAAATACATCAAATTATTTGAAATAGGTACATAAACAATGCCTGAATAACAAGGCTACGAAGCTGATAACCGAGTGGGATAGAGACCGTCCTCATTGCCTAACCTTTTTCTTTACTTTCCATTGCTACATATTCCGTAGAGCATGACAAATATCTTGGGTGTGGCTTAGTCACTGAGTATTGCTCATCCTTAGGGTGGCGTAGATCCGTTGATCGAAAATCGAATGTACCGGCAAAAGAAGATCCTAAGTTTCAAGACGAAGGTCCTAAATCGCTACGAGAATGTTAATGTTTCGAGGACATTATAGAGTTCTCAGTAAGGTTCTCTCAAGCTCAGATTTTCTTCACCGTATTTGCAAGCGATAGTCAACTATTAACACGCACATTACTTCGTGGGTGAAACCGACACACCCTCTGCGTCGTAGCAGAATGTTAGTCATAAGCGCCCCCAATTAATAATTCTTCTTCTTTTAATTTATTCTTCTTCTCATTTGGTACAGTGGTTCCATATCGTTATCCAAATCGCTACAAGTCGCACGTCATAGTGTCATGCTGAATTCAGCTTTCAATAATATTCTCAGGTGCTCGGAATCCGTGGTCTGAGCCAAACAGGCAATTTTATTAAATGTCTTCCATTAAACTCTTTAATTTAACCAGGCATAAAAATTAGGCGCCTTTTCAGAACAAAACTAAGTACATTGCCTAGGAGGCGCTTATCTAATATACGTACAACTAAGTTACGTTGTATTTGTATACCTAAATAATATTCTGTACATTACATATTACTAGTACACAACTAAGTACTTATAAATGGTTGTAATACCTTTATAAGTACGTTTTATTATCTTTGTCCAAATTCCAAGTTGACACGAGATAGCACTATTATCACTGCGAATATGTTTGTATACCCACAATGGCCTACATCTATACTTACAACTATACCTAACATGACTAAACAGCCTAGGATTAGTAGGTAAAACTAAATAGCTAAATACCTATATATACTTATCAGTTTGTAGGAATCAATGTTGGCAAGACTTAAGAATTAGTATTATCAATTTATATTGGGATAGAAACAAAGTGCATTTAACCTCGATTTAGTTATTTGCTTGCGTGGTGACGCACTTGCACTGAAATATTAAGCCTTCTCTACGTCACTCCTACTTCGCGCTTTTAGGCATCCCAAGATTGGTATCGATTATAAGTCCGTGACAAAGACTAACTGCCAACCGGTAACAAAATCGTGCACATTGCGAGTGTGCCTTGATTGCCCCAAGATTGCCCCGTTTTATTTTTAAGAAATATTACAGGCACGCAGGCCAGGTATTCTTTCCGTAACTCATTAACATTGAGGGTAGCGCATATTTTATATCCTACAACTGGCGACTTTTGTAACGAAATTGTACATGGCATGAACTTTATATCAATTTTACAACATATAAACTGAATATGTGCCAAAAATGGCTCGCGCGCCTTGCGGGGAGGGGAATCTTTGCGTATTCTGGAAAATTCCTCAATGCCGTCTATGGAAACCGCGGGAAATGCCGCAAACAGGGAGAATCGGTCGAAAGATTTACGACATTCTAAACCAACAACTCGTCATAACGTCTTTAAATGCGCGATCGGGCCAATTCGACGGTTAGCGTGATGATGGCATTTTTTTTCAATTGCCTGCGCGTGAATTACACACCTAAACCTTCCTCGGACATCACACTATCAATTGGTAAGAAACGTACTAATATCAGTGCAGTAGTTTTTGATGGTATTGGTAAAATAGGGGTTCAAAGTTACTATTAAACTTTTATGTAATTGCTAAGCTAGTATGCTTATATGGCATCTAATTATCTAGCTATTATAATCGATCACTGTCGTCCAGCAGGTGTTAGTGTATTAAAAATAGTAGCTATCATCGGATATCAAGCGAAGATATCTTGTGTAGGTTGTTTAGATATTGCTTTACGTCACTGGCGTGGCTTATCGATGGCTTTCAGCCAGTGCCGTAACTAGCATTGTATACGCCCGCCATGAACTTTAATAACTGCGTCCATGAAAAGTTTCATATGTTATAATACTCCACTCTTGCGACCGTCGAGATCCCTGATTTCCAGAGCCAGATCTACGTTATTTTTACAAATTAGTCACAGTACAAATCTAAGTTGCTGCAGCAGTTATATTTGCGGGTTTGTGGTACATTTGCGGGTTATGGATAACACGTAACACGAGATGATTTTACTAAAAAGGCCTGACCTGGCATGGCATGGCATTACATCATGATAGCGACAAACTTATTTGCACTGGCTTGTGAGACGGAGTTAGAGCCATTGGCTCTACGCAGCCGAGCGGTTCTACTAAATTACCGTTTTTTAATTATATTTTACCCTCGTAAGTAAAATAATTTTTATTGCTATGGCATCTTCCCGTATCTATTGAATCAGTTGAATGTTTTGTTTGAAAACAAGTATGGCTCTAATCGTCCTTCGCAGTATATTTTATTTTATTTTCACTGGATAGTCATTATTACGCATTAATAATAATTAAAGTTTTTTGCATACTTAATTGAGCTAGATCGTGCGAGGGCTATAATTATAACTAAGTATTATAATAAACCGGTTGTCCCATGTTGGGCGCCAATGTCAAAGGTTCTAGGAATGCCCAGTCACGAAAAGCAATGGCAGCGGCAGCGATTTTGATGACCATGGCGCGTTCTACTCTGAAGTAACATCGGCTGCGGTGGAGTAGAGTGCGGCATGTACAACAAAATTGTTGCCACCGCCTCCCGACGCCGGTTTTCGCGATATATTTTAAAAGTTAGTGGGACACACATTTACCTAACTATTTTGGCAGCGTCTATCTTTCAAACTATTGACTTCGAGAAAAATGGTTTTAGAAAGCTTAACGTAATTTTAAAAGACCCACTATCTTTAAACAAATCACATGTAAATGCCAAGACAATTCCATGTATTTGGATGATATTTCTGATAATAAAAGCAATGCTGAAGTTCCGCGGATGCTCATGCTGAAGCCGATATTCTCAACAACCCTGTTTGTAAGCTTACATCTCTGCACAACGCTTGCTTTATATCAACCGATGAATTTCGTTAGTCAGTATTTAGTATTCGGCGAATTGCGCTGCATTCGTTTTAGCGACTGAGTTCACGACCCTTGAAAATGAGCCTGAACTTACGGTTTATTAAACTTCAATTACTTGAAGCTTTATAAACTTGTTAGTGATAGCACTCATAGCGAGACTTGGCTTCCGGATCGTAACAGGTCGGCAAAGTTAAGCAACGCTAGCAAAAGGTTGCCACTTGGATGATGTGACGCGTGTGGCATTTACATCAGAGCCCTACCGTGCTTCGGAGGGCACGTAAAGCTATCGGTCCCGGTTCGTGTTTCAGGACAAGAATCGTTAGGCCTGTCGTGTGTGAAAACTCCGACACCAGAGTTAGCGACACACTCACACGAGAAAGAAAGAAGTGAAGTACCTATTTAGGTAACCTGTCGACTTAATACCTCAGTTTCATAATCTAGCTGAGTGCTACTGATATACTTACCTAAATAAAAATGAGCGTAATATTAATAAAATATGGGTGTAATATTTACACCTCTGCCTACCCCTTCGGGGATACAGGCGTGAGACTATAAATAAATATAATTTTTTTTTTAATGAAAATGGAATTATAATCTTTTTTGAATCTGCTGACTTATTTATTATCTGAGATTATTCTAGTCTTTGATCAACTTTACGTATATCAAATTGACATGATAAATTCTAATAAATTTATCTTTGAATTTATCATGATTTTAACATAACATAACATGAAATAGGCTAAGAAGTACAAAAGGAACGTAACTATTTCTATGTAAGGCTGCTCTACCCCGTGACAAACGAAATTATGTGGCTTATCGGCGCAATAAGTTTAATATTTCTTCATAAGCTAACTTCAGCAGTAGACAGGTACGTAAATACATGGTTAAATATTATCTTGGACCTGCTTATTTCCTTCTACAGCTCCATTTGAACTTGTTGTTTGTTATGTACTTTGCTGGCATTAAAGTAAAACTACCTAGGTAGGTATAGGTACATCATGTCAACCTAGTGACTTCAACTGCTGGACATAGGCCCTCCCAAAGGCTTCCATGCCGATTTATTAGAAAATGTATCTCTCCTAATTAGAATTATCTAGAGTTCTTAAACTATTTTAAATAAATTCGTCGATACTCATATACCTCACTTACAATATAGTCTTTCTGTATTGAGCGCATAGTGTGGAAGTTATTGATGGTAAATATTTAATTATACCTGCTTATGTAAAATGTGTGTCGTGTGTATTTAGAGAGAACCTTGTTGTTGATAGTTTACAGGTAGATACAGCGCAGACTATATTGCGATGGAGCCCAGAATATTATACATATTTATTTATTTTTATATATTTTATTTAATACATAATTTCATGTCAATATTTTAGTCAAAAAGTGTATGTAATGGCCGGCGCCGACTGACGGCACGGCATGCCGCGGGACGCCGCGGCATACTTCGTGACGCCGCGGCATGCCGTGACGTGCCGCGGCATGCCGCGTCATACCGAGGCGTCCAATTGACTGGAATTTAGTATCAATAGCACTTCTTGCTGAATATGAAGAACAACAAATACAAAGTGATATGTCGAAGAGAAAACAATTCTGGATACATTATTTTTGAGAACAAGATTTACTAAAAGTGAATTCAGGAACTTATTTACCTATTGATTACGTCGTGGCACACTGCGGGACGCAGTGGCATGCCGCGGCGTCCCGAAGTATGCCGCGACGTCCAGCGGCATGCCGCGGCGAGCTGCGGTACGATTGTATAGAAACAAAGTAATATGAATCCTAAACTCATTGAAATAAGAATAAAAATTACTTGATCAGTAATAAAATCCTTTGCCATGCCGGGCCATGCCGCGACGTCAGTGCGCTCCGGCCTTAACGCAAAGCAGTGCAAAGGTTACATATTTAAAGGATTTATGAAAGAAGGAGAGTGGGTCCTACCCTACTACTAACGCTACGGTGTAGGTATATTGTAGTAATTATGATTAAATATAAAATGAGACTCCACTGTTTGTAGTTTAGCGGAAAACTTTCATCGTATAAATTTATTTAATCTTAAGTATAATTATAGTAAAAAAGCTTTAATCAACCGTAAGTATACTTATGTCGTAAAATAATGTACTTTTTTGTTTATTTGTGCTACACAGACCGACATAATGTGCACCCCGATAAATTTTCAATTTAACTTGCTATCAGAGCTGTAAAGATAAGGTGTAATGTATGAATAACAAGTAGTGAAATAATATACAGCAGGTACCTAAAATAAACACAAACGCTGACTAGCTATTTCGCCGACAAGTCATGAATTAATACGATGCAACACTCCTCGAATATATCAATAGATTTGGTTTTCTACCCTTGTTAGTAAATGTTTATATTTGTTATTATCTTAACAAAGATTAAATATCGATACCATTAGGTAGTTTGTTCAAATTTAAGTATTCTTAATTCACAAATTATCGCATTCTCGTTCTTGGATATCCGTCAAAAATGCAGACACTAATTGTAAATTCCATGTTTTAGAACGTCACTGAAAAAGAAAATAAACCAATCGAAAACGAATTACCGTTACATCGAAAAAGCTTTAGGTTGATATACTTACTCGTATTATAAAATCGTACTGTACAACTTTCCACGAATAGTAAGTAGGTAACATCATTTTCGAGTTCACGTAAGAGACCCACAACACACTCTTATTATCACCAGTTCATCTTATAACAAATAACGTAAATGATAGTATGTATTAATGTACCAAGTATAATATATTTACAAGTCAATGATTTACTGCAGATAAGGTTAAAATCGATACTAAACTATTGATCGTGTTGACATTATTAAAGACCATGACACGTTAGACATAACCTACCTTATTACAAAACATGAACTAAAAATAAATCGAGGTTTACTCCTAAGTTTTACCGCGTAAAATTGATCATACGTGCACAATTAACACTTTTTTGTAAAACTATTGCCACTTAAATTCGTTCTAACAAATATCAAATTAAAATAAATAACTACTTTCGTCAAAAAGTCCTTTTAAAAATTCTCCATCGATACCTAAACCTGGTTTTATATTTAAACCATGTTTTGTAATAAGGCCCAATAAGTTTTGAATATTCATCAGAAGTGGAATTACCTACCACCTGGTATTGGTTGATATAAGCAAGGTCATTTTTTTACAAAACAATGATGATTATTCAATAATACTGTATTTTCCAGCCATAGCGTTGGATAATCCGTCATGCTGAAGAAATGCCTCGAATGAAGGTGTCTCGTATGCGTAGGTACTACCTACTGGCTTATCCTTTTATTAGATCGGGCGTTCAAGCAACCTGAACAAATGATTCGGCACGCGACTATAATGTAGTCCTAAGACTACAGAACAAGAAATCTGTGATGTAGTCATACGGTTTATTATTACTGCTATGATAATGGATAAAACCTAGCTATGGATGTCAGTCGCTTGTTTTGTTTTTCGTGTGAGTGTGTGGCCAACTCTAGTGTCGGAGTTTTTCAGACCGCTCGAAGGCCTCCGACGTGGCCTAACGACTCTTATCCTAAGACAAGAACCGGGACCGACAGCTTTACGTGCCCTCCGAAGCACGGCAGCGCTCAGATGTAAATGCCACACTTGGTCACCCATCCAAGTGGCGACCTGTGCAAACGTTGCTTTACTTTGCCGATCTGTTACGAACGACAAGCTAAGTCTCGCTATGAGCGCTACAGTCGTCGCGATAACCGGCATGAGGCTCACCAGCCAACATAGAGGCTTGTATGCGCAAGTGCCTACGGTAGCTTTCATAGCTGTCATTAACAAAACTGATCAGCAATGCGTGATTATTCTGAGCATTGTAACTAGACTTTCGTGTACATTCTTTGACGTGTGTTTTTGTGTGAATCGCTAGTGTGAGCGCAGTTTTATTGGCAGCCTACCCTAGTAACCCTCTTACATGGAGTCGCTCTTGACAAATGGTCGATTTATAACATATCGAATTAGGTAGTTAAAGGCTAATAACGAACATAACAATGACCACTTTTATCTATCGCAGTCATATTAAGTTTCGGTGATTTTTAAATATTAACAAACAAGCTTATCAGTATGATTACAACTTGTACAAATTGTTCGCAGGGTACAAACACGATGAAGTTTCAGCCGGGTCGGTGTTCTGGGGCATGGACGAAGTTCAAGCTTTTGATGTGGAAGAACTTCCTTCAACAATGGAGACATCGCATACAGACCGTGGTGGAGCTGCTCCTGCCTGTCATCACCATCACCTTGGTGCTCATACTGCGGTGGCAGATAGAGCCCTCGAATATAGACACAATTACCTATCCACCTATACCTGCACAGACTCTCAACTATTCCAGAAGGGTTTTGTAAGTTCAATAATCAACTTATAGCTGCGATAGTTATTAGGAAACGTCAAAGAAGCTGTCAAAGGGCGTTGGAAAACTTACCAATTAACCAATTAATTGTTATACAGTTTGCTACACATAAGTGTTTAATGTCACTTCTTCAATTCCATTTGAAGTTGCCTAAGATTGTTTTCGGAGTTGTTAATGTAAATAAATCTAACGGTCAGGTAAAAGCGTATATATTATTCTGGATCATAACCTGAACCTAGGATCATGTTGATGATGACTTCATCTACACTAATATTATAAAGAGGAAAAATTTGTATTTTTGTTTGTTTATTTGTTTGTAATGGATAAACTCAAAAACTACTGGACCGATTTTAATAATTCTTTCACCACCAGGAAGCTACATTATCGGCGAGTAACATAGGCTATATTTTATTTTAGAAAAAATAGGGGTCCGTAAGATATTTGGGTTTTTCGGGTACGCGAAGTAGTTCCCTCAGGACGCGTGTGAAACAGCGGGAAACGGCTAGTATTATATGTATTTACATCGATCAAAATAAACCTAATGCAGTCAACACATTCTAAAAATCAAGTACCGCGTAGAATAAGTCAACATATATACCTACATAATATGTGGACTGTAGACGTAACAAGATGCTACGGCGTGTTATTTTAAAAGCGAATCAATGTTTAATTTCCCTCATACGATTAGGCTCAGTGTTTCACCGTTTGTAGTAAACTTATCGCGCTGGACTTGTTGACGGGTTTTGTAGTAAACTAAAAGAAACCATTTATTATAGTTTCGCCATTGCCGTCCGCGGTTTTAGGCGGAAACTCAAATCACTAGCGAGCTGAAATTTAGCATAGTTTTACATTGTAACTACGCGGACAAATCTGTACCTACAATAATATTTTGAAAAGTTTTGATTTAAGGGTAACTTCTATACACGTAAATATAAAATATGTTTTTTTAACGTTAAAAAGGGCTTTAAAAAAACATGTACACAGTGTTTTATGCATAGATCCGTTTGCGAAATATTTTGCAAAATCTATTAATAATAAAGTGATCTTCATAACGAAGTAGATCAAACAGCTTAATACTTCTGAAATTCCAACTTCTTCTGATCTTCTTCAGAATTAGCTTCGATTTTGAATCCAAAATACGCATTTGTAATTCATTGTTCAACACTAACAAAGCATTATTTACCTACCAAAAAAGTAATCATAAATGACGCCTACCATATCGTAATCTTTCTTATTTTAGTATCGATATTATGTTTGTTCTGTTATATCTATAATAATATATTTGTTTAGGAGTTATCTTAAAACACGTGCGATATTGGCATTCACGTGCAACTCACGATTTTAAATAGGTAATTCCTTCAACGTCATGTTCATTAATGCAGGACTTAATGCTCGCTACTATTAAATCTCTTTTTATACGTTTTCTATGATGTAGCGAAATGTGTAATCGAAAACTACTTGAAGGTTACCTACCACAACTTATCAGGTCATTTCGTATATTACAAAGATTTAATGCCTTAAAATCAACCAACTTCAGATCAAAGGATATATACCCAAGTAATCAAAAGTATGCATAGGGTTCCCACCAAGAACTTAGGGTCCCAAGCCAACCTCACCTGCACGTGGTGCACCTGCCGATCAACGGACGAGGCTCTGGCAAACAAAATATCCCGTGAAGCGGCAATAGGCTCGCCACCTATTACGTGGGATCAAAACACTGGCGAAAAGTGGGCGATTAATATGCCTCTGCCTACCCCTTCGGGGAAACAGGCGTGAGTCTATGTATGTAATCAAAAGTTAAAGACCTCTTTAGCGTAATAACAACGATATCACCTCGGTAGAAGCATGCGGTCGTGAATAGTCGTGATAGATCATAAATTACTTAGATAACAGGATAATATAGAAGGGTGACTAATCTTATTTACCATAGCGTGCTGACTCGTGACTCACTCAAACTGAAATTTCAGTACTTATTATCAGTCCTTAGTTATTAAAATTCAATCTCCGCCTACTTTGCAATTCAATACCTATCTATCATAATAGTATGTAATTTTAATGTAGCAGACAGAATTTTTATGTTGCTTAAAGATATAGGAATGAATACTACGATAAAACTTGTAAGTTTATAGGTAGTCCGAATAGCTACTGATCCAACACAGGAATCCTTTCGTCGCTGGCTCATAATTTGCTTAGGAGATTACAAGCTTTGTTTGTCTCATATCGTATAATGTGGACAGTGGATTCTTATTTCAGATTATTGTTGTAATCTTACTATGACTTTTCTGAATTTACTAATACATGAGTTAAAATTATCATAAGTAATTTTCTTTTCAGATCGGGAATGAATGCTTCCCGGTTGGCAATAGCATATTCTCCGACCAGTCCGGTCTTAGAAGAGGTAGTAAGATCGGCGGTTACTAATTTACTGTTAAATAATTGGAGAGATTTATTAACCGACATTATAGATATCCTGCCAGACTTTCCTGGTATCACCATACCACCGGATTTAGACCTTGATACGATTGATCCAATAATTATAGAAGGGGTTATAAGGGGTGCCATTCGAGTGCAAGCATATGAAAGTAGTCAAGATTTAAGAGGACTGTATATTCTGGAAGAAACAACTCGTGAAGTTATCGCTGCCGTGCAATTCGACGATGATCTTCGTGGTTGGTATTCCGCTGTATTCCGCTAATTATTTTCTATAGTACTAGAGTGGCAAAAGTGCCAACGATCGCCTCAAGGGAAGCGGGTCACTGTAGCCCATAAGTGCCAGTAATTGATGGATTGGTTACAAGTGGTTACAAGGGTGCCATGTTATTGATACAGTCAATTACCTACTTAAAATATACGACATCTGATGATCTGTTCAGTGCTTTAAGTTACAATTTACCTTATCTTCTTATATGATTTACGAGTAAAGTATCAACAGGAATATAATATATCGTTAGCTACGGTATGACACAAGATACTTGGTTTGTTATTAAAGCTAATCTTTTAAGGATTTGTGGCATTTGCTTCATTATCTTTAATCATCACGGGTTCTGTCTAGGACAATAGTTATTTGTTATCGAATTTCATTACACATTTTATGTATTTTCTAGGCGCAACGCAGTTACCACTGAACCTATCTTACGCTCTACGTTTCCCCGAAAGACCACGATTGAATTCATTATTTAATAGTGGTGGACGGACTTGGCGAACTGACGCAATTTTCCCCGCCTTTGAGGCACCAGGCCCCCGATATCCGTGGTCGTGGGAAGGAGGCTGGGACCCAGGTACCAAAAACATATAACTACTATATTTCTGCTAAAAATACTACTGACGCATTAGGAATAAGCACAGCAGCGATAGCTGAGTGGAGAGACCGACAGACTGCTACGCAACGGGTCTCGGGTTCGAATCCACGGCACGCGCCAATGACTTTTCGGAGTTATGTGCGTATTCAATTGATAATTATCGCTCGCTAATCAGTGAAGGAAAACATCGTGAGGAAACCTGCATGTTTGAGAGTTCTCCATAATGTTCTACACAGACATGTGAAGTCTGCCACTTGGCCAGCGTGGTGGACTATGGCCTTACCCTTCTCATAGTGAGAAGAGCCCTGTGCCCAGCAGTGGGTTAAAGGGCTGATGATGATGATTAGGAATAAATTATTTGCAACGGGCGATCTAACAAACTTCAAAAACTTCAATTCATCGAACGGATACAAAGAACACTCAGGCTTGATACAACAATTAAATGGATCATACAAAAATCTGGTGATCGAATCTATAGCACTCGGCGCAGCTATGAGCTAACTGCTTAAAACCCTAGAACGGATGAATCGACTGCACGAAGTGAAGTCTAAATGAAGTGTATAAAATTTGTAACAATAATTCTAAAATATTGTCTGCAGGTTACGTGAACGAGATGTTCATAGCATTACAACAAGTGATATCCACTGAACTTGTATCGAGGGTGACAGGATTAGACCTGAAGTCGTTCCAGGTGAACATCCAGAGGTATCCTCATCCACCCTACGTGCAGGACTATGCAATCAACGTGCTCCTAATGTTGTTCCCGATGTTCGCCATGTTGAGTTTCAGTTACACAGCCATTAATATTGTCAGAGCTGTTACTGTGGAAAAAGAATTACAACTGAAGGTATGTTTTTGTAGTATTTTTACAATAGTACCTAATTGTTTTATGTCAATAAATTATGTTAGTAAAACTAGCGTTGCATAGACCAAACAAGACAATAACAATATTATTTGATTAGGAGGAAAATAAAATGAGAATTTCTGTAGCATAGGTATGTTTTCACCTAATCGTTGCGAAAACTTTTACTAGATAAAAGGTAGCATTGACGTTAACTTTAAGTTTAATTTCAGGAAACTATGAAAATAATGGGCTTGCCAACTTGGTTACACTGGACAGCATGGTTTTGCAAGCAGTTTCTTTTTCAACTAATCGCAGCTATATTAATAGTTGTGCTATTGAAGGTAAGAAGACAAGCAATAGTCATTTATTTAATTTATTAAATGTCTTTTGAATTTGTACTTAAAAGGAATTTATTTCTAGGTAAATTGGTTTACTAACGAAGATGGTTTCAGTGAATACGCCGTTTTTACTAATACGCCTTGGACTGTTTTGTTTTTCTTTATAGTATTGTATTTAACATGCATGATATTTTTTTCTTTCATGTTAAGTGCATTCTTCTCAAAAGGTACGTTACTTTTTAATAAATTGTATTTATATTTACTTAAAAATATTTAGTAAATTAAAATGATTTTTGCTGTAGGAAGTACGGCGGCGTTGTTTAGTGGCCTCATCTGGTTCTTATCATACATCCCTGCATTCCTATTAGCCATGGATATACAAATTTCTACTAGCGTGCAGATCCTTACTTGTCTAAGTATCAATTCAGCGATGGCCTATGGATTTCAACTAATGCTGGGAAGAGAAAGTACAGGAGGTAAATATTACTTTTTATCTGACCACAAATATGGCCAATGTCGCAGGAATAAGTAACTGTTATTTGTTCAGTTAAGTTGATTCAATTACGAGTGATTCAATTACGTATGTAATCTAACATCTTGGCTAGGTTAGGTACTATAATTTGTAAGATAACGAAGCGCGTGTGGGGGTAATTGTTGACCATATAACACTGGAGCGTGGGAGACTAATTTCTTGCATAGCGACTGTGACATAAGTGCTAAATTGCTAAATCTATTGTCCCAATTAGGTCTGCAGTGGGGCGAGTTCATGTCGTCACCGACCACGGAGACGTCTCGCTTCGTCTTCGGTCACGTGGTTATCATGCTGTGCGTCAACTGCGTGGTGTATATGCTGATCACTCTCTACTTCGAGCAAGTGCTCCCGGGGCCATTCGGTGCGCCCAAGCCCTGGTACTTCCCCTTCAGAATACGATTTTGGTGTCCCGCTAGAAAAACTGGTGATTATCAATTTCAAAAATGCTATACGCTGGTTTTGGAAATGAAATAGTTCTAATTGGGGTTTTTGTTTACAGCCCCTACTTACATCGCTAATGATGACAATAATGACGATATTATTAAAGAGAAGGATCCTAAACATCATGCTGTTGGAGTGAAAATTAATGTAAGTGAAATTTAATTAGGTACAACCTTCTTTTAGAATAATTATAAACATTTTAAACATACACAGCTTCGCACTGGCAGTAATTCATTACACCGTGCAGTAATAATTGATTTCATAGTTAATATTGCTCTTATATTTTCCAGAATTTAACCAAAGTGTACGGGAATAATGTCGCTGTCAACCATTTGACCATGAACATCTATGACGACCAGATAACTGTCCTTCTGGGTCACAACGGTGCAGGAAAATCTACTACCATATCTATGTTGACAGGTGCGTATCTCTTACTAATAAAATGAAATTAAGAAAATTATATTATATAAAGCAACACAAAGCAAGCACAAAAGTAGTTTCCTTTTATCAATGCGGACGTCTTGAATGCCATCGGGATAACGCAAACAATGATGATGACATTTTTTTTGTGTTTAGGTAACTTGGAAGCAACTCATGGTTCAGTGAACATAGCGGGGTATGACATGAGTACACAGGCATCTGCAGCCAGATCTTATATCGGACTATGTCCGCAGCATAACGTACTATTCAACGAACTAACTGTTAGGGAGCATTTGGAGTTCTTTGCGAGATTGAAAGGACTTACTGGCGGTGAACTTCAAACTGACATAGAAACACTTATTGAAAAACTAGAACTTCAGGAAAAAGTAAGTATTTAGAGACTTGATAGTTAAAAAATAAGTAGTTTTGTTTGCCACTTACTACATGTAATATTTTATTCTGCAGCGTGATTTCATCTCAAAAGGCCTCTCTGGTGGTCAGAAGCGTCGTCTCTGTGTTGGTATTGCGCTTAGTGGAGCAGCAAAAGTGGTGCTTCTGGATGAACCAACGTCTGGTATGGACCCAGCTTCCAGACGCGGGCTGTGGGATTTATTGCAGAAAGAGAAAAAAGGTAGGCTGTTGGATTTCTGAAAGGCTCGGCATAGAGCTTGTGCATTTAATTCAATATTTTCTCTTTTTAAAAGTTATGTAACTGGCTAATGAAGTAATTGCTTAAACATTAAATATATTTTTATTTGTTTAATTAGGACGTTCAATGATCCTGACGACCCACTTCATGGACGAGGCCGATATTCTCGGCGACCGAGTGGCCATAATGGCGCATGGTAAACTGCAATGTGTGGGCTCTCCGTATTTCCTTAAACGTCACTACGGAGTGGGCTACACTCTCGTTGTTGTGAAGGACGATGACTTTGATTATGATCGGTGCACTAGTCTTATCAACGAACACATTCCTGGCACTGTCGTCAAGGAAGATCGCGGTAAGATTAACTACTTAAATAATCTTGCTTAGGTACTCTATGAATACTATGGGCTCTATCACAATGCAACATTTTTCGTTTCAGGCTCTGAAATAACTTATAGTTTGACAAAAGAGTATTCACATGTCTTTGAGGAGATGCTGAACAAACTAGAAAATAATATATCAGACATTAAATTCAAGAACTATGGTTTAGTAGCTACGACACTAGAAGACGTTTTTATGTCGTAAGTGAACGTAGATTTATGATTGATTATATGTATATTACTAGAGGAAGCCAGCAGCTACGCCTGCATTTTTTTTAAATTTAGCCGGTTTGGCCGATCCCGTGGGAATTTCGGGAAATCCCTTCTTAGTGCATCCCTACGGTCCCCAAGGAACATACATGCCAAATTTTAGCTTCCTGCGCCCAATAGTTTCGGCTGTAGCGTGTCTGTCAGTCAGTCAGTAACGCAAGGATTTTATATATTAACCCATTCCCAGTCCCATGAGCCACATGTGGCTCATAACAATTGAATTTCTATTGTGTCTGGCGTCGGACAGTGAAAGTGTTAAGATTATTATATTAGGTAGTAGAGCCTTGCTGATTTAAGCATGAATGGGCCGGCTCGACCGGGGAAGTACTACCCTCTCACAGAAAATCGACATAAAGTAACAGTACTTAAACTGTTGCGTTTCGTTCGGTGAGTGAGAGTGCCGGAGGCCCTATGCTCTATTCCTTCTCCCTCATCCCACTCCTCATCCTATCCCTTTTCCCATCCCCAAGGGGCGGTAACGCACTTGTGACTCCTGTGATGTTGCTTGTGTCTATGGGCGGCGGTAATTGCTTACCATCAGGCGATCCGTCTGCTCGTTTGCTGCCTATTAAAATAATAAAAAAAACGATTGTTTTTATAGTGTTGGATCAGACATGGCACCCGTTAATTCGAGTTCTGACGCGGACGATGCTGCCACCACTGCAACAGATTCTACTTCAGACGATATATTCAAAAATGAAATTGATTCATCTTTGGAACAATGTGAGTATAACGAATGTTCTATGCTAACTATAAAACAGCCTTAATTTAGATGACGAAAACAAAATGTATACATAGTTAAAGCATTAATCAAACTGATTTGTAGCGCCTGTCATAAATTTATCAGTCTACACATAGGTTGAATAGATACGCAACTGCGACGAGAATTTTTAGAAGTATTATACGGTATGCCTACCCAATTTCTAAAAGTGTCTTATTACGATCCTGAATTCCAATTATACATTCACAAAATACGTTTATTTATTTATCTATAGACTCACGCCTGTGTCCCCGAAGGGGTAGGCAGAGGTGTAATATTACACCCACATTTTGCCATGAATTTTTAGGTCCCACGTAATAGGTGAGCCTATTGCCGTACCGGGCACATTACCAGACTCCGTGCTCTACTGAGAATTTTCTAACGGAAAAACCCAATAAAACTTTGCCCGACCCTGGAATCGAACCCGAGACCGCTGCGCGATCCCACGCGCACATTTATGCCGCGAGACCAAAGAGGCAGAACATTATTTTTATAAAATCGATAAGTGCCATAAAATGCATTTAAATGGAGTATTTAATATTTCACGATTGAGACGGAAACGAAGCTCGTCATATTGATGACGACATACAGTCAAGGCGTCAGTTTATACTTTAGTTTAGTCATAATAACATTATCATGACAGGTGCTGTTTCAATTAATTCTAAATACAGATAAAATATTGAAATCTGGGTAGGAATTTAAAGCTGATTTTTATTATTTTATGGACTAAAGGTACATAACATTTTCTGATTGCTTATTACTTAAGCTATCTAAATCATAGAACATTTCAGATTATTCTCTTAAGGCGAGGTTGCAGTACTTTTTAAGATTTTTGAACGTCTGAAAGTCCCATGAACTATGATATTTTTAATGAATAAAAATTAAAGTATAAAAGTTGAACATATCTTCTAGTAAATCGTAAAGATAGAAACACGATTTGGAATGATTGGTTTGATAAAAAAAATGTCAAACATGGCACTAAATCACAATTTTAAACGTGTACGGCTTAGAGATTCCATAATGAATTTATATGAAAGTATTATCAATAGAAACAGCTCTTTATTTAAAATAAATGGTAAAAACAGATTTCGTAATTTCGTTATCATTTTTCTCCAAGAAAAAAAATAGTCAAAATGTTGGCATTATATCGCTCGCCGGCCGTTCATCAGTGCCTGTCTAGGCGTGATTGAGGGCGGACGTACGTCGTTGCTCCGCAAAATCCCCCTCCACCCCCGCATGTACGTTTTCGCAAAAGTACAAAGTAATTCGTATTCCAAACTCAATCGTTCGAACCATAGACATACTAGTAAGAAACCGTAGACAGGTTACTGACAAGGTAACATGACGGAGCTTACGAGTGGCACGCATCGCGAAAAGCGTACGCACACTAATATAAATATGTCAAAACGACACACTAAGAATTGGATAATAAGTGTAAGTGAAATAGCACATCTAATCGCAAGCGCGAAATAGAGATAAACATATCATACTCTCTGGACCGAAGCGCATTGTGACATCATGCTGACCGTTTCACAAACAATAATTTGACTCAGATGCGACATGATCACTTTGTCTGTCTTGAGTAAATTCAATTCGCCTCAAAGTAAATTTGATTAATTCATTTAAGGTAGGGAAATAAAAAGTCAATGTGATTTATTTATAACATTTATTAAAAAAGTACATTTCATTCAATGGAAACCTAAAACAGTACGTTAATATAAAAACTGTGCGCTGCGGACCCACCGTAGCCCTGGCAATACCCCTGGGGGTATGGTGGGTCTTTTAAAGCTTAACCGTACTCCTGGCTGAAATGCTCGTAGTTAGGGCATGTCGGTATTAGACTTTTTTACAATACCGGTATTTTTTCAGTATTCATTTTTTCAAAACCGGTATACCGGTATTTCGGTATTATTTCGGTATTTAACGTTTATCATTAGTTGAGAAAAAAAACCTAGTCTTGCGAAATTTATAATGCTACTGCTACACCTGCGTTAGCGTTAACGTTAATGGCAATGGCCAATAACGCGTTAGTTAACGCGTCAAAAAATTCGCATTAGAAATTTGTATTTTAACGCGTTAAAACGTTGGCCACATCTACGTAGCGCCTAAATTAACGCGCTAATTAACGCGTTAAGACGCAGGTGTAGCAGGAGCATAACAAAAACACAAATGTACTTAAAGTTCTATGTATTAAAAATAAATAAAAACAAAGAAATTAACAATTGTTCATGAATCAGCCCGTTTATCTCCTTGGAGATCACTTATAATTTTTGTTTTAATAACATTAATAAAACAGCGTAAAACAGTACTTAAATGTTTTTGTTAAACATGCGAAATCAACAAGCATTTTCAAAATTTAATTTCTTATTCTACTCAGTAAATCTTTTGAGATCAATAATAATTAAAGTAGTTACTTATCACAAACTACAAAACACATTTCCTTATAAAAACAAGCAAATAAAAAAGTTTAAAACAAGTGCAATATTAATCTCTTTCTTGTTGCTGCAAAATTGTTCGAAGAAAACATATAGCGTCTAAAGTATTATCATTCAGCGAAGATCTTATTTTATTGCAGACGTAATTCGCAGCTGAAAACGCTCTCTCGGATTCGACACTCGTAGGACGAATAGTCATAAGATGATTGTAAACTTCTTCCCAGAAACGTCCTCTATTTCCGCCATTTTCATACAGTGTCATTTCGATGCGTAAAAGAGTAAAAAAAGAGTCGTCATCATCAGTAAAGGCCTATTCAAACCTGAGCGTTATTCGCTGCCGCTGTGGGTAGAGGTACATACCGCGCGGGTTTCGCTCAGGTATTTAGTATCAAGTACCGCGGCTAGAGCGACCTGAGCGATATTCGCTGCCGCTGTGGGTAGAGGTACATACCGCGCGGGTTTCGCTCAGGTATTTGGTATCAAGTACCGCGTCTAGAGCGACCTAAATTTCTTACCTCTCTGAGCGAAACTCGACTACCGCGCGTTATGCTACCCAAAAGGATAGCGAATACCGCTTAGGTCTGAACAGTAATATTACCGCATACCCACTGGGTTTTCTCTGCCGCAGACGGTAGCGAATACCGCTTAGGTCTGAACAGGTCTTTAAACTTCTTGACGAACATTTCTCTTTCGGGGACGTCTCGATAACTTTATTTAATTCTCGTTCGATTGAAGTTGCACTGACACCTTCTTTATTGCAACTAGTATTAACACTACTTATATCTGTTATTATTGCTAATTGATCGGACTGGTTTGAGTGAAAACGCTTAATTAGTCGAATTGAAATCATTTCATCACCGCTCATTTTACAATTCAGTCCATCTGCCAAAGTGGACTTCTGGTCATCAAAATATACTTCAGGGTTCTGGAGATATTGTAGAATAGATGCCAAAGGGGTACGTCTTTGTAATATGCATCTACGCAAAGATTCTGCGTAGTTGCGTTGAAAGGGTCGTATTTTGAGTTTCTAATTTTTTCGTCATGAATTTCAACGCTGCATTCTACAGTTAAGTTAATTATAGTGAGGCTACGTTGAACACCCTCAAGCAGTAAAAGTTTTTCTGCCGAAAATAAAATATTTGACTCAATATCAATGAGCGCTTTGAAAACACATGACTTAAGACGGTTAAACCTTTCTATCATGTCCGCCATGCTAGACCAGCGCGTTTTGTAGTCTAATTTTAAAGCAAATTCTTTGTTTTCTTATTGTTTGATATATTTTTGTATGAAATCATTGTTTGTAGGGGACTTTGCAAATAATTTCGCTACTGCTCGAAGTTTATTGATAACGTCTTTGTAACGGGGATTAATTGAGTAAGTGCGTGTCGGAGACTTACCACATTAAACTGTCAATCCTTCTGCATCTTCTGTATTCTCAACAAACATCTCCAATCAATCTCATGTCATTCGCGCTTCGGTGCGGCGGCGTTGCTAGATGTTTTATTTTCTTGGCATTAAAATTTATTTGGGTGCATAGGGTTCCCACCAAGAACTTAGGGTCCCAAGCCAACCTCACCTGCAAGTGGTGCACCTGCCGATCAACGGACGAGGCTCTGGCAAACAAAATATCCCGATAAGCGGCAATAGGCTCGCCACCTATTACGTGGGATCAATACACTGGCGAAAATTGGGCGTTTAATATGCCTCTGCCTACCCCTTCGGGGAAACAGGCGTGAGTCTATGTATGTATGTATGTAAAATTTATTTATATTAAATACCGAAATACCGGTTTTGGCGATTTGAATACCGGTATCCACAACTTATAAAAACAGCCCGGTATCCCGTTTTTTCGGTAATACCGAATACCGGTATTCATGCCCTACTCGTAGTGTTATACCAACGTGCTACGTGGACATTAAACTGAACAGTGTTATCTCTCGTATGATAATGATTTACTACTTACGTTTTTGTATTTTTAGACAAGCGAAGACAAGCGCTAGTACGATGATATAGTGCAACAAGGAGATAAATTAGAGAATAAAACGTTTAGGTATTACTGCTAATGGTTATAATGCTTTGTATATTATAGGTATAATCTGTGGTACTGTTGAAGATCCTTCATCATCATCATCCTTGCGCTGTCGAATCATTCCCACTAGTTCTATTGAACAGTTCTATGATAGAACTAGTGATACTTTTTTTCCCACTAGTTCTATTAGCACAACTTGATGAGAAGAATAGAACTAATGGGAAACAGTTATAGGAAATTTACCACTAGTTCTATGTATGTTTTACAAGGGTAGTGTCACAACATCACGCTCACAAATCCGAATAAATATGTATTTATAAAAATGTTTTAAACGAATGAACGTCTACAAACAGTGGCGGCGCTAGACCACAAGTGGACGTCGGCGACATCAAGTCGCGAGGCCCATTGACATATATTCTTTGTACATAATTATATATTGATAGCGAGGCCCCTTTTACTTCGCATTAAAAAAGCCGTTAAATTAAGTGAGCCATATAATGAAAAAAATACAATACAAACATTTTCACCCAGTAAACACAGCATCGGCACAAGAACCGACCGACGCATGACCACGGCCACTACTACTGAGAAAAGTTTAATTCCTAATCATTCATTCCTTCCTGCCACAACCCATTCAATCCCTCAGCCGCTGCAAGGACGCCAGCCGATGGCCTGGAGGTAAGGGCTAGTTGATATGGAAAATGAGAAATGCTCGCCCTTGGCAACGCCCATGCACAGTACAGATATCGGTGGGTGTGAATAAGCTCAGTCGGTTGAAACTTTCATTTAATAGTGTTGCAAGACAGACAATTCTGTATAGGTACCCGTAAAGTAGTACTCACTTCTGTTACGCAAGTGTTACTGAAGTGAGTAGTGTCTTAGTAAAAATAATAAAAGTCATTATGATCTGCTTAGATTTATTCCAAAGTTTTCGGGGTCGGCTTCCTAAGCCAGTATGATTGGCGAAATGAAAATAGGTAACTTGTAAAACTATTTTGCGAGGCCCCCTCAGGCGCGAGGCCGTCGGCGGTCGCCGACGTCGCCGACGCCTAGCGCCGCCACTGTCTACAAAACAATTGAACGTCTACAAAACAAATGAACGTGTACAAAACAAATGAACGTCTACAAAACAAATGACTACCAGAAAGTGATCAGCTATCGATAGTGATTGCAAAAGACAGGTGCATGCGATTTTCGACCTTATTGACAATTCATGACAAACTTTTTTTTTTTTTGTTTTTTCTCGCTTTCTGGCAATATTAGGGTAATAAAATTATAAATTCTGACTAATGTCAATTAGGTTGAAAATCGCATGCACCTGTTTTCTGCAATCACTATCGATAGCTGATCACTTTCTGTAAGTCATTTGTTTTGTAGACGTTCATTTGTTTTGTAGGCATTCATTTGTTTTATAGACGTTCATTTGTTTTACACATTAAACAAATCAACGTCTACAAAACATATTTATTCGGATATATGAGCACGATGACGTGACACTACGGATCATTCCCAGTTCTATTGAATACCATTGTAAAAACATACATAGAACTAGACTGGGACATTTCCTATTACTTATCCCATTAGTTCTGTTCTCCTCATCAAGTTGTGCTAATAGAATTAGGACAGTTCTATCATAGAATTGTTCAATACTACTACTATACTGGGAATGATCCCACAAAATAGTAGAACTTGAAATTAACAAACTGAAATTAATAAACTAATTACACAACAATATTATCTGGGAGTACGGTTAAGCTTTGAAAGACCCACCATACCCCCAGGGGTACTGCCAGGGGTACGGTGGGTCGGCAGCGAAAACTGTGCAGTACAATCTACTTAGTTGTTTAATACTAAAAGGAGAAAAACAAGAACAAGTGAATGGACTTTGATCATCCGTCAATGTTTGTAACTTACGTATGATTTTGTATTTCTATAATAATAATATATTGTGTTGATTCAGCCTCAAATCACTTTTATTACTTGACAAAAACACACACCAGTATTTTATTATTACGAATGTCCCATCTGCATACTTTGTTTTTTAGTCTTTGAACACGCACAATACTGCTTCTCTTTTACTCTCGTTAAATGCCAATTTTTTTATTCACTCTATTATTTGTGGTACTGAATTTATTAAAAATTGTAAATAAAACGTTGTAATATTGTAATACTCATGAATGAGAAGTGATTCCATAACTCTTAGTCATTTTCCTACTACAGTTTAACTACTTTAGCAAAATCTCATTACACACGACGGCATTTTCAAATGTAACGTACACACACGCGAGTAAAAGAGCGAGCGCTTCCAACCGCAGCGCGTACGCGACTAAAGCCAAATGAGCCATTTAGAAAAAAAATGTTTGTCATGAATTTGTCAGTTTTTAATGTGCCACTTTTGAAGTTCGCATAACTCATCTACGGTTTTTTTACGCTGCGCTGTGGCACACGCACACACGAAACCCCCACTCCCCTCCCCCCGCTCACTCGCTGACGCCACCGCCGTGTTTTTGTTTTTGCGGGGGGTGAGGTCGAGCTACGCACTGTACTGCAACCTCGCCTTAAAGAGTAAAATACATGTTCTCTTCTTACAGTGGACAAAGATGAGAGTTCAGTGAAGGGATTCACGTTGCTCGTGCAGCACGTATGGGCGGTGTGGCTGAAGCTGGCCCTGGTGTGGGTGCGCTCCTGGTGGCTGGTGCTGCTACAGTTTGTAACGCCTGTTATACTCATCAACGCGACGCTTGGTCTTCTGCAGTACGTCTTGACGCTCGTCCCTACTATCAGGAATAGGCTGCTGACCCTCACTGACGGGTATGTCCTCTTTCGTTCCACGTGTTCAAAAGCCGATAGAAGTGAACCAATTTAAAACCGTAGGTATGTAGACTCATCTAGTTTAGGCGTCCTAGCTTTATTACAGTTGCATCCAAGACTTATCTTGGAGCTTGGAGTCCGCGTACCTATTGGGCCAATCAAATTTGACAGACAAATTAGCTTTTCATAGAACCACTGCCCTATGGCCTTTGCATTCCATGAGGATAGAACTATTCCCAGCGAAAGTACAATGTAGTGTACTGAATCCCCATAACGACTGCCAAAAATCTCCATTACAGCCGGCATCGACGGCTTAGCGTGCAGGGGATAATAGTGATAATAGTGAGCCAGTGTTCCGCAGACTTACGGTATAAGTAGTAGCAAACTTCATATTAATGCTAGTTATACTCATTGAGCTGCCGTAGATCAAATGGGGGTTCACTATTCCCATAGAGGGTTCCTTTAGGCGTGCCTAGAAGTCGAAAAGCATGAAAATCTACTTTCAAAACGTGTTCGCAGCATGTCTGCCGTTTTAATATCTTAAAATATATATTTTTCTTTATAGAAAAACTTAATGCCAGACGCTTGTTCCGGTTCCTACTATATTTTATATAACATCATAGTTTCCAAAATTTCATAAAATTTGCGTTATTTTAGCAAAGCCAAAAATTCGATATTTTATTTATATTATTATCTTAATCCTTGCGTTACTGACTGACCGACAGACACGCTACAGCCGAAACTATTGGGCGCAGAAAGCTGAAATTTGGCATGTATATTCCTTGGCGACCGTAGGGGTGCACTAAGAAGGGATTTCCCGAAATTCTCACGGGATCGTCCAAAACGGGTGAATTAAAAAAAATGCAGGCGTAGCTGCTGGCGTCCTCTAGTTATATACATATATTTACAAAAACAGGCCCATAGGTCGGTTCTGACATGCGGGCAGAACACACGATACTTACTCAGTCGTGCTACTGAAGTTGCATGATTTTAATTTTTCTCACTCTTCATTTAGCAGGGAATTAGTGTTTCAACAAAGCTGCAATTTATGTATGTTTTTTTACATCATTATTATACATGTATAATTATCTAAAAAACCAGACAGATAGGTCGGTTCTAAAATGCAGGCAGACTACATAATAGTTTCGCAGTCATGCTAATGGAGACGATATTGACTTTCTATACCCCCGTTTGATATTCGGCAAATGAATTAGCATAACTAGCATTAATATAAAGTTTGCTACTATACCGTAAGTCTGCGGAACACTGTCTTTAAGCGATATTCGGCATTTTATTTTTACTACTATTTTCAAGAACGAATAAGTTGTAAGCGTTGTACATCAACTGAGAGCTACATAGCTGCTGTTGTAATAATGGTTTGTAATGTTGTAGGTATGCGAGGACAGAGACTCTTCTGAGTTACAACGGGACTTCAACAACAGCTCTGGGTGCTCTCGCCGCGACAGCATACCAGATGATGTTCGAGTCTTCTGGTATAGATACAATGGGCCTTACCAGGGTTGAAGGACAGCCCATCGATGATTACTATTTGAATAGAGTACGTATGATTATCATCCACAATTCACAGTGATAGATGTTCAATGTTTTATGGATAGATATGTATGTATATGCGTATTCTAAGAATAGATTGAGATTTTTTTATTAATTGTGAAATGTAGAAATTAAGACGGTTAAACTGTTTAACAATTCCAGTAATTCACCTGGTATTAATTAGTGTATCTCCAATCTCAAATACCTACTGTATCTGTAAGCAGTGCCAAAATAATGTTTGTTTTTTAGGGTTCCGTACCTCGAAATGAAAAAACGGAACCCTTATAAATAGGATCACTTTGTTGTCCGTCCGTCTGTCAAGACCCTTTTTCTCAGAAACGCGTGAAGGTATCAAACTGAAATTTATATCAAACAGTCAAATCAACTGTCCCTTTTAAGTTGTGAAAAAATCAAACTTCTAAGTTAACGCAATCAAAAGATACAGCCGTTTATGCTACAAATTTCCGCAAATATTCGAAACTCAAAACCTACAGGGTACTTCCCATGAACTCAGAATTTTGTTTGGTACAAACATGGTACGAAGCAATGTCTTTTAGCACAGATATAGAAAAAATTTGCGAAATCCATACATTTTTTGTTACATCATATAATTAACATATTTTTAATAACTTTAAAGGTGCTTCTCCTTTCTTCATGAACCCTGCCAACCCTGGGTATACAATTGAAATTCATATCAAATGCTAAAGTCAAAACTACAGAGTATTTCGAGTCGATCTAGAATCTTGAAAGAAGAATGGCCATTTTTGACCTAAACATGTATAGAGATAAAACTTATTTTAAAATTAAGGTTATTTTTTTGTGTAATGATTTCACTAACAATTATATTTTATAGAAGTCTAGGTAAAAAGTAAAGTTTTGGGTTGTAAAGATGTTCTAGAACTCGTGAACGCATCCTTATCAAAATATTTTTTATTCGCTGCATTGTTATATTATCTGTGCCCGAAAGATATAAAAAGATAAATATAAATGTATTTCTGCCGTTGAAAACATTGGATAAGGATGCAATGGAACGTTTTTGACGTAAAGACGCCGCCGGTGACATTGGACATGGGAGAATCTGTCAAATTAATACGAACTAATTTCGGTGTATTATGTAATTCCTAGACCTTTTTAAGAAAAACTGACTTTACAGTATAATTTCTTGATCATAGATCTACTTGTTTTTGTACATTTTATCTATATACACAATAATTCATTATCAGGTCATTCAATGTATGAGAAGTGGCCATTGTTCTTTGGTCGTTGGTGTCACCACCCCCTATCTTCCCGTGGGTGTCGTAAGAGGCGACTAAGGGATAACAAAAAACGTAAACTAAAGAAAATTTGATTTTATTTATTTTACGAGAACAACTTGAAAATTACATTTTTTGTTTGTTGAGATATCCCAACGATTATGGTCTCAAATTAAAGATCTAGTTCAAAAACCATTTTATCTGTTTGAATCATGTAAATCGGTCCACGCGTTTAGGAAATAACTAAGAATTAGTATAGTGAAAATGTAAATGACCAGATTTTTTTTGGTTTTTGTTCTACGAGCTCAAATAGTTGGATAGGATACTTATAGGATGATTATTTATTATTAGGTACGTGGTCAAGTATGTAGATAGACGATGAATAAATATTATAGTAGCAACGGCAAGTCGACAACCCTAGCGCGACACCTAGCGCGTCACTCCGCGCCAGACAGCGACAGCGTTATATGTTATATAAGAGCGGGAACGGTTAGGTGAATATCGCATTAGGCACTGAGTGCTTATGCGAGCTGAATTGCACTTTGTTGCTTAGTAGCAAGAGTCGCAATTTCAATGAATTGGTTTGAGAAGTGGTGCTTCTGTACGTAAGTACTGTTTATTCTGTGCCTATACGACTGCCTCGTGGTCTCGCGGCATGAATGTGCGCGTGGGATCGGGAGGTCCCGGGTTCGATTCCTGGGTCGGGCAGTGTTATTGGGTTTTTCTGTCACGAAATTCTCAGTAGCAGCACGGAGTCTGGAAATGTGCCCGGTACGGCAATAGGCTCGCCCCTTATTACGTGGGACTAAAATATATCTGGCGAAAAGTGGGTGTAGAAATACACCTCTGCCTACCTCTGCGGGGTTATAGGCGTGAGACTACGAGGGGAGTTCAATGTATTCTCGGTATAGGTATGAAGGAAAAGGCGGAAAATTCTGAATAAATTTTATTTTTCAATATACTCCTCTAACATCTCAATACATTTATTTGTTCGTGAAAGTAACTTTTGCAATTCCCTCTGAAAAATATTTTTCTTCATGGCCCGAAAGATGTTCGTTTATTTGCTCCCTTCAACTCTTCATCGTCCGAAAAATTTTTCTTTCCACGAAGGTCTTTTTTAAGATTATAATCACTAGGGGCCAGGTCCGGACTGTAGGGTGGATGATTGATTTCTTCAAATCCGTACTCCCGCACAGCAGCCTAGGCAAGGCGCGCCTTGTGAACCGGCGCGTTTGTCGTGAAGCAGCAACACACCTGCGGTTAATTTTCCACGTCTTTTTTCTTTAATTGCCTCCTTTAAATTACGCAGGGTGGTTGCGTATGATGCAGCAGTAATACTTTGACCTTTTTTTGTGTACTCGATTAGCAAGATTCCCTTAGAATCCCAAAACACCGTGGCCATGAGCTTTCCTGTGGACGGAGTGACTTTGAACTTCTTCGGCGGGTCTGATCTTTTTTTGTGCCACTGCATAGACTCTTGCTTGCTCTCAGGGTCATAGTGATGAACCCACGTTTCATCACCAGTAACAATCCGATCGAAAATACTTTGCGGATTTTCACCACAGAGGTCCAAAAACTCCTTACAACAGTCAACTCGCACTTGTTTCTGTAGCGCGGTGAGCATTCGCGGCACCCATCTTTCACTGACCTTTGACAAATTCAGGCGCTCATGAAGGATTGTGTGAATGGTACCCACGGATAGCTTAGTCATTTCTGCTAATGTTTTCACTCTTACCCGGGCATCTTCAAGTACAAGTTTTCCGACTAATTTAACGTTTTCTTCAGTAGCGGCACAAATTGGCCCACCAGCGCGGGGGTCGTCTTCAATGCTCTCTCTACCCCTTTTGAATTCACTTGACCACTTCTGAATTGTAGATAATGAAGGCGCAGAATCTTGGTAAACAGCCACCATTTCTTCATGGATAATTTTTTGAGTTTTTCCTTGTTTTGTGAGGAATTTTATCACTGCACGATGCTCGATTTTTTTCATCATTGTCGAATCAGTCATCATAGTTGTCTTTTCGCAATGATATCTTGAATACTAATGGTGGCAATTAAATGAAATTTAGTATTACCGGTTGGCGCAGCGGGAGTGTAAGCGACTGCCACGCCGAAGGTCGCGGGTTCGATTCCCGCTCAAGTCAAACATTTGTGTGCGTGAACATGGATGTTTGTCTTGGTCTGGGTGTTTCTATGTATAATATGTATGTATATACAAAAAAAAAGTATATATGTATGTTTATCCATTATCTAGTACCCATAGTACAAGCTCTGCTTAGTTTGGGACTAGATGGTGTTGTGTGAATGTGGTTGAATATTATTATTACATATTATTTATACCCTCAAAGAGTGTCATTAACTAATGAGATAATTAAATTACCCTTATCATTAGTATATCACCTCGATACCGAGAATACATTGAACTCCCCTCGTATGTATGTATGTATGTAATTTTTTTTTGTGTAGAATAGAACTGACCTTGAAGGAATTGCTTACAGACAGATGACCCAGTAGACATGGGTGCTCTACGGCATCAGCTGCTGATCGGCTCGACGTTCTCCGAAGATACAGCGACAGCGTGGTTCAGCAACTTCGGCTATCATGACGTAGCCGTGTCACTTTCCGCTGTACATTCAGCGCTATTAAAAGTTTGGAATCCTAGTGCGACGCTCACTGTGTATAATCATCCCTTGGAAGCCACTTATAGAGATCAGGTGAGAACAATGTTTTAATTTATATAAGTAGTAGAGCCTTGTAGAATGGGCCGGCTCGACTTGGGAAGTACGAATCTTACACAGGAAATCGACGTAAATTAACAGTGCCTATACTGTTGCGTTTTGTTCGGTGAGTGGGAGTGCCATTGGCCCATCCCATATTCCTTCTCTCTCATCCCACTCCTCTTATTGCTTTTCCCAACACAAAGGGCGGCACCGTTGGCTCATTTTCCGCCTAATACCTACATAAAAAAACCTCGTAGAAAATAAACACCAATTCGCTTTGGTTATTCCTTTCATTAATGTAAGTGCCCAGAACTAAAGGTATAGGTAATAATCAGCCATCTTAAATTTAATTGTAACGAATCTTTTTATGCCATTGAGTTGTTGAGTGATTACAATAGGTCCCTACCAAACACAAACCTGGCAAAATTGATGATGCTAAAGCTGTATTAACTTACAGACGGACACACAAACGTTGATCGCCATGATGTCGATGCAGCTCGCATCTGGTGTTGGCAGCAGCGTGGGAATCGTGAGCGCCGTGTTTATTATGTTCTACATCAAGGTACCTACATAAGTTAATATGTTATGATGATACACGAATAAATAACATCTTTATACAACTTATTATCGATCTATTACGTGAGACCTAAAATTCATCGCGATATGTGGCTGTAGTACCTACCTAATACACCTCTGCCTACCCCTACGGGAATACAGACGTGAGTCTATAAAAAAAATATATAGATTTAATTATTTGTAAATATCTACCCATTCACCGTCACTCATATTCAAATCTTATTAAACAAAACAAATTTTAATAATCCTCGACCTCGTTTTTAAATCTGTCTTACTGCTGGGCATATGCCTCTTCTTACTATGAGAAGGGTTAGGCCCTACTCCACCACGCGAGCCATGTGCGAGTTAGCAGACTTAAATTCACATGTCTTTGAAGACCATTATTGAGAACTCGTAGACATGCATTTAGGTTTCCTTCTTTCATCCTTTAGCAAGCGATAAATAATCTTAGGTTTGCATTCATCAGTGGTGTGTCGCGAGCTTAAACTTCAATTTTTCTGCGAAGAAGTCTCCACATTATTTACTATACTTTATTTTACAGGAACGTGTATCAGGCGCCAAGTTGCTACAAAAAGCTGCCGGTCTTAAGCCGATCGTCATGTGGGGCAGTGCTGCAGTTTTCGACTGGTCATGGTTCCTTGTAACCTGCATCAGTATTGTCGTCTCCTGTCTCGCATTTCAAGTTATCGGACTTTCAACCTTCTCTGAACTAGGTGAGTAAATTCACAACAAAGTGTAAAAGAGCACAAGCAAGAGGCAAAATAGCTTCTATCCTTAGATTTAATCAGTTTTAAAGGCATCTATACTATTCCTGGTTAGTATATTACCCATTCAATAAATGATTACCTTTTAAAAGTTCGCAAATTGTGCTGTCAGAATCCATATGTCGACAGTGTTGTACATGGTGTAAGGGACGGTGTACCGAAAATCGATACCAGTGATTCAGTACATGATACTGAGGCCTTCGGTGGTAGAATTTTCCGGAAATTTTCATGAACTTTCTATTGCACTTTTTGACATATAATGTAATGAAATAGTAACTATAGTCGACCCGCACTAATATTTTTGTAAAATTCCAAAACCTAAAAACATGTACATGGTGTGTTTACTCTGACGTGACATCGGCCGCAGCACGGTAAGCGCACCAGTACATCGTAATCACTGCCGCTACCACCCGCCGCTATAGGGCCGTAACAGCTGATAATGCGAGTTTGCGTGTTCCTATTTACATCGCAATTTTTTGGGAAATTGAAAAATTCGACCGCCAAGGGTCTCAGTATAATGTACTGAATCACTGGTATCAGTTTTCGGTACACCGTTCCTTACACCCTGTATGAAGATTGATACATAATCATTCCCACTTATTTTCACTTATTAATAGCTTTCTTTCTAATGGTTTGCCGACGATATCGTCATCGTGGCAGAGAGCCTGGCAGAACTGAGCGAGATGCTGCACAGCCTAAATGGAGCCTCTCGACGGGTCGGTCTCGGCATGAACTTGGATAAAACCAAGATTATGTTCAACGAACACATTGTGCCGGGACCGGTTTATGTCGACGGATCGATGCTCGAAGTTGTTCAAGAGTATGTCTACCTCGGGCAAGTAGTCCAGCTTGGTAGAAACAACTTCGAGAAAGAAATCGACCGCAGGATCCAGTTGGCTTGGGCAGCGTTTGGCAAGCTACATCGAGTTTTCTCTTCGCCCCTACCGCAATGCCTGAAGACCAAAGTCTTCAACCAATGCGTCCTACCTGTTATGACGTACGGTGCCGAGACGTGGACACTCACAGTGAGGCTAGTCCACAAACTAAAAGTCACGCAGCGAGCTATGGAACGGGCTATGCTTGGCGTCTCTTTGAATGATAAAACCCGAAACGAAGTTATAATAATAATAATATTTATTTGCCTGTTATCCGACAAAGAACCAAAGTTACCGACATAGCTCACAGAATCAGTAGGCTCAAGTGGCAGTGGGCTGGCCATATCTGTAGAAGCACTGATGGCCGATGGAGCAAGCGTATCCTAGAGTGGAGACCACGTCTCGGCAAGCGTAAGGTAGGGCGGCCCCCGGCTAGGTGGACCAACGACCTGAAAAATGTGGCTGGGACAGACTGGATGCGGAAGGCTGAGGACCGTGTACTGTGGCGCGTGTTGGGAGAGGCCTATGTCCAGCAGTGGACTGCGATAGGCTGATTGATTGATTGAATAGCTTTCTTTATTGAATGTTCATTCCAGCGAAAATTTATTTGTATAATTTGTTTAGGTCGCCTGTACTTGTGCGTGATGTTGTATGGCGCTGCGATGTTGCCACTCACCTACCTCCTGTCGCTTTTCTTCAAAGGGCCGGCGCTGGGTTTCGTCAGCTACTTCTTCATTAACGTGTTACTTGGTAAGAAGAACTGCAGTAATCTTTTATAATTTAACATAGACAGTTTTATTTATAATGTTTTTTTTTGCGTAACCAGGTCAGTTGGGCGCGCAGATAGTGGAAGCTTTGGCATCGCCGCAGCTTGATACGAAAGAAGCGGCGGACATTCTTGACAGCATTCTACAATTTTTCCCTCTCTATAGTTTCGTTACATCTGTCAGGTAAGTCACTATAAATATTTCCCCCCTGATATTAAAATTGTAAGATTTGATAATTTACTTAAATTTAATATAAATAAAATAGAAAAGGTAGAGCTGTCTAGCGATGACAAGTTGACAACCTAATGCAATTATTACACTAATTCGAAATAGACTATTATGGACGTTGATCTCATTATCCTGCAAATTGTACATCCTCCTAATAGTACCTACAGTCATTTGGTGATCAAAAAGAGGGTTGGTTACCTAGAAAGTTTTCCGGAAGTTTTGAAAATTGGTGATTTTATGGATTTCGACGTGCTCTTTTCGAATTTCCACTTTGCCACCTCGTGTCTTTGCCGCTTGCGTCGCCATATAGGAAAAATGGCGCCCAAATACAGTGTTTTGAGAATAACTCCGGTCCACCTCATTTAACGATAAAAATAGTTACTAATAAATTAACCGAGAGAAAATTTCCTACAATTTATGTAGTGACCTTTTTTGTAACGTCAATAGTTTCAGCACCTCGTATGCTAGGCGCAAAGTTCACTCCAACACGCGTTTTGGCCAAATAACTCAATTCCAAACCACCACTAGTTTCCTCAGTAGGCCTAATCCACATTTAATGCACTATTACAAATTTTGGCACATTCTCATTCACTTCGCTATGCTTGATGGACCTGATTCTGAAAGTTCATCGTCTTCGGTACTGAGCGAATGTCACAAATAGAAATTTCTTCCACGTCATCCGCGATAGAATCATCAGCTTAGTTGTAGTTATACGTTTACTCGAGAATTATTCTGTTTCTTCCTCCTCATCGCTATCTTGTAGAGTTGTTGCAGTGGATCGCAGTTGCGATGGCAAAGGTGGCAAAGTGAAAATTCGAAAAGAGCACGTCGAAATCTATAAAATCACCAATTTTCAAAACTGTGAAAACGCTGTAAGCCATCATGGCGGTTGAGTGACGACACGAAGTGCAAAACAAAACAAACCGTGAATGACGTCTGGTCTGGTTAATTTATAAATGAGTTCCACGTTTTACAAAAAAGATTTTACTCGGATGCAGGTAGGTACAAAGTATGAAGTTTACAGTCCGTTCACAGTTATTTTACCTCTGACAGATGTCGGTGTTTATTTTCTTTATGTTGGAATTGTACTCTGTGATGACAGGAAAGTAAAATAGGGTTACCCGTGCATAACATTTTACCCAATATTAGTGGAAATGCTTCAAAAATTCAAATGCTTGAAGCTCATGGCCGCAAAGTGGTTAGATTACCGCCATACCACTGCGAGCTAAACGCAATTGAACTTATGTGGAGTCTCATTAAAAGGCGAGTCACAAGCAAAAATTTAGGACAAGAGGCAACCAACATTGTGAATTTAGCTGAAGAAGCTTTTCAATCTATCACTGCAGAAGACTGACAAAAACAATGCAAACATGAGCGCCACATTGAAGACAAGCTTCGTGAAACAGATGGGTCTACGGATGCTGAAATGGACAAGTTCATAATAGAATTACATTCTGAGTCTGATACAGAATATCACAGCAGTTACGAATCATCATAACATTGGCAGTCCACATGGATCATTCTTATAGACTCACGCCTGTTTCCATGCAGGGGTAGGCAGAGGTGTAATATGACACCCACATCATTCTTCCTCAAAATAAATATGAAAATTAAATTTACAGTTTTTGTATTTGAAAATTAGAACCTCACGTTGACGTAATTATGATGCGTTTACCTTTATATATTAAATAGACAACATTTTTATTATAACTACTTATCTTCATAGGAAATTAGTTATTTCGTAAGAAAATAAATGTACATGCATATAGCCATGCCAATATCAAGAGGTTTTGTTACAAACATTACTTCCAAATATTTAATACGATCGCTTAGGCAATAAAAAAATAAGTACATTTTAGCAATAATGTATATTTAAAATGGGAGTATTATATACCAAATATAGCAACACAACGCCCAGTTTGGCCAATCTAACAGCTAGAGGTAAAATAACTGTGAACGGACTATAAGTTGTATTTACTACCAAAACGTCAACAGCAACAATGGCGGGCGCACCGTGTGACGTAATGCTTTCTGATTGGTGTTCACTGTCACAAGAGTAAATAGATATATTAATTTAAGTTTTTTTTATAGACTCACGCATGTATCCCCGAAGGGGTGGGCAGAGGTGTAATATTACACCCACATTTCGCCATGAATTTTAGGTCCCACGTAATAGGGGGCGAGCCTATTGCCGTACCGGGCACATTACCAGACTCCGTGCTGCTACTGAGAATTTTCCTAACGGAAAAACCCAATAACACTTTGTCCGACCCGGGAATGGAATCCGAGACCTTCCAATCCCACGCGCACATTTATGCCGCGAGAACAACGAGGCAGTCTAAAAAAATAAGATTAATGTTTTTTACAGGATTTTAAAACTTTTTATTATTTAGTACCTATAAAAAAATAAGATTAATGTCACTAGGAGAGGCTGTCAACAGCCTTGAACACCACGGTCTGTCATGCAGCAGGAGCGCAGGTCGTACCTATTTCACGACACGCCAACCTCATTGACATAGACTTCGCCGGGCTCTTGTCACCGCTGGCGTTTCAGTCCAACTTGAACCTCAGGGCTTAGCACACGACGATGGCAAAAGACCAGACGGTATGTCTTTACTGCCATGGAAGCTGGGTAGGCCTTTGGTGTGGGACGCAACATGTGTCGACACCCTTGCGCCATCTCATCTTCCTAGCACAGCAGTTTGTGCAGGCGCTGCTGCTGTACAGCGGAGTCTCTCAAACGGCGCAAATACATGAACCTAGTAGGGGATTAGGTATGTATTTGAGCCGGTTGTCAAGTGCAAGATCCCTTTTTTGAGATCTCTCAAAGAGATTGGTTGACGCCTCGCTTAACCAGAAGGCTGGCCTATATTTGGCACAAAAGATCAGCATTGCCATACAACGTGGCGATGCTGCCAGCATTCTGGGTACGCTCCCATTTCATGGCGATGTGGATTTCCATGACACCCTTTAGAATTTTCTTTGCCGTTTTTATGTATACGAGGGTCAAACTGAAAGTTCTTAGAACTGGCCACTTATAAACAATATAATAAAAAAAATATTCTAAAATTTGAAAATAGAACTCTTTGCCAATATTACTGAGTATAGGTATATTTCATTCATTTGTCATTTGTTTTACGATTTGGCGGCAAATTGAAAATTGTCTGTGTCACGTCAACATGAATTTAACACGAGAAAATTTTCGTGCAATGATTTTTTATGACTTTCGATGTCATTTAAGTCAACAAGAAAGTTATGATAGACTACGATTGGCCTTTCACGATGAAGCCCCATCTCGTGCGACTGTTTACAACTGGTTTAATGAGTTTAAACGTGGTCGCACTAATCTCACTGATGATGTACGTGAGGGACGGCCTTCTACGGCGGACGACTGAAAATAACATCTGTGTTGTGCGGCGTATGATAGAGACTGACAAAAGAGTAGGAGTGGGTCGTAACAGGTAAAATCGCGTATCTATTACGTCTGTTTCTGTTATACATAAATAACAGTTCCAAATACCTGTTATAAAATAACAGTCTGTTATTTCATACCATAAGGTAGCAAGTTTAGTCATTGTGTGTTCTCTGTTATCACAGATACAAATATTTTACCCACGATTTAGTCTGCAGCATAAAACTCGGTTCTTTATTAGCATTTTACAATCATAGGTGGTAAAATAAAAATATGACTGTGTAATAACATAAATACCATAGAAAATATGAATTAGCTTGATAGTACTGAAAACAATCCTTCATGCTCTTGTTATAGGCTTAGGACTGTCAGTTTGATACAATATCAGATTGAGATGACTAAAAATTTTATGATGCATTGACTATTTTAAGCGATATTTAATATAGGATAGTTAATTAATTTATTATCCTATATAAAATATCGCTTAAAATAATGTTGTCACATCGTCTTTATAAAGATGTATATCCGATCGTAGTAACAGCCCATATTGCCATATCGGTACTTCTCTTTCTAGCTTACGTGTTAAACCTTTGCTAGAAAAGGAAAGAGTTTGTGAGAACATTAACAGGGTCCGCCATACGCGGTGGTACTTCTCTTTCTAGCTTATGTATTGAACGCTTGCGAGAAAAGAAAAGAGCTTGTGACAAATATAACAGGGTGTCACAATATAACAAATAACAGTTTTTATCTCATTCTAACAATGGTTACTGTACTAAGCATGAATAGAGAAAAGCTTGTGACTGAGATTATTAGGCATTTTGTTATCGCTTGGAACAGGAACTGTTTTTTCAGTTAGTTAGTCACAGTTACAGACTGCTATTTTATGATACCTGTTGTTTTTAACTGTTACGATAAATACGCCTCAATCCTACAAAAGAGTGACCTATCAGCAGATTCGGACAAGCTTAGGCATCGGTATGAGTCAAGTGCACAAAATCCTCCACGAACATTTAGCGGTCAGGAAGCTTTGCGCCCGGTGGATACCTCATAATTTGACTAAGGCTCAAAAACTCCATCGTGTGGATTGGTGCCGTAAAATGATTGAAAGATTTAACGGAGGTGACTCAAATGCTGTGTTCGACATACTAACAGGTGACGAAAGCTGGATTTACTGTTATGATCCTGAAACCAAAAGACAATCTGCTCAGTGGGTGTTTCCTTTCGAGGAGTTGCCAACTAAAGTGAAGAGAGATCGAAGTGCGGGAAAAAAATGGTGGCCTCGTTCTTTGGAAGGATAGGTCATTTCGCAACAATTGTGTTAGAGGATCAAAAAGCAGTTTCTGCAGAATGGTACACTACCAATTGTTTGCCACTTGTCTTGGCAAAAGTTCGAGAGAAACGACCTCGCAGTAGGATCCTCCTTCACCACGACAACGCCTCGTCGCACACCGCCAAGCGAACGATCGACTATTTGGCGACATCAAACGTTGAATTACTGGGTCACCCGCCGTATAGCCCCGACCTCGCGCCTTGTGATTTTTATTTATTTCCAAAAATTAAAGAAAAACTTAAAGGAAAGCGGTTTATGAATGCTGAAGAAGCGGTGGCTGCGTATCGCGATGCCATTGAAGAGACCCCTAAGGACGAGTGGGCAAAGTGCTTTTCCCAGTGGTTCCATCGCATGCAGCGGTGTATTGACGTCAATGGACAATATTTTGAAAAGATATAATAAAACTAATAACTGGCTAATGTAATCAGTTTTTGATTTTCTAAGAACTTTCAGTTTGACCCTCGTATTTGTTAGGTACTTAAGTATAAAAATAATTGTTTTATTTTATGTGTATATAATTATATATATAGTCACCTAGTAATCGTTTAATTTTCTTAAATAATCTGGCTTTTAAAGCTATTAATTCTTAGATTAATGTTATTTTCAGGATGTTAAAACTTAAATTAATATAATTATTTATTCTTGTGACAGTGAACACCAATCATATAAACACATACAATATAAACTTAATTGACATCTACGAATAATAATGAATCTATAGATACTACAATCAAACCAATTTATTCTTGGTGGACACAAGCCTATTTCCTATGAAGCACTGTCGTCTGCCTTTTGCAATGGGAAAAATACATAGTGGCCTGGTAAAAGTAGTCAAAACTCTCAGTCTCGGATAGTGAGGAACGGGACTGACGTGGACACTTTATCTCGAGATTCTCTACGTTCATCTTTTGGTTTCTTACTTAGCCACGTGTGCCTATAACCTACTCTTCAAATTAGTTATTATTATTAATATTTTAGAATAAAATACCCTTGAATTATCATGTCTGTTTATAACATCCTACAAAATAAATATTAATTGTTCTTTCAGATTTTTGAATCAAATTGGATTACGTGAACACACGTGTCTTGAAATGTGCGAGTATATTCAGGTGGTGTTTCCAAACAGGGAGTGCAACATGGAGACCCTGTGCGAGCAGACAGCGGACTGTTGTAGTACGTATCTTCACTTTTTACTTTACTTTTCCGCAATCTTGTTATTTTTTACTAACTTTTACTTTGTTTAGACTGACACAGAGCGATCTTGTATCTTGTGTATGGTAACTTAAAGTATAACACGATATCAAAATGAGGTTGATTTATGTTTAAGAGGTGATTTACTATGGTGATATTAAATTTTTATACGAATTTTCTATCAAATGTTTATCATAAGATACGTTTGCAGTGGTCGAAAATCCACATTTCCAATGGGAGGAACCGGGCGTACTGCGTTATATTACAAGTATGGTCATCTCGTGCGTCGTGCTTTGGATTCTGCTCATGATCATCGAATACAGACTCTTTCAAAAGGTATTAAAAGTATCATAGTCTGCATAATAAAATATATAGTACTCAACAACAATTAGACTTCCTAGTCATTATAGTATCGATAGCAAAATTTACGTATTCAATATTTTAAACAATTTTTTTTTTCTACCCTTCCTCTTCTGAAGCGCACTTCTTGACAAGTTACCTATAATAGTAGATAATGGTTCATTGGTTCCGCTTAAGATTACTGCTTTCAATAATCCTATGGATATTATGTTTGGCAGATATTCTCGTTTAAAAAGCAGCCACCACCATTAGACGAAAGCCAGCAGGATGAAGATGTTGCCGCTGAAGCAAGGCGTGCAAAACAAATGTCTCCCAATAATCGAGCTGACGAAGCGCTTCTCGCCACAGAACTAACAAAATACTACGGGAAACATCTTGCTGTAGATCAAGTCTCATTTTGTAAGTGACATAATTAAGTACTTAATATTGTAGAGCCTATCTCTAAATTCATGTTCAGTCCAATTGAGTGCTGCATGTAGGAAGTTTGTTAGACATTTCGTGGTCCTTGGCAAAAGTACCTAACTAATGGCAAGAAAACAAAAGGTGTTAGAACGGTATCTTGCTTTCTTAAGAGAAAAAATAATTGCTTTCTGTTTCAGGCGTCAGTGATGGCGAGTGTTTTGGCCTCTTGGGAGTAAATGGTGCCGGCAAAACGACAACATTCAAGATGCTCATGGGTGATGAATCTATATCGAACGGCGACGCGTACGTAAGTGGACACTGCGTGCGCAAGAAACTTAACAAAGTGTACGAAAACATTGGTAAGTAAAGTAGCACCTATAATCATTATTTGCATAGATGCCAGTCTACATTATAAAAGTGTTTTATCTTTTACCGATAGTTAATGTATGCTACAAAACATACTCACTTCTAAGACCTACCTATTTGGACTCTTATTTGGTACCCGTATTTATATATCTAGTAATTAGTGTAAGATACATAAGTTTTCTTTGTGCAGGTTATTGTCCGCAATTCGACGCATTGTTCAATGAGCTAACGGGGCGTGAGACATTGCGCGTGTTCGGGCTGATGCGTGGGCTACGATCACGCACCACCGCACAGACTACTGAAGCATTGGCCCACGCACTCGGCTTCCACCAACATCTCGACAAGAGGGTATGTGACTGCTGCCTTGTTTAACATTAACAATATCTTGAGGACTACTCCCATTAGAAAGAAGTCAGGATTCAAGAATATTTATTATTTGGAGAAAACCCTGTGCTACACGCCATTATGCCATTTGCAGCCAATGTTGGGCGATTACTAGGTACTAACTAATCTTCTTAACTAGGCTTCATTAAAATTAAAATTTACGATACCTACCGTATCTATACTTTTAAGTACAATGAAAGTACGTAGAGATTTCGAAAACAATGATGATACTCCTCCATGAACGCACGCGGTAACTTATGTAGGTACTTATGTATTTATAGACGACTACTAATTATTTCATTTGTGATTTTTCAACAGGTACACCAATACTCTGGTGGCACGAAACGCAAGTTGAACACGGCGGTGGCGTTCTTGGGACGGACGCGACTCGTGTTTGTAGACGAACCCACTACTGGTGTCGACCCAGCAGCTAAGCGACACGTAAGAACCTACATTACAGACAGTTTTAGATAAGATTTTAAAGTAACATTTTTACGACGTCTTTATAGCGATTAAATCTGCCTCCTTGGACAAATGTTTGGTATCGCTTCGCTATACTAGACACCGCACTGCTTAAGAAAAATAGGTCCATAAATGAGGCACCTCATTTCTAAGACTACAGAACAAAAGGCAGACAGAGCGCGCGGAACATTTGCGTGAAGCCACTAAAGCAAATACAAAATTGAAAAGCGAATACAAACTCGGCTCAGTGTGCTGCGAAGCATCGCACAGTTCACACGCCACGGTCAATCCAGCTTTTAAATTCATAAAACGCCGTCTTGCGTTTTTAAACATTTTAAAAGTTGTTTCCAAAAGCAAAAAACGGGCAGATGGAATATATTTTTACAGATAACTATGGCTTATTTGACTGTTTTATAATATTATTTCGATAAAATTCGCATTTCTGCAGAAAATATGTAAGTGTTGCCAGTTTACGTCGACACCGTTTTCCCTAAATTAGGGAAAATGCACTTGTCAATTGATTATGTAGGTAATAATTATTGTCATGTTAATGAAAAATACATTAACGTATTGTAAAAGTATATTAACTTTGACCTTTGTCACAGAATAAATCTTTGTACCGTTCTTATGGCGTAGGGAATAAGTATCAAAATCGTACTGCAACTGTTAGCTTGACTTGGCGCCGTGTGTACATTACGTACAGAAACATAAATTATTGATTGCAGCCATTATTTATTTATAGTTGCATTTTTTTTTTGGTTATGTTTTATGAATCATAATATTCATAATTTGTTGTGTGCATGACAAAATGTTTTTAGCTAATTAATATTTAGGACGCAAGCCTATTGCAATTAACCAAACATTTCCAGATACTATACTGAGAATTTCTAAGCAAAAAATAAACAACATATTCGCCGATCTAAGATTTAACCTCATGATTGGTATTCGTAAATATATGTAGTTGGTATTATATAAGTATTTCTTCTGGATCGAGGCTATGAATTAGAAAACATAATCTATTTATTTCTCAATTTACGAATAAAATTAGTTAAAACTTAACTCGGTACCTACATTTAAGAAATGTATTTATAAAAGCATACTTTAATGGTATCTTTTATTTGAATAATTTTCACAACAGCATTACGTATTAAAAGAATTAATTAAATCCATGGTAAATTCTTCAAAACCGCAAACGAATATAAAATATTACCAATGTAATATTTTTATATTCGTTTGCAAAAACTATATGTAAAATAGTGGGAGATTATTAATAATCTGGCAACTTTACACACACATACACGCGCGTGTCCGTACAGTGCCAGTTGCCAAATGTCACGCACACATAGCTGTCAACGTGCCTCACTTAGTTGGACGAATACGTTCCATCTGGTTCTTGTTTGTTAAATCTGTGCCTCATTTTGACAGTTTGTGACAAACAAAAGCAACAAGACGCATGCTTGAAGAACTGTGTTGTCAGATTCTCAACAGTTACCCGAGTAAATGGGAAAATATTTTATCCTGTGGTCTAGTGGATAAGTTATTGGTTTTTAAAACAATTTAGAAAATTCTTAAAAAAATACAATTCATTAAAATCATCAATATATTTGTGTATAGGTTAGGCGTGCCGCGTAAGTTCCTTTATTATGAGAAAAATGGTGGGTATATTATCCAATGATTAGGTTTCATATTATTATGATGTTTTGTTTTATGTACTTATAGTATTTTGCAAATTATTATTAGAAACTGCCTCGTTGGTCTCGCGGCATAAATGTCCGCGTGGGATTGGGAGGTCTCGGGTTCGATTCCCGGGTCGGGCAGTGTTATTGGGGTTTTCCGTTAGGAAATTCTCAGTAGCAGCACGGAGTCTGGTAATGTGCCCGGTACGGCAATAGGCTCGCCCCCTATTACGTGGGACCTAAAAATTCATGGCGAAATGTGGGTGTAATATTACACCTTTGCCTACCCTTTCGAGGATACAGGCGTGAGTCTCTAAAAAATATAAAAAAAATATTAGAAATAACCATAGAGAAAATAAGGTGTTTTCAAGTTTTTGTTTAAAACAGTGCTTTCTATTTCCATGCTACTAGTCCATATAAATTTAGTTACGCATTATTAATTTAACATGAATAGTTGTGAAAACTACTTTGAATAAAACAATTAGGTACACATATAATTAGGTAAATCGTGTTTCTTGGGAAAGGTGTTCAGTTTCTAACAACTAACATTTTTCACCTTATTTGTAAAGGTATAAACATAAAATAATATAGAAAAAGGTAAAATATATAATAAATCGGTTAGAAAAAGGAATTAGAAAAATATAACGAAGTACAATAACTATAGATTCACATAATAAAAATCTCTTAAAATTCAAATCTTTCTCTCAACTGTGGGGAAGTTGATTCTTGTACTAGCAGCAACACTGAATGGCGTTTTCGATTTTCTGTAATTTTATGTTGAAATTTCAAAATTATTCTTATTTTACAGATAAGTAGTTTGTGATACCAGAGACCTTATTATTTTTGCTGAGTTATTTTTACTCAGGATAAAAAAGCAAATTGGCTTTGTACAGCGAATTATTTCCGTAATTAATTTGGTGGATATATGCACCTGACACACGGCTGTCAGTGTGACATGCTCAACCATGCCAGCTGGCATGGTTTTTTCTGCCTCATTTTACAAGTATGAGGGCTCCGTCTAGTAGAGCAGAGCGAGACCAATCATTAGTCTATGTCTGCCTCATCAAATTTTGTATCTTGCAACGTAATCATACTTATCTCTATATTGTTTTTTTCTTTTTTTTTTTTAAGACAACTCCCGCACTAGGAAGAAATTCCCGTGTCGCGGGGGACTTTACAAACATACAATCAACGGACACAAAGAACACCCAGACTCGAGACAACAATTTGTAGATCACACAAAGTGTTGTTCTCGTGTGGGAATTAGAGTCGCCAGATGGCCGGGAAATCCGGGATTGTCCCGGAATTTTGTGTGTCTTGTCTTTACTTACCGTCCCGGATTCTGAACACCTATCCAAATGACCAATTGCTAGTAGTCAAATACCAGCCAATGCAGGGGGGAGGGGGTTATAATTGTCCTGGAAATGATACAGCCGTGTATCTGGCAACCCTAGTGGGAATAGAGCCCACAACACGCGGCGCAGTACCAAGCGGCGAGCAGACCGCTTAAACCACTACGCCAACCGCGCAGTCATATAACAGTATATGACATAAGTATGATTACGCTGCATGTTTAAGCGCTGTTTCTTGCAATGGAAGCAAAATTAACTCCTCAGGTTGAATAACGAAGTATTAGTCTTTATACTGTGATTATAGTATACTGGGCCCTACACTCTTCCTAATTTACGTAAATGAGATGTGCAAAATAGAACTAGAACATGGTAGACTTTTCGCATTCGCTGATGACACAGCTCTTATCTTTAGAGGGCGCACATGGGAAGAGACATTTAAAGCAGCTCAGATTGGTTTGAATAAGATAACCCACTGGCTTGCTCTCAACTCTCTTTCACTCAATGTGAAAAAAACTAAATACCTTATATTTAGTATTAAGAAACCAACCATATCTTTGAACGATGCTAAATACTCCATTGTAGTACACAACCACACATTGAATACCCATTCCACATGTAACTGTCCAAAATTAGAAAATGCTACAAGCGTAAGATATTTAGGTGTGATACTAGATGATCGATTAACTTTTACGCAACACATAGAACTGTTGACGGGCCGAATTCGTAAACTCATCTTTGTATTCAAACATCTAAGACATGTGGCCGAGCCTGACGTACTAAAGATGGTCTACTATGCCCTTTGCCAAACGTTGATAGGGTATTGTATCTCCTCTTGGGGCGGGGCATCCAAAAGCCACTTACTACGAGTGGAAAGAGCTCAGAGAGCAGTACTAAAAGTGTCCACTTTTAAGCCCTTCAGATACCCCACGAGGGACCTTTACGAGTACTGTCAGGTCCTCACTGTACGACAACTTTTCATGCAACAAATTATATTAAGAGAACACTCGTACCTATCAAAATCAGGCCACTACACCTCGTCTTCTCATCAGTCAATCGCTCGTAGGTATAAATTTCCACCTGGTGTTACCCGTAGAACATCATTTAGTCAAAGATTTTTCTGCTTTCTTGGAAGGTTTATTTACAACAAAATAAATAAAGTATTGTCAATAGTTAACCGCAATAAACACGACTGCAAGACTATCGTAAGTGAATGGTTACTCACACTATCATACGACGAAACAGAAAATCTACTCCATCCCACAACTTAACACACGCACACACACACACACACGCACGCACGCACGCACGCACGCGCGCACGCGCGCGCGCACACACACACGCACGCGCACTCGCACACACACACACACACACACACACACACACACACACACATCATATAAGTACTTAAGTAGAAGACTGCGCAGTAGTGTGTAACATTTTTGGCGGCACAGGTGTGGCGTGCGATGCGCGGCGTGCAGCGCGCAGGCCGCGGCGTGGTGCTGACGTCACACAGCATGGAGGAGTGCGAGGCGCTGTGCTCGCGACTCACCATCATGGTCAACGGACGCTTCCAGTGTCTCGGCACACCACAGCATCTCAAAAACAAGTTCTCTGAAGGTATTTCTTTATCATAAAACCAGCTCCGTTGAGCCGTCTGCGGCTTATGATATAATGAACATCAGGCAACTGTCGTGAAAAGTGAAAATCGCCACCGATGATTATATAATTTGCAATAGTACTCCGTGAGTTTCTTCATTACTAACGCTTTCAAGTTCAGGTTTCATCAAAATACTTAGTGTTAGGTTATTAAGACTAGCCTACCTCAGGGCAGTATTCTGGGGCCAAAGTTTTTAAACATTTACAGCAACGATCAACATTTGTCTTCTGCCTAAATACCAATATAATGGAAACGTTACGTTGGCGAAGGTGTGGTGGCAATGCCGTTGTGTTTAAAAATAAAATGTGCAAATTCAGCAAGACCGAAGGTTTAGACTATTACTATAATTATTAGCTGTGTTTTAAACAGAAGGACGCAGTTTCTTGAGCTTACATACTCAATGTTCATGCTTAAATTATCAAGTTAATACACTCAATTTCGTAAAATGAACAATAAATAATGTAAGACATTTTTCTAATCGGCTGAATATTTCAACAGGTTTCACGTTAACAATCAAGTTAAGAAGTGAAGAGAGTGAGGCACAGCATCGTTCCCTGACACGACAAACCAGTGTACTCTCCGTGACAGCATCAGTCATCAAAGACTACGTTAACACTAATTTCGTTAATCCTAAAATAATGTAAGTAAACATTAATGATAATTACTTAGGTAATACTAATAAGTCAGTGTGAATCTTCTTAAGGTTAACTGCTCGCATGTAACTAAAAACTGTTTAACTGCTCATCTTTAACTGATAAAAGTAAGGACACACAGATTTATGCAGTCCTTTGCATAGTAATAATCGACTTGAAACGTCGTGTCAAATTTGCAATGAATGCAAAATTTTTGTTGCTTGCAATAGTTACGACATTGCGTTGTCTATTACTCAGTAACTGAAGGGATTTATATATTATATTAATGACGATGCTTATAGGGAGGAGTACCAAGGTTTGCTGACGTACTATCTACCGGACCGCACGATGGCTTGGTCGCGCATGTTTGGCATCATGGAGCACGCTAAGAAGAACCTCGACGTTGAAGACTATACTATCTCGCAGACCACGCTCGAACAGATTTTCCTACAGTTCACCAAGTACCAGGGCCACGCCGACCTACAGGCTACAGATGTACTTACCGCTCTGTAGGGAACCGACTATTGTACATATTAGCTAGATAAACTAAACGAATTCTGTGTAAATAGTGCGAAACAAGACCTGCTAAATTAAATCTTTAGTAAGACAATTTCTGCGTCTGTGATAATATATTGTTTAAATTGTAGACTACCAGTAGTACCTCGGTGAAAATCTTCAAACATAAGAGGAGCTGTTTGTACAAGATAATCTGGAGATCACTTATTATTTTTTAATTGTACAGTAGCAAAAATGTTTTAGTTTTAAAATTCTAAAGTGTTTTCAGTCCTTAGTGTTATTTGTATAAGTGCAGCGTTGATACGCCTCAATAAACGCTCGAGAGCTTCGGAATCTGGATCCGCAGCAAAGTATATTTTTGTGGTTCATAGCAAAGATCTGTGGGTAAAATTTAAACATTTAACTAGGATGGTACAATGACCGCCCCTGCCACGCGTTGACTATAAAAAGACGGAACATTATGATGCACGAAACAGTAAATTGCCTACTTATAAATAAAAATACTATTTATTAAATAATAAGTTATATGACTTAGTCTTAAACGATTTTTAGAGGGTGGGAGAAAAAAAAATAATTAATTGCATTCTACCTTAGGCGTTCCTCACTTTGGGAATGGCTCGCCCAATGTCAGGTTGGCCTTAAGTATTCTAAAGATATGTTTTAAATAAAGTAGTCGTAACTATAAGACTCTATTTTAATAAGATTTTGCTTGTTACTTACCTGCAGTCGCATAGTGATGTTATATAACTTGTGCTTGGCTGACAAGTCTATTTACAAGTATGAGTTGTATCCATGACTAGAGTATCAACAAATGGACATTAGTTAAAAGTCAAACAGAACTGCTCGAAGTCATAATAACATGAGCTCATCATATCATCTCGAAGTCATAAGGGCTTGAAGTCGTTTTTCTGCAATTAATTGTAATCGTTTCTACGATTGTAATTCAAAGCTATCAGTTGATTTGATTTGTAGGCAAAATGTATTTATTCGCAGTTTAAAGCTAACATTGTAAATATCATCAATGACTTGAGAAATTTCATTAACATGTCATAGAAATTTGCTCAAACGAATCGACTGCTAATTAAACTGAAAATGTACAATGCAAATAATAAACTAAACTGGATTATAGAATTTATACCAAAAAGTTAAAGTTAATTTTATTACATGATATTGGCAAAATCGTCGTTCTTGTGTGAAACTACATAATTAAAAATGTCGATATCATACTTTGTGTATTGTCCGAGAATAACGTTTTAATTATATTAATAAGTTATTAAAAAGTAATATTTTTAACCGCAATGTTTTATTTATAATAAATGAAACACATTTTTGATAAAATATCCTTAGTTTTATTAAAATTTGTCTATAAACACTACACAATACAAACACCGTTCTTATAAAAGACATTACAAAACATTGAGAGATACAGAAATACTTTAAAGCTCGAAAATGTAATTAGATCTGTATACCGTTGAAGCGTAACATAAATAAATAATATTAGCGAGGAACAACATTATGTCTAGAGCTGTGGTTTATTTGTTTATCCAAAGTGGGAACGCTTGCAATTCTCTGAGAATTACCAACATCAGGTGATTCTGATGGTGTCGCCTAATAATATTATAGTATGCCTGGCAAAGCTAAGTGGGAACGTCGTTCCTGTCCTACTAGACCACGGCTCTTGACATAGTTTCACAATAAATTGGATACTGTAGTACCTACATACATCGAACGTAGAGTAAGGGTCCCTGTATACGACGCCGGAACCGCACCGTTGCCGCACCGCAAAATTGTGTATTCACATCAAAATCGCATCGTTATCATGCTGTAGCCGCGTCGCAGCCGCACCGACACCGCAAACTACCGCATTAAAAATGTCTTAAATACGATCTTAGGTTAAAAAGATGTCTACAGTAATGAAAGACTTACGTGTGAACATCTGTGCGGACGACCTGTCACTGAGTTTCGTGCAATGTTTACAAAATAGCGGCGCGGCGGCAGCCCGGCGCCTACGCGGCTGCGGTGCGGTGGCGGTACGGCTCGTGAGCAATTTTCATTCGTACACATAAACTTGCGGTCCGGCACCGGTACGGTCCCGGCATCGTATACAGGAAGCCTAATGGTTTGATTGTATTTCAATAGAACGTATTTGATGACAAATATTAAATTTAGGGCTGCCAGTTACAGATATTAGACCTAATATTTATTGTCGAAGTGCCAAATTCAAGTAGACGCTCGAGGAAAGGTCAATTTCGGCCCTAATTTGACTTTATTTTTATTTATACCGAACATTTTCGCCTTGGCGGTCACCTGGCAACCCTATTTGAGACTGAACAAGAATTTGTACTTAATGAACCAAGTGCCAGATGGATTCATGCACCTAGGGTTCCCTGTATCCGTATCTACATGATCTTATTTAATAATTAAGCCACATAACTAATTTAGAAAAGCCCTTTTTAGTTCCTTTTGTAAGATATTTTATAAAAATCTACCAGGGCCACAGGCAGCTGTTATAATTTAAGATACGGAACCCTATAATGGAAATAATACTAAACTAGCCCTTGTATGGCAACAGCCAAAATAGGAACATATGAGTAACATAATACGATACTGGGGCATTTTATTACTTAATATTCTGCTAAATCATAAATATATTTTGCTACTGGCAATATGAATATAAATGATACATCACAAATGATATCACACAAGTTAACATATTGTACAATCAATAATACATACTTTTAAATTTACAGCATGAATAATCACACTTTGAGGCCGATTTATAGGTGGATATTTTCTAGTTGTATTTTACCTTGGCCTCAAAAATATATATAGAGTTTCAATACTGAAATTCATAGTAGCATTTGCAGAGAATAATGTAGTAACACATATTTTTTCCAGTATTAAGAACGTGATTAACTCTAAAGAGGTAATGACTTGTATTTTACGTTTGCATCAAAATTAAACAGAAGATTCTTCACATCAAAATATTTTTGCTCAACTGAGACTCACTTACATTATTTTCATCACTACACTACAACATTTAACGAGAAAAATAGTATACAATGAATTATTGTATTTTACATACAGTCGATATACTGTGATGCTCCGAACTTCGAAAAGACTAATTTCGCGGTATTATTCATACTGTAACACTTTTCTATACAACATTAAAATTTGCAGTAAATATTTGCTGCTATGTGCATAATGTAACCTTATTATAAAATAAAAATATGGTACAACGGCTAAACACGGCTTAGCGGCTTAAGCAAACGTTATTTAATAAATTATAATGGCAAAATATATAATATAATTATTATAATTATTCTATATACATAAGTAGCCTCCTCTATCATACTTGTAAAAGAGAATCTAGTTGCAAAAAAACTGGCAATAGTTACAATCCAATAGTTGCCTATTTAATTACCTAGAGGAGCGCGCTATTTTAGATACGATGAATATTTATATTTTAATTACATTGTTAATTTTAGAACACAGCACCAGACATACCTTTGGTATTAAATGAATACGTATAAAGCCAAATAAAAATTAGTATTTTAATATTGTTGCTAATCTGTTTTAAGTACGACCGTTATAAGGCCAAATTTCGAATCGAATCGAATAACATTGTAGACCTGAAGATAAATGATTCTTGTTTTCTCTGCAAATAACTTAAGGCCTATTCAAACCTGAGCGATATTCGCTGCCGCTGTGGGTAGAGGTACATACCGCGCGGGTTTCGCTCAGGTATTTAGTATCAAGTACCGCGGCTAGTTCTTACCTCTCTGAGTTCTAAACTCGACTACCGCGCGTTATTCTACCCACAAGGATAGCGAATACCGCTTAGGTCTGAACAGTAATATTACCGCATATCCACTGGGTTTTCTCCACCGCAGACGGTAGCGAATACCGCTTAGGTCTGAACAGGCCTTTATTAAGGTGCATAGGGTTCCCACCAAGAACTTAGGGTCCCGCGCCAACCTCACCTGCAAGTGGTGCACCTGCCGATCAACGGACGAGGCGACGGCAAACAAAATATCCCGATAAGCGGCAATAGGCTCGCCACCTATTACGTGGGATCAAAACACTGGCGAAGAGTGGGCGTTTAATATGCCTCTGCCCACCTCTTCGGAGAAACAGGCCTGAGTTTATGTATGTATGTATAACTTATTAAGGCAGAACAAGAGAGCTTTTTCACCAGTAATTTCCTACGCAGCTATGTTGTAAAGATGTGACAGCTAAGCTCCGAAAGTATGTGATAGTTTCTAGTTTGCACGGACGCTTAGCTATGTCAAAGAGCTCAGATATTTACATAGAGGCGCATTTCTTATGGGCGCTCTCAAGACAAACTTTCTGTGACCCAAATTGCCGCTTGGCCGCGTGGTAGTCGCGCTGTGACAGCTGTCTTTACGAGAACAAGAGAGACGAACGTTCCTCCTATGTATCTTAACTACGAGAGCAAGAGAGACGGAGTACGACGCCAGCGCCGCCAACGGCGCCAACTACGAACTAAACTGGAGACAGTCTCCACTTGGCATCGGCACACGAAATCCTTAAGAACTGCGCTTCTATGTAAATCTGTATTCATTGGCTATGTAGCGGGAGAGTAACATTTGTTACAGTTATAGTAACAGTTGCCGTGTGGTTGACGGCATAGAGTACAAGTGTCACTACCCCCTATCTTCCCGTGGATGTCGTAAGAGGCGACTAAGGGATAACACGATGCAAATACCATCTTTGCGTAGAGACGGAAAACTCGTCATCAAACCCTATACGACTGCTTCGTTGGTCTCGCGGCATAAATGTGCGCGTGGGATCAGGAGGTCCCGGGTTCGATTCCTGGGTCGGGCAGTGTTATTGGGTTTTTCTGTCACGAAATTCTCAGTAGCAGCACGGAGTCTGGAAATGTGCCCGGTACGTCAATAGGCTCGCCCCTTATTACGTGGGACTAAAGTATATCTGGCGAAAAGTGGGTGTAGAAATACACCTCTGCCTACCCCTTCGGGGATAAAAGGCGTGACGATATGTATGTATGTGTATGTATACAGCTATACAAGAGCTATACGATGTTTTGACAGTAGGGAAGCTCCATAGCACACATCCGAGCACACCTCAATCCATATTTAACATAGCAAAGGTGAACCCGTTTTCACTAGTTTTAAACTAGACGGACCAGAAAATATTATTGGTGGATATCAAACACATGTTATACACAGTGTAGCGTAGCGTATAATAACTTTGGTGGAAAAGTTTCTTAACTGCGGTGGTTCATTATAAAATAAGTACAGAATACGCATCTATAGAGCATTAGCGTAAAATTAAATCATTATAAGTAGAATATAAATTACAGTAATCTTAATCACTTATCGAATACAACGTATTTCATACGTATAAATATAAGAATTTTGTTTAAGATTGTATAGGAATCCAGAAGTGATGTTTATTATCGTGTGTTTTGTAAGTGCTACACTATTTAATAAGTAAACTGTACTTCAACTTATGATAACGCGTTACGACGTAAACTAAATATTAAATAAATCGATGTCACACATCTGGAGGTTACAGGTTTCCGATTAATCAGATCTTATTTAATTTTATGTAGGAGATATGGAATGGTGGTACATTTTTATGCTAAGTACCCATATAAAAAAATTGGTATATGGGGCAGTATGTGATTGTACGAATTAACAAGAGGACAAAAACGTAGCTAGAATGCAGAATTCTAGTCAGATTAAAATGTTTCTTAGGCCCTTCTCTCACGAAGCTATTCAAATGCTACGGGACTGAGATGCAAACCGTGATCGAATACTGGTATGCTACTCGTTACCGCACACCATGCTACGCAAATGAGACTATATTTTATCATTTGAAGAACAACATCCGTACGACGATGTCTAGTGACTCTAGCGATGAAGACAATTTTATTATGTATTTATATTACAAGAATAAACGACAATATAAAAGAAGATTCTGGGTGCATCCGTACATCGAAAAAAATATCAATTGTAGGGCATTTGTCGAGGGACAAGTCGTCATTTTTATAGAATGTTAATAGTCATATTATTATTTGAATCTTAACCTAAGAAATTATCTTGCCAACTATCTAATAACCCCACATGCTTCGCTTCCTTGGCAATATAATTATTGTGTATAAATTTAATGTATACCTTTAAATTACCTGTTATATTTTTTTTTCTAAATTTCAATCCACGCCTTTTATGTAACATCTTTTCTTACGTACTCTGGCAGCTTAAAATTATACAAACATGGATAATTTTCTACCTCCTGCACAAAAATAATATTAAAAGTTTGTCCCGCCGCCATTTTGTAATGCGGCGCATAAACTACACGGGTAGCGTGCGACCAGCAAGACGGTAGCGTACGACTGACATCGAACGCGTCGTCATAGCGTCTCCTCGTGTGCGAAATTAGCTGAATATGTATGGCGGCTACTCACAAGCGACGCGTAGGATACGGGTACAAAACACAAATCGTTTGAGAGTCGCTTCGTGAGAGAAGGGCCTTAGTTTTAATTATCTCTATTGCATAGACAAAGCATATATTATGTAGCTGACGGTATACGTTAACGTTCTTGAGAATATTTTGAAATAAATTAATATCACGTGACTAAATTAAAAATATTACAGATACATACGTTTATTTAGGTACTAAACGACTTTTATGTTATACTTTCCATATATTATTTCAGTTATGACGACAACATTATTATTAGAACCGGTACAATACGATGAATCGGATACGTACGGATTCGAAATAATCTGCTATGTACGAAGACGTTGTGCGTATACACCGCTACGCGTCAAGCTGTATAAGGCAGGATAAAGTGACCTGTCATTTAGTAGCGTATACCGAAAATTATGGTAGTATTTTATTATTTAGTATTTATTGTAGTATCATTCTAGGTCAACACAAATTGATTCTAAATTAATCAGAACTCGTACACAGAGTTTTGGCAAATCAATGCTTTTCTTTGCAAATCAAAATTTCCTTCGAGAACTCCATATATCTCCCTATCTCGCCGACAAGTGTGTATGATGACTTTCCGTACAAAAATTTAGGTATAGAATCTGGTTTATACTGGAAATACTTATACAGCTTCACGTGTACCCGAATACGAAATAACATTGATATTGTCATACATTTACGAAAACGTGTATAAAAACGTCGCACTAGACTAGACTTACAGCGTGGCGTATATCATAATAATATATCTATGCATTGAATACTGTTACCAAATACATCAACAACAACATTTAACGATATATCTGTAATAAGTTAGTATATTGAATCACATATAAAATAGTCTGCGCGTGGTGTTTTACTTAGTGAGAACTATTTACTACTAAGTACTAATAAGTTAGAAGTCTATCGCTTCTAAGTATTTAGTGTCGATATTCGATTCGCTATTTATTCTAATTGTCGCAGTATTCCTTCTACTAAACAAAAATGACAAGTAATCCGCCCATTCAAATACTTTAATATAAAAAGCGTCCGTTGAGCGAATTAGTTCATATTGCTTCATTTATATTCTATGTTGACATAAGCCTTCGGCGCTCGGTGAACTTATAAATTTACAAATTAAATAAAGGAGACATTGCTTATATTCACATCTAGGCATGGGTATATTTGCATATCATTTAACTATTGACGTCCATGGGTAGTTGTTGGACTTATAGTTTACATTTTATACCTCATATTATTAGGTATAATATACCTACACTCACTCCTAAAATTCAACGTATTCTGAATTTATAGCGATGAATATTTAGCAATCACCTGTTAAACCATCTAAAAAGATCGGTTCTTACTGAGGTATAATTAACATCAAAAGTAATACGTATATTTAAACATCTGAGTACGGAAGTAGTCAGATTTTTATCTCACGTATCAAAATGGTACTAATTTCGTAATAGTAAGCAAATACTAAAATCAGTTTCCATACAATTCGACGACATTGCGGTATATATTTTAATCCTATATCTGTACACGAACTTCAGCAAAATGAACGTTTCTAACAATAAGTTACATGAGATCTGACCCCTTCTTCAGGGATCACTGCTATAGAGAATCTTACTATTCTGTCTGTACTTATAGATACACCCGTTTAGTAGAAAAGTAGTAAGCAATTACTATTTAGAGATTACTATTATCGATTTAGTAGAAAATTCGTTTACCGTAGATTGTCACTTGGATTACCCTGACGCTATAAATACCTTGACTATGTTGAGATTATTCAGACCTCTGTGTTGCCGTGTATTCTCGTGAAACGAAGGAATACTTGTTCGAGCGTGGTTTGTGACACGGAGTAGTCTTCTATGGGGAACTGCTTGCGAGCTTCCTCCATGATGTGGAATACCTTCCACCACGGTAAGTCCGCGTCGTTTATGTAGTAAGTGCTGATACCGAGGTAGGTTTCACTGAAACAATAATGGTTCTTCGTTAGATAGTCATAGTGTAACAAGAATAGTGAATTTATATTACTAATCGATTTTTACAATAATCAGTCAATATTTTCACATCGCTAAAAAGACTTGTATAATAAAATATTCTTTTAGCTTCCAGGTTTCTGATTTGTGTAGGTCAAATATAAAAAATAATTTATTATTTTCAGTCCTCTCGTTGCCTTTAAATTATGCATAAAGTGAAACAACGGCGGATGTAAATACTCACGTGAGTCGTGCTTCGCTAAAGTTCTCTGTTATGTACCGGTCGATGTTCGCTGTATCTTGATCTCTGTCTGGACCCGCACATTTTATTATTAACGTGTAACCTGGAAGCAAGGGGGAGGCATTAAAAAAATAATTTTAAATAGAACTTCAGAAGAAATTGATAATATCTTACTCTAAATTGTTATTATTCTTTTATTGCTGTTAATCACTCTAGCTATGGCAAAATATGCCAGAAAAGTGATGGGTGTATAACGGTTAAACTGATGACTTTTCCACTAAGAGAATTTTGATTACTCTCTCTCAATATCTTTAGTATTTCAATAGACAGTACAACATTTTCAAAAAAGAACAACAACAACACGCACCTGAAACTTCACTGCTTTTTAAGAATACGGACTAAAATTATTGTACGTACACAATCTTTTTTGTCAATTTGCTGTGCATACCACCTTTCTTTATAATATCGTATAGGCGTACCTTACTATCACGGTTTCACATTTGCCTGATCTTGAGCGATAATGTCATCGACAAGGACTGCTCATAAAAGCAGTGCCAAAATATCGGATACACAAAACAAAGGAACGTAGGGTGTAAAAAGACCCTTAACGAAAACTGAAATCCCATGTTGTACCAATCACTACGAACATTTTTTACTTCGGCACCATACCTGGGAAATTACTGGTCCAGGAGATATTGAGGTTCAAAGCTTGTATGAAATTTTTCTAATTAGGTACAAAAGCGATGCATTTACCCCGCCAATATGTTCATTAGATGCCCTTTGACCCCATGGATAAGTAGGTATTTCGAGCATTGCACGCGCGCACTTTTAATTGTGGTTAAAAAAAACGTGAAACTTAAAAAAAATCGTTTCCCATGTATTATTTTTGGTTAGTATGACTTGGCATGATGTCCACAACGAGTAGACTTCGGCTTGGTGATGTGTCTTGTGACATCCTGTATATTCCGAAAGACAATGTGAACGACCAAGAAAGTTTAAATTTATATACATACAGCTGTGGAGGAAGAAACCTGTACTGCTGTAGTGTACCTTCAACTAGAGTGAGGATTCTCTAATCAGGCTAGGTGACCGTATCTGGTAGACTGCAGTTCAACAGATGTGCTCAAGAACTTGTATATAAATACAGCCTTTGGGCGTGGCATATACACACCCATTAACCCGGCCCCGGGAGGGATAGAGTCATCTTCTCTACCTCTCACTTGGATAATTCTCGTGCGGCACGTCCTAGAGGTGGAGGTGGGCACCATGCACTCCAGTAGGCCGGAGTGTATGGTGGCAAAGTTCGGATGAGGACCCAGTCCTGCGGGGTATAACGCGGAAACCTTGCCCAGGGTTACGGGCGAAGACCGCAGCAGTTGTGAAGGCGGAGATGAAGATCATCGGTACGGCGGAACAAGCAGAAGCGGCAATGTTACAAAGACAATCTACTTTGGACCCGGGAAGATTAGTCTCGCTAACCTTGGATGGTAACTAATCTATGAAAAGGTACTCCAAAATTAAACCAACTGCTGCCTTGCAGTCGAGTGTTGGATCACTAAAGGCTAAGTAGGCACTCCTGATAAGAGTGTCAAATAACAATCATGAAAGCGGGATTTAAAAATATACTACCCCAGGAGGGTACCAGTTTAACTGGAGAATCCCTCTCTGAGTCATGCTCAGACTGTCCCACGTATTCTGGAGGGGACAACATTTCGCTTAAGAATGTTAACTCCTATAACGAGAACGTAGAATCACAGCAAAAACCTCGCGCCATGTCCCAGCAAATATTCCACAAAGGAATGTTAAACAGGACTAGATCTATCTCAATCAGTGAAATTCATATTTCTGCGAAATCATCCACAGTCAATTTAATATCACCAGAGGTCGAAACAGAAAATAACTGGCGTGAAGTTACTAAAAAGAAAAGACAGCTATGTAGCCCAGAAGGCCACGTCACTACACCACAAAAGCAAACTAAGCTAGATACGTACTGGCTTTCGCAACCAATACCTACGTCCAATAGATTTTCTGAACTGGAAGAAGAAATCCCACCAGAACCTAAGAATGTCCAGGAAACTACTGAAAAACCTGCAAAACCTCCGCCAATTTTCGTAGACAGAGTAAGCAATATAGCACCTAAAGCTTTTGGATGAACATGAAAGCGACAATTATTTAGTTAAAGTGCTCAATAACGACCAAGTTAAAATCCAGTCTAAGACAATTGAAGCATATAGAAATATAGTAAAACAACTAGAAATTAAAAACACTGAATTTTACACCTACAAACCAAAACTAGAACGAAATTTTAAAGTTATGTTGAAAAACATGCACCCATCTACCGATCAAGAGGAAATAAAGGAAGCTTTTGCCCAATTAAATCACGACTGTACTAATATTTGGAATATAAAGCAGAGAAGTACTAAAAAACCTCTACCTATGTTCATAGTTAAAATAAAACCAAAAGCCAACAATAAAACTATTTACAACATCACACAACTGCTTCACTGTTACGTGCGATTTGAACCACCGTTGCCAAAAAGAGAAATCCCACAATGTGGCAAATGCCAACAGTATAAACTAAAGCATATTGCAGGAGAAATCCAAAATGCATCAAATGTGCAGGAGACCACCTTTCACAAGACTGTCCAAGAAAAACAAGATCAGACCAGGTAAAATGTATATTATGCGACGGAAATAATCCAGCTAACTACAAAGGATGCAATATTTACAGCGACCTACAGAATATTAAATTTAATACTGAAAGGGATAAAGGTTAAAAAAAAAACTAGAAAGAAGTACCAGACAAAACCATTCACACAGTACAGGTGTCGAGCGAGGTGAAAAACCAACCTGTGCAGAGGCAGTGCAACGAGGCAAGATCGTCACAAGCAATGCTCCCCAAGACACAAATTCTACTAATAGTAGCAAATTACGAGATATAATGCATATTATGAAAGAGATGATGAATCAGCTAACTATAATGACAAACCTACTAATTTAATTAACAACTAAAATGACCCAAAATTCAACACTATAAAAATACATACATACATAGACTCACGCCTGTTTCCCGGAGGGGTAGGCAGAGACTACGGAACGCCATTTGCAACGATCCTAACATATCCCTCTTGCTTCACTCACTCCCATCAAATTTCTCATGCATGCTCTTCGGTTAAGGGTACTTCTAACCTGTCCTTCTTTTAGGATGTCTCTAATCTGGTCAGAGAACGTCCGTCTAGGTCTTCCCTTTCCTCCTGTCCCATTCACACTTGACTTATATAACTTCTTGGTCAGTCTTTCGTCATCCATCCTCTCCATGTGTCCAAACCACCTTAGCATACCTTTCTCAATAGCTGTTACTACATCTTCTTTTACCCCACAACACTCTCTTATCACACAATTCTTTACTCTGACGTTCAGAGACACTCTACACATACTTCTCAGTGCTCTCATTTCTATGGCATTTATTCTACTTTCATGTCTTTTCTGCCATACCCAACTCTCACTACCATACATAAGTGTAGGTACTAACACCCCTCTATGCACAGCCAAACGTGCCTTTTTGGACACGTTTTGACTGTTCATAAAAGCCTTCAAAGCTCCATTCACCCTATTACCTGCATTAACTCTTCTTTCAATATATTCTTCATTCTTACCATTCCTAGTAAAAAGCGTACCTAAATATACAAAATCATTCACTTGCTCCACACGTTGTCCATCGATCATAACATTACAAGCCGTAACACATTCCTCCTTTTCAAAAATCATAACTTTCGTCGTCCTTTCCTCCCTAAAGCACCATGCATGATTGCCACCATCTCCTGCAACTCCTCCGCTGAAGACGCAAGTATTACCTGATCATCAGCATAAAGGAGGCATTTGACAAGTAACTCATTCATCCTTAATCCACAGTCGCTATTTTTCAAATCTTGCAAACAACTGTCCATGAAGAGGTTGAACAGCCACGGCGACGCTACACATCCCTGTCTAACACCTGTCTCGATGGTAAACCAATCAGTGTACGACCCATTTATCCTCACACAAGCTCTAGAATCTTCATAAAGGAATTTTAGAGCTCGTATGAGGCTGCTGTTCACCCCTTACAACGACAGTACCGACCATATTTCATTCCTCACCACTTTATCGTAAGCCTTTTCCAAATCCACGAATGCGCAATAGACCTTTTGACCTTTGGCCAAGAATTTTTCGGCTATGCACCGCAAGGAAAATACTTGATCCGTGCACCCCATATCCTTTCGGAATCCTGCTTGTACATCCCATATTTTCTTGTCGGTTACTTCCATAACCCTTTCAATCAGTACCTTCGCATACAATTTGCCAACAATGCTGAGAAGGCTAATGCCTCTATAGTTCTTGCAGTCTTGTTGCGAGCCTTTACCCTTATAAAGAGGCACAACCATCGCTGTGGCCGAGTCATCAGGTACTCGGCCGGTGCTCCAGCACAAATTAAATAACCGCTGCAGCTGACCAACTATGGCCCTGTCCAGCCTTCAGCATTTCAACTGTAATCCTATCATATCCTGCAGCCTTACCTAATTTCATACTTCCTAGCGCCTTCACAATCTCATCCACACCAATATCGCTTTCATCATTGCTGTTATTACCATTAATTTCGTCGATCGATGTCTCTATCGCCGTTTTTTCAAATAAACCTTCAAAATACTCCTTCCATCTCTTCAGCACGCATGATTCACCATTCAGTATCTTTCCATTCTTGTCTCTGATGGACGTGTATTCTGAGGATTGAGTTCTTCCTCGAACTGCACGAACGGATTTCCAGAAAAACTTTGTTTCTCCGGAAATCTTCAGATAGTCTGCTATCAAACTCATCTTTCTTTTTTTCTTTTTTCCTTTTAACAATTTCTTTCACAATTCTTTTTGACCTAACAAACTCATTTTCTTACTTCATCTATGTCATCACTCGTTGGCTTGCCCATTCTTTCATTTGCTCTGGCAGTCAACCAATCTAACGAAGCTTTCTTCTCTGACACTGCTGATTGTACATCCTTGTCCCACCATGTATTCTTAACCTTTCGTATTTTTCTTCTCTTGATCACACCACATACTTCAGACGCTACACAAACTATCTCTTCTTTAAAAGATTGCCATAATTCTTCCATTATCATTTATGCCATCGAACCTCTCAAATCTTGCTATCAATCTTCGCTTATACTCATGTTTCACATTTTTCTCTTGCAGATTTTCTACTTTTATTCTTTCCAAGACCCTACTTTCATTATGTTCTTCGCCATCCTTTAAAGAGCCCATTTATCCGGCTCATCACCAAGAAGTGGTCTGTGTGGATGCCGGTCCCTCGATACACCCTTGTATCTAACACATTCGTTTTCAAACTTTCATTTACAATTACAAAATCAATCATACTTCTTCTAAAATATTTAGCCTCACGCGTATACATGTGTATCCTTTTGTGATCAAACATGGTGTTTGTCACATAAAGGCTCCACTCTAAACACACCTCAAGCAATACTTTTCCATTTTCATTCACTTTCTCATCACCAAATCCACCTAAAACCCTTTTAAATCCATCTCGTTTTACTCCCGCCCATCCATTGAAATCACCTAACAAGATCAATCTTTTGTTATCCTTACATTTCCTCAAAATCTCACTTAAATTCGCCCAAAATTCCTGCTTTTCATCTTGTTCTCGCTGTGACATACCCGCTACTATATTGACCGGGGCGTAAACCCCTACAATAAAGAGACGAGTAAGTCCTACTTTCATTCTCATCCACAATAGTCTAGCATTTACACATTCAAATTCTTTGCGCACTCATTCATTCGCGCAGACGGTATTAAACTAACTCCCTTGCAGGCTATGGTGGTACTGTCTGCCCCAGACCCATAAGCCGTGTAGCTGTCATGCTTGGTGGGGCCACAACCTTTCCTTTTTGTCTCATTCACACAAAGAACATCAATCTTTCTATCATCCATCATCTGGCACACTTCATCCAATTTGCCATTCATTCCTCCTCCAACATTTAATGTTGCAAACCGGCTTTCCGTAGGCCGCTTTTCGCCCTCGCGGGAAACGAGACGTGATGGGTTGCGAACCGCGTCGCTTCTTTCTGTAGAAATATAATTTTTAGTTCCCATAGCGTTCCCACGAGCATTAGGGATTTAAAATGTCCGTCCCCGCAGAGCCCTTTACGGGGATAAGATGGAATCCCAGCTGTGCCCTGTGACCACCAACACAGGCACCCTCCGTTTGCGAACAGCTTGCCCTCTGGCCACGAAATCCCTCGGCACGGGTCGGTTGACACCTTGGATTGGGGTTTGTTTTCGGGTATGCTCCCTGAATGTTGGTTTAATTTCGGAGTGTTCCTTCTCCTAGGCGGGTTGCCATCCAAAGCTGATGAGGCCATCCCCCCGAAAAATAGTTCTATGGAATGCCAATGGGCTGACACAACACTCGCTAGAGTTAAAAAAATATATAGAAATCAATAACATCGACATATTGCTAATATCTGAAACGCATTTCACCTCCAAAAGTTATATCAGCATGCCGAAATATAATTTCTACCAGACTATGCACCCAGACGGTAAAGCCCACGGTGGTAGTGCAATAATAATAAGAAGCAATATACCACACCAAGCTGGAAACCACTACAGGACAGACCAAATACAAGCCACAAATGTTATTATTAACTAGCTGACCCAGCGAACTTCGTATCGCCTTTTTAAGAGTTATTATTTAATTCCCTGTTTTCCAAGCCCCTTTTCCAAAGTTACCATTGACTTAGCGCTTAATCTCTTATCATTCCAGGGTCTATAAATGATGCAAAAACAAACATAGATTTTAATATAATATTGAATTGCCCATTCCTTAAAATATCGGAGACAATACCCATATCGGCTTAAAAAAAGTCCCGTCCGCCATCTTTGATTTCCTATCCGCCATCTTTGATCACGAAATAGAGGTTGTATTTGGATTCACCATCCCTTAAATCATCAGAGACGATACCCATATTGATTTTTAAAATTTTGCCCATCCGCCATCTTTGATTTCCCATCCGCCATCTTGAATCACGAAATAGATGTTGTATTCGGATTCCCCATCCCTTCAAACATCAGAGACGATACCCATATTGATTTAAAAAAAAAATCCCATCCGCCATCTTGGATCACGAAATAGATGGTGTTTTTGAATTCCCCATTCCTAAAAATATCGGAGACGATACCCATATCGACTTAAAAAAAAAAACCTGTCCGCCATCTTTGATTTCCTATCCGCCATCTTTGCTCACGAAATAGATGTTGTATTTGGATTCACCATCCCTTAAATCATCAGAGACGATACCCAAATTGATTTTTAAAATTTTTCCCATCCGCCATTTTTGATTTCACATCCGCCATCTTTGATCACGAAATAGATGTTGGATTTGGATTCCCCATCCCTTTAAATATTGGAATTGATACTCATATTGATTTAAAAAAAAATCCCATCCGCCATCTTTGATCTCGAAATAGATGGTAGTTTTTAATTCCCCATTCCTTAAAATATCGGAGACGATACCCATATCGACTTTAAAAAAAAATCCCGTCCGCCATCTTTGTTTTCCTATCCGCCATCTTTGATCACTAAATAGATGTTGTATTTGGATTCACCATCCCTTAAATCATCAGAGACGATACACATATTGATTTTTAAAATTTTTCCCATCCGCCATTTTTGATTTCACATCCGCCATCTTTGATCACGAAATAGATGTTGGATTTGGATTCCCCATCCCTTCAAACATCAAAGACGATACCCATATTGATTTAAAAAAAAAATCCCACCCGCCATCTTTGATCACGAAATAGATGGTGGTTTTGAATTCCCCATTCCTTAAAATATCGGAGACGATACCCATATCGACTTTAAAAAAAAATCCCGTCCGCCATCTTTGATTTCCTATCCGCCATCTTTGATCACGAAATAGATGTTGTATTTGGATTCACCATCCTTTAAATCATCAGAGACGATACCCATATTGATTTTTAAAATTTTTCCCATCCGCCATTTTTTATTTCCCATCCGCCATCTTGAATCACGAAATAGATGTTGGATTTGGATTCCCCATCCCTTTTAACGTCGGAGACGATACCAATATTGTTTTTTTAAAATTTTCCCATCCGCCATCTTTGATCACGAAATAGATGTTGTATTTGGATTCACCATCCCTTAAATCATCAGAGACGATACCCAAATTGATTTAAAAAATAAAAAACCCATCCGCCATTTTTGATTTCACATCCGCCATCTTTGATCACGAAATAGATGTTGGATTTGGATTCCCCATCCCTTTAAATATTGGAATTGATACTCATATTGATTTTAAAAAATAATCCCATCCGCCATCTTTGATCTCGAAATAGATGGTGGTTTTGAATTCCCCATTCCTTAAAATATCGGAGACGATACCCATATCGACTTTAAAAAAAAATCCCGTCCGCCATCTTTGTTTTCCTATCCGCCATCTTTGATCACGAAATAGATGTTGTATTTGGATTCACCATCCCTTAAATCATCAGAGACGATACCCATATTGATTTTTTAAATTTTTCCCATCCGCCATTTTTGATTTCACATCCGCCATCTTTGATTTCCCGACCGCCATCGTGGATCACTAAATAAATTTCATATTATTAATCAGCGTCCCGAAAATCTCGAAAACGATACCTATGTAGATTGTATCCTATTCTTTTAGCCTTTTTTGCCTTTGACCCAACCCTCCCCTTCTCGTTTGACCATTATATTATTTTTGTCTGGCCCCTAAAAGTTGTGGCGTAATTTTATATAGCCTATAGCCTTTCGAAATAATTGGGCTATCATAGGCAATAACAATTTTTAAAATCCGACTGCTAGTTCCTGAGATTAGCCGACATTATGTTTTAGCCTTTTTAGCCTTTTGCCCGGCCCCAAAGGGTCAAAGCGTTATGTTATATAGCCTATAGCCTTCCGGAATAACTGGGCAATCGTATACAAAAATAATTTTTCAGATCCGACCGGTAGTTCCTGAGATTAGCGCGTACAAACAAACAAACAAACTCTTCCGCTTTATTATATTAGTATAGATGACGGGACGGGTACTATCACAATAGGCTAGTTGACCAAATTTCAAAAACTAGTTAAGTCGTTACCTTTTCGTCTACTTTGACCGAAAATGAGTTTATTTTAATATAAAAAGGCGATCTACATTGTTTATTTCGCATTTCTAAATACCAATTTAAATTAAGCTCGTAAACGCTCCAAACTGTCATGGCGTCTAGATGACGTCACGCCGTGGTAAACAACTAAACAATACGGTAGTGCTTACTGCATAGTGCTTACATACTCGCTGTCGTTGGTAAAGTAAACTTAGTAAACAAAGTGAAACAAGTGGTGTTGGTTGTAAACACAAACAGATCTCAAATTAATAATGGATTCTTCACATTACAACTATTATAAGCACTGTATAGTGCCACAATGTAAAAGCACATCAGTAAAAACGCCAAACAAGCTATTTATTTATGTTCCAAACAATAAGAAAGTGCGCCAAAAGTGGCTGGAACTTGCTGGGAGGAATGATGCTCATAGTTTGTCTACAGATACAAGGATGTATTTCTGTGAAGATCATTTTGATGTAAGTAATCTTTTACGCAATTTACTTCTAAATCTAATGTAAAACTGATAAAATTACGGAATCATTACTAGTCAAGTGTTTAGGTTCAAAGATATATAATACGTCATTGTTTAGGTTAGCTTTTCTATACATCCGAACATAAAATAGTAATATTTCAGTTTACCTGTTGTAAATTTAATCTCATAAACGCTTTTTTATTATTTCAGTTGCCAAGTGATATGGTGAATCATATGGAATATAAAATTATGGGCAAAGTTTCACAAGTGCATAGATAAATATAATACTTTACAGTACAGATGCCGCAAGTCGTCCATAAAAATTGGCCACGTTAGATCCTTAATATTAGACCTTTATTTTTATAAGTACTTGTTAATACAGTAAATAATACAACAGATGGCGCTAACGACGAAAAAAATGGGAGTCGATGGTAGCGACATCTTACGTCTCATTTTGTAAGCAATGTTATTTTAAATTAAAAAGAAGAGATGGCGCTATAATAAAAAAGCATTCTGTCTAAAATGTTAACAATATTATGATATTTCACCTTGTCACCCAAGTGTGCCTCATTTCAAGGTCATAACACGATCAACCGATCTACTAGGTACCTATTTTACGTATGTACCGGGGTGGCGTTAAAACATATAGCGATATTTTTATGACTTCGTGTCTTTCCGTTCAAAATTTGGAATGCACTTTGTACACTGTTCCATAAAGCTGATATTTGACATACTTACGTAAGTTTGGTGGCTATGTTACGGTAACATTGAAATGGTGCAGTGATGAATGACCTTGTGAATGCACCTTGGTCTGATGATGAAGCCGGGAAGGTGGTTACAGGAACTTCTAAACTACATATTATGATAAACTACTCGTGTTTGGGCTCGTTTGAATTGACTTGACAAAACCTATGACCTTGTGAGGTTGCCTTGGTCTGATGGTGAAGCCGGAAGATGGTCACAGGAACTCCTAAACTACACATGATAAACTAGTCGTGTTTGGGCTCGTTTGAATAGACTTGACAAAACCTATGACCTTGTGAGGTTGCCTTGGTCTGATGATAAAACCGGAAGGTAGTCACAGGAACTCCTAAACTACACATGATAAACTAGTAGTGTTTGGGCTCGTTTGAATAGACTTGACAAAACCTATGACCTTGTGAGGTTGCCTTGGTCTGATGATGAAGCCGGAAGGTGGTCACAGGAACTCCTAAACTACACATGATAAACTAGTCGTGTTTGGGCTCGTTTGACAAGACTTGACAACACCTATGACCTTGTGAGGTTGCCTTGGTCTGATGATGAAGCCGGAAGGTGGTCACAGAAACTCCTAAACTACACATGATAAACTAGTCGTGTTTGGGCTCGTTTGACAAGACTTGACAAAACCTATGACCTTGTGTGGTTGCCTTGGTCTGATGATGAAGCCGGAAGGTGGTCACAGGAACTCCTAAACTACACATGATAAACTAGTAGTGTTCGGGCTCGTTTGAATAGATTTGACAAAACCTATGACCTTGTGAGGTTGCCTTGGTCTGATGATGAAGCCGGAAGGTGGTCACAGGAACTCCTAAACTACACATGATAAACTAGTCGTGTTTGGGCTCGTTTGACAAGACTTGACAAAACCTATGACCTTGTGTGGTTGCCTTGGTCTGATGATGAAGCCGGAAGGTGGTCACAGGAACTCCTAAACTACACATGATAAACTAGTAGTGTTCGGGCTCGTTTGAATAGATTTGACAAAACCTATGACCTTGTGAGGTTGCCTTGGTCTGATGATGAAGCCGGAAGGTGGTCACAGGAACTCCTAAACTACACATGATAAACTAGTAGTGTTTGGGCTCGTTTGAATAGACTTGACAAAACCTATGACCTTGTGAGGTTGCCTTGGTCTGATGATGAAGCCGGAAGGTGGTCACAGGAACTCCTAAACTACACATGATAAACTAGTCGTGTTTGGGCTCGTTTGACAAGACTTGACAACACCTATGACCTTGTGAGGTTGCCTTGGTCTGATGATGAAGCCGGAAGGTGGTCACAGAAACTCCTAAACTACACATGATAAACTAGTCGTGTTTGGGCTCGTTTGACAAGACTTGACAAAACCTATGACCTTGTGTGGTTGCCTTGGTCTGATGATGAAGCCGGAAGGTGGTCACAGGAACTCCTAAACTACACATGATAAACTAGTAGTGTTCGGGCTCGTTTGAATAGATTTGACAAAACCTATGACCTTGTGAGGTTGCCTTGGTCTGATGATGAAGCCGGAAGGTGGTCACAGGAACTCCTAAACTACACATGATAAACTAGTAGTGTTTGGGCTCGTTTGAATAGATTTGACAAAACCTATGACCTTGTGAGGTTGCCTTGGTCTGATGATGAAGCCGGAAGGTGGTCACAGGAACTCCTAAACTACACATGATAAACTAGTAGTGTTTGGGCTCGTTTGAATGAACTTGACAAAACCTATGACCATATGAGGTTGCCTTGGTCTGATGATGAAGCCGGAAGGTGGTCACAGGAACTCCTAAACTACACATGATAAACTAGTCGTGTTTGGGCTCGTTTGATAAGACTTGACAAAACCTATGACCTTGTGAGGTTGCCTTGGTCTGATGATGAAGCCGGAAGGTGGTCACAGGAACTCCTAAACTACACATGATAAACTAGTCGTGTTTGGGCTCGTTTGACAAGACTTGACAACACCTATGACCTTGTGAGGTTGCCTTGGTCTGATGATGAAGCCGGAAGGTGGTCACAGGAACTCCTAAACTACACATGATAAACTAGTCGTGTTTGGGCTCGTTTGACAAGACTTGACAAAACCTATGACCTTGTGAGGTTGCCTTGGTCTGATGATGAAGCCGGAAGGTGGTCACAGGAACTCCTAAACTACACATGATAAACTAGTAGTGTTTGGGCTCGTTTGAATAGATTTGACAAAACCTATGACCTTGTGAGGTTGCCTTGGTCTGATGATGAAGCCGGAAGGTGGTCACAGGAACTCCTAAACTACACATGATAAACTAGTCGTGTTTGGGCTCGTTTGACAAGACTTGACAAAACCTATGACCATATGAGGTTGCCTTGGTCTGATGATGAAGCCGGAAGGTGGTCACAGGAACTCCTAAACTACACATGATAAACTAGTCGTGTTTGGGCTCGTTTGATAAGACTTGACAAAACCTATGACCTTGTGAGGTTGCCTTGGTCTGATGATGAAGCCGGAAGGTGGTCACAGGAACTCCTAAACTACACATGATAAACTAGTCGTGTTTGGGCTCGTTTGACAAGACTTGACAACACCTATGACCTTGTGAGGTTGCCTTGGTCTGATGATGAAGCCGGAAGGTGGTCACAGGAACTCCTAAACTACACATGATAAACTAGTCGTGTTTGGGCTCGTTTGACAAGACTTGACAAAACCTATGACCTTGTGAGGTTGCCTTGGTCTGATGATGAAGCCGGAAGGTGGTCACAGGAACTCCTAAACTACACATGATAAACTAGTAGTGTTTGGGCTCGTTTGAATAGATTTGACAAAACCTATGACCTTGTGAGGTTGCCTTGGTCTGATGATGAAGCCGGAAGGTGGTCACAGGAACTCCTAAACTACACATGATAAACTAGTCGTGTTTGGGCTCGTTTGAATAGATTTGACAAAATCTATGACCTTGTGAGGTTGCCTTGGTCTGATGATGAAGCCGGCAGGTGGTCACTGAAACTCCGAAACTACACATGAGAAACTAGTAGTGTTTGGGCTAGTTTGAATAGACTTGACAAAACCTATGACCTTGTGAGGTTGCCTTGGTCTGATGGTCTGTGGTCCCAGGGTCTGTGGTGCATGCTACAGATAATATAATAGGTACATTACTATACTAGGTGGTGCTTTCCTTTGAGTTCTGCTTCGTGAAAATTGTTATTCTTTATTTGTATTATTATATTCTTAATTAAATTGGTATTCAGGCGAAATTAATGTAACCTAAATGGCGAACCCCTGGCGAAGCGAATGTCGAGATTGCAAAAGGGGAATAGGTAGGTAACTATTAAAATGTAGAAATGAAACAACAGTTCATTTTATTTTTTTATTTATGAAACCATGATACCTCGTCAACTAACAAAAAACCTTGCAAAAACGTTGGAATTTTTTCTCTTCAACTTTCACGGGAACGAAGTCGCGCGCAAAAGCTAGTCATTACAATTGGTTTATTAATTCGGCCTTACAAGCAAGTACTGCAAACGTGCAAGTTAGTTATTTAGATAATTAACTCAAATCCAGATGTTGGCAAATTAATATTTTTAAATTGATAACTTAGGTCGTTTTTTATTCGTCCATTAAAGTGGATAAACAGAATTAGATAAAAAACTAAATTTAACTATTATAAAATCATTTATTTTGCAGGATTCGTAATTTTGAAGCTGATTGTAACGATGTTTTTTAAATACTTGCAACACTTTCAAAGTATTTCTTAAGTAGGTACTTGAATTAAACGTACGCGATCGCGTCTCGCGTTTTGCCGATCCACGATCGTAACGGAGTACTTTTACTTTAATGGGATATTATTCCTTACCGCCATACATTTACGGAACTTTGTCGCGCAAAACACTAAAATATTTGTAATACTTTCAAAGTATTTTTTACTTGAACGTACGCGAACACGTTTCGCGTATTACCGACTCCCGACCGTAACGTAGTAGGGTAAATACGCTAAATGTCGGCATCCTTACGGTTTTTCTGTTTTGGAATCGGTCTGGCACCATCAATTTGCAACGAAAGGATAGCTTCCGATGCGGTTTTGGATAGTTTGATAAATCTATTTCATGTTTATGGGCTTGGTATAAGGTTGACATTTCTACTACAAGGAAAAAGTACTAAGGTTTAGCGTCGAGAACGAAAAAACCCTAAAGTCGGCCATTCACGGGCCATGGTCGGTCGCGTTTTTCCCAAATATCGGCCGGGTATAGGATGTTTTAAATTAAGACGGATAAATATTATTAATATGATTTATTTTGGCAGGAGTCTCACTAAGTATACGTTATTAATCGTATTTGTTTAATAGTAGGTAAATTATTTTTTTATTTGCACTTAAATAACGTTAGGTAAGTATTACAATTTATAACAAAGTAAACATCAAAATAATTATAATTAGTTCTGGATATCTTTTCAAAAATAATTCATAGCATTTTTGGCCCAGAGTATCATTATTGAATATATTTATATTTTTAAGCTACGTAATTAACATTGGTTAAAGTAGCAAGTTCCAAAGAGCAATTTATATCTTATATTTCCATACCATAATAAGCTAATATAAATGTTTTCAATAATATCAACTCCTACATTTAAACTTAACTCTTTATATTATAAATAAATAAACGTATAATAAATATTTAATTTTGAGAAAATAAGAAAAGTAATCAGCCTGTATAGTTGGGCTCGAATTCGAGGCTGGTCGACATTACGATCTTTAATGTTTCTAAAGCCTGCCTCTATTTTGTGTACATTATTTCTCGAGATTCAACTAATATCACCCCGGCCGGTATTTGGCGATTAAACGTAAAATAGTTTTATTTGCCTATATGCGTTACAAATTCTCTTATTAAGGCAATGGAATTAGTACAATTGGAAATTATAAAACAGATTGCATTTACTTTTAGTCGGCCACGGCCGAGAATCCGGTTTTAATTCAAAATTGGTATTCTATTGGCGGCCTCCTATTTTCCCTTAAAACAATACGTTAAACATTGAAAAATCTATCTCAAAATATAGTAAAAATCACTAATTACTAATAATAATGCTTAAAACAATAAAAAAGGAATGTCTGACCGTTCTAATATCAATCCCCGAAGTGTGGGTATTCACAGCAAGTAAGGTACTTTAAATATGAAATTGACGCTTCGACGACGCAATCGCTACTGACGCTCAGTGTGCGAAGAGTGTGTAACGTAATCGGAAAGTAACGGTTGTACATATAGATTATGAACTAAGATTGTAATTCGAGTGGCAAATTTGTAACTTCAATACGTTTTAAATGAACGCAAGCCGAAAATGTGCAGACGGCCGAAGTTTGGGGAGTGGCCGACGTATGGCGTATTTACCCTACAGATACTTTTATGAAATAATATTCCTTACTGCCATACATTTACGGAACTTTATCGCACAAAACACTAAAATACTTGAAAGTATTTTGAGTACTGAGGAATATAAAACTTGCAAGGTTTTGCGCGACAAAGTTCCTTAAATATATGGTAGTAAGGAATAAATTTCCATGAAAGTATTTAGAAAAGTCCATTACCTAATTTTGCGATAAACATCCTTACTCATATTATGATAAGGTTTATTTTTCAATACAAACTTGCATTACCAGGGCGTCACACGAAGTTTTCTATACTCGAGTGCCCAAAAACTTGCAAGTATATTGATACCTGGTTTTCGACCCTGGTATTTTTATAGAGACGCACTTGGTGTACTTGGTACGCGATTTTGCAATTGTGCGACTCATGAAGTCATGACTATCGGCATAGATAAATTTAATACTATACCTATCGGGAACCAAGCGAATGAGTTCTAGACTTCTAGAGAAGTCGGCTATCAAAGTTTAAAAATGCGTTTTGTTTTTTTCATTAGCTTGATTTACAACATACTCAACATCAACTGTTTATTAGTTGCTATTGTCTGTTCAAGATACCTGCGAAAAAAATAAAAGGTAAAAAATATACAGTATCATTTATGAATTGAAGGGACAGGCGTATTTTTGTAAAACTAACTGCATCTTTCGCTTAGAGTATTTAACTTAAATCTACTTTTGTTGCGAAGGCGACATTAAAAGAACCATTTTATGGTTTGTTTACATTTTATTTTTTCGTATCTTGAACAGACTATAGGTAGGTACTTACGAGGGTCAAACTGAAAGTTCTTAGAACTGGCCACTTATAAACAATATAATAAAAAAAATATTCTAAAATTTGAAAATAGAACTCTTTGCCAATATTACTGAGTATATATTTCATTCATTTGTCATTTGTTTTACGATTTGGCGGCAAATTGAAAATTGTCTGTGTCACGTCAACATGAATTTAACACGAGAAAATTTTCGTGCAATGATTTTTTATGACTTTCGATGTCATTTAAGTCAACAAGAAAGTTATGATAGACTACGATTGGCCTTTCACGATGAAGCCCCATCTCGTGCGACTGTTTACAACTGGTTTAATGAGTTTAAACGTGGTCGCACTAATCTCACTGATGATGTACGTGAGGGACGGCCTTCTACGGCGACGACTGAAAATAACATCTGTGTTGTGCGGCGTATGATAGAGACTGACAAAAGAGTGACCTATCAGCAGATTCGGACAAGCTTAGGCATCGGTATGAGTCAAGTGCACAAAATCCTCCACGAACATTTAGCGGTCAGGAAGCTTTGCGCCCGGTGGATACCTCATAATTTGACTAAGGCTCAAAAACTCCATCGTGTGGATTGGTGCCGTAAAATGATTGAAAGATTTAACGGAGCTGACTCAAATGCTGTGTTCGACATACTAACAGGTGACGAAAGCTGGATTTACTGTTATGATCCTGAAACCAAAAGACAATCTGCTCAGTGGGTGTTTCCTTTCGAGGAGTTGCCAACTAAAGTGAAGAGAGATCGAAGTGCGGGAAAAAAAATGGTGGCCTCGTTCTTTGGAAGGATAGGTCATTTCGCAACAATTGTGTTAGAGGATCAAAAAACAGTTTCTGCAGAATGGTACACTACCAATTGTTTGCCACTTGTCTTGGAAAAAGTTCGAGAGAAACGACCTCGCAGTAGGATCTTCCTTCACCACGACAACGCCTCGTCGCACACCGCCAAGCGAACGATCGACTATTTGGCGACATCAAACGTTGAATTACTGGGTCACCCGCCGTATAGCCCCGACCTCGCGCCTTGTGATTTTTATTTATTTCCAAAAATTAAAGAAAAACTTAAAGGAAAGCGGTTTATGAATGCTGAAGAAGCGGTGGCTGCGTATCGCGATGCCATTGAAGAGACCCCTAAGGACGAGTGGGCAAAGTGCTTTTCCCAGTGGTTCCATCGCATGCAGCGGTGTATTGACGTCAATGGACAATATTTTGAAAAGATATAATAAAACTAATAACTGGCTAATGTAATCAGTTTTTGATTTTCTAAGAACTTTCAGTTTGACCCTCGTACCTATAAATGTAAGATGCATATTGATTAACATAATTTATGAAAATTTATTATATAATACTACTACAAACACAGTAAGTTTTTATTATGTATAAAATTTAAATTACACTACTTTTACGTACTTAAATGTAAAAACAAAACGCAATCGCTCGACTAGGTACCTAGATACAGGTACTTTTTAAAATAAATCCTCATGGCCGTTCATTGGTTAACATAATATCTTACTTTTTCAAATATTTGATGTTTATTTAATAAATATTTATTTATTTTACCATCTACAGATTAATACCAAATTAAATAAAAATAAATATATACATACGTAAAAGCGCCATCTTTGAATGCCGAGTGAAAGTTAACTCATTGTAACGTTTTACTACAAGCTAGTACGTATTTTGGCCACCAGAACAACGAAGTGCACATCATATTTTTCAAAAATATTCATATTCAATTAAATGTTTCATTTTTTTATTTAATCGTAATAAAGGGATTTTTTAATTAATAAATATCATATTTTAGAACTGTATTTTCTTATTTATCATTTATGCATGAACGTCATCAATAACAATCGATACTAGTAAAGCCATCTGTTGAGAGAGTTAAGAATGACGGAAAACGTTCTAAGGAATGAGACCCCATGACAAGTGCGAATGAAACAAGGTTGTATGCCAAGTAAATTTGAATGCCAAGAAGACAGGATAAAACGGACGTGCAGTAGTATAGAACAGCCCAGCATGTTAAAAAAACAAAGACTGATGACACTCACAGAGAGTTTAAATATTGAAAGTGAATTTAATGAATGTCCTTCATCAAGTTTATCAGTAAGATATACATCTGATAGAAGTTCAAGTAAGTAACAAACAACACAATAGTTTTAACTTTCAAGCACTAAGTATCAAGTTATCACCATTATTAAAACTGTTTTATTGTTTTAGATTCCCAGGTTAATGAAAATGAGCCAAATAAATCATGTGGGAGGACTGCAGACAAATCCATTCAAGTATACATAACCCACAAATTCAGGAGTAAAGCCGTACAGACAAAAGTATTATATAAAGATCAGACCTTATCACCTTTTAAGGCATTACAGGTATCCAGTTCCACATCTCCATTTAAAGCTGAGACTATACTGAAATCAATGCCTTCTGTCTCTGGCCAGAGAAAAATAAATAAAAAAATATTTATCGAAGAGGAACACTCAGACAGTGATATTTCAGTTTATATGCCACCGAGCAGTACCATCAGCCGCTCACCATCTTCACTCTCATTACAAGTGAAATCATCTTCTAACTGTAGTGAGTTTATTGAAGAAGACAAAAAAATTTTAGCTGAACAAACTTTAATTAATATGATTGCAAAAATTGAGAAGAAACCTCGTTTATATATTGGTGTTCCAAATAGTTGTTACTACTTGATTAATTTAATAAAAGATGAATTAAAAATTCCCAAACATTATTTATTGGTGTGTTTAGAAAAAATAAGATTAGATACTAAGTTCAATCAATTATCAGATGATTTTGGGATGTCTCCATCACTTTTAAGTAAGATATTCCTCAAAAATATACCTTTGATTGCTAGTGTGATGCAACCTTTCATTGTGACACTAGACAGTAAATTGATTAAGAAAACCTTACCAATGCCTTTTAGGCATAAATATCACAATGTCAGTTGCATCATAGACTGCCTTGAAATTGAAATACAAAAGCCATCAAAGGCCATTAATCAAGCTTTGACATGGTCAGATTACAAGAAAGCCAACACCATTAAATATCTCATATCTTGCACACCAAATGGCTTGATAAATTATATTTCTCCAGGGTTTGGAGGCCGCACAACTGACACATGTTTGGTTGAATCTTGTGATTTTATACAGGGATTAAAGAGTGGTATGTGTGTTATGGCGGACAGGGGATTTAAACATGTGGAACAATACTTACAAAAGTATGGTGTTACACTAGTAAGACCACCAAGTGTTCAAACAGGAGAAAAATTGAGTAAAAGTGAGGCAAAACTTACAAAACAGATAGCCAGTCTAAGAATACACGTAGAAAGGGTTATTCGGCGCCTACGTGAATTTTATATGCTTAGGCCACATTCATGTGTTAATTTAAAGTTTCTGAAAATACTAGATGACATATTAATAATAGCATGTGCTTTAGTTAATTTACAAGATTCATTAATTCAATAAAACAAGTTAAAATGTTTATATGTTTTTTATTTACAATCACACTTGTACACTCTGATATAATAGTGGATACACATTTATTTTCCAAAAGTTGACTAAATTATTTATCAGATTCTGAACATAATCCATATTAAAGGGCACACTTAAAATTTCAACTTTTTGATTTGTCCTAAAATCTGGGTCAGCAACACAATAAAAACACATTTTCTTTCCAGAAAGGTACATTTGTAGTTGCATTTGAGCATTATACTTGGGAGTAGCTTGTCCATTTTTTATGTAACTTGCATATGTCTTTGCCTGACTAGGACATTTAATTTCGATTATCCCATCTTCAAAAATTCCATCTGGTGAACCAGCGATCATGGGATATTTTGAGCTCAAAAACAGGCCACACTTATTAATAGTTTTTTTAATATGTTTCTCCACTGTCTTTCTGACTTTTTCTTCAAGTACTCTGCCACTTTTCATTGGTGCAGTGTCTGGTATTTTACCTCCTAGGATCATGGATATAAGCGTTCCATCATTAGTTTTACATCGGCTAACTTCAAATGCTCTTGAGGCAGTTATGCGCCCATACCTGAGTTCAAACCAAAGGCTGCTGTTGCTTTGTTCTCTAGTTTCTTTTTCAACTTTCTCTATTAAAGAAGGTGTAATTAGTATTTTATTAAAAAATGCATCAACACTTGGTTCTTGGAAGCTGTATACAAGCTGGTGCATTGAGATAGCTTGTGTTTCACTTAAATAATAATTGGGTTGAAATTTAATGAGTTCACAGTCATAAATTTTTCTTTTTCTTCCTTCTTCCAAAAACTTAGTAAATACAGATGAATTTTGTGGTAGTAACGGACTGCCCTTAGATAAATCCTTAGCCGTCATATATTTAAGGCTAATACCCACTCTAGATAGTTGGGACTTCTTCCAATAGCATTCCACTGAAGTGCATGATGGTTCTTCACTTCGACGGTGAACCCACATTAAAAAAGCTATGGCGTGCTTACAACCACCTTCCGAAGCAACGCAATCATTACACTGAACCGATATTATAACATCTGCTACTTCGTCAACAGTTAGTGTGCACCCATATAGTTTAGCATGAACTTTGTGTTCCGGGCATATCTTGCACTTCACGGTACACAAATTATTTTCTCGCTTAAGCTGTACATAACTTATAGCGTCGTCTCCATATGAAGCACGCGAAGACCTAAAATAAAAGTTCAACTATTAGCACTTGTTTATATCTCGCAAGTCTAACCTATAGAGAAATCAATAACAATCACAATAGATAAGGTGTATATTATATACAAAATGATGGTAGTGAGGTTTATTCTTGAAATATCTAACGTTCGATGCATATTTACTTACATTGAAGTTTTAATGTTGCGGAATTCCGAAGAACAAAAGTCTTTGTTTGAAGCGAAAAATACGCCAAGCATAACAGCGTCAATTTTGGGCAAATTACCACTGTTGGCTTTGGTAAATCCTGGTTCCATAGTGCAATACTAGTACAGTTCAATGCAATAATAGTTACAATAGATCGTATGTATATCAACTTGTTCTCTTCGAAACGAAAATCACGGAAACGTCAACAACAACAAACAACCCTTTGACAACAATGAATGACTGCTGTACGTCCTCTACGAATGAATGCAGTATTGAACGGAGTTGCCATGGTAATAAAAATAAACTACCTAGACATACGTGGTTGCAATTAATGTCCTGACAATATATAAGTATTTGTATAAGTACGTAATCTGGCAAAATTTATATAGGTAGTTATTTATTTCTAGCGAGAACAGATAACTGGCTACATTCAAGTACATATTTTGCTGGAATGTTTGGTATATTTATATACCTAATTGGAACATTGCGGAAATCCTTTGGTTTGCTGCAGCATTTTTATTTTTTAGACTCAACCTATCGCAATCTTTTAGTAAAACCAGCAATTTCTAGAAAAGCAGCTAGATTTGTTTTTATTTCATTAATGATAAAGTATGTCCTTAAATACTACTAAATTCCCCTACATCTAGCGACAAAATTCGTAAAACGGCAACACTGGTACGAATGAATGGCGCCGTACCACGTTGTGACGTGGCGCTTTCTGATAGGCGTTCAATGTCACGTGACATATCGCAATAATTTACATATTTTATTTTCTAAAAATATTATTATTATGCGTGTTTTATTAAAAATGACATGCATTTTCGTTATCTCCATGTCATAATTATTCATTATAGATAGGCATCCATTCAATTCATTCTTAGTGGAAACTAGCCTATTTCGGCTATATACAGTCCACCTAAACATAAACTCAATATGGCAAATTATGAAGCCTTTTTTGAGAGTCTAGGGAATAGGTTTATTGCTGGCGGAGATTACAACGCTAAACACACACAATGGGGCTCAAGAATAATTACTACTAAAGGTTGCCAGTTGTTTCTCACAATTGAGAAACTAAAACTAGGCGTAGTTTCTTCCGGCGAACCAATTTACTGGCCTACGGATCATAAAAAAATACCCGATGTAATTGACTTTTGCGTCACAAGAGGCATCCCTATCGCTTATTTTACAGCTAAATCTAGTTCGGAACTCTCATCTGATCATACGCCCGTTGAAATAACAGTATGTAAGAAAGTGAGACCTAAGGAAAAACAATGTAGACTTCACAATCGCAAAACCAACTGGGATTACTTTAGAGAAAGAGTCACAGAATCTCCGAGACTTAACTTACCATTACGAAGTGATGCAGATATAACTAAAGCAGTTGAACACTTGAATTACATCATTCAAACATCAGCATGGGAAGCTACGCCTGATCCGTCAGATGACAACAGCAGGGTAACAATACAATGCCCTGCTTCAGTGCGGAAACTGCTTGCTGAGAAACGTAAAACCAGAAAGAGATGACAGATAACAAGGTATCCTATATAGTCGTATTTTTAATTAGACGAAGCCAACTGACAGTAGCTAATGTCACTTGTAAAATAATGTTGTCATATTTAAAGTAATAGTGATGCGTTTAGTTCTCGTTCAATCAGATGAACGAACATTGAGTGTGAATAGTTAATCATTTCAAACTATAAAAGAATACTATTTCTATATTACAATAAAAGTGCTCTGATATAAGTTACTAGTAGTTATGTAAGTAGTATAAATTGTTATATTTTATACATCTACAGGATGTAAAAAGACCCTTAACGAAAACTGAAATCCCATGTTGTACCAATCACTACGAACATTTTTTACTTCGGCACCATACCTGGGAAATTACTGGTTCAGGAGGTATTGAGGCTCAAAGTTAGTATGGAATTTTTCTAATTAAGTACAAAATCGAGCATTTACCCCGCTAAGATGTTCGCTAGATGCCCTATGACCCCATGGATAGGTAGATATTTCGAGAATTGAACGCGCGCTTTAAATTGCGGTTTAAAAAATGTAAAAACTTTTAAAAAAAAATCGTTTCCCAGGTAATATTTTTGGTTAATATGACGTGGCATGATGTCCACAACGAGTAAACTTCGGCTTGGTGATGGGTCTTGTGACACCCTGTATAGTTTCACCTACATGATGTATTGAAAATAGAACAATCTTACAGGTTTCCTCGCTATGTTTTCCTTAATGTTTAAAACACTCGGTATTCAGTATAGGTAAATACTATAAGAACATAGTCTTCGAAAACTCGAACACCGTACCCGATATCGTCCGTTCGGCACACTAACTATTCACTAGACAATCGATGCAATTTCATTCATTCAAGAGATTTTTCAATCATTCACTTTGTCACAACACTATTTTTATTTCATCATTTTATTTATTTATTTATTTATTTATACATACATACACAACACTATCATTACAAGTCACCTTAATGCGATAGTATGGTTCTCTAATATTACTTATTTAATTATACCTACTTATATCTATTACAGTCTATACACCTTAATCTTATTATAAATTATATACCTACACATTACTATAACAGATTATAAATAAAGCTATCTTTGTGAATTCACTCATTGAGCAACAGAACAGGTCCAATTTATCAGCGACGAGATTGAGAATTTTGTGTGCGCGCGTCAGAGGCGCCTCTTGCAGCATGTTAGTGCGTGCGCGTGCTACTTTCAGCAACTGCGGTCTTCGTCGCCGGTACACATACCTATCTGGAACGTTGAAATTTAATATCTCCAGCATTTTTGGGTTTACTATCTTGCCCCTTAAAACCTTGAATATATATGAGGCGATTGCCAGTTCCCTTCTCACCCTCAACTCATTGTAACCAACCATACCTAAAATGAATAGAGTTGGATACATTAAAGGGTAAAAGGGATACACCCCATAATACCTCATATATAGGTATCTAATAAATTTGTTTTGTACTCGCTCCAACATAAGATTATATTTAATTTCATGTGGGCTCCAGATGACTGCATTGCATTCTAATTGACTTCTTACTAACGCGTTATACAAGGTGACAATGGCTGTAATATTAGTGAAGCTATGAACGGTTCTAAGTAAGAAACCTAGATTTCTGTAGGCTCTCTTGCAGATGCTAACCACGTGACCACGAAACGTCAGCCCAGTATCTATATTTACTCCTAAATCTCTAACCTCTGTAACCCGAGCTAATGCAGCGCCCTCGATATTATACTCGTATTTGATTGGAGTACGTGCGCGAGTGAACGTGATGGTCAAACACTTAGAGTGGTTAAATTGTAGAAGATTTTTCGTACTCCAATCTACGATTCTATCGATATCCCTCTGTAACCGCTCGCAGTCATCCTGTTTTCTTATAGGCATATATAACTTTAGGTCATCTGCGAATAATAAGCATTTAGCATCTTTTATGATATCGGGTAGATCATTTATCATGATGATGAACTGCATCGGCCCAAGATTACTCATAAACTGACAACACAGTAAACGTCAGTTGACTTCGTCTAATAAAAAATACGACTTTAGTCGTATTTTTAATTAGACGAAGCCAAATGACAGTAGCTAATGTCACTTTGTAAAATAATGTTGTCATATTTAAAGTAATAGTGATGCGTTTAGTTCTCGTTCAATCAGATGAACGAACATTGAGTGTGAATAGTTAATCATTTCAAACTATAAAAGAATATTATTTCTATATTAATAAACAAGCGGCGGTAGCCCAGTGGTGTACGTAACGGACTGCCGAGACGATGGTCTCGGGTTCGATCCCTAGGTACCTCGGGCACACACCTCTGACTTTTCGAAGTTATGTGTGTATTAAAAATGTTAATTATCGCTCGCTTAATAATGTGCCCGGTAGATGGCAATAGGCTCGCCCCCTATTACATTGGGACCTAAACATATCTGGCGAAGTGTGGGTCTGTAATACACCTCTGCCTACCCCTTCGGGGATAAAAGGCGTGACGATATGTTATGTTATGTTATTTCTATATTACAATAAAAGTGCTCTGATATAAGTTACTAGTAGTTGTGTAAGTAGTTTAAATTGTTATATTTTATACATCTACAAGGTGTAAAAAGACCCTTAACGGAAACTGAAATCCCATGTTGTACCAATCAATACGAACATTTTTTACTTCGGCACCATACCTGGGAAATTACTGGTTCAGGAGATATTGAGGCTCAAAGTTAGTATGGATTTTTTCTAATTAAGTACAAAATCGATGCATTTACCCCGCCAAGATGTTCGCTAGATGCCCTATGACCCCATGGATAGGTAGATATTTCGAGCATTGCACACGCGCGCTTTAAATTACGGTTTAAAAAATGTGAAAACTTAAAAACAAGGCTTGGAGATGGGTTTGTGACACCCTGTATAGTTTCAACTACATGATGTATTGAAAATAGAACAGTCTTACAAGTTTCCTCGCAATGTTTTCCTTAATGTAAACATTAAGGAAAACATTCGGTATTCAGTATAGGTAAATACAATAGGAACATAGTCTTCGAAAACTCGAACACCGTACCCGATATCGGCCGTTCGGCACACTAGCTATTCACTAGACAATCGATGCAATTTCATTCATTCAAGAGTTTTTCAATCATTCACTTTGTCACAACACTATTTTTATTTCATCATAAACTGACAACACAGTAAACGTCAGTTGACTTCGTCTAATAAAAAATACGACTATAGGGACAAAAAGCATTATAACAGTATCACAAAGAAGCTAAAGCGGGCACTGTTCGACAAACACAACGAAGATCTGGCAAGATACCTAAGCGAACTAGATGCTACTCCATCAACAGATTATTCACTCTGGAAAACCACTAAAAACCTTAAACGCCCAATAACACATCAGTCACCACTACGCAAGCCTGACGACACGTGGGCTACTAGTGACTCCGAAAAAGCAGCCGTGTTCGCAGAACACCTAAGATTAGTCTTTAACCTAAACCCAGTCGCCGGGTCTACAAAGATCACGGCGATATCCCAAGTATTGGACGAAGCTAACCAACTAGAGTTACCTTTAAAGAGAATCAGAACACCTGAAATTATTACCGCAATCCAGAGGCTAAATCCAAACAAGGCACCCGGCTATGACCTAATAACAAACGCGCTGCTGAAAAAACTCCCAGATAGAGGTCTGTTCTTCCTTACCCAACTGCTCAATGCCATACTACGCAGAGGGTTTGTACCGCCATAATGAAAAGTTGCAGAAATTATAATGATTCTGAAACCTGGAAAAAATCCGGTAGACGTGAAATCGTATCTTCCAAGTTTGTTACCTGCCACCTCTAAACTAATGGAAGTTTTATTTCTTGGCAGATTAAGACCCATCATTGAACAGACGAAACTAATACCAGATCACCAGTTTGGCTTCCGACAACAGCACGGTACAATTGAACAAATCCAACGACTGGTTGACAATATTGACAAAACATTCCAGGAAAAGAAGTATTGCACGGCTGCTTTCCTTGATATATCGCAGGCCTTCGATCGGGTTTGGCATAATGGTCTTTTATTCAAGATTAAAAGAGCACTGCCTACGAATATCTACAATTTCATAAAGTCTTACTTGTTCGACCGATATTTCTTCGTCAAGTGTGGCGAAGGAGTAACAACACTCCACCCTATCAATGCAGGAGTACCGCAAGGTAGTGTCATGGGACCCATAACGTACTTAATTTACACTGCTGACCTACCAATTATAGACGGCGTAGTTATGGGAAAGTTCACTGATGATACCGCAGTAATGTCTACTGACATTAGTGCGGTATCATCAGCGTAAAGAATAGTTGCTTCACATAAGCTGCAAGCCGCTCTGAATGACATTGCCCAATGGTTAAAGGATTGGCGCATAAAAGCGAACGAATCAAACTCTGTTCAGGTCACATTTACCACGAGAAAAGAAACTTGCCCTCCAGTTAAGTTAAATAATGTTCAGATCCCACAATCTGATGATACCAAATACCTCGGTATGTACCTAGATAAACGGCTTACCTGGAAAAAGCACATCTTCACAAAACTTCTAGCGCTATGCCAACAAATTCGCAAAATGTATTGGTTAATCAAAAGAAAATCACAACTTTCTCTGACCAATAAGCTACTACTTTACAAAAGCATAAAACCTATCTGGGCCTATGGTATCCAGCTGTGGAGCAGGGCATTTATTCCAAAGGTTCCAAAATAAAATGCTCCGAATGATAGCAGACGCACCTTTGTATGATACCAATGAGAGGCTACACCTCGATCTCAACATCAAAACAGTCAGACAGGAAGCTAAGGAGTATACCACAGCCTACCACAAACGGATATTAAATCACCCTAACACACTGGCACAAGATCTCATGACCATTCAACATCCTTGCCAAAGAAGATTAAAACGTAAAAGGCCACAAGACCTGCTTTAAAGTAGAAATCTCTGTGAGGGCACGTCACTGGATTTGCACCTCCCACGCCGCTTAAACATACTCACCTACTGATAAATGTTGCATAGTTCGACAGATTGCAGTAAAGAAGGGAAATATATACAGCTCGTGTGCGCGAACCCTGCTTGCACGATTCAGCACTTAGGTTTTTCGGGTCACGTCCAATAGATGTCGCCGTGTTGATAGTTTTCATCGTCGTGCGATAGATGGCGTCAGTGGTATGTAGCTACCGTTACATTGCTGAACATATTTAGTGGTACGTAGCTATCGCTTCACTGGCACTGCTATATTTAGTATATTTACCTTGCGAGAACTTGTTCTTCAAGTGCTGCAGCGGTCCCAGACAGTAGAGCTGTCCGGCGACCATGACGGTGAGGCGCGAGCACAGCGCCTCGCACTCCTCCATGCTGTGTGACGTCAGCACCACGCTGCGCCCCGACAACACCGCCTCGCTTATACACGACCACACCAGGCGCTTCGATGCCGGGTCCATGCCTACACAAATGAATATATAAGACAATTATTTTCACAAGGTACGCGATACGGAACCATAACATAAAACTTAGTAAAGAAAGACATATTCATTTCTGCATTTTAATTGTTTACAAATCTTATACAAGTTTAAACCTAATTCTAGATGATACCGGCTTTTTCTAGCTGAATGACCTCTCGAGAAGAAAAGCCTGAACAAACTCAAAGCCATTACTTATTTTTCCTGTCATTTCATTATCTTTCATCACTTCTTATTCTTTTGAAGTCCAGACAAAATGGATTTAGTGGATATAGTATTATACTCGCATACTTAATCCATTTTGTCTTTTTTGTAGAATATCGTCTGACACCTATAGGCAGCGATAGCCTAGTGGAGATACCAACAGACTGCCATGCAGAGAGTATCGGGTTCTAATCCACGGCGCGCACCAATAACTTTTTGGAGTTATGTGCGTATTGAATGGTTAATTATCGCTTGTCCCGTGCCTCGGGGAGCACGTTAAGCCGTCGGTCCCGGCTGTCATGAAGATCTTTGACAGTCGTTATATGGAGTCTGTACCTATGAATAATCTGACACTAGTCTAAACCATGGAATATAGCTATCCCTTTGGGTTGCGGAGGACAGACAGGCAGCCACTCTATGTAATGTTCAGTCAAATCCGGTTAGACTACACAAACACCCTTCAAACACAAAATCAATTATTTTTATTTCAGTAAAATTTAACAATATAAATTTTAATATTAGGCTTTGAAAAAAAAATACTGTTAAAAAAGTATAAAATCTAAAACACAATTGTTTGAAAAATGGTTGTGAAGCCCTGAATGTGTGTTTACAAAAAGTCTATCTTCTCGTGGCACCAACTATAGTTTGATTAGTGAAGATAACGTTACAAATACTTTTAAACTTTCGATAGTGTAATGGATTCAAAATAATAAAGTTACCTGTGGTCGGTTCGTCGAGAAATACAAGAGGCGCATCGCCCAACAATGCAACGGCTGTACTGATTTTTCTTTTGGTGCCACCACTGCATTCGTGAACCTAAATATAACACATAATAATTAGCGGAGCATGTGATATTAAATTATATTTTTTTAGTCTCAAGCCTGTGTCCCCGAAGCGGTAGGTAGAGGTGTAATATTACACCCACCTTTCGCCATGTTATGAATTTTAGGTCCCGCGTTATAGGGGTCGACCCCATTGTCGTTACCCAGTACAGTGCCAGATTCTGTGCTGCAACTGAGAATTTGGAAAAACTCAGTAACACTTTTGCTCGAAACGGGAATCGAATGGACCACGGAGGCAGTCTGATAAACATAGTCTCGAAGGCAGAGAAAAATAAAATATTATTTACCTTCTGGGTGTTATATCTCTGCCTACTCATTCAGGGATAAAGACGTGACTCTATAAAACAATAATTTACTTACCTTTTTATCGTAATGTCTCATGAAACCAAGTTGCGAGGCGAGTTGCAGGGCCCGCGCGCTGCCGACCCGCGACGGAATGCCGCGCAGCAGACAGAATATGCGCAGCGTCTCTCTGCCCGTCAAGTTGTCGAACAACGCGTCGAATTGTGGACAGTAACCTGCGCAATACATAGTAAACAATGAATGGATGTTTGAGTGGCAGTGATAGCCTAGTGGAAATACCAACAGACTGCCATGCAGAGGGTCTCGGGTTATAATCCACTGCGCGCACCAATGACTTTTCGGAGTTATGTGCGCATTGAATTGTTAATTATCGCTTGCCCTGTGCATCGGAGAGCACGTTAAGCCGTTGGTCCTGTCATGAAGATCTTTGACAGTCGTTATATGGAGACAGTACCTATAAATAATCTAACACTAGTCTAAACCATCGAATATAGCTATCCCTTTGGGTTGCGGAGGACAAACAGGCAGCCACTCTATGTAATGTTCAGTCAAATCCGGTTACCGCTTGGCCACGGGGACCGGCGACGCGACCTGCGACAAGACCGGCGACGCGACAATTCGCGCGACGCGAAAAACATGCCACGGGCACACGCGCTCGCCGCCGCGACCAGTGTAGACCAGGAGGGAGACGACATTAGCTGAGATCTTTTTATGAAATTTAGTTCGACATTGTACGGACTTTGGTGCCAATATCACATTTGTTTCAACCCGGCAATCGAACCCGAGACCTCATGATCCGCTTACACTACGGCAAGATCACAGAGGCAGACTTGATATTGTGTACCTAACCACGGTATTGAAATCTATAGGTACTGTACTTTATCTTTATACAAACGGTCGGAACGCGATTTATACCTACGAGCGTCAGGCTCGGTACCCACCTAACCTACTGCATACCAAACTCAAGGCGCTTCGGTATACATTCTGTAGGTAACTACTGAATGCGTACTGACTGAGTCGACGCTTGTAGGTTGTAGGTATTGTAACTCGAGTTTTGAATTAAAATACGGAAAAGCATATGTAGGTAAGTGTGATTTAACTAACTAGGTATATGCACTTCTAAAAACTTACTTAGGTATTTTGAAATCACAGACAGACACTTCAACTTTATTTATACTGTATAGGTACATTTATGGAGAATTAGGGTCAATTCACACCGAAACGCGACGCGACGCGACTATGCGCGCACAGCAACTCAAAATATACTTTATTTACAACACGAAAAGATACACATTTGCGCGATGCATCTCGCGGCGTCGCGCTGCGCTGCGCGTGGCATGCTTAGAACATTTCTATACATTTGATTCAGACGCAAGTCGCTTCGCCGGTCGCATCGCGCGAATTTTCGCTGGAGCGAATTGTCCGTGGCCAGGCCGTTAGACTAGAAAGCGGACCCCGGTTTCCCACCGGGATAACGCTAGGCCGATGATGAATGAGTATGTGTTTGAGTTCATTCATATCCATACTATTATTATAAAGCTGATATTCTGTCTAATCTAAATAATTGAGGCTCAAAGTCACCATATTTTTTTTCTAATTGGGTACAAAATTGATGCATTTACCCCGCAAATATGTTCTATAGATGTCCCATGAACCCATGGATAAGTAGGTATTTCGAGCATTGCACGCGCGCACTTTTAATTGAGGCTTAACATGTGTCTACGTAAAAAATGAAATTTGTTCCACAGGTATTATTTCTGCTTAGTATGACTTAGCATGATGTTCAAAACGAGTAGACTTCGGTGATGGGTTTTGTGACACTCAGTATACAGAAAATAATGTACATATTGATATAACAGTAGGTAACTTACCTATATGCCGGTAGACGTCTTGTATCCTAGTCTTGATCGAGAGTCCGTGCACGAAGGCGTCGCCGGCCGAGATGCGCGCGTCGCCCGTCAGCATGCGGAACGTGCTCGTCTTGCCCGCGCCGTTCACGCCCAGCAGACCGAAACATTCCGCTTTATGCACCGCTGCAATGAAAACAAGTAGGAATAACAATAAGTAGTAAGAAATTTGCAATAAACAAAAATACAATAAGTGGAATAGAGCGATAACCCAGGGAAGAGGCACAGGGTATTTTATTTCATGATATATCATTCTTCCGATGCAGTATTTTTGGATCCTAGATATACCGAAAAAAATACTTGGGTCGGAAAACGCTTGCTTATGACTTGTGAAAAATCCTACATCACTTGGCTCGACAGCTGCTGCACCGCCTGCCTCTCCGCCGCTACGTCACTGTCTTAGTGTCTGTTCACACTCACACTCACACTCACACCGAGGAGTATTCACTTACCGAACGACAGTCTGTTGACGGCTAAGAACCGCTGGTAGTACTTGGTGAGGTCCCGGCACACGAGGCTGTGCTGCGGGAGCTGCGGCCGCGACAGCTGCTGCACCGCCTGCCTCTCCGCCGCTACGTCACTGTCTTAGTGTCTGTTCACACTCACACTCACACCGAGGAGTATTCACTTACCGAACGACAGTCTGTTGACGGCTAAGAACCGCTGGTAGTACTTGGTGAGGTCCCGGCACACGAGGCTGTGCTGCGCGAGCTGCGGCCGCGACAGCTGCTGCACCGCCTGCCTCTCCGCCGCTACGTCACTGTCTTAGTGTCTGTTCACACTCACACTCACACCGAGGAGTATTCACTTACCGAACGACAGTCTGTTGACGGCTAAGAACCGCTGGTAGTACTTGGTGAGGTCCCGGCACACGAGGCTGTGCTGCGCGAGCTGCGGCCGCGACAGCTGCTGCACCGCCTGCCTCTCCGCCGCTACGTCACTGTCTTAGTGTCTGTTCACACTCACACTCACACCGAGGAGTATTCACTTACCGAACGACAGTCTGTTGACGGCTAAGAACCGCTGGTAGTACTTGGTGAGGTCCCGGCACACGAGGCTGTGCTGCGCGAGCTGCGGCCGCGACAGCTGCTGCACCGCCTGCCTCTCCGCCGCTACGTCACTGTCTTCTTCCGTCAGCGATTTCTTTGGCTGCTCGCTTGACGAGTAGAATACCTTAAACAACATCCATAATTTAATTATGCCTTTCTAGCTTTTTTTGCCCATGCCTGGTTCGGATACTGAGACAAAGAGTACCTATTTTTTACGAGGTGGAAAATCCCTTCGGATCTCCGGCTCTTGGTGCAATGCGAGCCGGAGTATGTGGTGTTTCAACTAAAAACCACCTCGACTGCCGACCAAAGACGCCCTACGGGAAGAAGACAGGGTACAGAAACTGTCCAGTCTTCCTCTCATGGCGCCATGTTCAACTAAAATCATTCCCAGGGAAGGCTACAAAGCTTCACCGATCATTACCTACTGACAGCTTCCCGGAGCAACATCATCCTAATCGGCAACCAGAACTCCCCATGCTCCCTATGATCTCGACTTGACTCAGATACTCACCGAAGCACCCGTGCTCGGTGAGTATCTGAGTCAATCGGTAAGTTACGGGACCGCATTTCCTTCCAACCCATGCATCAAGACTTGGCAGAATGGCACCGACAGCGCGTTGGCGCGCATTCTGCGGCAGTTCCAGCCGCACGCACCGTTGCTGCAGAGCCTGTCGGTGAGCGTTGCGCCACATTTCGAGCTCGTCCTGGATGTCCCCGCTCGCTTGTCGGTGAACTGCGCGAGTTTGGTCATAGACCTTCGCGTCCACATTCGCCAGGACCTCAAAGGGCGGGAAACGTGTCAGATCTGTCGCCGCCTCTGGTGGAATTGTGCGGTATCTTCGTATGATCCGAATGGCCGCTACTCACTGCACGCTGTAGCTTATCTCTGCAGCGGGAGGAGGCCGCCAGGCGTGTGGCCCATATAGGCGCACCGTAGGGGGCCATGAATCGCACGACCGCACAATAGAGGCGGCGGACTTCTTCCCTGGGTCCCTCGAGGTTTGACAGCAGCCTTTAAAGCGCCCCTGCAGCCCCGCGAATTCGGGGGATCATCCGCTCGAAATGCTCCTCGAAGCTCCAGCGACTTTCCAGGGTGAGCCCGAGGTACTTAATATACCGGCCTAGTCGGACCTCCCCACCATCCACTCTAATAAGTGAGCTTGATGGCACCACACTCTATCGTTTCCTGTGGAACCACAGCGCCTCTGTCTTATGGGGTGCTACCTGTAGGCCCGGCCTAAGTATCTGTGCGATAACACAAGATACTCCCAATTTCCAGCGTCGAATACCCCTGGTGGAAACCGAATTGACTGTCCGATAAGTCGGGGCCCGCACATGACAGATGCTCCCTGATACGGGTGATGATATCTCTCTCAGAGGTTCGCGACCTCATCCAGAAGGCATACGGGTCGTAACGCCCAGGGAGAGTCTGCGGTCCTGCCGGGTTTATAAATGAGGACCAGCTTGGCTTCCTTCCAGCGGGGAATACGCTGTACCGGAGGCACCTGGTGAACAACCGCCTCAGTCTATCCCCCAAGATGGCCAAAGTGCACACCCATACCTGTCCCTGGATCCCGTCGGCAACCGGAGCGGTCTTGCGGGCCGCGAGTCGACGCACAACTCGGCCTAACTCGACCGCCGTCACCTCGAAGTCGTTGGACCATATCATGGTTTCCGGCGACGTCGGGGATCTGAGAGACTGTCCTGGATCCTGGGCAAGGAGGTTTCTTGCACCGTTTCCACGAGTTGCGGGTCCAGAGTCTGTGTGAGCGGCGGGACCCATGGTCTGAGCTTGCCTAGTACAAATTTGTACAAAGTTGGTTACTGTTTAATATTAGTTTACTTCCCGGCTAGCGATTGGCCTAAGAAAATAACGTTTTACTGAGACAATGACACTTTGCACCTATGGGTGTTTATAAAGTGTTTAGGTCGGTTCGCAACATTCGAACCCCCGTGTGTTCGATAACACTGAAGAAGTTAAACTAATAATATTTTTTATATTTGATCCATGCTCACTTGCCTAAATGTCAAGGTTTTTACATTAAGTAAGTAACTAGAGGACCCGTGCTGCTCCACAGCATATTTAAATATTATAAAAAAGCTCTTACATATAGGTATGATGAGTACATGGTAGCCTTATATAATAAGTAAAAAGATGATATTCTTACCAAAAATATAATATATCACAAAACTTCTTTTCTCACAACATTGGCTTTGCGTTGCACCTTAGGTATCGTGAAATTTCCACCTTGGCATTACTGAATGGTTTGCCGCGCAATAGAGATAATTATATATAATATGTATAACTGAACATTGACGAAAGAAAGTTCTTCAATATGACTGTGCTGCCCTACCATTCTTTCCATTAGGACACTGTAATATCCTTCGTCCAAGTGCCCAGAAAATAGCAAGTTATGAACAATTTCGCCAGTACCATAGTCAGTAATCGTTTTACTGTTTTCCAGGTGAACTCTGAATTGACACTCGGGATATATCTCACTTACACTCTGAAGTTCAGCATGCCCTGCGTACTGTCCATTGGCACCCATCACACGTTTGTAATCTCTTGCATTTGTAATGGTCTGGCCATATGCTTCGTCCCCAACAGTGAAGTTACTATATACATCTCACTTATTGACAATGTTATCAACAGTGGCCAAACGAATTTCATAATGTTTATTCTCACTTCCATATACCTAAACAATAAGAAATTGCGCGGAATAAGCAATTGCCGTCACCAAGAATGGAAATCACTTGAAAATTGTTGATCGTAGAATTAATCAAATCTGAACCCGTTTCCACCCGTATTTTTTTAGCAGTAGGAGGACCATCCGGTACCAAATCTCCAACAGGGCCGTCATTGACTAAGATTCTTTGTTCAAACTTTCTCTGAGCATTTTTCAATTTCCTTCCAAGAACCATCATTATAATTGAAAACACAATTAATACTCACTAAAAATACGTAATTAAATCAGAAACTTAAGTAACTAACTTACGCTCACTTCACTTTTTTCTTTATCTGTCAATATTTTATTATCAAAATAAAAAATATAGATAAATAACTTTTTTTTATAAGTAAGAAAATAGGTTTTATTTCTGTTATCCAGCTAAATATTTCTGTGAGAAGCACGATTTATTTTGTTTTGTGTATGGGTGTGATTAATCCATCATAATTTAGAAATGTAATAATGACGTTTATAGTTTTGGTCAAAATTGTACTTTTGGTAGGAATGGTAGCATTGGTAGCAATCGTAAGTAACATTGCTACCAAAACTACAATATATGCCAAAATACCATTTCTACCAAAACTACTATTCCTACCGAAAATACTATTCCTATCAAAACTACTATTTGTACCAAAACTACTATTCGTACTAACACTATCATACCTACCATTTTTTTAAACTACCATTTCTACCAAAACCGCCGGTGCTGTCAAAAGTACCTACCCTTTTCTCTCAAAACTACTATTCTTACCAAAGCTGCAATTTCTACCATAACTACCACTTGTAATAATATAATCCTAATATATAAAATCCTTGCGTTACTGACTGACTGACAGACACGCTACAGCCGAAACTATTTGGCGCAGGAAGCTGAAATTTGGCATGTATGTTCCTTGGGCACGGTAGGGGTGCACTAAGAAGGGATTTCCCGAAATTCCCACGGGATCGGCCAAAACGGGTAAATTTATAATAATTGCAGGCGTAGCTGCTGGCGTCCTCTAGTTATAATATATGATTTTACTGCTGATGAAGAATATATGACAATAGTACTATGATATATATGACAATAGAACGGCTGTAATATATTCCACATAAAAAAAAAATTTGATGCCCGAAGAAAGTCCGTAATTTAAAAACACAAAAATATTCCTAACATAAAACGTAAGGAAAATTCCTCAACATCAGAGATCAATTCACCCAACATTAAGGGTTAACTGGTAACATTCTGGGAATATTACCTGCCATCAGCGAAAATTTACTATAGTGATAATTTGACCAACATCGCGTATATTTTACACACCACCACACTCACACCCGTATGAAAGTAAGGCAAGGTCACCATTAAGGAGGCATAACGTTTATTTTCCTGGCAGTTACCGCAAGGATCTTATTAGATGCCATAAAAATATTGTTACGAATTGAAAATAACGCCATCTATCAGTGAATGGGAGAACTACATGAGATTAGATGTATCGCTTGTTTAAGGCTGTTTCATCTATCCTCTAATAGATGGCGTTGGTGTAAATAGAACATTTACGCGACATCTAGAAACACGTTACACGTTTCCAGAAATTTCGTGAGTCGTCTCGAAAAGTCTAGTGATGTTATCCGGCCAGTATAAATAGAGGGCAAGCGAACGGAACGGACACAGTTCAATAGGGTATTTGACTAAAAAAATCGAATTAGTCCGTCAGTTAGATTATCGAAAAATATTGGATACGTATTTTTTTATTTTTTCAAATCAGTAAAAAATTACGAAGATAAAACGCATCAAAGATGGAGAAACGTCTAGGAGTGGGGGTTTGTAACGTCACTTGCCAGTAAAAAGTGTACTGGCAAGTGACGTCACACGAGTTTTCAGCGAAGTTTGTAGTCTTCATTTTTTGTTTACGTGACTAAAGAAAAAATACGCATCCAATATTTTTCAATAATCTAACTGACGGACTAGTAAGATTTTTTTAGTCAAATACCCTATTGAATACGGAAAGCGATCAACATCAAGCGAAGGAAGTAATTCGGAAGTGTTTAGTGTTGTACTAGTGGTGTGAATAGTGTGTTTTATTAGTGTTGGAAAATTAAGTGTGTGTATCTAGTGTTATTGTGTTAGTGAATAAAGTGCAGTTTTTCTGGCATAGTGAGTTATAATTTATCACGAACCCCAGCTCGTAACAAATTGGTGTCAGAAGAAAGGGATAAATTATGCCGGTTATGCCGAAGGAAGAAACTGACGGAGTGCGTACCAGGAACCAGCGCCAGCAAGACCTGGACCAGAGACGCTTCGGAGACGTTCCTTCTCCATCGTCTGGTGGATCAGGCGACTCCGCGGCTGCAGTGGAGCCTGCAAGCGCACACTCCATGGCGGTGCCCGACATCGCGGCTCTGATGGCGTTCATGCAGGAGCAGGCGCGCCGCATGGAAGAACAGCGACAGCGCGACAAGGAGGAGCAGGCCCGCCGTCAAGAGGAGCAGGACCGCCGTCAGCAGGAGCAGGCTTGCCGTCAAGAGGAACACGCGCGCCGTCAGGAGGAGCAGGCTCGCCGTCAAGAGGAGCATGCGCGCCGCCTGGAGGAACAGCTTCAGCGCGACAAGGAGGAGCAGGCTCGCCGTCAAGAGGAGCACGCGCGCCGCCTAGAACAACAGCTCCAGCGTGACAAGGAGGAGCACGCGCGCCGCCTAGAAGAGCAGGTGGTGCTTATGAAGGACCTCAGCGCCGCTGTAGGGAAGGACTTGAAGGCGGTCAAGGAGGAACTTCAGCAGCATGAGGCCCGTATCAGCGACGTAGAGAAGCGTGTACACGACCACCACGAGACCTGTGTTGCTGAAGTGGAGAAGAAGTTGCGTGGGCTCGAAGTGACACCAGCGGCTGTAGCGCCCTCACCTCGTGGATTTAAGGTTCCACCATTTGATGGCTCGTCATCATGGTCTGCATACAAGATTCAGTTCGAGGCTGTGATGCGATCGAATGGGTGGACCAAAGAACAGGCCTTAACCGCCCTAACCTTGGGCCTTCGCGACCGGGCCTTGACAGTGTTGGAGGCACTCGGACAAGACGTCACCTACGAGAAGCTTCTTGAGGCGCTGGAGGCGAGGTACGGAGACGCGCACCTCGAACATGTGTATCGTGCTCAGCTGAAGGACAGGACGCAACGCACCGGAGAAACTCTGCAGCAGTGGGCTCTAGAGGTGGAAAAGCTGGTCAGGAAGGCATACCAGTCGTCTCCTGCGCTTATTGATGGGAACCTCGTACAGGCGTTTACGGATGGGATCCGGGACCTGGAGGTAAGAGCAGCAGTGAGGCTTGGGCACTTCAAGGACCTCAAGGATGCCTTAGCCCACGCTCTGGAGGTGGAAGCAGTGCGACGCGACGACCGAGGTCACCGCATCAGGGAAGTTGTGTCGTCACCTCGGTGCTACAACTGCGGAGAAAGAGGCCATATCCGCTTGAGCTGCCCAAAGCGTAGGCAGCCTGGTGACACCCTGTCTCCACCAACGGGGTCGCCTGATGTGCCTTCCAGGCAGCGAGAGCAGGGAAACGAGTAGAGGCCAGGACTGCGGGGCGGGTGCTGGCTGGTAATGGAAGAGCCCCAAGTATCTCGATCTCGCAATCATGTGACGGGAACAGCCTGATCATCGAAGGCGAAATTAACAGAACACCATGCAAGCTGACATTAGACACGGGTGCTTCTCGGACAGTCGTCGGTTTCCATCTGGCAAGACGGGTTCTTCGGGGCTGCTTCAGGAACAATGAATGTGTGAATCTGAGAACAGCTACCGGTCAGCACATAACCGTCCGAGGTGAAATGGAGGTGGATCTGAAGCTAGGCAACAAAGTTTACCGTCACAAAGTCATCGTGGCCGATATAGTGGACGACTGCATCCTGGGCCTAGAATTCATGCGGGAGTATCGCTGCGAGATCGATGTTAACCAGGGAGTGTTGAAATGTGGCTCGGAAGAAGTCTTCATGGAAGGTGCAACTTCAGGAAAAGTGTACTGCCTGAAGAATGTCACGCTTCAACCGCGGTCGGAAACGGTTGTACCGGTTTGTTTACCCGGGAGTTCTGGTCGAGGGAACCGCTGCGTACTTATCGAAGGCCTAGAGAAAGAGGCATCGTGGAAGATTGCACGAACCTTGGTAAGGGGTACCAAAGTTTCATCAGTACGCGCACTGAATGCAAGTGACAAGGAAGTGTCGCTCAAGAAAGGGACGGAATTGGGCACCTATGAAGGAGCGGCTTGGATGCGTAGATGTCAAGAGCAACCTACCAGCGCCAAGGTTCAGGGTGCACGATTCGACGTGTCTACTCTTTTAGAGGACTGCGAAAGTACCCTGTCGGAGGAAGAGAAGACCGAGGCTCAGAAAATGTTGAACCGGTTCGCGGATATTTTCTCGACCAGTGATGCCGACATAGGGAAGACAGCACTAGTCCAGCACAAAATAAACACGGGAAGTGAAGCACCGATTCGCCAGCGACCAAGACGTGTGCCAGTAGCACGGGAACGTGAAGTGGAAGCTATGATCGACGGTATGGTGAACGAAGGCGTAATCGAGCCTTCGTCCAGCCCGTGGTGCTCTCCGGTTGTCCTAGTTAAGAAGAAGGATGGCAGCATGCGCTTCTGTGTAGACTACCGCCGATTGAATGACATCACGAAGAAGGACAGCTACCCGCTGCCAAGGATCGATGACACACTGGATACGCTGACGGGGATGAAGTGGTTTTCTACCTTAGACCTAAAAAGTGGCTACTGGCAGGTGGAAATAGATCCTCGAGACAAAGAGAAGACGGCATTCTCCACAGGCAAAGGACTGTGGCAATTTAACGTCATGCCCTTTGGATTGTGCAACGCTCCGGCTACTTTTGAGAGACTGATGGAGCGAGTGCTTATGGGACTGATTGGAGACGCCTGCTTGGTCTACCTGGATGACATCATCATCGTGGGGCGCACCTTCCAGGATCACCTTCGAAACTTGGAGCAAGTGCTGTCAAAAATACGAGGTGCTAATTTGAAGCTGAGTCCGAAGAAATGCGCGTTATTCAGACGGCAAGTGAACTTTCTAGGACATGTGGTCTCGGAGAACGGTATTCAAACTGACCCGGATAAGATCATTGCCGTGAAGGAGCGGCCAGTTCCAGAGAACAAAACGCAGGTCAGAGCATTCCTCGGATTATGCTCCTACTATCGACGGTTTGTGAAGAACTTTGCTGACATTGCTCGACCTCTTCATAAGCTCACCGAAGACAGAGTGCAGTTCTGTTGGAATGAGAGCTGTGACGTTGCATTCCAGAAGCTTAAGGAACATCTGTGTACTGCACCTATTCTAGGCTACCCTGACAATGAGCATGAATTCATAGTTGACACAGATGCCAGTAACACCGGAATTGGCGGCGTGCTGTCACAGAAGAAGGGTGATCAAGAAGTTGTTATAGCATACTTCAGCAAGACCTTATCCAAACCCGAAAGAAACTACTGCGTCACCAGGCGGGAACTCTTGGCTGTAGTAAAGACGTTGCAGCATTTCAACAAATACTTGTTGGGCCGTAAATTCCACCTGCGAACCGACCATGCAGCGCTGAAATGGCTACTTCAATTTAAGGACCCAGAAGGACAAGTAGCTAGATGGATTGAACTACTGCAAGAGTTTGATTTTGTAATACAACATCGCAGCGGCAAGTCCCATGGTAACGCAGATGCCCTATCGCGTAGGCCGTGTCCCGACCAGTGCAAGCACTGTAGCCGACAGGAAGCAAAGCAGGCAGCGCTAGTGAGGATGTTAAAGACGGATCTAAGCGACGAATGGAGAGAAGCTTTGCAGAGTGCTCAGCGAGATGACAAGGATGTACAGCCGATTCTTGAATGGAAGAAATCAGATGCGCCTAGGCCCAAATGGAGTGATATCGCAGCAATGAGCCCCATCACCAAGAGTTATTGGGCACAGTGGGAAAGCTTGGTCGTCCAGGATGGAGTTCTGTGCCGCAAATGGGAAAACGCTCGCGGTAACCAGTGCCATTTGCAAATGGTAGTGCCCAAAACTAAGGTGCCGGAAGTCTTGCAGCTCTATCACAATGGTGCTTCGGGAGGTCACATGGGAGTTAAGAAGACCCTTACAAAGATCCGGGACCGGTTTTATTGGCTCCACTGTCGAGATGACGTCGAGGATTGGTGCCGCAAATGCACAAGGTGTGCGGCTGTCAAGGGGCCACATACTCGAAGCAGAGGTGCATTAAAGGTGTACAATGTGGGAGCTCCATGGGAGCGCATAGCTTTGGATGTCGCTGGGCCATTTCCTGAGAGCCAGGATGGAAACAAATACTTCTTGGTTGTGATGGATTACTTCACGAAGTGGCCTGAAGTGTTTGCAATCCCAAATCAAGAAGCTACCACAGTGGCTGATAAGCTGGTGCATGAAGTCTTTTGTCGGTTTGGGGTGCCCTTGGAAATCCACAGCGATCAAGGCCGGAACTTCGAATCTGAGGTATTCAAGGAGACTTGTCGCGTAATGGGTGCACATAAAACCAGGACCACGGCTTATCATCCGCAATCAGATGGCATGGTTGAACGGTTTAACCAATCACTGGAAAGGTACCTGGCGAAGGTCGTGGAGAGCAAACAAAGAGATTGGGACAAGCACATCCAACCATTTCTCCTGTCATATCGCAGTGCGGTCCACGAAACTACAGGAGTAACACAAGCTTTTGCCAATTTCGGTAGAGAGCTCCGTTTACCTGCAGACCTTATCACCGGTATTCCACCAGAATCTCCACGCAATATAACGGATTACGCAACCGAGCTACGCAACAGGATGAACGACGTATACGAGCACATCAGGGAATCTGGACAACAGATGTCTCAGAAGATGAAGACTCGCTACGACCGGAAGGCAAACAACAAAGGCTTCGATGAGGGATCATTGGTGTGGCTTCATAACCCAGTACGAAGCAAAGGAAAATCGCCTAAGTTACAAGCCAGATGGGACGGGCCATATCGCATAATTACCAGGATGAACGACGTTACCTATCGAATCCAGAAGGGGTCGCGAGGTGCACCGAAGATAGTTCATGTGGACCGGTTGGCTCGTTACTATGGGTCCAACGATGTTCGAGACGAACACGTTTAAGAGGGAGGCCGTGTTACGAATTGAAAATAACGCCATCTATCAGTGAATGGGAGAACTACATGAGATTAGATGTATCGCTTGTTTAAGGCTGTTTCATCTATCCTCTAATAGATGGCGTTGGTGTAAATAGAACATTTACGCGACATCTAGAAACACGTTACACGTTTCCAGAAATTTCGTGAGTCGTCTCGAAAAGTCTAGTGATGTTATCCGGCCAGTATAAATAGAGGGCGAGCGAACGGAACGGACACAGTTCAATTGAATACGGAAAGCGATCAACATCAAGCGAAGGAAGTAATTCGGAAGTGTTTAGTGTTGTACTAGTGGTGTGAATAGTGTGTTTTATTAGTGTTGGAAAATTAAGTGTGTGTATCTAGTGTTATTGTGTTAGTGAATAAAGTGCAGTTTTTCTGGCATAGTGAGTTATAATTTATCACGAACCCCAGCTCGTAACAATATTTTTGAATTAAGAACCGTCCATGTAGAGAGAAAGCAATGGAATCTTAAGAAATTTATAGGAAAATATTGAAAAATAAGTTGAATGTCCACGCCTATCTTCCTTCAATCTTACCCAATTTAAATGAGCATACCATCAAATGAAAGAGCTCTTTTCAGCGCGTGTTTTAGGCCTATAACGAAACGCATACCTCAATGAGAACCAGATATATAGAAGCAGAAAGTCATTGACTACGGCTACGAAAACGTAAAAAAATTATGGGAGAAAACTGTTTTTGCAGATAACTTGATGAATGTGCAAGTTAGGTAATTTCTAATGCTTGATGACAAATCTATGCAGCAAGAGCTTTCATTAAAAAAAAAATCATGCGAATCGGTTGGGTAGAACGGGCTGGCCGACTCGTATTATAAAACACAAATTCTTTTAATATATAGTATTAATCTATTTCAATAGTTTGCCTGACGAGTCCACATGTTATTTATTATCTTTGTGCGTCAATCGCACAAGAACACACAAATGGAACAATAAAATAAAAATGTTTCACAATACCTTGTTCAACAGCTCATATTCCTTGACAAGCAGAACTGTGAAAGCGATGATGCCGACGGCACTCATCATGAACAGATATCTGCCGATACCGGGCTCGCTCCACAGCATGAAAGGCTCATCATCGACTGAAACGTATAAAAACTATACTTCAATCTTGAACAGAAACGTGCAGTCAGCACGTATGCCATACATAGTGGACAAAGGGCCACGTTGTATGCTAAACAAATTGTTGTTTTGAGTATGGATGTTCTTTGTGTCACTGAATTAAGTGTTCGTTAAGGGCAGGCACTCCAATTAAATGCTATTTTGTACAAATATTGTGAAACATTCATTGATGCTAGTAAAGTAAAACTTTAGTTTACGATTATTTAGGTCTTTATCTGCCAACCAATAAGACAGATACTGTTAGATACTAATAGGTGCCTATTGTAACGCCACATTAGCTTTTTAATTAATATGTTTTTTAAATAACAGAAGGCAGCGATAGCCGAGTGGATATACCAACAGACTGCCATGCAGAGGGTATCGAGTTCGAATCCCGTGCCTCGGAGAGCACGTTAAGCCGTCGGTCCCGGTTGTCATGAAGATCTTTGACAGTCGTTACAGGTCAGTACTTTCTAAATTAACTGACACTAGTCTAAACCTTGGAATACTATCGTATTGTATACTACAATTATTTTGATGCTTAAATAGTACTACAAATTACCATCAGGAGCTAAGAAGAAATGTAAAATAATTTTACTCAGCATTCCTAGCGTACACAACATTCAACATGCAGAAACGCGTACTAGTGGCCATTTCACACTTTGCGTTTGTCGAGCGCAGGCGATTCATGAACGTAAGCGCAGCGCATACGCCGCAACAACGCAGCCCAACTGCTAGGGCGCGCAGCAATTGTGTCGTGACGACAAGGCTTAATTTAATACATACATTCATCCAAATCCGACGCTCGGCAAACGCTAGTGCGTAGGAGCTCTAAAACACAGTATTCTAGTATAAAATACATGACACACATTGACAAGACTCACTTACTACAACACACGGAGAGGTTGAGCTTGTGGCAGATGGTGTGGCGCGTGCAGTTGTCGATGTTCAACTGGTCGCAGAGCCCGTCGCACGCCAGCAACGAGAACGATGACACGCTCATGTCCCTGGTCCCATACATTAGTTAATAGACAAGTGATCAATACTTTCAGGCAATCGTTCTGAGAAAATGATTGGGCCTTATCAGCCTAGTGTTTGTCCAGCGTAGGCATTCTATAAGAGTATGCGTAGCGTTTTCTCTCTAGTAAATTGAACGCATAGGCGCTGCGACAAATAAATTTGACTAAATTATACGACGTTTGCGCTACGCTTTGTTCATCAAACGCCTACGCAGCACAAACGCTAGTGTGAATGGGCTCCAAAGCTCGAGGCGGTTGTCTTATATTATCAGATTTACACCATGACATTGGCAAGATAACATGTTGCGTTGAACACAATGCGTTTTTCGTCAACTTCGCCATATTTACAGAAAAGAGTATAATTGAATTGCTTACTTCTCTGTCAGTCATAGCTGCGCCGAGGCGACTTATTATAAAATATACCAGCAATAATCCAAATATTGTTAAAAGGAGTATTTTATTACTCTTTCCTTAAATATGACGACGCATGCACAAATATTGTAGTCATATTAAACAGTTTGCATATACATAGCAATCTTAAAAATGCAATACCGCTTGTGTAAAGATGAATAAGTATGTATAGTGTATCGTGACTGGGAGTGTACATATTCCTCAGGACAATAATATGATAAAACTAGTGAAAAATATATTACCTGAAACTTCTACTGATGCAGTAAATAGGCAACGGAGAAAAAATCCAGTCGAACAGATGAGCGTAAAACGGACTGCCTACTTCTGGTAATCTCAATAATTCGGTGATCAAAAATGGCATGCAACCTGATAAAGTAGAAAATGAGGTGTTATAATATTGAAACATTAAAATATTCTTTAAACATGGTTTGAATATTTTTACGGCCTGGATTACAGCGAATGGGACAGGGTGGCAGACAACACGAAACGGTTGCTGTAACGTATGCATTAAATTATATAAAAGTGGTTACACTGCACGGCGGCGTGGCGATACCATCAAGGGTATAGTTCTCATTTCAAGTAACAATGTAAGCGTTTGTTGGTACCTATAGAGTTGCCATTCCGCCCCATCCACTGTACGCCAAAGGCATTAAAATTGATTCTATGATTTCATTATGTTGAACAAAAATAAACAAGCCTAGCAAAAATTGCATGTACTGCAGTTTCATACGTATCTATATTACCAAAATTGTACGTAAATACTTCAACATGCTTACCCGTGAAGATGTTCATAAAGCACATCTTGGAGAAGCCTGTTGCTGCAGCTTCGAAGTAGAACGATGCGAGGTAATGTAATGGTATCATCGCAAATGAGAATACCATAAGCACTAGTAGTACTCTGCCTGTAATATAAATAACATTTGTAAAATAAAAAACAGCGATTTTAGTCGACAAACTTGAATGGAAACAAACGTGATCCATATTTGTGTAAACAAAACAAAATATGCAAATTCGTTAGTCAATGACAGAGAGACAGAGATAACAAAAATAAAAAATACAACAGAATTGAGAACCTCCTTATTTTTGCAAAGTTGGGGGCGACCCTAACTGTCGTCCCAACTTTGCTTACTTTTATTGTACAAGATGACAAGACTTCGTCCACGGCTCCGCCCGCGTGGGACTTTTTTACCCCTTAGGGTAGGCAAAAATCTTCTCTTAGTGCTCTCTTACACTCCCTAAGGAACATACATGGCAAGATTTTAGCTTCTTGCGCTCAGTAGTTTTGGCTGTGGCTGGTCTATCAGTCAGTCAGTCAGTAATGCAAGAATTTTATATATAATGTTGTAATTTTATATGAAATCCCATGTTGTACCAATCACTACGAACATTTTTTACTTCGCCACCATACCTGGGAAATGACTGGTTCAGGAAATATTGAGGCTCAAAGTTAGTATGTAATTTTCCTAATTAGGAACAAAATCGATACATTTACCCCACCAATATGTTCTTTAGATGCCCTATAACTCCATGGATAAGTAGGTATTTCGAGCATTGCACGCGCGCGCTTTTAATTGCGGTTTAAAAAATGTGAAAACTAAAAAAAAAGTCGTTTCCCAGGTATTATTTTTGGTTAGTATAACTTGGCATGATGTCCACAACGAGTAGATTCCGGCTTGGTGATGGGGCTTGTGACACCTTGTATACAGATGACTAGACATTGCCCGCGGCTTTGGGACTGCCGCATGGGACGTTTTGGGCATCAAGCATTTACAGCACTAGAACATGACGGCACCCTACACATCATGTTCTAGTAGGGTGGTACCTAGTTCTGAGGGCGTGGAGAGCGTGGCCTCCTGGAAGCAGGCGAGCGTGAGCACGATGCAGAGGTGCACGAGCAGCAGCCACAGCCAGTCCCACAGCAGCGCGCACAGCCACAGCACGCCCGGCCGCACGCCCGACACGCGCTGCAGCAGCTTGGTAGCACTACAACGTGACGTGTAGGTAGGTACCTAGTTCTGAGGGCGTGGAGAGCGTGGCCTCCTGGAAGCAGGCGAGCGTGAGCACGATGCAGAGGTGCACGAGCAGCAGCCACAGCCAGTCCCACAGCAGCGCGCACAGCCACAGCACGCCCGGCCGCACGCCCGACACGCGCTGCAGCAGCTTGGTAGCACTACAACGTGACGTGTAGGTAGGTACCTAGTTCTGAGGGCGTGGAGAGCGTGGCCTCCTGGAAGCAGGCGAGCGTGAGCACGATGCAGAGGTGCACGAGCAGCAGCCACAGCCAGTCCCACAGCAGCGCGCACAGCCACAGCACGCCCGGCCGCACGCCCGACACGCGCTGCAGCAGCTTCGCGCCGCTCGTACGCTCCTGACACACACATACTTATTATATACTAGCTGACCCAGCGAAATCCGTTTCGTCTTTTTAAGAGTTTTTATTTAATTCCCTTTTTCAAGCCCCTTTTCCAAAGTTACCATTGACTTAGCGCTTAATCTCTTACCATTTCAGAGTCTATAAATGCTGAACAAACAAACATAGATTTTTATATAATATATGAATTCCCCATTCCTTAAAATATCGGAGACGATACCCATATCGACTTTAAAAAAATCCCGTCCGCCATCTTTGATCACGAAATAGATGTTGTATTTGGATTCACCATTCCTTAAATCATCAGAGACGATACCCATATTGATTTTTAAAATTTTTCCATCCACCATCTTTGATTTCCCATCCACCATCTTGAATCACGAAATAGATGTTGTATTTGGATTTCCCATCCCTTTAAACATCGGAGACTATACCCATATTGTTTTTTTTTTAAATTTCTCATCCGCCATCTTTGATCACGAAATAGATGGTGTTTTTGAATTCCCCGTTCCCTAAAATATCGGAGACGATATCGACTTTAAAAAAAATCCCGTCCGCCATCTTTGATTTTCTATCCGGCATCTTTGATCACGAAATAGATGTTGTATTTGGATTCTCCATCCCTTAAATCATCAGAGACGATACCCATATTGATTTTTTAAATTTTCCCATCCGCCATCTTTGATTTCCCATCCACCATCTTGAATCACGAAACAGATGTTTTATTTGGATTCCCCATCCCTTTTAACATCGCAGACGATACCATTGACTTTTTAAAAAAATTCCCATCCACCATCTTTGATTTCCATCCGCCATCTTTGATCACGAAATAGATGTTGTATTTCGATTCCCCACCCCTTAAAATATCGAAGGCGATACCCATATTGATTTTTAAAATTTTCTCATCCGCCATCTTTTATTTCCCGTCCGCCATCTTGGATCACTAAATAAATTTCATATTATTAATCAGCGTCCCGAAAATCTCGAAAGCGATACCCATATAGATTGTATCCTCTTCGTTTAGCCTTTTTTTGCCTTTTACCCAACCCTCCCCCTTCTCGTTTGACCATTTTATTATTTTTGTCTGGCCCCTAAAAGTTGTGGCTTAATTTTATAATAGCCTTTCGGAATAATTGGACTATAATAGGCAATAACAATTTTTAAAATCCGACTGCTAGCTCCTGATTAGCCGACATTATCTTTTAGCCTTTTTAGTCTTTTGCCCGGCCCCAAAGGGTCGAAGAGTTATGTTATACAGCCTATAGCCTTCCGGAATAACTGGGCTATCGTATACAAAAATAATTTTTCAGATCCGACCGGTAGTTTCTGAGATTAGCGCGTTCAAACACACAAACAAACAAAAAACAAACAAATTCTTCCGCTTTATTATATTAGTAAAGATAAAGATATTAAATTTTTTTTTTTTATATTTGATACAATTCTCCTTTATTGGGCGGATACTTCCATAGTTGTCGTTTTAACTGTTTAAGAAATATAACTGCAAAAAGTATTTACACATACAAACTACTTATAGTCGTATTTTTTATTAAACGAAGTCAACTGACGTTTACTGTGTTGTCAGTTTATGATGAAATAAAAATAGTGTTGTGACAAAGTGAATGATTGAAAAAACTCTTGAATGAATGAAATTGCCTCGATTGTCTAGTAAATAGTTAGTGTGCCGAAAGGCCCATATCGGGTACGCTGTTCGAATTTTAGTCGTGCTTTGTACATACCAACGAGTTTTCGAAACTATTTTCCTATAGTATTTACCTATACTGAATACCGAGTGTTTTAAATATTAAGGAAAACATCGCGAGGAAACTTGTAAGACTGTCCTATTTTCAATACATCATGTAGTTAGTAATGTATAAAATATAACAATTTATAGGTAGGTTATGAAAATAAAAAACATCGCTTATTACTTAATTTGTGTTTATTCATCATCAGATAAAAAATCATCACTATCGCTTTCGGTGACATTAATTATAAATCTGTCTGAAACATTGTCGATCATGTAGTCGAGACCATACATTTTGTCTTCTTCTTTAATTATATGAGACACACAGCTACTCCATTTTTCAGAAGTTATATGTTGAAGTCCTTCTTCAAAAAGATTTTTTACTTCTGTCATTTTGAAGGTTTTGTTATTTCTTGCAAGAGGGATTGAGCTCACAGTGGTATGGGGGCAGACGTAAAACAATTATCCCATGCTGCGCTGCCATCTCGTCCACAACATACTTATCGCAATGTTCTTGTTTGTGCTGCCGTACAATGTCTATAAGAGTAGCTTTAACCATTGCTGCTTCGAATGAAATATTTTTGCTCGTTAGCCACTTTTGTATTCTAGGTTTAGTTCAAGACATTGTAGGCAGCGATTCAAGTTTCCTGGAGTGGTAGGGGGCATTATCCATCACATGTATGTATGTATGTATGTACTACGGAATTTGGTTTTAGTTTTGGCAAGAGCCTCCCTAAACCAATTTTCAAATTTTTGAGCCAGGAAGTGTACGCAACCTAATACTTTGGTTTTACAAAGAACATTATGGTTGACACATAATATAATGCAGTAGAAGGAATAAAGTATGCTCATGCTCATCTAAGTATGCACATGAGTAAATAAACCGAACAGAGAGACAGCTTCTTTTTTTTTTTTTTTTTTTTTTTTCTTTTTTTTTTGGGGACTTTGTGTAGAATATACATGACAGCCCCATCATAACATAAACCAATATACACAAATATAAACTTATAATCTACTTATTATTAAGTATTACACCAAAGGCAAACGCTGCTGAATATATAATTCGCAAAATAACATTGCCTCTTCAGATGCCGGATTAGCCAAAATGGTCTGTATTACACCGACATCCATAAAATTTAAATTTAGAGCCGTCATCAGCGCTTGTCTTTGTCTTTTGTTCTTGACACATTCCATCAATACATGCTGAACATCTTCTATCTTGTCACACGACTCACAGTTTGGTGAATTAGTTCGTCCCATCAGATGCTCAAACTTTTTTGATGGAATGTGTCCAGAACGTAATCTGTTTATAGCTGTTACATATTTCCTACTCGTATTTTTAACTAGAAACCATGGTACGCGAGGAAGCTGACTTTGTATTGTTTTGTACCATATACCCTTGATCCTTGAATTTACATCAAAATACTCCTTCCAAGTTTTATTGCACATAGATTTGAATTTATACAAAATTTCTGAATAAAAAGGGAAAATATTTAAATTATCACCTTCATTTATAGCTAATTTTGCTAATCGGTCAGCTTCCTCGTTTCCCTGGAGACCTATGTGCGATGGAATCCATTGCAATCTCAGGTTTTTACGTTCACAAATTTTTATTATCTCTCCAAGTACATCATAAGCTACCGAAACACCTCTGTGGCCAGAGGCGCATCGAGCCAAATGATACAAGGAAGATTTACTATCAGTAAATATTACAAAATTGGTGCCATTAATGTTACTAATATACTTAAGTGCCTTCGAGATAGCAATGAGTTCCATCGTCATTATCGATACATTCGACTGAGTTTTAAATAAAGCCGCCCGCCTTTCGTCGGCATAAAAATAAGCTGCCCCTTGGCCAATAGCAGTTTTAGATCCATCTGTATAAAACTTTAGCCAACCACAATATTTTATATTTATCAGTTTTAGTACCTCATATTTTAAGTTTGTTATTCCATATCTATGTTTTGGTTCCTGTACACATTCTAAATCCACTTTGATAATTTCATGTAATTTAATGTTAGATACCCAAGTGTTTAACGTAAACATAGGCAAAGGATAGTTATTTTGAATTTCGTGTAATTTTGTCACATTAAATGCCGAAAAAAGTAAAGGATTATTTTTATTTTGCCAATACCTACAGTGTGGTTGTTCACCAAGTTCATTCAACAATACAATAATATCATTATTTGTCCATGACATAGTTTTTACGCAGAACTTATAAGCTAAAAATTGTCTACGTATAAATAGGGATGGAATACCCAATTCCCCTTCCATAACATAAATAGGGGTAGATTTAATAAAGCCACCAATAATTCTCAGAGCTTGATTTTGAATCTTATCTATTTTTAATAAGTGAGTCTTAGCACAATTACCATAGAGAAAACAACCATAGTCGAACCTGCTTCTTATCAGTGATATATAAAGTGTACGCAAATGTTTAGTATGAACCCCCCAGGTAGCTCCAGCCAATACCTTCAATACATTAAGAAATTTAGATGTTTTTTGCGTCAGTTCGTTAATGTGTTTACCCCACAAAAGTGACCTATCTAGCCACATGCCTAGATATTTAATATGATCTACAGAACTTATAATATTCTGAGTTATTTCTAAATGTACTTGTCTTCTAATACGACCTCTACTAAATATACATAATTTTGTTTTATTTGCTGACAAAAGTAAACCCATTTCATCTAAAATATTAACCATAGTATTTAATGCATTTTGTAAATTAATTTCACAGTAATTTAAGTTTTTATGACTTATATAAAAAACAAAATCGTCAGCGTATTGTGTGACATATACATATTTTATTTTATGACATACACTAGCAGTTATAACATTAAATAATAACGGTGATAGAGGGTCACCTTGGGCCAAGCCCCTACTTGTACACCTTACATAATCACTTGGTTGTCCTGAAAAACTTCTAATCATTAATCGTCTGTTACTCAAAAACGACCAGAGATATTTGCAGATTCTTTTACCAACATTTATATCATCCAGCATAGTGACCACCCTGTCAATTAAGACATTATTGTACGCATCTTCAATGTCTAAAAAACACGCAACTGTTGGTATTTTTTTTGATAAGCCCAACTGTATAAAAGTAACAAGTCTAGATAGGCTATCTAAGCAAGAATAAGCTTTCCTAAAACCTGTAGTTTGTGGTGCTAATATCAATTGCTTCTCTATGTACCATTCTATTCTTTTATTTAGCATGTTGTGGAAAATCTTACATAGACATGAAATTAGGGATATGGGTCTTAGTTTTGGCTCCACATTAGCAGTGTTAACAGCTTTCGGTATTGGAACGATTAGTATATTCCTCCATTGATAGGGCACATATCCAGTCTGAAAGATGAGATTATATAAATTAAGTAAGTGTAAAACACCACACTCTGGGAGATTAGAAATCATAGAATAGGTGATTCCATCACCGCCAGGCGCAGTATCTTTTTTCTTTAAACAATATGTAAGCTCTTGGAACGTAAATGCCGATTCGAGTGATTCATTGTTAGATATTAAATTGGGGGGAGCATTTAAGACGGTATCTGGAGTAAGAGATCGTAGTAGCTCTTTTTGTTTTTGCTCGGATGGAATAGACTTTGCTTGACGGTAACCTTTGATCCAGCCCATGCTTTGCCACATCTCAGCTATTGAGGTACGTTCATTTATATTACTGCAAAAATCTTGCCAGTTACTTGCTTTAGCTTTTTTTATTAAAAGGCGGGCTGCTTTAACTTTATTTTCATAAACATTTAGGTTATCAGGTGTGGGATTCCGTCTAAAGTTTTTTAATGCTAATCTGCGCTCTGCAACTGCTGCCGACAGTGCTGGACTCCACCATTGTTTGGGCTTAAATTTACTAATTGGGCTAGTACAAACTTTCACAAACGGGATGCTTTTATTAGCCGCTATATTTATATTTTTCTCAAAATGATCATACATCGTCTGAATGTCGTCATTCGAAGAGCAATTATTATTCCACCCAGAAAGTAATAGTCTACAATTTTCTTTAAATTGTTTCCAATCAGCCACTTTGAAATTTCGCTTCTTGGTGTATACTAAAGAACTCTGAAAATTTATTGCTATTTTGATGACGAGGTGGTCACTACCCAGACTCTCATTTAATACTTGCCACCTAGTCATTATAGCCAAATCAGATGATACAAATGATATATCGGGTGAAGTGCTCTGAAGAATACCATCTACTAATTTAACACGCGTGGCTGCTCCGGTATTAATTGATATGAAACCGTTGTCTAATGACGCATCTAATATTTGTGTCCCTCTCGAGTCAGTCTTACACGACCAGTTAGAATGGTGACCATTGAAGTCACCCAAAATAATACCTTTCCTAGTAACTTGTGAGAAAAGGTTCTCCCAATCAGATGATCTAGTGCGAGCTGATGATGGACAATAAATACAAATTATATTTTCCAATGAACCGCAATTCGATATTTTTACATGTATAGCCTCTATGCCAGAGTTATATAGGTTAATTGGACATACCTGAGTACGAAGAGACTTATGAGTAATGATAGCAACACCTCCATAATTATCTTCCCTGTCTTGTCTATATATATTGTAGCTGTTCAAGTTAATTACATCGAAATCTGAATCTAACCATGTCTCACATATGGTTGCTATTTGTATGTTTTCTCTATTCAATAATAATTCAAAATCTGTTAATTTTGGCTTTAAACTTTGAGAATTCCACTGAACTAAGTTAATTTTAACGTTCCCTTTAGATTTATCCATTAAATATGTTAAATATTTTTCTACACATATCTTCTTTAGTAAACATTCTGAAAACAAATAATTTAAACTCTTTAATAATTTCCTTACAAATGTCAGTCACCTTTTCTTCAAAACTAGCCTCAGATAAGAATATTCTATTCATTCTTAACATAAAACGCTGAAAATTAAATTTGTCTTCATTTTCCGTGTCGTGTCCTATCCTTACTTCTTCAGGCAAGGAATATGTTGTATCCATGTTCTCATTTACAGGTTGTTGCAAGTTAGACCCAGTGGTTTTCTTCTTCTTTTTATTTTTCTTCACTTTTTTTGTGCTCTTAGTCGATTCTTCTTTGTCCTCATCCTCTTCATTTATATCCTCTATATCGCTTGTTATCTCTTCTGGCATATCGATCGGTTTTTTCAGGGCATTGCTATAGCTGCATCCAGGTGTTTCCAAAGAGGGGGTTGTAGTGTTAATACTTTGAATGGTATTTTCTTTTAAGTTTTTTGTCATCTCGCCTTTCTTTAAGTAAATCTCCAAGGCCTGTCTATAGTTCACATTTTGTTCACTCATTATCAATCTTATAGCCTTTTCTTTCATGAAATATGGGCATGTCCTGTCTAACGCCATATGAGGTCCTTTGCAATTCGGGCACTTAAAAGATTCTGTTTCGCAATTATCATGCCCATCACCACATTTAGGACAAACTATTTTCTTAGAAGGACAGAAATTCTTACTATGTCCGTACTGCCAGCACACAGAAAACACTGCGAAACAGGAAAAATGTATTTCTCCACTTTAAATCTGCAATTATATATACATACATATGGAGGTGGGCAAGTATCCTTAAAGCACAAACGCACGGTCTCGCTGTCAACCCATTGACCATCTGTGTTTCTCCTTTTAAGACGCTTCACTTCTATTATTTCTGTGTCACTGATCAAATTCGCGAGAAAGTCACTTTTAGAAAAATCCAAATCCACCCCTTTAATGACTCCATAAGACAAGATATTATGGTTAGTATATTGAGCTTTTATGTCTAATTCTTTAAGTTTACAATTATGAAGCAATTTTTCTGCATTCTCCTTATCTTTTAACTGAAGTAGCACCTTAGACTGTCCTTTATATTTAATTCTCGTTACATCTTTTATGTTTTCATTGTATAAAAACTTCGCTAGTGCCATTTGTTTCGGCAATTGCTGTTTTGATGTTAAGCAGATCTCAAATATGCCTAAATTTTCTTCCGTTTCCTCTAAAGTATTAGTCGCGCTCCTATATTGTACGTCCATGGAATCGCTTCTTATCAATCTCTTAGGTCTTCTCCTTATAACCGTTATAAAACCGTCCTCACTACTCTCTTCACCATTTTCTCTTGCCCTTTTTTCCGTATTCTTGCTCGGATTTAAATATTTCTCACTACTTTCACTTTTATTCCAATCTGACATGTTTTCAAGTTGTCGTTCACATTCCTTAATAATTTCCGAGTCACTTTTGTCTAGGTCTTCCTCTTCTATATTACTTTCATTCATTTTAACAAAAAGTGGGTACTTCGAAATAAACCGCTAATCGTTGGTCGCAACACTACACGGAATGCGTGCGCTCGGCGCTACGACTCGCGCGCGTCGAGACAGCTTCTTAAGAGCTTGTAAATTTGTTACCTATTTTGGTAGGGTTGTCATAATAGGTTAAGACAAATCGCTTGTTCGGTATACGACAGATTCTGGATTGGACAGATTTGTGATTTGGCAGATTCCCAACTCGACAGATTCGTGGATTGGGCAGATTCTTGGACTCGACGGATTCGCTATACGGCAGAAGTACAGTTGTAAATAAAATAGCGAGTGGAATCAAAAAAGGCATGCACCTGAAACTTTTAAAAGCACGGAATAAAAATATACATTTGTTACCAAGGACACGACGTGACGACGTGATTTATTTGACATTCCCAACGATACCACTAATAGTGTTCAATATTTTTTGGTAATATGATCTATTTTGCTAATAAACATAGGAATCTCTTTTAGCTATTATGGCCACTAGTTTTACCACGGGGATAGGTATCTAAAATAAGTTTAAAAAGAAATTGTGTAAGACAAATGAACGTCTACAAAACAAATGACTATAAAATGATCAACCATCGATAGGGCTTACAAAAAACAGATGCATGCGATTTTCGACCTTATTGACAATTCATGACAGACTTTTTTTTGGTATTTTCTTGCATTCTGACATTGATACATTATTAAAATTATAAATTCTGAGTTACGTCAATAAGGTCGAAAATCGCATGCACCTGTTTTTTGTAATCCCTATCGATGGCTGATCATTTTCTGATAGTCATTGGTTTTGTAAACATTAATTGCTTTTACACAATTTCACAACTATGAGTTCTTAAGTATTTCGTTGCCAACATTGACAATATTTGTTTCAAGATCGAAATATTCGCGAAACTTTTGCTTGAGCAATTCAACAAATGCGACAAAATTATCAGGAGTTATACCTAATTAAAAAACCCAATTGTACGTTACCATTGTTAAAATCTTTATAATGATTTAATTATTTCATCTAGTATTATTCATGCACACAGAACAATAAACAACCATTATTAATAATAAAACACCATTTTTTTACATTAAAATATTAAAACTTGCAACGTACAAAACAATCAACGTGCGTCGTAATAACCCTAAGATTGTCAACTGCCTGTGCCTACGTAAACCGGTTCTTTCCACTCTCGCCGCGTACACGACAAGCGGCCAGTGGTCACTCACACATAAGCCGCGTGCTCGTAGTAGTGCAACCGATTCGCGCTGTTGTATGAAGCTGTGTCTCTGTTCCGTTTATCTACTCATGTGGTATAAGTTACCTTTATAATGGTGGGTGCCTCATTCGCATAAAAAAAGATGTAAAGTAAAATCGTCTAATTTATCTTTGAAACTGTGTTTCGGTCCACGTTTCTCGGGAGACTTAAATTGTTCATTTTCTTTGTATTCTTTTAAAACACTGTAAACTGAGGTCCCACCAATTCCCAAAATGTCAGCTGTTTTCGAAACACATTCTTTTTTTTCGGGATCCTCAATAGGTAATAATGAAGCAGCTTTCTCCTCAAATACGTATTTGTAGACGTTTTGTATCATAAGTTTTTCGGAAACGCTTAAAGTAATCCGTGGTCTCTTCTTTTTTGGAGACAAGCTTTGGCTTAACGTGCTTGGTTGAGGATCCATATCGTTTGTACGAAACAATATAGCAACAAATAAACACAACAATTACCACAAACACACGTAACGAAAAACATAACAAAAACAACAACTAAACACTAAACAGCGTAAGCGCAGAAAAAACATTCGTGCTATCAGACCAGAGGTTAGAATCGATTTTAAACTTTCGCGATTTGTATACATCATACAAAATAAATTAGCGGGTTAGAAGCCGAATGAATAACAAACAAAATGGCGACCGACGCGCGCGGCGTTGATCGATGTTGGCACTAGTCACCGCGCCGCGCGCCGCGCTTTGTAATAAGCCGTCAAAAAACTGATGTAACTACTTACATAATAGTAACTTATATCAGAGCACTTTTATACAATTTTAGTGTAAAATAGAAATAATATTCTTTTATAGTTTGAAATGATTAACTATTCACACCCATTGTTCGTTCATCTGATTGAAATTTGAACGAGAACTAAACGCATCACTATTACTTTAAATATGGCAGCATTATTTTACAAAGTGACATTAGCTACTGTCAGTTGGCTTCGTCTAATTAAAAATACGACTATAGTAAAGACTGTGTTATCCGGTACTGATCCGGTATCTGTGACGTTTCGCTAGATCGGCCAATATGGCGACTGTGATTTGTCTGTCAGAACCATTACAATTTAACAAAATACTCGACAATCCAAATTTTGCGGATATATGTTATCGACTCGATATCTTTATTTTTTAATGTTTTATTATTCAGGTAAGGTTTCGATGTACTCCTTGACGAAATAATTATTATAAGATTTGACACTGCGATAGCAGCGCAGTCCGTCGGTTCCAATGTGAAACATTCCAAAATCCACAACTACTTACAAATTAAATTATTAATTTGCAATAAAATAAAATTGCGACTATAATTAAAGATCTAAGCTATCCTTTCTCTCAAGTTGGACCAGACTGCTCACGGTGTGCCAATTTAATTTAAAATCGGTTTAGTAGTTTAGGAATCCATCGCGGACAAACATCGTGACAGGAGATTTATATATATTAAGATTAAGGAAAAACCTCTAGCACCACCTACAGAGACTCGTTAGACAAGAAAGAACCACCCCCAGTAGCTCTCGTTACACGGCCGAATCAAGTCATCTATACAGAACGTAGTATGCGACATGACACGCATTGTTCAGAGGTTCTCGTCTCTCGAGCTCCATCCACCGGTTTGACCTGTACCCGATACCCATGGGTAGCTGTGGTACTTTTATATTTATAGCCAAAAAAAAAAAAATATTTTGATTTGAAATGGCCAGTACGGCAGAACGGCAATTTCATAGGTTCTTTACCTATGAAATTGGCGTCCTATTGAAATGGCGTTGAAGTATGCGCTGTGGTTTTAGTGGGTATTGCGGCCTTGCACTCCAGCCTTCAAGTCCCACATACGTGCGTAAATGCATTGCCAAAGAGAAGAAAAAAAAGGCGCAATACTCATCCCCCCTGTGGGATCTCCACCTTGTCGTGGTAGGGGTGCGCAGTAACCGTGGTTATCCGGTTACTGAGCCGAGATCCCGGGAGTGGACGCTCCGCGTGGGCTTGATGGAGGACTGAGCAGGATGCGTCCAAAGGTGCGGGTGTAGGGGACAGTTCTTTCTGCCCCTTGCAGTCGGGAGCGGTCGCGGGAGGAGAGGCGTGTCGGTGTTACGTTGCCACGCGCCCTATCTCCCGCAACCAAATGACACCATTTGTTGCGTCGCGGTGGGCCGCAGAAAAAGAGGAGATGCGGTGTTGTCAGGTTGCCGTCCTCCCTATCCTCTGCGGCCGTTCTAGTGCCTGCGGACGGTGAGCGCCTGGGTTGCTCCCCGTCCGCCAAAAGGCAAGGAGGCGGCGTAGTGTCCGCGCCGCCTCCCACGCCGCGTGAACCCGCCACTACACGGCACCCGTAGGGACACCACAGTGGTTTTAGTGGGTATGCCCCGCCTTTAGGGGAGAGCCTCCACACACCTCCTCCGCCAGTCCCAAGCCCGGTCGATCACACTCTGGCCGGGTTGGCGTTGAGTTGAGATGGCTAATAAGGAGAGTTTCCACCGTCGTGAAAAAAAAGGCTCTCAAAAAAAAACTCATGAAGCCAAGACTGTTTTGCTACCAAAAATAATAATTTTAGAGATTCTATGTACCTATTAATTGAATTTACACGCCGAGGTTTCGGCAGAATATATTGCTTCTTCTGACATTACACAGTTCATACATACATTACACATCTATCTATTATGTAGGTAAACACATATTCAGTAAATAAACTATTTCATTTCATTTCTATTTCATTTCATTTCTAAGTTAATAAATTGGCTTTGTAGCCAGCTAGTATCGTTTCCACAGTAGTCATGCATATACACACACGCTTTTGACCATTTTTTTTTTGTTTTACGAGGTGGAAAATTCCTTCGGATCTCCGACTCTTGGGGGAAATGAGAGCCGGAGTATGTGGTGTTTCCACTAAAAACCACATCGACTTTCTCATGTACCCGTGTGTCGGAGGGTAGGGCATCGCCGAAGCATTCGTCGCCACCCTCCGACGGGCGTTGGCCCGCCAGATGGTCAGGCGGGCCCCGAACAACCCTTGGCGGCGGATTAAGGTGTTGGGCTCAGCCGCCAAAACACCCAGCGGCCGCAGAGGACAGGGAGGACGGCAACGCAACACCGCATCTCCTCTTCCTTTGCGGCCCCACCGCGACGCATCGAATGGTGCGCCCCCATTTGGTCGCGGGAGATAAGGCGCGCGGCAACACAACACCGACACGCCTCTCTTCCCGCGACCGCACCCGACTGCGAGGGACAGACAGAACTCTCCCCCGTCCCCGCACCACGCGGAGCGTTCCCTCTTAGCTTCACCGCGGGTGACCAATCCACGATTACTGAGCCTCCCCACCACGACAAGGTGGAGATCCCAAGGGGGGGACACACTTTTGTCCATAACATAACTCATCATTACACATCCTAATCCTCTATTTCACCCGCTTACAACCAAATTGCTAAGATGACCAATGGATATTTTTTTAAATTTACGTCATGCATTACACAGGAAAACACTAGAACCTAAGATACAGGTTCTACCTAGTTTAGGAATCAGGGTTAACACCGTCCGATCGCTTCCAATAATGTAAATCGAATTGTTTATTGCTTTATAATTGTACATTGTATCATATTATACGACTTTATATATTTTAAGAAGTATTTAAAAATAAATAAATCATTATTAATATTTTTTTTTTTTACAAGTCTAATTTGTGTCCCACTGCTGGGCAAAGACCTCCCCTTCCAACTTCCACCTGTCGCGATCACATGCGAATTCCCGCCAATCCCTCCGTCCAATATGCGTCCAATAGGGTTGTTTCCAACTAGTCAAATCAAGCACTTTTAATGAAATGTCAAAAACGACCTTTGCTACGGCGTTTGTATGAAATAAGAGCTAGTGACGTCATACTTTTTTGCTGTCAAATAGAATACCTACTTATTATTAATAAATTGTCGATAAAAAATGTTAAATAAAGTTTTAACATAAATTGATGAATGAAACTACCATTATTTTGACATATTGCACTTGATAAAAATACTTGTATAATTTATTTATTGTTACTAGGCATCCACCTTGTGGTTGTTGCTGCCCACAGTGGTTCTGGCATACGGCAAACGTGGCCCGCCCAGTTCCATTTTAATTTGGCAGTTGAGTGGCCTACATCGACAATTTGTGTTTTGGAACGTAGCATTGTATTTCTGATGCAGTCTGTAAGTTTGACTCCCAAAATACTACGTTCCATTGCCCTCTGACAGACCCCGACTGCAGTCTTTTGCTTTTTGGTTAATGACCAAGTTTGTGATCTGTAGGTGAGGGTAGGAAGAATGCACATGTCCATGACTCTTCTCTTTAAGGTTAATGGGAGAGATCCTTTTATTAGGACTTTCATCGACCAATAGCTCTTCCAGGTGTTCTCAGTGCGTGGTGCAGCCTCTTTGTCTTGTCTTGTCTGAAAGGAGAATATTTGGCCGAGGTATATATCTATATACTCATGGACATGTTCAATCCTTACACCTCTAACCATGACATTACTCACTCTCTCATTGGTCATAATTTTGGTATTTTCCATGTTCATGGAAAGTCCCACTTGGAGGCTAGCCTGGCTCAGTTGGTTGCATGCATGAGGCCTAACTCAGCTGCCGAATTAGAAAATATCACTATGTCATCGCAAAGCGTAGATTAGTTAATCTCCTCTCCCCGATGAGAATGCCCTTGTCCTGCCAGTCATCGTTAAGTGTTAGAAAGACAAGACATCTTCCAGCGTTGCTGTAAATAATTTTGGAGATAGCGCATCGCCCTGTTTAACACCTCTATGAATGGGAAACGATGGCCCAGCTATGTGTAATTTTATTGCTGCTGTGCTGTTCTTGTATATGTTTTGGAGTAAGTGAACATTTGTGTCGTCGATACCCTGCCTCTTAAGTGAATTAAATATGCTCATGTGTGATAAACTATCGAATGCTTTGGAATAGTCAACAAATGCAAGATACAAAGGAAGCTGAAACTCTAAATGTTTTTCATTAATTTGATTGAGAGTGTGTAAGTGATCTATGGTTGATAAGCCGCGTCGAAAACCGGCTTGTTCAGGAGGTTGGTGAAGATCTAATATGCATGATATTCTATATTCTATTATTTTTATAAAAATCTTGTATAAATGCGATATGTGACTGATGGGACGATAGTTATTCTTATGAAGTAGGATTATTTCGGATTGGCAAAAATTCTGTAGGAATAAACCGGTTCCCAAGATTGTATTAAACGATTTGGTAATATATGGTTCTCTTCTTTTTCTTAAGTTGTTGTGTTTTTAGGTTGGCTGTTTTAATAGCGGTTTGGATATTCATATATAGTGTTTCTACTGAATTGTCTGCCTTACTATCTGTTTTCAATGCACTAAAACTATTTTTTAGATTGAGATTAAAATGGTCCCTGTTTGCTAGGAGTATTGCTTTTTCTGCTCTTTTATTTATTGCTTTAATCATTTTACTTCTTTGGATCTTCATATTGAACTTAAGAATCATTCTCAATGGTCTGTGATCTGAGCTAAATTTAATATTATTGATTGCTTCTACATTGTTAATAATGTGTTTACTAGAGGAAAGACAGAAATCAATCTCATTATTTGTATAACCATCCGGAGATAGCCAAGTCCATCGACGCTGAGACTTTTTGTGGAAATAACTATTGCTGATGCTTAAATTTTGTCCGAATGCAAACTCTATAAGTCGCTGACCACGTTCGTTTCTGCTGCCTAAACCATGAAGTACTAAAATGGTAGCATTGTCAGTTGTGCACCTTGAGCCTATTTTTTCATTGTAGTCTCCCATGATTAATGTCCATGTTCCTCGGTGTTCATCGGAGGCTTTGTTGAGTGGGTCATAGAAAGTTTCAGAATCTTCATTGCTGTTTGAGGACGTAGGGGCGTAAGCTTGGATTATGGTCAATATTTTCTTTTTTGCTATTTGTACTTTTAACGAAGCTATTTTATTAGAATAAGCAACGAATTCAGTTATGTTGTCTTTTCATCTTTTAGAGACTAGGAAACCAACGCCGCCTCTAGTATTTATATCACCATGGTAATAAATATGTTGCTCTTTCTATCCATGATATCTTCGCCCTCTCTTCTAACTTCTGCTAGTCCCATAATATCCCACCGAAGAGATTCCATTGCATTTTATAGTTTTAAGAGTCTTTCCTCAGTACGTAGAGTACGGACGTTATATGTTATGTTGTTAAGTTTTTTCATACCCTTTTTGCAAGCTTGGGTTATTTGGCAGTAGGTTCCCGCCCGGAGATAATCACCCCTGACCCCAGTGTACACTTGCGTACTGCCAATAGCTGTGCCCTGGCTTGAGCTGCCGGGCACTAGGGGATTGGCAATCTTATGGTTCATATTTTTGTGGAAGGGGGTTTAGACACAAGCCGTTGACGAAAAATGTTTGGTCGTTCATCCGCCACCAAACCGAATGCACTAATATCCCACGCTGATACTAGCGCTTTCTTTCATCAGGACCGTATAGAACTACTGTTCACATGCTCTAGTAGATGAAAGAGACACAATTTAACGCCAGGCCGTGAGGCGCGACACAGCTTTACGTTATGTGGGGGACAACTATTATTAACTCTTTGAATGTCCGGAACGCGGATCCACGTGCGACACAATAGCTTTTTAATTGTGTCTGGCATTCCGGCATACAAGAGGTTAATAATAATAACAATTTATTTTCATTCAGTTGATAATGATCACATATACAATGGCAATTTAAATTACATTATATATTTACACGTAACACGTGTAAAAGACTGCACCGTCGTGACTAATCTATGACTATTTGGAGCGTTTGATATTGATAGGGAAAGAAAAAAGAAAGGAAAAAGAAGAAGTTCCAAGCGATGCACTGTGTTTCGTCTAGAACATGCTAGCTGGACAAAAGTCATTGTCTAATTACCTGAAATTTATTACCTGAGCCTTTTACCAGATACCCAGGTGCCCCAATTCTGAGAATTGTTTTGGACACGTGTCAACTACTGATAAGGTAATGAGGTTAGTATATAAGGAAAGGGTAAGAAAACCACTTATTAATTGCATTTTTGCGTGTACGGAAGTAACATCCTATGTCAGTGAGTTTAAGTTTTTTCAAAAGTGTTAGTGATGGATCTTCAAGTTAAAGGTATGTTCTTTTTATTTCTAATAAGAAAATAGGTTTACATTTCCCCATTTTTTTTAAATAGTTCGAGTTTAAAGAAGTTTGTCAAATTTTGATGATTTTCTGAATTCTTTGGACTAGAAACTACTTGTACCCTCTTGTACCCGGGCTAGATTTTATATATAGCATAGCCATATCTGTTAGCTTTTAAATTTTAGTCATCTTAGCCTGCACACTGGAGTACAACTTTGTAATTTTGTCTGTTTTCTAGAATACGAATTCTCAGTCTCGAAAATGGAGTTTTTTGATGAATGGCAGAAACATGCTAAAGAGAACCGCAACAGTAGACTGTATGAGTTTGTAGTGATGAAACATGATCTTGTTAATATCACGGAAGCATCTGAGCGGGAAATTAAAATGACAATTGGAAGATTGTCATCCAAATACACAAAAAAATGGGAAAAATGTGGGAAATGCCGTAATCTCTTCCTGACTAAGAATTCTGAGTGGTTGTCTGGGGATTTTACATTCAAAGCATCTGTCCACCTCTCAACACCATCATCATCAAGTAAGAGTTCGATTCGTGGACGTCCATCAATATTTTTCCTGAAGCAAGTGAAAAAACGAAAAGGAGACGCGTGGAGGACTTACTACACACGCGAGATGTAAACCAGCTAGTAGCCGCTGCTGAAATATCGGCACGATTATCCGGACATCGGAATTTGGCTACTGTGATTAAAGAAGCAAGCCATAGTCCGGAAAAGTGCCAAGAAATGAAAAGATATGTGGGTGAAAAAGTACGCGAACAACCAAGATGTTTGTCCAAAGAGGAGGCTTTGGCATATTATGTGGATGCCAAATCCACGAGCCACTCTTATAAACAAACGAGGAAATGGAGCATCAAGGCAGGACACCAGGTATTCCCATCATTTTATAGTGTTAGGCAGGCAAAAATTGAATGCTACCCTCCCGAGGAACAGATTTTTATAAGCGAAACGCGTGCAGAAATTAAACTTCAGGCGGTTTTAAATAAAACAGCTGAACGTCTAATTTGTGCACAGCGTGAAGTTTTAAAATCTGTAGATTCTGGCTCATCACTCTCCCTTGTTAGCAAGTGGGTGTATGATGGAAGTTCCGGTCATAGCACTTACAAACAAAAATTCTCAAACAGTGAAGACACAGATGAGTTTTTGTTTATGTTCTCATTCGTGCCACTTCAGTTACGTGACAATAGTGGTAGAGTTGCTTGGCAGAATCCTCGACCATCTTCTACCATGTATTGTCGACCGATTAAGTTTATTTTCTCCAAAGAAACAACAGATTTTACTGTAATAGAAACCAATAAGATTTTGGAGGAAATAAACCAATTAGTGCCAACAATAGGTAATATAGATGGTAAAGAGATATCGGTCAAACACGAATTACTGTTCACGATTATTGATGGTAAAGTGTGCAACGCTATGACTGAAACTTCGTCAGCACTTAAATGTTACATTTGTGGAGCTACTCCTAAATTTATGAATGATGAGTCTAGGGAATTTGTTGTAAATAAGGAAACTCTTGGTTTTGGTATATCTCCCCATCACGCTTGGATCCGGTCTTTTGAATGTTTGCTTCACATAAGCTATCGTCTTGAAGTTAAGAAATGGCAACTTCGAGGTCAAAGTGACAAAGAAAATGTGAAGCTACGTTCGGCTCGTATCCAAGAAAGGTTTAAGGTTGAAATGGGTTTAATTGTAGATAAACCAAAACCAGGATTTGGTAATACGAATGATGGGAATACTGCTCGTCGGTTTTTTGAGAATCCTGAACAGGCTTCAGATATTACAGGTGTAGATGTGACACTAATTAAGAACTTTCGCACTATCCTTAGAACTTTAGCTTCGGGTTACGATATTGATGTTGTTAAATTTAATTCTTTTACACAGGACACAAAAAAATTGTATCTTAGTCTCTATTCGTGGTATAAAATGCCTGTTACTGTGCACAAAATTCTTGTGCACAGTGTAGAAATTGTGAGATCGGCTCTTTTACCTATTGGGCAGCTTTCTGAAGAAGCTCAGGAAACGCGTAATAAGGATTATAGGAGGTTCCGGGAGCACAATACTCGAAAATATTCACGTATTGCCACGAATAGGGATTTACTTAATATGTTGCTAATTACATCTGATCCTGTAATAAATGGCCTTAGGGAAGTGCTGAAAAAACCGACGAGTAAACTTCCTTCTGAGGTTTTAGAATTAATTATACCCCCTCCTGTAAATGTAAGGTCTAGTGTAAGTCATCGTAGTTCTCATCAAAATATGTCAGATTATATGGTAGATGATTCTTCAGAAGAAGAATTTAGTGATGCAGAATAAATAGAAGTTGTAAATAATATTTTACTAATGTTTTTTTAAGCTGTGTACCTTATCTAACTTTATTATTAGTTGTCAACATATTGTTTTTTAACTGCATATTTTTTAAGTAAAAAGTATTGTTATTGAGTAGGTAGTAATAATGCAATAAATGCCTATTATGTAATTAGAAGCCAAGTCCTTAGTAGCACAATATTTTATGACTATTGTTATTTTTTTTCATTGTTATTTTTTACCTGTCTGACAATAAAAGATTAATCGCTATTATATTTTTTTTTGTTGGCACACGTGACCCTACCTCCTGTTTTTTGGTGTTATATGCGCTAATACCCCATTAGAATATCATAATAAAGCCGTACGAACTAAAAAACCTCAATAAATAATTTTGTCCAGCTAGCATGTTCTAGACGAACCACAGTGCGATGGGGAGACCAGATACATTATACAATAGAACGCAACCGATGGAAACAGCTACTTAACCGAGTCAGAAAGTGGCACGATCCTCAGCAGTGAGAGAAACGACTCAAGAGCACACGTTTATGTGTTCGCGTTCTAGTTCAAGACTGAAACATACGGATATCTGCACAAATACGTGCACGAACGAGCACGTAACTTACTCGTGCACGTTCCCTTGCGTTGTAATGTATAGAACTGCATTAAACACCGCAAATAAAAGCTTCGCTTGAATTATGTGAAATAATCGAAACAGAATTCTACGTCACATTATTTTTGGTTTTCTATTCCTATTAATTTTAATACTATTTTATTTATTACTATATACCATCTCCTCAAACTTACCTTTACAGCGAATAGCACGAGGAACGCAGTGACGAATGCCATACAGAACCCAATATTGAATGCAAATTGGAAGCCCATACTGCTTCCCGTAGCCATTACTCTCACCTAAGGGCACCAAAAATATGTAAGTTAATAAAAAGCATCATATTTTTTAACAGACAAACATGTCAATAATATAGCAATCTTTGACAATTGTTATGGGGAGTTCTGATTAATTACGTCGTTAGACAAAAATAGAAGTATTAATATACTTTCAGATTATATACTGTTTATGCACAAAACATCGCAACAACTGCAGTAAACAACTAATATTATGAAACATGTTCAAATTATCATAGCTTATCAAATAGTTTTAATTGATAGTATGCCAAACAAAGAACTCTGATCATTGTGCCTACATACGAGGTCAAATGATGATTAATATCCCTATGTAATTTCAATCATACAATGTTGCAATAGTAAATTACTAGTCAGATGCATAGTCTTACTAGCAAGCGGAAGAGAAAACGTTGGATAGAATAATTTGAATTGTAACTCTTTTCAATATTTTACTAGCAATAAATGGAGTTTAAGAGACTGATTCATATATTCATATTATATTTTGCTATTTTATTCACAAACATTGGTTTCTACAAAGTATAATTTGTTATTTTAAATCTTTGTTAAGTCATGTAAACTTTTTGCCACATTGGACTTCTAGCCGGATGCGAGTAATTAAGTGATTTTTACATTTTATCTGCTTTGTGGCACTCAACCTGTCAATGAATTCTTTGATATACACATCAATATCAACAGCAAACATTGTGGACACATAGTCTTAAATAGTAATAAAATAAATAAATGCTCGAGCGTACTAAAAATAACTAGAATCTAGATGATCACTTTTACCATTACAGCCTCATATATGTTACAGAATAAGTTAGAATTGTAAGTGGGTAGACCACTGTCTGGTCACGGAGGCAGCATGGAGGTCAGTTTTCAGCCTGCGGGTTTGTCACGGTGTGTATTGGTCTGATCACCTACCGCTACAGGTCGAATGCAACTTGAATGTTATTACACCTAAGAAAACTATATGTAATAATAATGTTAATAAGATAATATCCCCGTATTATAGGGAAAGAAACAAAACACAAATATCTCGTTATGAGCAAATCTGTAATTGTAAATTAAGTGAAATAGATTTTCCAACAGAATTAAGTCAGTGCGCGAATTGTGATTGTAATAATGAAAATCATAAGGAAGTCATAAATAGATTGTATAATGATATAAATTCTATGACAGAGGCAGCTATCGAAAGTAGTCATTGTAGAGAGGTCCGGCGAGGTGGGTACATATATATCACGGGATGGAATAAATACGTCAAAGACTCACGTAGGGAGGCTCAGCTTCACTTTCAAAGGTGGTGTGCAAGTGGTAAGCCGGCCTCAGGTCCTATCTGGAAGGCAATGTCAGAGAGCAGAAAAGCTTTTAAGAAAAACCTTAAGTCCCTTCAGGACTATCGCGAGCAGGTTCGTATGGTACTCACCACAAGAATAAGTCTTTTAGCCAATTCTGGAAACAAACTGGCAAATTGAATCTGAGGCCGAGTCTACCGGTTAGTGTGGGGGGTAAAACGGAAGCTGTGGACATCGCCATTATGTTCAGGCAACACTTTACGGTGGAGCCTCGGGTGGTAGTATGACAGGGAGATGCTACGGGCTGGCGGTCCTCTGACAGGAGAACCAATTACAGTAACGACAGATGAGGTATCACAGGTTCTAAAGAACATGAGTAAGGGCAAATCTCCTGGTCATGATGGGCTTAGCGTGGAGCATCTGAGGTATGGAGGTCCACTCCTGTGTCAAGTTTTAGCGAGGTGCTTCACCTGTTGTATAAGGCATGCGTACTTGCCGGATAATCTTACCCGGGCGGTTGTAGTACCTATCGTAAAAAACAAAACAGGTGGCATCAGCGAAATAAATAACTATAGACCTATTACGTTAGCTACTGTAACAAGGTCTTGGACGGTGTGCTGAATAACTATCTCGCGCAATTCATTAATCTTGAAGAAGCCCAATTTGGGTTTAGGCCTGGTCTTTCGACTGAGAGTGCAATATTAGTTCTTAAGCACACCGTCAAATACTACACGGATCGCAAAACGCCGGTATATGCCGCCTTTCTGGACCTCTCTAAGGCGTTTGATCGGGTCCAATATAGGATACTATGGGATAAGCTGCGGAATATGGGAGTACCAGACCAAATAATTAACATCTTTACGTACTGGTACAATCATCAAACCAACTATGTCAAGTGGTCGGGCTCCTTTTCGGATTCCTACCCATTGAAGTGTGTAGTTAGGCAGGACGGATTGAGCTCTACCACACTCTTTAATATTAATATGAATGGGCTGATCCGTGAGCTTAACAGCACCAATGTAGGTACAATGTAGGATGCTCAATAGATGGTAAAATATTCAACAACATTAGTTTCGGTGATGACATGGTGCTATTGAGCCCATCGATCAGCGCTTTAAGGAAATTAATATGCGTGTGTGAGATATATGCAGATGCACATGGCTTGATGTACAACGTTAAAAAGATTGAACTGCTGGTGTTTAGGGCGGGGTGTAAGAGTCCCTCTTGCGTACCGCCTGTGACACTATCAGAAGTTGCACTAAACATAGTAAAACAATTTGTGTACCTAGGTCATGTAAACGAGGATCTGACAGATGAACAAGACATAGAGACGAAGCGTAGGGGGCTGACGATCCGTTGTAAAATGTTAGCAGGTAGATTTGCCCCATACTCTAAAGCTATAAAGACGACACTGTATAGGGCATATTGTTAATCTTTTTATACATGTAGTTTGTGGACTAGCTATACGCAGCGGGTCGTCAGTGCCCTACGGGTTCAATATAACAATGCTTTCAGGTTGCTGATGGGGTTGCTTCGCCACTGTAGTGCATCAGCGATGTTTGCTGAAGCACGAGTGGATGGTTTTCATGCGATTTTACGTAAAAGAGCAGCATCGCTGATGCGAAGGGTGAGGGACAGTCCCAACAGCTACCTGAGAGTCATTGCAGAATAAATCCATAGTCCAATCTGGGGGCATTGGATAAACATACACATATCGTAGCATGGTACTTGTTTTGTTTCTTTTTCTTTTTTTTTTGTGTGCTGTATGTGTATGTGTAAGTTACTAACATAGTGTTACGAATTGAAAATAACGCCATCTATCAGTGAATGGGAGAACTACATGAGATTAGATGTATCGGTTGTTTAAGGCTGTTTCATCTATCCTCTAATAGATGGCGTTGGTGTAAATAGAACAATTACGCAAGTCTAGAAACACGATACACGTTTCCAGAAATTTCGTTAGTCGTCTCGAAAAGTCTAGTTATGTGTTCCGGCCGGTATAAATACCAGGCAGACGCGCGAGTCAGGACAGTAACAAGTGAATAGCGGAGCGACAAACGAGAGCGAAGGGAAGTAATTCGGAAGTGTTTAGTGGTGTTTTTATAAGTGTTGAGAATTAAGTGTGATATAAGTGTGTTTTTATTAGTTGTGTAAATAAGTGTGTATAGTGTTTGTGTATAAATAAAGTTCAGTTTAAGTGGCATAGTGAGTTATAATTTATCGTCGAACCCCAGCTCGTAACAAATTGGTGTCAGAAGAAAGGGATAAATTATGCCGGTTATGCCGAAGGAAGAAACTGACGGAGTGCGTACCAGGAACCAGCGCCAGCAAGACCTGGACCAGAGACGCTTCGGAGACGTTCCTTCTCCACCGTCTGGTGGATCAGGCAACTCCGCGACTGCAGTGGAGCCTGCAAGCGCACACTCCATGGCGGTGCCCGACATCGCGGCTCTGATGGCGTTCATGCAGGAGCACGCGCGCCGCATGGAAGAACAGCGACAGCGCGACAAGGAGGAGCAGGCCCGCCGTCAAGAGGAGCAGGACCGCCGTCAAGAGGAGCAGGCTCGCCGTCAAGAGGAGCACGCGCGCCGCCTAGAGGAACAGCTGCAGCGCGACAAGGAGGAGCACGCCCGCCGTCTGGAGGAACTGCTGGTGCTCATGAAAGACCTCAGCGCCGCAGTGGGGAAGGACTTGAAGGCGGTCAAGGAGGAACTTCAGCAGCACGAGGCCCGTACGTCGCTGATCGACGTAGAGATGCTCGTGCACGACAAGCTTGAGGCTCGCATCGCCTCTATAGAGAAGCGTGTACATGACCACCACGAGACCTGTGTTGCTGAAGTGGAGAAGAAATTGCGTGGGCTCGAAGTAACACCAGCGGCTGTAGCGCCCTCACCTCGTGGATTTAAGGTTCCACCATTTGATGGCTCGTCATCATGGTCTCCATACAAGATCCAGTTCGAGGCTGTGATACGATCGAATGGGTGGACCAAAGAACAGGCCTTAACCGCCCTAACCTTGGGCCTTCGTGACCGGGCCTTGACAGTGTTGGAGGCACTCGGGCAAGACGTCACCTACGAAAAGCTCCTGGAGGCGCTGGAGGCGAGATACGGTGACGCGCACCGAACGAACACGTTTATCGTGCTCAGATGAAGGACAGGACACAACGCACCGGAGAAACTCTGCAGCAGTGGGCTCTAGAGGTGGAAAGGCTGGTCAGGAAGGCATACCAGTCGTCGCCTGCGCTCATTGACGGGAACCTCGTACAAGCGTTTACGGATGGGATCCGGGACCTGGAAGTTAGAGCAGCGGTAAGACTTGGGCACTTCAAATCCCTGAAGGCAGCCTTAGCCTACGCTCTGGAGGTGGAAGCAGCGCGTCACGAGGATCGAACTTACCGTATCAGGGAAGTTGTTTCTTCACCACGGTGCTACAACTGCGGGGAAAGAGGCCATATCCGCTTGAGCTGCCCAAAGCGTAAGCGGCACGTTGGTACCCTGTCTCCACCAAAGGGGTCACCTGACGTACCTGTCTGGCGGCAAGAGCAACGTAGCGCAGATGCTCTGACAGGTAGGGCTTACCCCGACCAACGCAAACACTGTGCAAGACAGGAAGCGAAGCCGGCAGCGCTAGTGAGGATGTTAAAGACGGATCTAAGCGACGAATGGAGAGAAGCTTTGCAGAGTGCTCAGCAAGATGACAAGGATCTACAGCCGATTCTTGAATGGAAGAAATCAGATGCGCCTAGGCCCAAATGGAGTGATATCGCAGCAATGAGCCCCATCACCAAGAGTTATTGGGCACAGTGGGAAAGCTTGGTCGTCCAGGATGGAGTTCTGTGCCGCAAATGGGAAAACGCTCGCGGTAACTAGTGCCATTTGCAAATGGTAGTGCCCAAAACTAAGGTGCCGGAAGTCTTGCAGCTCTATCACAATGGTGCTTCGGGAGGTCACATGGGAGTTAAGAAGACCCTTACTAAGATCCGGGAGCGGTTTTATTGGCTCCACTGTCGGGATGACGTCGAGGATTGGTGCCGCCGTCGTACATACTCGAAGCAGAGGTGCATTAAAGGTGTACAATGTGGGAGCCCCATGGGAGCGCATAGCCTTGGATGTCGCTGGGCCGTTTCCCGAGAGCCAGGATGGAAACAAATACTTCTTGGTTGTGATGGATTACTTCACGAAGTGGCCTGAAGTGTTTGCAATCCCAAATCAAGAAGCTACCACAGTGGCCGAAAAGCTGGTGCATGAAGTCTTTCGGGGTACTCTTGGAAATCCACAGCGATCAGGGCCGGAACTTCGAATCCGAGGTGTTCAAGGAGACTTGTCGCGTGATGGGTGCACATAAAACCAGGACCACGGCTTATAAGACCCAGCACCCGCAATCAGATGGCATGGTTGAACGATTTAACCAATCACTGGAAAGGTACCTGGCGAAGGTCGTGGAGAGCAAACAAAGAGATTGGGCAAGCACATCCAACCATTCCTTCTGTCATATCGCAGTGCGGTCCACGAAACCACAGGAGTAACACCAGGTTTTGCCAATTTCGGCAGAGAATTACGTTTACCAGCAGACCTAATCACCGGTATTCCGCCAGAATCTCCACGTAATATAACGGATTACGCGACCGAGCTACGCAACAAGATGAACGATGTATATGAGCACATCAGGGAATCTGGACAACAGATGTCTGAGAAGATGAAGACTCGCTACGACCGGAAGGCAAACAACAAAGGCTTCGATGAGGGATCATTGGTGTGGCTTCATAACCCAGTATATATATATAGTCCTCCTTATCGATTTCGATAACGGCGACCGAAGGCAGTTCCTTTTAATTTCGAGCATGTGCTCTAATATGGCTCGCAAGCCCAAACTTAGTCTTGAAAGTCCGGTTACAGGAATGGCAGAATAACTGGCCTGCGGCATTGTAGGTATAGACATAGGAGATTTTAGGTCTATCCTTACGTATTTGGCGTTTTACGTCAAGGTCTTGGAGACGTTTCTCTTCAAAGGATTTTATCTTATTAAAGATGGTAGAGCGCCATGTCAATCTGTGTGAGGCGATTTCCTCCCAGTTTGCAGGGTTGATGCCGCAAGTGTTCAGATGCTTTTTGAACACATCTTTATATCGCAGGTATTGTCCACCACGTTTCCGTTTGCCGTCAGCTAATTCAGAATAGAATACGGCTTTGGGCAGGCGATGGTCTTCTATGCGAAACATGTGTCCACACCATCTGAGCTGGCTTTTCATAAGGAGAGCTTCCATACCATAAACTTTGGAACGACGCAGAATTTCCGTGTTGGACACGCGATCTTCCCATTTTGTTCTTAAGATGGATCTAAGACATTTAAGGTGAAATGAGTCCAACTTTCTAATATCCGATCTATATAGACACCATGTCTTTGCGCCATATAAGAGGACCGGAAGGATTAACGCTTTATAGACGCTGATCTTTGTCTCCAGTTTCAGCTCATGGGACTTCCAGACTCGATCATTTAGTCGTCCAAAGTTAACGGCGGCGCTGGCTATGCGCGATGGTATCTCCGTAGCTAGGGTGTTATCTTGTCTGATGTGACTTCCTAAATATTTGAAGCGTTTCACTTCTTCTAGCGGTTTGCCATCTAGAGTCAGTGTTGCCTTATCAGCTTCGAATCCCCGTGGTGGTTGTTTGAGGAGCTGAGTTTTGGAAGTACTGATAACCAACCCAAATCGTTGACAAGATTAGTATAATGAGTCAACGTAGCTTTGGAGCTGAGTCATATCATTGGACATGAGGCACACGTCATCAGCATATAGAATCTCCAATAATGAGAGTTATTGGATTTTCGATTTAGCTCTGAACCTTGATATGTCGAATACTCCTTTTTCAGACCGGACATTAAGTTGGATTTGGCTCTGACTATCTTGCAGTGCGTCTCTAATGACTACAGAAAAATAAATTGCGAAAAGTGTGGGTGCCATTACGCAGCCCTGCTTTACTCCACTCGTAACTTGGATCACTTCGGAAAGTTCGTTTTCATGTTGAACCCTTGCTTTCATGCCATCGTGAAACTGGCGAATGAGGTTAACGAACTTCTTTGGATATCTGAATTTCTCGAGTACAAGCCAAAGCGCCTCCCGTGGAACTCTATCAAATGCTTTCTCCAGGTCCACAAAACACATGAATAGAGGCTGTTGATGTTCTAAGCTTTTTTCCTGGAGGTGCTGTACCACGGCTATGGCATCGACAGTGCCTCGGCTGGGACGAAAGCCACACTGACTCTCAGGTAAGTGTTTCTCAGCTGCTTGGCTAAGACGTGCATTAATAATGTGCGCAAGGATCTTACCCGCACTAGAAAGAAGCGATATGTCTCGGTAAGAGCTGCAGTCAGAGATATCTCCCTTTCCCTTATACAGCTTGCAAATCACCGCATCTTTCCAGTCTTGAGGCACCTACTCTTGTTCCCATACTTCTTTGACAAGATGGTAGAGTCTGTTCATTATGTTTCTTCCGCTATATTTATATACTTCTGAAGGTAGTTGGTCAAAACCGGGAGTCTTTCCATTTTTGAGACGCTTTAATGCGTTCGCGAGGTGCACCGAAGATAGTTCATGTGGACCGGTTGGCTCGTTACTATGGGTCCAACGATGTTCGAGACGAACACGTTTAAGAGGGAGGCCGTGTTACGAATTGAAAATTACGCCATCTATCAGTGAATGGGAGAACTACATGAGATTAGATGTATCGGTTGTTTAAGGCTGTTTCATCTATCCTCTAATAGATGGCGTTGGTGTAAATAGAACAATTACGCAAGTCTAGAAACACGATACACGTTTCCAGAAATTTCGTGAGTCGTCTCGAAAAGTCTAGTTATGTGTTCCGGCCGGTATAAATACCAGGCGGACGCGCGAGTCAGGACAGTAACAAGTGAATAGCGGAGCGACAAACGAGAGCGAAGGGAAGTAATTCGGAAGTCTTTAGTGGTGTTTTTATCAGTGTTGAGAATTAAGTGTGAAATAAGTGTGTTTTTACTAGTTGTGTAAATAAGTGTGTATAGTGTTTGTGTATAAATAAAGTTCAGTTTAAGTGGCATAGTGAGTTATAATTTATCGTCGAACCCCAGCTCGTAACAATAGTTTTAAGTTATCTCGATGTAGTACTAACATTTTATGGACTGAAAAGTCTGAAATAAATGATTTGAATTGAAAAAAAAGATTATTAACTTTACGACCAGCTATGTAGCAAATGTTAGTCTCTTTTTTTTGCCTTATGATAGCCAATAGCCAAGTTACTGTTCCTTACACTTCATAGCCATGTTCGGTTCTGTTCGTTATTCAGTTCGAAGAAACAAAAAACAGCGAATGCTCTATAACAAGTGGATCCTCAAGTACATCAGTGCCATAAAATGATTGTAATGTACTTACCAAGTTCTCAATGGAATATGGCAGCGGGTAGTTGACGACTCTGAGCGTGCTGCCGGGCGACAGGGCCGATAGTATCGCGTTGTTGACCATCGCGAGAGATATGGCCGAGTCGTGGTAGCCGTAGTTGCTGAACCACGCTGTTATGTTGTGCGGGCTGAACGTCGCGCCCATTAGCACCTCGTAGCGAACGCGCTGTAGGTCAGCATGACTCTACAAACGTTATTTGGAATAAATATTTCATCATCATCATCAGCCTTTAACAGTCCACTGCTGGACTAGGCCTCTCCTGAGAAAGGAAGAATTGGTCTACTGTACCACGCTGGCCAAACGGGTTGGTATAGGGTTTATATCAAGTTTTCCTTCTCTTACAGTGCTGTTCTCTGCATAATATGCTCCCTCTGTCAGCTCTTACGACACCCATGGGATGATATGGGGTAGTGACATTCCATATTCTTAATCCGTCACCACACGGACAATAAATATTTATTTAAGCTTATATAATGGGTCTCATGACTAATTTAAAAACTTAAGTTAGGTATATGACGGAAAAAATTAAGCAAATCGAGAAATAATAAAGTAGCTCATCCTTTTTTCTTTCTCAAATAAACTCGGCTTGATTGAGATTCGTTACTTATGTACAATCAAACAAGTCAGCGCTGGACCAGTTTGAAAAAAAATCCCTTAGCTCGCTCATAGAGCTGAGGCACACTAGAAACTGGTTTTGTTTACGAGTGTCAATGTGTGTTTAAAATAGCACTGGAAGCGACGATGTCGTGCTGAGCGATTCTCGCCCTTATGGTTGTGTAGCGGGGAGTAGTTCGACTGTACATACATAGACTCACACCTGTTTCGTGAAGAAGACCGGTCAAGTGATAAAACTAGCACGATGACATAGGGAAGGTATGTAATCTTTAAATAAAATACAACCCCCAAATAACAAAGTACAAATAATATTTTCATCCTATATCTCTAGACAGTAAGATTAATAAAGTCTTTCACTGAAAGCATGGCAGTTTCTAATAACTAGGCATTTCACTATTATTGTTATTATGCTAATAACATATGATAATTATGATAAAAATCTGAAGAATACGTATCGAATCCATATTTAATTCATTTTCTTTGAGTTGAATGTGTTACTGTTGACATAATATGATTCACAGTATATATTATATAGAATATATTATCGATTCTCTTTTGTAAATTGAAAAGTCTTTCATAAATTGAATGGATGGGTAATATATGAATAATATATAACATTGGCCCAACATAAGACCACATACATATACGCCACGTGTCGAGAATCAAGGCCATAACTACATACTCGTGTATAAAAGCTGATTAATTACACTTATTCTAAGACAATACTAAGACTGTCTCCGTGGTCGAGTGGATGAATTAGCGTCAGCGACTGCTAATCGGGAGGTCCCGGGTTCGATTCCCGGGTCGCGCAGAAGTGTTACTGAGTTTTTCCGAATTCACAGTAGCAGCACAGAGTCTAGTAATGTGCCCGGTAACGGCAATAGGTTCGCCCTCTATTACGTGGAACCAAAAATTCATATGGGTGTAATGTTTCACCTCTGCCTGCCCCTTCGGGGATACAGGCATGAGTCTATAAGAAACAAAACAATCAACGAAATGCAATGTTTAGAGCTTTATTACGATTTTTAACGAATATTTTGTTTGCCTTGTATAAGATAAAAAATTACTCACCAGTTTCAAGTAATATTTCCCCAAATCCGAGGTGCCAATATCAGTAAGCTTCATATCGGGATATGTAGACGTTTTGAAATAATTCTTATAGGCGTTCATGGTCATCGCTTCTATACTGTTATCACTCACATTGTTCTGAGACAGAAGTGTCTGGGTCGCTCTGAACCCACTCTCTAAACTCAAAGTCAACGGTGGCAGCTGAGATAGGAACTTCCACGATCTAGATATAATCACTGAAATCGTTATGTTTATAATAGGCGTGACGAACTGTATTAAGGCAGTTAGCTTATTTCTCATCGAGTTGTAGGCCAGCTTAAGGAACATAGCCTTTATGTGGTTCTTTAGTAGTTTGAATCCGCGCACTTTTTCCATTGGTTCGTTGTCCACTGCAATAAAAAGTAAAGTCGTTATTAGTTCGAAAAGGTCGGCTCGATAGAATGTTCAATAAAGTTGTAGTCCACTATATTTTTATGTAATAATAGGCGGCAAACGAGCAGACGGATCGCCTGATGGTAAGCAATTACCGCCGCCCATGAACACCACAGGAGTCACAAGTGCGTTGCCGCCCCTTGGGTTGGGAAAAGGGGTAAGATAAGGAGTGGGATGTGGGAGAAGGAATAGGGGATAGGGCCTCCGGCACTCTCACTCACTCAACGAAACGTAACTGTTTAGGTACTGTTACTTTACGTCGATTTTCTGTGAGAGGGTAGTACTTCCCCGGTCGAGCCAGCCCATTCATGCTTAAATCAGCAAGGCTCTACTATCTCTCAGAAAACTAACGTTAAATCGATATATAATATCACTTGTTTACTGATATATCATCGCAGAGTATAACAGAACTGACATGTACAGGACAAGTAAGAAATATGAAAATTGAACAGCAGGTACCGTTTAAGCCAGTAGCTAGCTAAAATATTTTTTTTAATATTCCACACATGTGGAGTTATAGTAAAGGGTTGTAAGATAAAGAAGTAAAGCTAGTATGAGATAATAAAGTAAAGTATACTTTACATTTTATATTTTAGAGCGGGGACTGACAACAGCGGTTGCATGCGTCGCAGTTTTCTGATAAAGTCTATTTTTAATGCAAATCCTACGCTTTTGATTTACGCATCATTACTGCAAAATGTTGTCAAAATTTCCTACATTGTCCATTCATATTCACAAATTTTCGCATTTATAACAGTAGTAGGATAATTTTACTTACTCATCTGATGGGCACCATAAGCCATCGGCACGACAGCACAATCTTTATATGATCCTTCAGCGCCATTGTTTCTCTTAGCCGACGCTGATTCTATGTCTTCTGCGCCTGCTCTATAAATTATTTAATTTAATATACAGATTGATATATATTCGTATGACTTCATTATATACTTATGTACTGTACAGGTAAGCAAGAGACAGCGATAGCCCAGTGGAGATACCAACTGAACATACTGCTATGCAGATGGTATCGGGCACAGATTTATTAACAAGAATCAGATGTAGCGTATTCGTCCAACTAAGTGAGGCACGTTGACAGCTATGTGTGCGTGACATTTGGCGACTGGCACTGTACGGACACGCGCGTCTATGTGTGTGTAAAGTTGCCAGATTATGAATAATCTCCCACTATTTTGCATATAGTTTTTGCAAACGAATATAAAAATATTACATAGGTAATATTTTATATTCGTTTGTGGTTTTGAAGAATTTACCATAGATTTAATTAATGCTTTTAATATGTAATGCTGTTGTGAAAATTATTCAAATAAAAGATCCCATTAAAGTATGCTTTTATAAATACATTTCTTAAAAAATGTAGGCTCTGAGTTAAGTTTTAACTTATTTTATTCGTAAATTGAGAAATAAATAGATAGGCTTGCGTCATAAATATTAATAAGCTAAAACATTTTGTCATGCATACAATAAATTATGAATATCATAATCATAAATCGTAACCAAAAAAAATTGCAATTAAAAATAAATAATGGCTACAATCAATAATTTCTGTTTCTGTACCTACTTAATGTACACACGGCGCCAAGTCAAGCTAAATAGTCGAAGTACGATTTTGATACTTATTCCCTACGCCATAAGAACGGTACAAAGGTCTAAGAACGGTACAAAAGTCAAAGTGTATAGCTTGATAAGTAGCCGCGTGTACACGAATATTTGGATCGTTTGGGGATCGAACTCAAAACAATGTATATACTAATGGAAATCCTATTAGTATATTTATGAGAAAAAATATAATCTACACTATACTTTTACAATACGTTAATGTATTTTTCATTCACATGACAATCATTATTACCTACATAATCAATTGACAAGTGCATTTTACCTAATTCAGGGAAAACGGTGTCGACGTAAACTGGCAACACTTTCATATTTTCTGCAGAAATACGAATTTTATCGAAATAATATTATAAAACGGTCAAATAATCCATAGTTATCTGTAAGAATATATTCCATCTTCCCGTATTTGCTTTTAGAAACAACTTTTACAATGTTTAAAAACGCAAGACGGCATTTTATGAATTTAAAAGCTGGATCGATCGTGGCGTGTGAACTGTGCGATGCTTCGCAGCGCACTGAGTCGAGTTTGTATTCGCTTTTCAATTTTGTATTTGCTTTAGTGGCCTCACGCCAGTGTTCCGCGCGCTCTGTCTGCCTTTTGTTCTATAGTCTTAGGTATCGGGGGTAAAACCTATGGCGCGCACCACTCAGCTTGCGAAGTCGTCATTTTTGTATTTACTTTTTAATTTTATTAACGTTTGACCATGACCATGCTTCGACGGGCAAGTCGTCGGTCCCGACTGTCATAAAGATCTTTAACGTGAATTGGTTCGGTACCCTAAACTAGCCCAATATTAGTGTAAAGAATTGAAATTACTCCTATTCCTTTGCATTCTTTTGGGATGCGAAGCAATAGGTAAGGCGGCAGGTGCATTGAACAAAGCTTATATTCTGTCAAATCTGGTAAATCTAGCAAGCACACCCAAGGGCGGATCCAGGGGGGGGGTCATGGGGGTCATGACCCCCCCCCTGAGCTGGTTCCAGGACTTAGGTGGACCACTAATTAAATATAAAGATTTTATTAAAGTTTATATTTTGTCACCATACAGATTTTATCTAACTACATACCTTCAATATTTAATTAGTTTATAATATAATAACTTTGTATGATGGCAAAGGTTTTAGACCAGGGTAGATAATTTTTGAAACGATAGAAAATTATAGTAGGATGAAACCCATTGGAAAAGAAAGAGAATATAGCAAAAATTTAAGGAAAAATAAATTACGGGCGATCTGAGGTCGGGAAGTGGATGGAGTTGCGATTTTAAGGGTAAAAAAGGGTTTATCTCGATTGCCAGCAAAACTTCAAGTCCTACGGGAAAAACGTCAATAGCAAAGTTGTAGGTACCTAACAAAAAGATCTACAACTTTTGTATTTACACTTTATTCACACAACGTCTTAATTTATTAATTAATATCGAAATAAAAGGCGATAATTTCAGCGATAAGGCCGCCCTTTGTACTATACCTAGTTATAAGATCTCTAATAATGTTTTTTAATGTGTACAATAAAGTGTAAAATAAATAAAACCCAAATTTTCAATTGAAAATTCTCACGTCAATATATCAGCTTTCTTTTTTAAATTGTTCGGCGTTTAGTTCGTTGAAATCTCTTCTTTCAGATGGTGTGAATAAAATATACATTACTAAGGTAAACGTTCTCAGAAAATGCAAAGAAATGAAACAACCTCGAGACCGATTTTTTAATTATAATGTACAATTTTGAGCGATTTATTACAAATTAACACTAATTAGGTACTCGAAAAATGTAAGATTCCTTGCTACATTGATAAAAAAGAACTTGCAAATCGAAATATACAACTAAAATAAACAACCAAATAAGTTAATAGATACCTAATTAATAAGACATCTACAATATTTTGAGAAAGGTATAGAATCTTCTTTAAATTATAGTCTAACAATTTTTTTCACTGCAATGCTTGATATTTGACAAACCAATCACTTGATCGAAAAATGATTTGAACAAACTAATTTTTTTTTTAAACCTATCCAATGATAGGTACCCCGCACAATGGGGTACTCAACAAAAAAAAAATTCAACCCCACTATATATTTAGGGGAGATACCCTGAAAAAAAAATTCCTAAATTTTATTCTACAGTTTTGTTGCAATATCGTATGTCTATATTCATGTCAAATATCAGCTTTCTAGCACCAGGCGTAAAGACGCCTAAGTTAGGCTGCGGACGGACAGACGGACGGACATGAGGAAACTATAAGGGTTCCTTGTGGACTACGAAACCCTAAAAACCAATAACTTGGTTATTTGAATTTTTCACATAAATTATGACGTTGTGTGAATAAAATGTAACTACGAAAGTTGTAAATCTTTTTATTACCTACAACTTTGCCATTGACGTTTTTTCCGTAGGACTTGTAGTTTTGCTGGCAATCGAGATAAACCCTTTTTTACCCTTAAAATCGCAACCCCATCCACTTCCCGACCTCAGATCGCCCGTAATTTAATTTTCCTTTAATGATCGCTATATTCTCTTCCTTCTCCAATGGGTCTCATCCTACTGTAACTTTATTTTACTTTTTACCGTTTTCTAACGTATCTGCACTGGTCTGTTACGTACATTAATTAAATAGCTACTTTTTACTTGTACCTATTGTTATTGAAATTAAATTATAAGTTCTTCACTTGACCACGACTATGTGACCCCCTCCTGGCGCCAAAGCTGGATCCGCCCTTGAGCACACCGCGGTTTGCTAGTAGAATGTCTTTGAATCAGCCGAGAATGCCCATTGGTCAGTAGGATTAGTAATAGATATCAATCCTTTACTACTACAATTATCCAAAAAGAAATATTCAACTAGGCTTACACACTTTGTTAAATAAAGTAAGCTGACATCCAACAATCGGCCGTCGTTTCCGATTTACGGGTTATGAAACCTTAGCTAAAGTAAGCTCAGCCCATATCACTCAAATAACGAAAGTGTATACGACTCTATCAAGCGTTTCAAGGATGTAGAAACATAATACCATCTTATCCAACATTATGCGCCTGCGCAAAGTGTCGACCAATGTGCAAGAGTCATTGGCCATACGATACCAGAATTAAAAAAATAATGTTTTCATAAAATCATCTCTAACACTCACTTCATAAATACTTCCTCCAAGCTGGTGACTGATAGTCCATAACTAGAAACATTAAACGCCTCTTTCCGCGTCTCGAACTCTTTAAGCATCTCAGGAAACTTATTCACATTATCATTTGGTAGTATATACGTTAGCTCCGTACCTGAAAATTACCGCAAAACGCACATAATTACAAGAAATCCATAACCTTGGTAAATTACGACGCGGTCAGTGAACTCTCATTACTAATAAGATAGTCGATCTGAAGTTACCGACGTTCATTATGCAGTCTTACTTGCACAAGCCTTGTTAAAACATCGCCAATGCAATTTCAACCTTATTGGACATTATTCAAGACTTAAAATGATTTACAGTAATTCCTAAACTTAGGTTTTCAACTTACCTATGTTAGTGTTTTCTTTAAGATCAGGCACGTATTTCTTGAAGAATCTAGTGACGTCATCGACGACGCAATGGTCCCCTTTTACGATGGTGAGTTTATAGCCTATGCCGTAGTGTTTCTTCAAGAAGTAAGGTGTGCCGACGCACTGAAGCCGGCCGCCCGACATAATTGCTATTCGATCGCCCAGCACATCCGCCTCATCCATGAAATGCGTTGTGAGTATCATCGTCCGACCTGATTAAAAGAAAATGGGATGATAACTACATAGAAGAGCTTGAGATTAGAATTAATTGAGTTATTATTAGATCCGTTCGATGGAACAACTTATCAGAATACGACCTTGTTCAACACAAGAGTCAGCAAAAAAAAGGGATGTCTAAAGTATAACTTTAAACGTGATCGTGTGTGAACTAGCATTGTGTTTAGAGGGCAAAAGTGTTAACAACTACTCATCTATGTATATGCGGATAAAACAGGTATAGATGTAAGATATCAATAATCAGACAACAACTAAGAACTACCTATTGTTAAACATAGATGAAATCGTAGAAAATATTGTGTTTAGTAATACGTACACCTTATGTAATAATAATAATAATACATAGTCGAGATTATTATAAAAATAGTCAACAGTTAATATTGATTAATTATTTCATATGAATAGACTAGCCGTTTCCCGCGGCTTCACCCGCGTCCTAAGGGAACTACTTCGCGTACCCGAAAAACCCAAATATCTTACGGAACCCTATTTTTTCTAAAATAAAATATAGCGTTTGTTACTCGCAGATAATGTAGCTTTCTAATGGTGAAAGAATTTTAATAATCGGTCCAGTAGTTTTTGAGTTTATCCATTACAAACAAACAAAAATAAAAAAAATCCTCTTTATAATATGAGTGTAGATATATTTATAGGTAGTAGTATTATCCAGGTAGTAGAGCCTCGCTGATTTTAGCACGAATGGGCCGGCTCGACCGGGGAAGTACTACCCTCTCACAGAAAATCGACGTAAAGTAACAGTACCTAAACTGGTGCGTTTCATTCGGTGAGTGAGAGTGCCGGAGGTCCATCCCCTATTCCTTCTCTTTCATCCCATTCCTTCTCCTGTCCCTTTTCCCAACCCCAAGGGGCGGCAACACACTTGTGACTGCTGTGGTGTTGCTTGTGTCCATGGGCGGCGGTAATTGCTTACCATCTGGTGATCCGTCTGCTCGTTTGTCGCCTAATTTTATAAAAAAAAGAAAACCGTAAAAATCATAACATTGTGTTTCACTTTTTCAAAGTGAATAATTCAGACACAATATTATTCCATATTTTCTGAAATAAAATACTTGAAGCCATAAATAGCAGTGCTGGGCCGTTGCTACAATTACCATAATAACAGGGTGTTGCGGCAGCCTTCTTTCAATCGCGTGATAAGTATCCTCACACTTACTTTGTGAAGAACAAGCATGGCCATTGGCAAGGACAGAAATAACCATAGGTTAGTTGATAAAGAAGTAAAGAAAGAACTGACAACTTCTTGTAAAATAATCTTTAGCACGATAGACATACAGCTGTTTTTTGGTTGTTTGTATCTGTCGCTTTTCTGTTTGTAAACTTCGCCGAAATTACTTCTAAGCCAAAAATTGTACTTATAGAATGGAAGGGGTAGAGGATAAAAATAGAACAGGGTAAATGTACCCTGACGTTTCCTTTTACCAAAGGAAACTCGATGGCAAGAATCTACCCAACATTGTGAAAAGTTGGTAAGGCCAATTCGCTGAAGCCAGTAAGGGGGTATATATAAGGGTTTCAGATTAGCGTTTTAACCGCGCGTATAAGCTCGTTTTTGGAAGCGCATGTAGGCGCGCCTTTTGGCACATGCGCAACCCGTACGAGCGTTAACGCGCTCCTAAGCTCGCATAAACACGAGCCGTCAGAATCCATGTTGACACTGACAAGACGTCACTACCGTTTCGAGCGAACACGCCCGTTTACGTGACTCCGGTTTTTTGAAGCGCGTAATGTAGCGCGCGTGTACGCGCAGAAAAATACGCTAATCTGAAACCGCCCTAATGCTTTATTAAATTTTTCATGCAAATTTATGCGTAACTATTTTTAGAGTCACGCATAGTTCACAGACGTGAATGACCGAAGTGTAAAACGATCGATAATGTTAATATTTATATAATTGTTAGCATATCGATTTTGTTACAGTAATTATTGTCTGCGTATCGCTGGTGTAGTCATTCAAGTTACCGGTTGCGGGTTTTGCCAAGAACTCAAAGTCTTTAAAGTGAATGCAAAACCTGTTTTGTCTTTTCATTAATGAAACATATGCCATGTGGTAGATCAAACACCCGCGCTCATGATCGTTACACAACCTTGGTGCTAGATATTCAACAGTTTCATAAGTTACAGAAGCTACGCCTAAATCATTGAAGCCGTTGTCGGGTATTAGCAGGCTAGAAGAAGTATATGGATGGCACGAATGGGACTGAAGAACAGGCAGGCTGTCTCACTCACGAAATGCAATCATAAAGGCCCTGCTTTATGTCGATATAAGGTCTGCTGTGTCAGAGAATAGTAGTTACTTTCACTGTAAATATAAACATAATATAACAGTGGAACAGCTTGACTAAAGCGAGGTGTTCCACGCATGTTAAAATATAATGCAAGCAGGCTCAGCAAGTGAGGTTTAGAAATAATTATGTGAACAGCTAAACTATTTAAGAAAGATATTTCTTAGCTCTGTAAGTAATTTTAGTGTTAAGCGTCGGCCAATCGATCCATGAGTCGGTTACTCTGTCAAGGGCGCTTGTAATTGGACGATACATTGCTATTAAGTGACATATGATTACCTTTTTTCTCCTTCTGCAGTAAGTCCCACAGCGCTCTACGTGCAGCGGGGTCAAGGCCAGAGGTCGGCTCGTCGAGTAACACAACCTTTGACGACCCGCACATCGCCGCTCCCACAGACAATCGTCTCTTCTGACCGCCAGACAGCTTGTTCGACGTCACATCTCGCTATCGTCAACAAAATCACAATTAAAAAGAAAATTACCATAGACGACCTACGAATTAGGTTCTAATAGGTGTGTGGAATGTGATCCCTAATTACTAGACATAATATTTTTTACACTTTCGACGTTGTAAGAGAGAAGTTAGTTGAAGGAATCTAGGGGTCACATTTCATATACCTGATTATGGAGATAATTTTGAAACAATGGAAAGTGAACCACAGAATAACTAATAGTCTTACGTACTGAACATGTATATAATATGTCAACATTCAAACCTGCACAAGTGCACATGCTTGCTGCAAACATAATTACTGTTTCAAACAATGGAGAATTTTAAATACGTTTTGAGATTATCTAAACATTGAGCTAACTAGTGTTGCCCAAATTCAGTCTTGGTCTTGCAGTCTTGGTCTTGTTCTTGCGTTTTTGCAAGACCAAGACCAAGAACAAGACCGCGTATTTTTAGCAAGACCAAGACCAAGACTGATCGTGCAAGACTTGAGCAAGAACAAGACTAAGCCTGCAAGACTCTTGCGTCTTGCAGCTAGGACTTAGCGCTATTTCACGGAGTAGTTAGGTGTAACAGTTCGGTGTATAGGTACGCTTAGGAATTCTATGAGACGCAAAAAACTGTATCAAAGAATATGAAAAACTGGACCTATGCGCATTACGACTAATAGGTACCATAAACATACCTACATAGCGAATAAAAAAATATCCATTAAAATCAAACTGAGTGCATGCATAGTTATGTTTTAACCATCGGCACTTTGATAATGCGGCATCAAAAGTTTTGTACTTACTTCTCAAAGAAATTTGCCGCTTTTCGGAAGTACATGGTTATGATACACGCGCCGGCGGCTTCTTTTGAAATCATATACAACAATCGTTGCCGCCGCGCCGAAATCACAACATTTGACACTATTTGATTGCCGCCACAGGGCGTAGGTAGACTCATGCAAAATAATTTCGAATTTTAAGAGTACCTACAGGTGTTCCAAAGAATAAATAAGTTTCAGAGTGCTTAGAATGAAAATGAATACATTATACTGATCACGCAAGCAGTATTATGATTAGGATAAAATGGTAAGGATAGGTAGTAGATGTCATAATAATTTATTCTAGTAAGCATACAGGGTGTCCGAGTTAGGCCCAACAATATTTAAAGGTGTTTATCTATATCAAGTTTGGAATCGTATGCGTAAATGTTAATAATGAAAGCGAAACTTTTTTTTCCATACAAAACTAAAAAAAAATATTTTTTTGTGTTTTTTTCGACAACCCTAACAACTCTATAATCGTGGTTGTGGCACGCACACACGTATACTATCACCCGTCATCCCCGCTCCTCCACGCCACCCGCGCCACGTTCAGCGCACGTGCACCTACTTAAAAAAAACTTTCTGTAAGTTATGCAATTAATCGCATGATGTAATAACTTGCATAGGTACACATTTTAACTAGTTTAATTATTATCATCATCCTAACCTTATCTGTGGTCTAATTAGTATCTAACTAAACCTAACTGGATAACCTAGCTGCCTATGATTAGGTACAATTATTGATGAATAGGAAAATAAATTGCGATTATTTTAAATCGAAATGTAACAGGTGCCTAGATAGAACCTGACACATTACAAGTAATTCGCTTATCTTAATTCTAATCTAAAAATTTAATTATCTGAATTAAAATACAATACTAAATTTATTTACCTATCATATCACCAAATAATGTCAAGGTGCATTGCTTACCTTAGGGTACCTAAACCGAGGGAGTGAGAGTGATTAAAAATACCATTACTAATTAATTAATCAATGCTTGTTTATTGTTACATACACTTTGGTTTATTATTCACATTTATTCGTAACAAAATTACGATTAACATTTTACTTTCAATGTACTTTACGTACAACGGACGGGTCGTTAGTTTACCTACTTTTCTTTACTCACGACGCATTAAAGAAAAGGTTCGAAGTGCTGGCCTCCCTTCTCAATACACAGCCGGGCGCGCCGAGAAATCGAACTCATGACTTTTTTCAACATTTGTGGGGTTATGTTGTTGAATGCCGCTGTAATGCGTGGTATCATATCTTCTCTCGTGTTGCACGGCTCCGAATACACAATATTCTTTATGTAACCCCACAAAAAGAAATCCAAGGGCGTCAGGTCCGGGGAGCGTGGAGGTCACGACCTCGGCGCATCTTCGCCGCGACCGATCCAACGGCCGGGAAAACGAGTATGTAGGTATTGGCGGACGCGACGTGCGAAATGCGCTGGCGCTCCGTCGTGTTGAAACCACATGTTATGCCCCACGGCCAACGGCAAGTTGTCAATTTCATCTTCCAGCTCACCCTGCAGATGCTCCTAGTAGCCTGCAGCAGTCAAGCTGGCAGGCAAGAAGATAGAGCCGATTAAGCAGTCTCCGATTATGCCCGCCCAGACATTAATCCGCCACTGATGCTGAAAACTGCTTTCGGAAGACGCGTGCGGATTGACGTGTGCACATACGTGGTCATTGTGCAGGTTGGCAAGTCCACTTCGTGTAAATGTTGCTTCGTCAGTCCATAACACTTTTTCCACGAACGAAGAATCCACAGCAATTTGTTCAATTAACCACTCACAAAAATCAACTCTAGCACTGTAGTCTGCCCGAAGTAGTTCCTGTGTTCTGCGGAAATGATAAGGGTGCTGGCCGTCTTCATGAAGAGTCCTCCACACTACTCTGTGATCGACGCGAAGCCGCGCACCCGCTCGACGAGTGCTAGTACGCGGATCGTCGGCAAAATGCTCCAGGATCTGAGTTTCCACATTACCGCTAATGGTTCGGCCGGCCCTGTTAGTTGGTGCATCATGAAAACTTCCGGTGCTGTGCAGACGTAAACAAAGTCCGCGGAAGCTTGAATATGAAGGGAGACGCCTTTGTGACGCTAGCGGCCTGCCGTTGACGAATCGTTGACGGCACAGCTCGCGACCCCCGCTCCAGGACCCGTTCCCAGCTCCGACGCAAAGTATCATATCGTAATACTCTGCGTTTGAATAAGACATCGTCTGTATGATAAAAAAATAAAATAAAACAAACGTGAAAAAATACAACCTCAAACCTCTAATGACGAAAGCCGAGTGAAGATTTTTAAAATAAAAGCGGCATTTTCAAAGCGGCTCCGTTTAGGGTTCCGTTTTTATTTTTTAATATTTGAAGATAAGCGTTACACTTAACCGTCAACTCGCCTGATGTCAAGCGGATGTTGCTGTCTACGATGGAGCACGCTTTAATGTAATTCTTTAATGCAATACTGTAATGTAATAGTCATTTGTTTTATTCGAAGATAAACTTTGCTCTTGACCGTCAACTCGCCTGATGCCAAGCGGCTGTGGCTATGATGGAGCACGCTTTAATGTAATTCTTTAATGCAATGCTGTAAGTAATACTCATTTTTGCACTTGACCGTTAACTCGCCTGATGTCAAGCGGCTTTTGATGAGCTCCAACCTCGGCCACACCGTCGCTTAATACGTTAGGCAAATTGGTGGTCAATCGGATCTATCTTGCGTAAAAAAACACAATTTTCAAAAATAATTATGACGGAACCCGCAGGGCGATAAATAAGTGTATTTTGTGGGTGTGATTTTCTAAGCGAATTGATTTAGGGTTCCGTTTTTTATTTTTAAAATAATTTCAACATTTTTACTCAATTTTTATTCGAAGATACTTTGCACTTGACCGTCAACTCGTCTGAAGTCAAGCGACTGTTGCGGTTTACGATGGAGGAGCACGCTTTAATAGATTCCATTAAAAAGTTTCAATTTCAGTTTAGTCATTTGGTTTATTCGAAGATAAGCTTTGCACACTCTGAGTTTCCGGCAGTCTAGTCGGGAGACCGCATGACTTGCGATCTGCAGGTCATGCGTTCGAATCCCGCGGCACGCACCTCTGTGTTTTCGAAGTTATTTGCGTATTGTTGATTGCCGCCAACTTTAAGCGGTGAAGGAAAACATCGTGAGGAAACCTACATGTCGGAGAGTTCTCAATGATTTGAAGATGTGTAAAGTCAGCCAACACGCACTTGGCCAGCGTGGTAGACTATGGCCTTATCCTTCTCACAATGAGCTTCATTAAAATTTTATCAATTTCAATCTAGCAATTTTTTTTATTTAACCAACCAGACCTGTTTTTTATTATATCAGTATTCATTCAAACTTTGATTTTCAAGGCAAGAGTGAATAGATATCTTCTAGATTGACGAGCTTCATCCTCGGCCACGCTTTCGCTTAACACATCAGGCAAGTTATTGGTCAATCCTACGAGTAACCACCAACTACTTTACTTTTTTTATGCAAGATAGATCTACATCTATCTTGCGTTAAAAAAAAGTAAACACAATTATCAAAAATAATTATGACGGAACCCGCAGGGTGAAAAATAAATGTATTTTGTGGGTGTGGCTTAATTGCCGAAAGGTCTGCGATTGCCCGCTATTGGCAGGCGGCTTTTATTTTAAGCCGGCGGCTAAGCTACGATTGGTGGTCGGCTAGTCTTTTATTTCTCTGTCGGCTTAGTCGGTTTTCTTTGGCGGCACCAGCCGCAGCCGCGGTCGGCTACTCCGTAATCAAAGAATAAATAATCAGATGTGTCAATCATTGTCAACCTTTTGGGTTTATTGAAAGTTATACGAAATTTACCTACCTAATTTACAATACAGGTATTGAATCTTTTTAATTTATGTACTACCTCGATCAGTTAAAATAACAAGATCTATTGTTTTTGAGTTGAGCTGAGCTGACTTTATTCGCCATCTTGTCATTAAACGCGTTTGCCTAGATAAATATACTATTCAATCGCAATGTTCCCATGATCATAAATTTCCCGAAATTGGTCGTATAATTGTCGTAGTAGTTTAGAGAGAAAATGAAATAATAGGGTTCGAAACATTGGACCAATGTCGCTGTTGATGTACATAAATAAAAACCAACTTCAGGGAGTAGTAGTAGGCATACTGAGTAGAAACATATCCTTGATAAATATTGTAGCCACTTTTAAATATACTTGAAAAGTGTAAAAAAATTCTACAAAGCTAATAAAATAATATAAAAAGCGTAGGTACTTACCTACTAATAAAATAAAAAGCCTGCGATAAGAGTTTTGTATTGCTTACCAGCCCGAATATCTCTGAGAGAGATGATGAGAGTAAGTATTTACTGGCAGTGCCCGCGACTTCGTCCACGAGGAATAGTAACTTTGGAGGTATAGTGACGTTCAGGATTTATTTATTTATTTTTAAACTTCTGTCATCAAACATACAAACAAACTCTTCAGCTTTATAATATTAGTATAGATTAGTATAGATGTACGCCAAAACATTCACTTATATGTAAAGAATAGTGATTGGCACTAATTCTTTACATATATTTTATTCACACGTCGCGTCTGTACAAGTAGGTAATAATCTGTGTTTGTACGCCGCACGCGGCATCGTTTGATTTGCGGCCGCATCCTTTTAATAGAGCCGGCACGTGGCGAGGCGGCGCGGTAGAAAGCAAGGAAACGTAGGTACTATAAATAAAGGAATTATTTTAATTCCAGTCATTTCCAATTGAGCTGTGCTTCGAGTCTAACTTAATAATTGTTTTTACTAATTCTTGTTGTTTTCTAAAAACGTATCACGTGTACAATTTAATATGAGTGACGAAGATTCAAATTATTCTAGTCCGAGTAACGAGAGTTTGAGTCACAGATCTAAAAGACCCAAAAGCAAGTTTGAGGAGTTTTTCGAAATAATTCATGCATCCCAAACTGCCTTGTGTAAATTGTGCCAACATAAAAAGATTGAAATAAAAATGAAAAACAGAAACACTTCAGGCTTAAGGAAACATCTAATATCTTTCCACAAAAAGGAATCACAAATATTTCTTCCTGTTAAACCAAAATTAAGTGGAGAAGGAGATATCACAAGCTTTTTAGTAACCGCTGGAAGAAGTGGACAGGTAAGAATATTTTTTTAACAACGGTCGAAGTTGTCGCTACGGGAATTTTAACTCCGCGTAGCTATTCATGCGATACTTTCAAAAACGCCATTAACTTACGTAAGTATTTTTGAGTTAGTGGTGTTTTCATCTAGGGGTGCGACATATTAAGTATGTAATTATCGTCTTAAATATTTTTTATAAACACCCATATTTTCATTTGTTTTCATAATCGGCCAGTAACAACTAAGTACTTTATTCTGCTAAATTACAGTACAGTGCAACCTTAATATAACAAATGTCAATTTAACGATTTTCTCGATTTAACAACAACAAACCTCCTCCTCCTAAACGCTCAAACCTAGTATGTTTTAAATAATAACAGAAGATTTATTGTTTTATTTCAGTCGGAAAACAGCAGTGACAACATCACGACAGCTACAGTTGATTGGGTGGTGAAAAAATATCTTCCCTTCTCATTTTTCGATGACGAAGCTACACAAGTATATTTTCGACGTATTTGCCCTAATAAGTATGGTGTTTCCTAAAAGGTCTACACTTAGAAGGAAAGTCAAAGAGAGATTTGAAGAGCTCCAATTGAATCTCAAGGAACAACTTCAACAATTATCATCTAAAATGTCGTTTACCATTGATGGGTGGACGTCAATTGCTGGTAGGAGTTACTACGGGGTTACTATGCATTATATAGACAACAAATGGAAGTATCGATCTGTAGTTCTTGATTTTATACCATCACGCGGTCGACATACTGGGGAAGATATTGCAACGATTTTCCATGAATGTTTATTGGAATATGACATAATTGATAAAATACAAGGTATCACGGTCGACAACGCAACTGCAAATACCAAATTTATGTATGAACTGGGCAAACAGCTGCCGCCACACTTTGATTCAGACAATCAACATTTCCGGTGCTTTGCTCACATTTTAAACCTTGGTGTACAAGATTTATTAGAGACCTTAGCATTACACTGCGAGTCTGACACTAACGCGCAAGATCAGCAGTATGAAGACTATGCAGACGAAACTGAGGATGAGGAAGATAAAGAATATGCACCAAATATTGCTGATTCGCGTACATCTGTAACAAAGTTACGCAGTATTTCCAGTAAAATAAAAAGAAGTGAGATAGTGAAGAAGAAGTTTCAGTCTGCTTGTGAAGCAGCTGGCGTGCCATCAAATCTAAATGCCATTCTTGACTGTCCAACGAGATGGAATTCCACACATGATATGATTGGATTTGGTTTAAAAGTGAGAGCGGGCATTAACATATTGTGCAGTTCTGTCACCGAATTGAATGATTTTCAAATCACAGCTAGTGAATGGCAGGTACTCGAAAAATTACATAAATTCCTAATAAACTTTAAACTTTTAAGTAAAAAACTTGGTGGAGACAAATATGTTACTTTACCGCTAGTCATTGTATCATTCAATCTCTTGCTAGATAAAATTGAATCCATGGTAAAACAGTTAGATGAGAAACCTAATCGATCTGAAGTGGATGAAAGGCTCATTCTAGCTTTCCAAGCAGCTCGAGACAAAATGCTTAAACATTATAAGAAGAGCAACTGGATTTATTGTACTTCTTTAATTTTAGACCCAAGGCATAAGGCTCAGACTTTTGACCTGACAATGTGGGGGAAGCAACTTAAAACAGAAAGTCTGCGCAAGTTCAATGAACTTTATGAAGAATATAAAAGTCTACACTCACTGAACAAATCTCTGGAATTACCAAAAAAAGAAAATAAAGTATGTGATGAAGATGAAGACGTAATAGACTTTGATAAACTCTATGAATGTCCCTCGACGTCATCTGGATCTTGTCTTCAAGGCTTAGTGATAGACGAGTTGGAGGAGTACCTGAGAAAACCAAGAACTGCCAGCTCGGAAGACATTTTAGATTGGTGGAGGACGCATGAGACAGAGTATCCGACTTTATCGAAGATGGCCCGTGATTTTCTCTCAATACCTGCAACTTCAGTACCTGCTGAGAGATTATTTTCTAAAGCATCATTAGTAATTAGAAAACATAGAAATAGGTTAAGTGATGAGTCAGCCAGATGGTTACTTTGTATTAATTCTTGGTCAAAAGAATTGATATAAAGTAACATAACCTAATGATAAAGCTGTTGTGTACTGTTATGTTTGATTTGTGTTGTATTTTATTTTTTATTGAAATAAATGATAAATCGTAAAACTCTTTTATTAAATTTCATATAAGTTGAGGGTTCAATCTCTTTCTAGACAGATATTGTTCTTTAAAATACAGTCAAGTTATTGTAATTAATTTGTTTTTTTTACATGTTTTAGCAAATGTAAGCTTATAAATCATAAATGTTTATTAAGAAACAGTTACTTCCATGGAAAACGACATATAGGTCAGTTGATTTTTCGAATTTCTTATCAAATCTTCAGTTATTTATAAATCTGCTTGATCTTTACTATGGCTGTGTTAATTCAAGCTCACAATGTTCCAATTCTAATACGTTTTTCTAAGATTTAAAAACTTTAATAAATAGTAATAGACTGATAGGTAATTGCAAGACTTGCAAGACTCTTGCTGCAAGACCAAGACCAAGACCAAGACTGGGAGCGCAATACCAAGACCAAGACCAAGACCAGGTGTATTGGCGCAAGACCAAGACCAAGACTGGCTAAGTCTCGTCTTGTTCTTGCATTTGGGCAACACTAGAGCTAACCGTTGTACACACGTCTACTAACAAATAAAACCAATTCAAATCGATTTACCCTCACGTTTACCTATAACCTGACATTCAATCATTTGGTCAATTAATAGTAAGCTTCGATGTCGAGGCTTTTAGGTCAATTAACAAAACTGTTATTATAAATAATAAGGCTTTTGAATAATTTACGAAACGAAGTAATCAGCAGTTAAAAAGTGAATTCAACTATAAAACAAAGGTATGTATTTTTATACGGCTTGTAATACCGCCAAGACTGTTTAAGCCAGAAGTAAACAACAATGTATTACGCTCACATTTACAGATAAGAACAAAAACGTTTTATAACAATAAAAACTATAGAATAATAATTTAAATAAAATAGCTCCGGGTTTCATATCAGATATTTCGGCCGTGATCATTACACTTGCAAGTTTTAAAATCTTGAAACTAATGGTGATGACCACGGATGTCTAAATTCCAGTAGAGAATAGATATGGGAGCAAGACTGGTCAGATAATGTACATGTCATTTCCCCATACGACTTTGGACGGCAGGCAGGGTGCACACAAACATACTCAGGCTCGAATTTTCCCTTGAGTCAAAGATCCGAAGGGATTTTCCAATGCGTATCACAAGGAAAAGAAACAGATTTGACTGAAGTCTGATGAAATAAAGAAATTATTGCAACCTCCTAAGCATATTTCTTCGATGTACATACCTAACTCCAAAACTATGAATCAATAACAGTCCATTTTAGCTACACCCTGTTTTTAAGTTCAACTACATTCTCACAACGTAGATAATCCTTTGAAACCATCAGGTGAAAACTTAGGTTCACTGTAATCCCATCTTACGCGGACCCCACACTATTTTATAACCCTCGCCATACCTACTTCACAAGGTCATGTCCACACAAATCTTTACGTGTCGTTAACCCACCCGTATATAATGTAGAATTATTTATGAAAGATAGCTGTTTTTCTCACGTGTTGTTTATGTGGCCACTAAAATACAGCACATATTTATCAGAAATTGTGTATTCAGTAAAATTTCATGTTATTTAAATTGACAATTCGATTTGTCGAAAAGATTTTTGTAAAGACTTTATAATTTGTGAATTGGTTAGCTGATTTAACCGTGTTTTCGATTCAGACTAGGCATAAACATTTTTATTGGATAGATTTAGGTGGCCACCCGCTTTGAGTTCATTCAGGTATCACCAACAAATATCTGGTTTTGCACGGCGTCTGATGGTACTTTTAGTGCGATTTATGTATATTATCAAATAGTATTCTATAATAAAAGCATGTAGGAATTTTGACACCTTTTTCGGTTACTAGCTGAATATATTAATAAAAATCGAACGTACCAACTGCATACTAAATCAAATAATTTGTACTATTCTACCAGTATATATGTATAATTGTTAATAAACAAAGGTAGCACCAAGTCAGTTATTATTACAGTGTTACGTGTATTTACACGCAGGTGAAATGTTTGCTTACAACGGGCGCTAGGTCTCGCGTGACAAGTGTGATTTACACACCCTTGATAACCGGCAGGGGTTGGGCGAATATCATTATATTTACAGCTATTTGATTAGAACTTTCAACTTTTAAGCTTTTTTAACATTGCAAGTTGAGTACTCAGTTCAGGCTGCGTGAGTTGCTATTGAGTTCACAATTCCAGTTTTTTTAACATCTTAATGAAAGAAACTCTTTCAAAACGATTGGTTCCAAAAGGGAAAACATGGGGATTTATGGAGGAAGAGTGGGAAGGCATTTGCCTAAGATGTCACAGGCTCTTAAAGAAATGAAAGAGCTTGGTATAACCACTGGAAGGATCCGACCGATTTCGATATTGTTAGGGATGTGGATGTTGATTGAATTCCACACTCCCAACTTGGTAAGTAAGAGGGAAAGAAGTTCAAAATCTGAAACATTAAGATGACGTTCTACTAAATGTTTGGGCTTTGCCTAAGGTCAATTTACATCGCCGCAGAATGGAACGGAAGAGCGACTTTTTGCAACGGAATGAGAATAAAGTTATTAATTCTATGTAAATATTCGTTGCAAATTGTCACTAGCATTCCCTTCCGCTTCGGTGTAAATAAAGCCTAGAGATACTTCTGTTCCTCAAAATTAAGTTGGTATCGCCCGTGGCATAACTGGCATGACCATCGCCTAATTTTAGGTAGGTATACCTCTTCTTTCTCTTAGCGTTATCCCAGTTTCAGTCTGGGGTCCGCTTTCTAGTCTAACCGGATTTGGCTGAATATTAGCTTTTCCACGCAGCGACTGCCTGTCTGACCTCCGCAACCCGAAGGGATAGCGATATTCCATGGTTTAGACTAGTGTCAGTTTATTTAGAAGGTACTGACGCCCTGTAACGACTGTCAAAGATCTTCATGACAGCCGGGACCGACGGCTTAACGTGGTCTCCGAGGCACGGGACAAGCGATAATTAACAATTCAATACGCACATAACTCCGAAAAGTCATTGGTGCGCGCCGTGGATTCGAACCTGATACCCTCTGCATGGCAGTCTGTTGGTATATCCACTCGGCTATCTAGGTAGATATACCTATGATCAAAAAGCAACAATTTCAGGTACTAGTAATAGTACTAACTTAAATGGTACGTAACAGTCGTGAAATGGTTTGCAATTTTACTTATCTCGTAAAATTATACGGTTAAACATGACATAACATAAATACAGCATTTATTACGATTTCGTTATAAAACGTTCATTAAGTATATTAACCGCACTATAATAATTAAGCTTTACTGCTTATACTTATTCATTAGATATTTTACTTCCTGGTGCGATTAGAACACGTATTTATTTATTTCTTTGGAGAAATACGAGCCTATTGTATTATGATGTAATTGTGCATAATGTACTATTACCTAAGGATAAATAAGTACATACTTAGTTTTTAACTTTTGCATGTTCAGTCTAGATTGTCATTATCAATCAAATAATAACTGATCGGTGGCAACAAAAATCGATATATGTATAGGCTCACGCCTTTTTATCTTTGAAGAGGTATGCAGAGGTATTATAACACCCATATTTCACCATGAATTTTTAGGTCCCATGTTATTACGTGGGACGTGGGCGAGCCTATTGTCGTTGCCGGGCACATTACCAGACTCCGTGCTGCTACTGAGAATTCGAAAAAACTCAGTAACGCTGCCTGACCCGGGAATCGAACCCAGGACCTCGCGATCAGCATACGCATACGTTATCCACTAGACATATCTCATATACAAGGTTAAGGTAAAAACAATAAATCCCACATAAATGATTTATATCACAAAAACCGCAAGATTATGCGTAATCACCATCATACCACGAATCGAACGGCCAGACGTCAATGGAGGAAAAAACAGTATTATATTCATTAAATCAACATACAGGATTTATATACCTACTAATATTATAAAGAGGAAAGATTTGCTCCGAAACTACTCAATCGATTTGATTTCTTTCTCTGTTGGGAAGCTTTACTATCCCCGGGTGATATAGGCTATATTATTTTGCTTTTGTTAAATACCCGTGCGAATTAGGGGCCGGCCTGCTAGTAATTTTATAAAGATGGAAGATTGTTCAGGTGAAGTTTAAAACGATTGAACTGATTTAAAGATTTATTATCCTAAGAAAACTACTTAATCCAGAAATAAATATAGCGCGGATAAATTTTATTATAAATATGTACCAGTGGTGAACGTATAGGTACCTCTCCGAATATAAATCACAATAATACTTATTATGCATAAAAGGAAGTCTTGAACTACTATACCACGCTGGCTGATGATGGGTTGATGAGTTTTTCGTCTCTTCACAAAGTTATAATTTCGTCTCTTACGATACCCACGGAATAAAATGGGGTAGGTATAGGTACTTTGTTATCTCAATCTGTGACTACACGGATAAACATGAAGTATATAGACCAGGAGCTATAGGTACATAAACATATTTACGTATTTGAGAAACATGGGTTTTAAACACAAGTTAGTAGGTACTTAGTAGTCAATAAATACATACCTTTTCCTCCAGCTCCAACAGTTTAACAAAATGGTTGACTTCATCGTTTATTTTGTTCTTAGGCACGCCTTTGAGTCGAGAATAAAATATGATGTGTTCGGCCACAGTCAAGTCTGGGAAGAGAACGTTGTGCTGAGGACATATGCCGAGCGACTTGCGGGCTTGAGACGTCTCGTTCACTATGCTGTAACCGTTGATGAGCGCCGTGCCAGATGTAGGTGGTACCATACCTGGACGAACAAAATAAATAAAGGGCTTAAAAATATTGGAAATACAAGTAGCGTCTTTGGATGTACATGCAGTAGTATTATGACGTGACCGTTGTTTATAATCTTTGCAAAATTCACCGCGATAGGTACAGAAAGTAGATTTGAGCCGAAAGTAATGAAAAATAAAACTTTCTTTAATAACAAAACTTATTTTAGAATTGACTCTTTACAGTAACAATATATTGTCTTAAATAAAGTATCAGCTGCAATTATCTAATATTTCAAGTACGTAATTCGTTCAAAGAGCGTTTCGTTTTCAAGGCCAATGATTTAACAAGTCTAAAAAACAGCAGCAAATAACAAATATCCTCATTTCTCTTCTTTTTATGCTTTAATACTAAGCAAACGTAGTTCGCTTCCAACACGAAAAAATGACAAACAAATAAATTAACAAAGCGTCCATTTTATTTTCATTTACTGCTGCTTCCATTGGCCGATTTTAAAATGGCAAAGATACATAATATCATAGGTATCATTGCCAATATTTTATTATGGTAAAATACCATACCCTCATTTAGGCATATAGCAGCTAAGTATAAGAAAATCAACATCCTTCTTGAAGAGTGATGTAATAGGAATATCTAAATTATCGGCAGTAAGTGGTTTCAATTAGGGAACTACTTGGCACGCGAGCGCCAACTAGGTATCTATTAATCACTCGATAACAGAACCCACTATAAACATTAACGAGATTGCTCTTAAATGCTACCTGATATAGGAACTTACTACATACATATTTGAAGGACATTATAAGTCACACAACTTCACCTAGTCATTAATTTATAACATTTTTAAAGTTACATGAAATAATTTTAGAGATATTTTTGTATAATATTTTTAGACTGACTGACTGACAGACACGCTACAGCCGAAACTATTGGGCACAGGAAGCTGAAATTTGGCATGTATGTTCCTTGGGGGCCGTAGGGGTGCACTAAGAAGGGATTTCCCGAAATTCCCACGGGATCGGCCAAAACGGGTAAATTTAAAAAAAATGCAGGCGTAGCTGCTGGCGTCCTCTAGTTATAGATAAAAGCTTTTGATATTCTTATAAAGTAAATAACGCCCATTAATATTAAATCAAATGTGTCTGTCAATATGTAATACAAATAAGTATGAAACTTTTTTTTAAATACGAAGAATGGCTTTTATCGAGAAGTGAACGCTTATTACGACTACGACGCGCTAATGAAAACCAAGGAAACAGAAAGCCTATTTCTTTTTTTGTTTTTGTTACTTACTGTTTTAATCTACATACATCGAAAAGCTTAATTTTTAACATAACCAATGGTGAATGACTTTAGTTATCCAAAAAATAATCATCAGCGAGAAAGGACAGACCACGTGTGTTAAAGAATAGTCACCCAATTAAGCTGTGACATCAAAGCTGGTAAATAGGTATGTTATAAACTTAATTAGAATGCCTCCGTGGTCCAGAGCAGGTCGGGCAAAATTGTTACTGGGTTTTTCTGAATTCTCAGTAGCAGCACGGAGTCTGGTGATGTCCCCGTAAACGGCAAAAGGCTCGCCACCTAATACGTGGGACCTAAAAAATCATGGCGAAATGTGGGTGTAATATTACACCTCTGCCTACTCCTTCGGGGATGAAGGCGTTAGTCTATAAAAAAAATTAGAGTATACTACAAATTGGGTTCAAGGACAAAGCTATACAATTGATAACTATATAAAACAATAAGCGAAAGTCCCTACTTATGTAAGGGTTGAGCTACACCTATCAGCACCGCATCGCACTTTCCTATGCTTCTATCCTTTTCTTTCACTTAGGACCGTCATTTACTAGAGCGAGAAAGAGAGGGAACGCGTCAGCACGATCGATTCCGCGGCGTGCTGACGCGTTCCCTGCCTATTACATCGTGTTCTACAGTACGTAGAACACGATGTAATAAAATTGTTCATTGCACATCGTTTAGATGCAACCAAATAAATAAGGGCTCAATTGGTGTGGCCCCATTTCCGATCGAAGACTGCTATGACACTCCAAGTATTTAAAGCGAGTTAACATACCAAGTACCTACACAGCACACTGCACAAATGACAGTAATGCATTGCTAATGGTTTTGCTTTGACTGGACATGGAGAGCCATGAAATTTGTATTGCAACTCTAATATATCTTAACATTAGCGTTTACCTTAACCCAAATTACGATATGTTCATAGAAGGAACTAAAAACCAACACATACATACACAATTACAAATACGGCATTCTAATTTCCCAAACCTACAAACTGGCCCATCAATCTCCTGTCTAGAAATAAATATAAGTAACTACGAGTACCTTTTATATAGGTCAGTAGTCAAAGTCGTAAAAATAAACTACAAAATTTATTGCGATGAAGTATAGGCATCTGCTACGGAATGCCTTTTTAAAAGTAAACTTATGAAGCTGCCAAATTAGCTGAGCTTTTGTGACGAAGCTCAACTGTAGATGAAGAAGATCTTATTAAACTGGACGACAGACGTCGTAAAATCAATATATTTTAAGAATGTTTATCGTTATCGGTTATACGTATTAGTTACTAGTTGATTAGTGCTTTATGCATTGAATTATTACCTACAGAAAGTCAGTATTCCAACAACGCGAGCTCAGAAGTTAAGCCGAAAATTCGCTATGTGTGCGGAACTGTGCTGTGTTTACTTGCTGCATCACGCACACAGACGCCATTATAGAGTTGCCAGTTACAACGTCTTTCCCCTAAAAATAGGGTAAATTCATAATTTTTGCATGAAATAAGTAATTGTATATTATAAATTCTAAAGTCACACTGTCTGCTTTTTAAGTTTTTACAACTGACTAACGATGGCTAAATCAATCTTGACGAAACTTACTCAAACGTGAGCGCTAACAAGTGCCGAGTGGTTTCCTAGTTAAATGCTCTTTATAGTACCTACATAAAAAGTATTTACCTATGTATATTTGTGAGAAAAAATTATCAAAAATCAACTGCGAGTACTATGTGTGCGCCGTTGCGCTATGGTGACCAAAAAAGGCGACAAGTTTAAAAATTCTAATATAATTCGGTCGGTAACGTCATTCGTTCAACAACGAAGTTAGTTACGCGTACCTACATTTCAAGACAATACTAGACCTTAGATACTAGCATTTCAATACAAAAACGGAAAAATCGAGTGCTTTGAGACAATGTCGTCTTAGCCGAGCTCGGCTAGAGCTTGACGTGACAAATTTGTCGTAACCGATTGGTATGTACCAGCCAGCGGTGTTTGAAAGGTTAAGTTTATATAATTATGTAACTACCTAATTCCTTTTTTTTATTATTACTGTCAATAGAATAAATGTTCGTAAGGAATGTGTAAATTAAACTGGGACAATTTCACACCCAACTGGCAACACTCCGCTCGTACTTATTATGATTCACTGTATTTGTAGTATTAGACAATCTACCTAATAAAATTTATGTCTGACCGGTGGAATGATACTCCAGCAACCTTATAATCTTTTTCTGAAGCATTGTGGCACAAAACACTGTACAATTTGTCATAATTTCGATTATTTTGCGGGAGATGCTTACGCTACCGTGCGACTCGGACCACAGACAACGCGGCCGCCGATTGGGTCAGATCCTGACCCAAATGAACGGCGCGTATTGCGTGCGCGTACTTGGTTTCTGTAGGTAATAATTCAATGGCTTTATGCAATTACTAATAAAAATATGAAGTGTGGGCCAAACGTTCTTAATGAGGTGCTTACTGACACAGAAAATCGTTAATTCCAAGCATAGATGCTAAAGCTTAAAGAATGACGTTGTTTATAATGTTGTAATACTAAATAACTTCAACACTGAAACGGTTTTATAATCGATGATCAGGATCACATAAAACAAACCATATATTCTTATACAGAATAGAATTATAAACAGTCGATCTTACAGACCATTCGTATACCAATCAAGTATTCCTAAGAAACCCCGTAAAATTTAAATATAAAAGAAACCCCGTAAAATTTAAATAGGTATAAAATAGCCTCTCGCAATCGCGTGGAAAGAGCTAGCTTAAGAGAAAATTTTGATGAGCCGTAGATGTCAAAGAAACCATGCAGATATAACGAAGATGCTAATACTTAGAATATAAATTATAATTAAGTAAGTACCTGTAAGCATGGATATAGTGGTCGTTTTCCCGGCACCGTTGTGACCCAGTAGTACAGTTATTTCATTTGCATACATCCGCAGATTCAAATTATCTACAGCTTTCTTGCGGCCCTTGAAGACTTTTGTGAGATTCTGAAACAAATGTCACATCCACTATTCTGGTATTCTTAATTAAAATACTTACTGCCTACGGACTCTATCGCGGTTCTTAAAAGCTATTTATTCTATAGAGATTTTTTCTTTATTACTTAGAGACTCGCAATCGACATAGGAATTCGTCAGCACTGTTGTACTTCTACAGTTATTTCATTTAAACCAAAAAAATATTTTTTTCACTATTACGACGTTTTGGTTGCTTCAGGAACTGCCCGTTCATCCAGCTTATCAAATAAATAGCAATGAGATCAGTAAACCACGTTTTATTGTGTGCATTCTCATTATTACATATCGCTTAAATTAAAAGCTACCTCGGAAGTTGATAGACTGCAATCCAGTACATTTTACAGCAAGGAAATAAAACAGAATTTTTAAACCAAACACATATGAAGTTTTATACTTAAACCAATTATAATAAAATTATATGATTTACTCTTCAATCATAGTTATTAGGTATATATTATTTATGTATTGCCTTGCTAATCACGCCTCTCGTTACGCAAATGGGTAAATGGAATAAAATTTAGGTACTTTAAAAACCGCAACAGTTTTATCCAAATCATTATGATCGATAAGTCACTCAAAAAGAATAAAATACAACACTAAACAGGACATGTACAAAACTTTTAAAACAACAGAGACTAACATGGGCTTTATTTACAAATTCGACCCGCCAATTATTTTTAATTACAATTTCGTCATTTCGTAATGAGTTCTGTTGATAGTCAAGGTCTAATCTATATGGTACATGTCAAGCCACGATGGACTTTTCCATACATGTGTAGTTAAATGTGTGTCATTCTAATAATAACTTTACGTATGTAGTAGCCGTTTTATAAAATGATATCCATTTTAAATAACTGATATGATGGTGATTTAATGTAATTACACTCAATTAAGTCTTTCGTCTTTTTTGTATTTCAATTCGATAAAAACCTTTTGTTATGCAAGTAGGCATCGAGATTTTATTAAATGCGATTTCTCATAGCAAGACCGATTATAAAATAACATACTAATAAAATTTTCCTATAAAAAGCTTTACTAGGTACATAGATTTATAACGAAAAGTAGAAACGCCTAAGATCAAGTGGAATACGTCCATAATATGGCCGAAAGTATTCTGTTATCTATTACTATCATACCTGATTCAATATATAGTAAAGTTTGTTGGACAAAATTAAAGCTTTATTGTAGAAGAACTGCCGGCTAGAAGGATAGTCTTCAATTAAAGCAATCGCTAATGACGTTATAATACAAGTTGAAATGATTAATAGTATAGATGACTCACTTGTATGTTGACGCCCATAGGCACGCCTTTCGGTTCTTCGTCGTGGACAACCTTCAACAGAGCGTCATTGTACTCCAGATCAGCGCCGTCTTTACCAGATATCTCTGAAAACATTACATTTTATAGTATCACATGAAAAGATAACATTGTGAAGGTTCTGATTCATATTCATAACAGGTTTCGGTAGCAGAGTTGATCTTTGAACCCTAAGTGGGTTCAAAGATCAACTCTGCAACTCTGCAAAATGGGTATTCAAAATGGGTCGTACTATATACGGGATTTATTAATGACCGCAAGAAAAATCTAGTACCTATTAACAACACATATCGTACTGAGTATCGTATTTAAATAATTACTTATTTATACTTAATCAAATTGCTAGCATCGCTACGACAAAGATAATTATGTTGTAACATTATTATCTTCGTTACAGCGATAATGAACAAAAGATCTGATGATGTACCATAAGATGCAGCTTGTTCAAATTGCTGCATTACCTATAGAGAAATCTTCTTAATATATAAAATCCTTGCGGTACTGACTGACTGACAGACACGCTACAGCCGAAACTATTGGGCGCAGGAAGCTGAAATTTAGCATGTATGTTCCTTGGGGACTGTAGGGGAGCACTAAGAAGGGATTTCCCGAAATTCCCACGGGATCGGCCAAAACGGGTAAATTAAAAAAAAATGCAGGCGTAGCTGCTGGCGTCGTCTAGAAATAATAAATACATTATGTTGTACGTGTCAGTCAAATGTCAAGGGCATCCTACGGAAAACCCTACAGCGCATTCCGTCTTTCAGCTAAACCGCTTAAATATTTTGGCGCTATTATCGTGAGTTCAGTTAACAAAATATCTTCCAAATCAATTCAATTCTCCCATTCCAAACTTCAGAAGTTTGAAAGTTTAAGAATACAAAAAATCTCCCTACCCCATTTCAAGCTGTGGGTCTCTAAAGAGGCGACTAAGGAACATAAATAAGAAGCAATTAGAATCATTGTGAAGAGACTGAAATCTCGCCATAAACCCTAGGCCAATCCGCCCGGCCAACTGGTATAGTTGACCAAATCCCTCTTTTGCCTCACAGAGCTACTGTGAAGCAAACCAGCACAGGTTATAAGTTCAGCAGTGGACAACGAAAAGCTGTAACGAAATTTAAGATCACTACCTACTATAAATTAACTTTAGCATTATTAAGTACATTTGAACTGTTCATAATATACATATATCTATATACCATGCTCTTTTTCTATGTTTTCAAGTCAATTCATGTTTGACTATAATAAAACAAGAATTGCGCAAAAACTATTCAATAAATCTAATAATATAACAGCCAGATTTGTATAACGATAATAATAATACTTTTATTTAATAGGTAGAGAAATAAACTCATGTATATTTGCGGAAAATCACAAGAAGAAAAACTGATGACGATAAAAACAGCTTATAAAAAAGGAAGGCAGAATCGTGATAATATAAGACAAGTGATATTCTTCAAATAAAATTCTAGTCTTAAGTAAAACACAATGTGTTATATTCTCGAAATAAGGAACCAGGCAGAATCAATGATCGTACTCAAAGGTTTGTCCAAGGTGGGAGTCGAACTTACGACCTCGGGCTAAGCAGGTCACTAACCATTAGAAGACCAACATGTCAGTTAAATATTGTAAATTGTAAGAATCTGATTAAAAACAAAGTCAGGTGCAGACTCTAAACTTGAAGGCACTTTTCATGCCCAAAATACAAACAGATTTCTTAATCTCATGTTGACTTTACAGCTGCATAATATGTGTTTGATGCGAATTAATCATTGAAATCCTTATAAATAAATACAAGGTAAATGACATAATTAACAAAACCGGTTAGCTCGTACAAGTTGTACGGCCTTGACCGTTGCTACTATAATTTATTATAATGCTATTGTAGCGAACGATCACTTCACAGAAACTTTGTAAATGACGATGCTCGCAACTATGCCCTTATATTTTATTATATTTTTTAACCGGACCTGCCCGACCCCATGAGTTTTTCTGGAAATCTCTTCTTAGTGCACCTCTCCCAATGGAACATACATGCCAGATTTCAGCTTCTTACGCCCAATGTCAAACAAAAATGTCTGTCAGTCAGTCAGTAGGACAAAAATGGTATTATAATATTTTCAACTGCAATTTTAAACGCGAAAGCTTGTGAGGAGGGATAGCGGAGATCTGTTAACTCTTTGATTCAATAACTATGGAGGAATTTTGATGCAACTTCATCGTAACATAACAGTATTATACATAAGAATAGGTAAAAGTCTATTTATACTCAAAATTAAACCAGATAAAAACTAGATATGCCAAATATAGTTTTAGCTTATTTGGGCCAGAAGCATTAAACATACAAACTTTGACATTTATAGTATTAGTAGGACTTCTGTTTCAGTTTAGAGTAATATTGAATCTTCTAAGCTTAACTTTGACATTTATTATAACGAGAGTCTCAGTAAGAGTGCACTTTTTAAAATTGGAATATTTGTCACCTCTGTTTATTCCGATTATTAAAAATGGAGCGCTTTTCGAAATCCAAACAACGCGTTATAATTGTGAAAACTCATTATAAAAATGGGGAAAGTTACGCTGAAACCGCTCGCAAACTACGCCAAATTGTCAGCCGAGAAAGTGCACCTAGTGTGTCAACCATTTTTTTTTTATGGTAATAGGCGGCAAACGAGCAGACGGATCGCCTGATGGTAAGCAATTACCGCCGCCCATGGACACAAGCAACACCACAAGAATCACAAGTGCGTTGCCGCCCCTTGGGGTTGGGAAAAGGGATAGGATGAGGAGTGGGATGAGGGAGAAGGAATAGGGGATAGGGCCTCCGGTACTCTCACTCACCGAACGAAACGCAACAGTTTACTGTTACTTTACGACGATTTTCTGTGAGAGGGTAGTACTTCCCCGGTCGAGCCGGCCCATTCATGCTGAAATCAGCAAGGCTCTACTACCTTGGAAAAGTGGTCGAAGAGTGGTCAAAAAATTTGAAGTAACTGGGTCAATTATGGATAATAAGAATCCTTTGCGTCAACGTACCGATCGGTCTCTTGAAAACATTGCTGCTGTAAACGAGAGTATCGCCGAAAACCTGAAAACATCAATTCGACATCGTTCTCAAAAACTTCAAATTTCTCGAAGCACTACTCAGAGAATTTTGACTAAAGACCTCCACCTCCATGCGCACAAGATTCAGTTAACTCAGGAGCTCAAAGCAGCAGACCACGGAAAGCGCCGGCAATTCGTTCAATGGGTAACGGAGCAAAGTGAAGTCGACGCCAAATTTTCGAAAAAAGTCATTTTCTCCGATGAAGCGCATTTCCATATGAATGGCTTCGTGAATACACAAAATTGTCGAATTTGGGACGCAGAAAATCCTCATGCAATCCATGAGAAACAAATGCACCCACAACGAGTAACTGTCTGGTGCGGATTTTGGTCAGGCGGCGTGATTGGACTTTACTTTTTTGTAAATGAGGCCGAAATTGCAGTGACTGTGAACGGCATTCGTTACAGGAATATGATAACGGACTTCTTGTGGTCTCACCTGGACGGCATGAATCCGGACAAACCTGCCACACCGCGCATGAAACAATCGGCTTATTGCAGCAACGATTTCCAGAACACATTATCTAACGAAATTCTGATGTCAACTGGCCACCAAGATCGAGCGATTTAACGCCGTGCGATTTTTTTCTGTGGGGTTTTGTGAAATCTCGGGTTTATACGAATAAACCCGAAACAATTCATAAGCTCAAATCTGCGCCACAAAGCCACATCTCTGTGCAAAAGTCATGTAAAATTTCATGAAAAGAGTAATGGCCTGTCATCGGAGCCGTGGGGGTCATTTGCCAGATATTTTATTCCATACTTAATCGGAACATGTCTTCTTTACAATACAATAAAAATATCACAAGTCTGTCATAAAATACTTGTTTCTATTTTATAATGAAAAAGTGCACTCTTACTGAGACACCCTATATTAGTAGGATTTCTGTTTCAGTTTAGAGGAATATTGAATCTTCTAAGCTTAACTTTGACATTTATTATATTAGTAGGATTTCTGTTTCAGTTTAGAGGAATATTGAATCTTCTAAGCTTAACTTTGACATTTATTATATTAGTAGGATTTCTGTTTCAGTTTAGAGGAATATTGAATCTTCTAAGCTTAACTTTGACATTTATTATGTTAGTAGGATTTCTGTTTCAGTTTAGAGGAATATTGAATCTTCTTAGCTTAACTTTGACATTTATTATATTAGTAGGATTTCTGTTTCAGTTTAGAGGAATATTGAATCTTCTAAGCTTAACTTTGACATTTATTATATTAGTAGGATTTCTGTTTCAGTTTAGATGAATATTGAATCTTCTAAGCTTAACTTTGACATTTATTACATTAGTAGGATTTCTGTTTCAGTTTAGAGGAATATTGAATCTTCTAAGCTTAACTTTGACATTTATTATATTGGTAGGATTTCTGTTTCAGTTTAGATGAATATTTAATCTTATAAGCTTAACTTTGACATTTATTATATTAGTAGGATTTCTGTTTCAGTTTAGAGGAATATTGAATCTTCTAAGCTTAACTTTGACATTTATTATATTAGTAGGATTTCTGTTTCAGTTTAGATGAATATTGAATCTTCTAAGCTTAACTTTGACATTTATTATATTAGTAGGATTTCTGTTTCAGTTTAGATGAATATTGAATCTTCTAAGCTTAACTTTGACATTTATTATATTAGTAGGATTTCTGTTTCAGTTTAGAGGAATATTGAATCTTCTAAGCTTAACTTTGACATTTATTATATTAGTAGGATTTCTGTTTCAGTTTAGATGAATATTGAATCTTCTAAGCTTAACTTTGACATTTATTATATTAGTAGGATTTCTGTTTCAGTTTAGAGGAATATTGAATCTTCTAAGCTTAACTTTGACATTTATTATATTAGTAGGATTTCTGTTTCAGTTTAGAGGAATATTGAATCTTCTAAGCTTAACTTTGACATTTATTACATTAGTAGGATTTCTGTTTCAGTTTAGAGGAATATTGAATCTTCTAAGCTTAACTTTGACATTTATTATATTGGTAGGATTTCTGTTTCAGTTTAGATGAATATTTAATCTTATAAGCTTAACTTTGACATTTATTATATTAGTAGGATTTCTGTTTCAGTTTAGAGGAATATTGAATCTTCTAAGCTTAACTTTGACATTTATTATATTAGTAGGATTTCTGTTTCAGTTTAGAGGAATATTGAATCTTCTAAGCTTAACTTTGACATTTATTATATTAGTAGGATTTCTGTTTCAGTTTAGAGGAATATTGAATCTTCTAAGCTTAACTTTGACATTTATTATGTTAGTAGGATTTCTGTTTCAGTTTAGAGGAATATTGAATCTTCTAAGCTTAACTTTGACATTTATTATATTAGTAGGATTTCTGTTTCAGTTTAGATGAATATTGAATCTTCTAAGCTTAACTTTGACATTTATTATATTAGTAGGATTTCTGTGGAAATGTAAATCTTCTAAGCTTGTGACCGACACTCAGTACATACAATTGCCACTCATTGAGCTAAACAAGTACCTATTACCACAAAAAAAACTACATATTATTTACTCGCTTTTATACAACTAGGGTAAATTAAAAAAAAATTGCAGGAGTAGCTGTTGGCGTCCTCTAGTATAAAATATATATATATCTACAAAGGTGAAAGAAGTAATATTATGTACTAGAGTTTACTAGAGGATGCCCGTAGCTACGACCGCAAATATATTTTTTATTCTCCGCAGTTTTAACAGTTTTTGAACAACTGCGTCACAAGGAGGGTATTTTTTATTGCAAGCAAGGGATAGAACACATTTATCCCACAACAGTTACAGTAATCGTTTTGTCTATGTATTTTATTGACTAGTGAAATTTTAGGAACCTATTTAAGTAGTATATTATACGAAATATATAATTATAATAAATCACTATTATAATAGAAGTTAAATGTTATACGTAGTCAGTCCCCTTCACGAGGAGTCAAAGCTATTAATTTTGTACCTAAATAAAGAACTTCTACAAAGTAGCATAGCGACAACTCAGTTAACAGCCCAAAACAGCTAATAAACCCAAATCCAATTAATTCAAAGTAACATACGAGTAATATGGAACTAACTAGAAGCAATTTCAATTTATCGTATTCATAGCGACGAAAGCTCTGTCATCTAATGTTTTGTGGCAAGGAATGCAACCGACTAATAGAACGTAAACATTTGGGCCTCCGTTTTGAAGCAAGTATCTATACTCTGTCGTTGTCATTCGAATCCCTATAATATTTTATGGAAAGTAAACGAAATGATCCAAGGTTTGCGTACCCCTGAGTGTTTTTATACAAAGTCTATAGCTTCTCGTGCGAACATAATACATTATTGCATGGTCAAGTGTTTATATACCTTAAAGCACACATATATGTCGTACATCCAATTATGTTGAATACACATATCCATTCTTATCTACATAACATCTATAATATTGATAAGACTATCGATATTTTTTGACTATATTTTGTTGGACATCACATGACTCGTACAACAGTACCCATTTTAATTTGGACAACGAATCGTAATTAATTGAATTGACTGTCTTGATTATTCGAGACACATAAAACAAATGATTTATGAATATTTCCACGAATGCTTTATCTATCCAAATATAAAAGCATCAATAGGTAGGCTCGTTTATTTGTAACTTTTTATGCTAAGGCTGCTAAGCCGATCTCCGAGAAATTTTCCCATTATAGTAACGACCGCTGCTTTTCTTATCGAATAATTACGCGATAAAGACTTGTTGTCTGGGATATAGAAAAGGAAATAGGGTACCTGTTATTCAATAACTTTAACTCTCAGATAAAAGCTAGTAAGTGCCAAAGTGTAAGTGGGAACGCGTCCCAATATCTATTAGGCCGTGTTCTCATTATGTCGTCATGACAGAATAATATTATTATCATGTTACTAAACGTATCGTGGTTTGTTTATTATGTTTATTTATATTTTATGGAGGTGTTCACATACGGACGTCACGATTAACAGACGTCCGCGACTATTTTTTGTAGTGACGTCAGTTTCCATATAAGGTAAAATTAGAGACGTCATACGTCCAACGATAAATTCATCGTCACGACGTAGTGGGAACGTACTCTTAGGCGCCGGACACACTGAGCGGTCAGAGTTCCGATATCCGCGTTCCGCGTCCACTTTCATTCACAAAATCACTTTGTCCGCCTTGGTCTGACAGTTTTTGTGTGTGTACGGTTTTAGACACCGCATACAATACAGCGAACGCGTAACACAGAACTCTGTATTCTGACTGCTAGTGTGTTCGGCGTCTTAGATTAAAATACTTATTGCTCAATATATAAATAAATGACGTAACTTACCGGCAACTCTAGATTTGTTAGGCCGCCAAAAGCTCTTCGTGAACGGAAAGTACCAAGGCAGGGGTACTCCATACAATCCCGGTCGTATCTTCTCCACATACATAGCGATCAAGAGGTAGAGTATTGAGTCGAGTATTAACATTAGAACTATGTGGCCCGGCTGCAGCTGGTCGTGGTATGATATTGGGGTGAAGAACTGGTCCCATTGTAGTCCTATGGAGTAAAAAGTAAATTAAGTATTGTGCACTGGCCATTATAGTTAAGTAGGTATACTTTACTGAAAATCAATAAAGTGACAAGTACATATAGTGAAAATAGAAGCCCAGATCAATAAATAAAATAATTAAAAAACCACGACTGCGCTACCAAAAAACAAACCAAGTTTAAGGGTTTGAAAATGGCGGCCGTCATGTTGCTCTTTTTAACATCATAACATAACTTTACGCCTTATCCCCAAAGGGGTAGGCAGAGGTGTATTACAAACCCACTTTTCGCCAGTTATGTTTCGGTCCCAATGTAATAGGGGGCGAACCTATTGTTAAGCGAGCGAAAATTAACATTTTTAATACACACAACTTCGAAAAGTCAGAGGTGTGTGCCCGGGGTACCTGGGAATCGAACCCGAGACCATCGTCTTGGCAGTCCGTTACGTACACCACTGGGCTATCGCCGCTATTGCTCTTTTTATACGTACTTATAAAAATTGTCTTTGTCACTCGGGGTACTGTTATAGAGCTTTGCAAATCTGCATTTGATCTGTTAAGGCATTTTAAAATTATAGTAGTATAAACTCGTATAATATGGCATGCTATTGGAAAGGTCTATCTCCAGCAAAGGAATATGGCATGATGATCATGTTTTCTTTTTTTATGGAATAGGGGGCAAACGAGCAGACGGATCACCTGATGTTAAGCGATTACCACCGCCCATGGACACCCGCAACACCAAAAGAGTCACAAGTGCGTTGCCGGTCTTTTAAAAAGGAATACGCTCTTTTCTTGAAGGCTTGAAGGTCGCATTGGTTCGGCAAAACCGCAGGTGACAGATCATTCCACAGTTTAGAGGTGCGAGGCAGAAAGTTTCTAGAGAAACGCGCCGTTGTGGATTGCCAACCATCTAAACGATGGGGATGGAGATGCTGTCGCGTAGAACGATGGCGGAAAGAGGCGGCAGGGATTAATCTGAACAATTCCTCGGAGCACTCCCCATAGTAGAAGCGATAAAAGATGCATAGCGAGGCTACATCTCTACGCAGCGCCAAGGGGTCTAACCGATTGCAAATATCTTGGCAGTCGAAAATTCGAGCGGCTCTCCGTTGGATGCGGTCCAGAGGGAGAAGCTGGTACTGGGGTGCCCCTGCCCAAAGATGAGAACAGTATTCCATATGCGGCCGGACCTGCGCCTTATAAAGGAGCAAGCGGTGGGCCGGAGTGAAATACCGTCTCGATCTATTTAGCACACCAAGTTTCTTCGAGGCTAACTTAGCCTTACCCTCTAAGTGACCGCGGAACTGGCCTTCGCTCGATATGTCGACACCAAGTATTCCAATACTGGAGGAAGCAGTTAAGGGGGTGCTATCAAAACGAGGACATACGACCAACGGCAGTTTTTTTGCGGTGAAAACGCAGACTTGTGTCTTTGTGGGGTTAAATTGGACCAAATTAAGTCTTCCCCAATCTGAGACCATCCCCAAGGAGGTCTCAATTTCAGACACAAGTCTCTCGATGACTTTTTCATCGATCAAAGCATCGCCTGTGCTGTCATCTGCATAACAATGAATGCCGCTATCTAGCAACATATCATTGATATGCAGGAGGAACAGGGTAGGCGATAGCACGCAGCCTTGAGGGACACCGGCATTTACAGACAAGGCGTCAGAGCATTCACCGTCAACTACGACCTTTATGCTTCTGTCTGTAAGAAAGCTGCAGCCCATAGGAAGGGAGCTTCGAAAGAAGCGCTTTGTGCCAGACCCGATCGAAGGCCTTCGCTATGTCCAAACTGACCGCCAAAGCCTCCCCCTTCGTCTCGATCGCCTGTGCCCAACGATGTGTCAGGTATACTAGAAGATCACCAGCCGACCGACCCTTACGAAAGCCGTATTGCTGGTCACTAAGCAGCTGATTATCCTCTAGAAACCGAAGGAGCTGGCAGTTAATAATGAACTCCATTATCTTCGAGAAGAGGGAGGTTATGGCTATCATTATATATAGCATGTATGGAAACACAGATAAATAAATAAATGAACTTATCCTTAACACACTACTTTTTTGTGCAGTCGCTTATAAATAACCTAACGTAATTTACCAAAGTCGTAGAATGATTTCATTTAGGTACATTTATGTAAGACTTGTATAGTTACATCGTTATTTCTTTACAACAAAAAATAAATCATTTTTTGTAACAAAATAACTACATCTTGTTATGTCATAAACAACTAATAACATGCAGAAACTTCTGGAACCGAACATTTGAACGGCTATTTTCGTCAGTATCTACGATATTAGACTATTGGGTTCCGATGATAACTTGATATGTATAGATAAGCTTACATATTGACAGGTATATCGGAAGGCTGTTGGTAAGTACCAAAATCGTAATCACACGTCACTAGAGAGCAAATTCCAATGGGGTATAGTTACTAAATACCTAGCTACTACGTAATGTCGTTTAGTGCGGTTACGTGGTTTAGAATAATTATACGTTATACGTACAAAATAAGCATAAGTCAATGTACGGTCCTTGGAATTGTATTCTGTATTGACATTTGACCAATACCTATACCCTTTGTGTCGCGGTGGTTAACCCTAGTTGCGGTTCTCCCTCCACCACCCAAAATGTAGTTTTGGAGCCATAACTGCGGGAGTATTAGACTACAGGCCCATGTCCAAAATGGATGAGTCATATGAACCACCAGGTGACGTATATAGGACGATATAAGAGCATAAAATAATAAAATTCAGCACTATGCCGTCACTTGTAAGCTGTCCAACTGAGTGCCGGTGAGAATTCAAAAGTGCAGGTAGAGTGAGTACCTACGCATTTCGGTCATATATTTTTGTACGGAATTTTTACCATCGATAGATCCATGAAAAATAATAAGAAAGCGCGCAGTGCCGTAAAAAAATGGTGCGCCACAAAGTCGGTAATTTTTTGGAAATTTTCAGAAAATCAAAAAAAATTACCGACTTTGTGGCGCACCATTTTTTTACGGCACTGCGCGCTTTCTTATTATTTTTCATGGATCTATCGATGGTAAAAATTCCGTACAAAAATATATGACCGAAATGCGTAGGTACTCACTCTACCTGCACTTTTGAATTCTCACCAGCACTCAGTTGGACAGCTTACAAGTGACGGCATAGTGCTGAATCTTATTATTTTATGCCCTTATACCGTCCTATATACGTCACCTGGTGGTTCATATGACCCATCCATTTTGGACATGGGCCTGTAGTCTATATGTGAGACTAACAAATGATATTCGAGCAACGCACTAAAAACCTGTTATATAGCCTGCTGAGGATGCGAAGGTGCCCTCGAGTTGCCCTCAGCCTCTCAGACGCTATTATAAAACATGGAAAATATAGTTTAGTTTGTAATTTTAGGTCTTTATCTGCATAAAAGTTATATCGGAATCAGGGAGCTAACATTGTCAAGAGTATGGATATGCCTAATTTTTAAATGTGTTTCCGGAACTAAATTCTGGACTATTTCGGATTTTTAATGAAGGTGTTTTAAACTGTTGAAAAAACCTTCAATTAAAAATCCAAAATTTTCTGGAATCTAGTTCCGGAAACACATTTAAAAATTAGGCATATCCATACTTTTGACAATGTTAGCTCCCTTAATTCCGATCCTTGGACTTATTAAGTACGCCATTAAACCTATGTATTAACGCAAAAAGATAAAGAATCGAATGCTTTTAAAATTCGACGTCATAAATATCGGCTTTCAATAAATTCCTACTTACTTTCATTCAAAGATAGTCTTTAAAGTGTCAATCTAACACTAACTCTGCGTTAATTGGTCCTTTTCTTTACACCGCCTAAGCCTAAGGCAACTATAAAATATTTTTAAAACGTCCTTTTCGTCGTCGTAAAGCACATTCGTAAAGCTTTGTCGTCAAGTAACGGGATGATTGGCGATGATATTTATGTCTTATTTAACATTGTGCAACATTGATGGTCGTTAGATAAAACTAAACTGGCTTGACATAACTCGCAATTCTTTGCGATAAACTTTAAAATAGGTACCTACGTTGATATTAATACAATCATCTACCTTACCTAAACAGCTTACCAAATAACAAATGTTAGTAGTGTGTAACAAAAAACGAATAAACAAGTTTATTTTGAACTTCATACGATGGAAACGAATGTTCTGACGTCATGTAGGTACATTCGCGGACGCAAAAAATACCTATGTAGGTATGCCTTGTGCGGTGTGCCCACGGAAGAGAAAATATTACACTGGAAATGGTAAGTAGGCGTGGCACGCGTGTCACAATTAAGCGTTGTAACGCTTAACTGGCCCCAGTCACGTTTTTACATGGCGTCGAATTGCTCGTTTCGTGACACAGTTTCATTTCTATAACTATGCCGTTTTGTGCCGTTTTGGAGTGCAAAACTGATAGCAGGCGAAAAAATCTTAAAAATGGAGGTGTTTCGTACCATCGGTTAGTACAATTTTCATTGTTTTCAATAAAAGTCTTAATTTGTTTCAATTAAATAATATTCAATAGAACGGTTAGTAAAAATGCACCTTATATATCGAAGATAAAGTTTATTTTGGATTGATTCTATTCAATAGAACATTCTCGAAAATACCGCGCTACTCATTTAGTGATGTAGTCAAGTCGAATATTAAAATTATCGATTGATATCGAAACACGGAAATAAATCATTTACGAAATGTTTATTTTAATAAATTGTTTATTTGGGTGGGTGTTTCTATGAACAATGTAATATGTAGGTACCTACGTATTTAAAAAAAAAAGTATATATGTATGTTTATCCATTGTCTAGTACCCATAGTACAAGCTCTGCTTAGGTGGTGTTGTGTGTATGTAGTAGCATATGTTACGAATATTATTATTTGTTATTATTTAGTATTACATTACAATCCAAGTATAAGGTCGGCTTTATTCACTCACGTAATTTATTTTAAGAGGTGTATTAGATTCAATCTAATAGATACTTTGTTGCAAAAATATAATCTATGTTTTGAATAGTAACTATAATTTATCAATGTAGTGAATAGTAAGTATAATTTATCAATTTAGTGATCAATGCAATGTTTAACTAACGTTGCACTGATCACTAAATAAGCATTAGCAGGTCCTCTTAACATCATTTAAAACTATTTTTAGATTTCCTAAAGATGCAAGCATCAAAGAAAAATGGATAGATGCAACAGGTAGAGTTAGTAAGTAAAGGCTATAGATATACGAAACCTGCTGCGCTTCCATCAATGAAAATTGTTAAGTTTTTTTATCAAGTAAGTAATCATGTTTTATTTTCATCACTGTCAATAAGTATTCAAAATATTTGTTATGCTACTTAACAACACACGTGTTACATGTTATTAATTTGTATGAACATTGACTGACTAAATATAAAATTTAATTGATAAATACACTTATTATATGAACAAAATATCGCATCATCTATCGATATCGATAAAGTAATCCAATGTGCTACGTGGTACGGCCCTAACCGAGTAGAAGCAGAAACAGACCGATCACGCAAATTTCAACCATATGTCTTATGTAATTAAGATTATAATTGCTACAACTTAGAATACCGCCATCTATGGTTGAGTAGCGGAATTGACTCGTAAATCGAATCTAGTATGACTATAGATCGTAAATATGTTCTACTGCTAAAGCAAAATAAATCTTATTTGTAGGTCAGCAGGGTTTATTTCCAAATCTGTGAAATAGGCTAGATTTGAATAAACTTAAACTACGAATCAAACGAATGGTTTCTTTGTAGTGCAATATATGATTATCGGTTTACTTGTGTGAGTTTGGCGACAGCGGTTCCGATAGTAATTTGGGTGCATACCATTTCTATGTTTTTTCTGTTCTGAGGGTGTGCCTATGACTGGACATTGAACGATTAGAGAATATCAGCGTACGAATATTTTACGAGGACAATGAAAAATCACTGCCAATAAAATTATCTCGTACAATTTAACGGTGTCATTATTCATGTATTCGCGACGACCAATACGGCAAATGTACATCGTGTCTACGATCAAAGTTCAGATGAATCAACGATGTGTTTAGTCAGCTTCATGAACAATGAGTATTGTGCAATTTATGTTTACAGCTGTTTGCTGCGTAACCATGGCAACCACACAATACAACGTATAGTCTGTGTAAACATTTTGAAGAGTTCGATTGACATGTGCTTTTTAAGTAAATCGCAGGTAGATAGGCATAAAGGTTTAAATATTAGGAATAGTTCTTTATGAGTATATTGTTTCTATTTAATTGCATACTGGTGAAGGTTTGAAGGTATTCGCATGGTAAAACCAGGCTACTTACAGGATGAATGATGAAACTGAAAAAGACGAAGATATTTTCGTCTTCCTGGGCCTATACGTCTTTTTATACCTAAGGGTGGATGGATGAGAAGGCGATAGGAATTTGTGGGAAGATGAAGGTAATACCATCATCTTTGTGCTTAAGGTTGGCGATGCGCTAATGATACCTGGTTAGCGATGCTGCAGCCCTTTACCGTAAGGCCGGGCAGGCTACAAAAAGCTTAGTAAAACCATTAGAAGTACGATAATAACTCACCTCTAGAAGTCCCTTCGCACATAATGATCATTTGGAAAGCGTATCCCATGGCAGTGTTTGATATCAGGCTCAGAAACAACTTCGTCGAAAGGCTTATATCTTCGTAGAGCACTTGAGTCAGCATGAACACAGAGTAGGTGGAAAACCACGCTAGTCCCATAAAAGACGCGGCAGTGTTCGCTGTGAAATATCATTCTGCTTTAGAATCGATTAAAATATTGTAATAATAAGTAATCACTGGCGAAGAAAACAGGGGTTGTACCCTGAAGGGCAGCTATGGTCCCACCCAAAACTGCAGTAGGTATTCATTTCAGAGCGCCCAAAGGCCTCCGACGTGGCCTAACGAGAACCATGACCGCCAGCTTTACGTTCCCTTCGAAGCACGTTAGCGCTCTGATTTAAATGTCACTCGCGGCAAACAGTGCAAGCGTTGCTTAACTTTGGCAACTTGGCAAGTCAAATCATGAGCGCTACCTGAACGGAGCGGCGGCGGATAGCTTTCGAGCGATTAACGAGCTACCGAGCGGACGCAAGCAAATCAGAATATCGCTGTCAGGTCTCACCTTCAAAATAGTGGCGCTTTTCACAAGCTGTCCCTGCACTTAGTTCATTTAGTTATACCCTATCCTTATAAATATTGCTTTGAGAGTACAAAAGAGAGGCACATAAATAATAATAGTAGTAAGTATTTCGTGTAAAATGATTCAACATCATACGCGTCATTTTCCTACAAAAATACACACGTAGATAACGACACATTATTGCGTGTCTGTGATGGACGTCATTTAGGATTACAGTATGAATTGTTCATAAAGACTTCTTACTGTATGTTTCATCGCTCAGTAGATGACTCAATTTACGAGAAGAGCACACAGTTCTTTCGAGTCTGGGTGTTCTTTGTTTGAATTGCTTGATCCTAGTGCAAGTGCTGTCTTTTTAAATAAAAACCTTATGTATGCAGGTAAATGGTTCCAATCGCGAAATTATTATAAAATAAGTATGCCTGGTCTTTGTGTTTTGATTGAATGTTTTATACTTCCCTTATCCCCCGCGACACATGGTTTATTCCTATTGCAGGTGTTGTTATATAGTTTCTTTATAATAAAAACTAAATATGTATAGAAATTTTTAATTGAGTTCCATTTACGTATATCGAGAAGCTTCTCTATATATTGTTTCTGTAAGGTTTTATCGAGTCTGCCCATCAGCTGTCTCAAGAATAAAAATAATCAATATTGGGTATGTTATCAATGTCGTTACGGTGACAATAAAATTTAGAATTAATAATTTAATGGCCAACAACGATTAGTAAGGCGTTTACACCTAGTGAATAGTATCAAAATTCAATTATATCGATGTTCGAATAATTTTAATATATTTTTGAACGAATGCTTTTCTAAACGTTTTGACTGCCGCCTAACGTTTAAAGTTATCCAAAAGTAAGTGTTATAAGGACCCTGGGTGTCAAATTGTCAATAGAGTAAAATATTGCTTAGGTATATTGCTCAAGCTTCATAGAGTCACAGTAACATATTATTGAAACTATACAAAGCGCGCCACCACAAGTAGGTACATACTATAACTTTGCACAGGTTACCAGCGTGCAAAACATCTGAATAAATAAATCTATACAGCTAACTTCACACAATAACAACTTACCTCTAGAGAAGAAAACGCTGATCATAAAGGAGAACGTCAGCGAGGCAATGACGAACAACATCATGAAGAACATCAGTACGGTCCAAGGAGTGAACGTGAGCACGGAGTAGCCGTCGCCAGCCGCGTTCCGGTTAAATGGTATCTACAAATGTTCAATTGATTTAGTCAAGTCATCCATTGTCTGTCGGTTGTTAATTGAAGTATTGAATCACTGAATCGATTTTTTACCATAATTATTCTCATAATTATAATGTGGGAAATTTCTCTTCTAGCAGTAGACATCTCTCCCTAGAGATGTCTACTGCTAGAAATAGGCGTTCGCAACAATGGTCGGTCCGGGGGATGCGGGAGGGCCTAGAATATGTGAAATCCTATTCCAAATATTTTTGAGCGAACATATGGCCAAATCAAGCTTTACCAATCACCTATCTATCGACCACGACGAGAAGGAATAATTTTGGTACAGTCTGAGGTTCATAATTTTAAACTCAGCTATTTCATAAGAGCCGATAGATATATTAAATCACTGCAGTATTTACTTTACCGATACGGGAATTGGCTACAGTTATTCATACAGACACAGGCGAAGACTATCTGTCTGTGTATATTACTCTACGTCACTCACACACACGCACGCGCATACATACGCACACACAGACAGAATACATAAATTATGCAAAACTCACCTTAAACAGTATGACAATAAGAACCACAGATATAGACAGGAACGAGAACTGTTTGATGAACCACGCCAGCCAGTGAAGCCACGACGGCAGGCCCATTATTGTCATTGTTTCCTGTCAACAACACATATCGATCGTATGCCAATGACTAGCCATGACACAATAATCAAATAGAAAACAATGAAGGCCGAACACATAGTAACTTAAGCTAGCTAATGGTAAATTTAAAAGGGCTCGAAAGAAAAGCTTCTTCATCTATTTATTACTGTGAAACGGAAGGTTTACCTTAACTTTGAAGTAGGAAATTTAGGTTACACCTACTTAACGCCAGAATACTAATAAAAAAGTTTGCAAAACTGTAAGTAGGTGTTACCAGCCAGGGCTCAGAAACGTCTAAAAGCGTAATCAGAACTGTAATATGAAAGCTTTAGGTATTTTTATTCAACTGTAAGCAACGTCCGCTTACAGGTCAGTTTACCATAAGCAAGATGCTCTAAGACAAATGAGTAACAGGCTTAACGAGTTTATATACAGGGTGTCACAAGACCCATCACCAAGCCGAAGTCCACGCGTTTTGGACATCATGCCAAGTCATACTAAGCAAAAATAAAACCTGGGAAATTTTTCGTTAAGGGTCTTTTTACACCCTGTATGTATATATATTTAATATGTACTATTGCATATAACTACAACCGAAACGATATACGCACTACATATTTTTATTACGTCGGGGATGAGAGATGATAAGATAAAGCTACCGATCGTAGGATAAGGAAGCTAACAAATAATAGAGATCTACATATTACATAAAATCGACATATTTTATATGGAGCTTATTTCAAATATATTATGTTCTCTAGCAGCCAAATCTATCGATAGATACAATATTGGAATCGGGGGTAAGTAGGGAAGTAGCATGACATTTCCAGTAAAGATTCTTACCTTCAATTGCAACTCTTTCTCCATCGTAACAACTCTGACGGTGTTCACAAAGGAGTACGCAAAACACAGCATAATGATCATCGATATAAATCTCTCCAGTGCGACAAGTAGCTGGTCTTCTCTGTATGCATTCTGTGGCAACCGTTGCAAATACACTTTCGTATTGATTGACTTTCCAGTTTTTTGCTTTATGATCTCCTGTGACACAGCATGCTGTACGGCTAAGAACATTTCTGGTGAATAGCCTAAAAATATAAACATAGTTTAGAATAAACCTTTTGAGTGGAGTCCTGCGGCTTGAGGCCTGAAATGGATCGGCTAGAACGGGGAAGTACAACCCTCGAAAAAGGTTATGGGTATCATCATCATTATCCTTATCATACAGCCCAGGTTGTGGTCACGGCCAACCAAATATGAGGTTAGGAAGTAATTCAGCATAATTTTCTAAAAAAAGAACGTTTTATTAGCCCATTAATTCATTAGGCCCGTAGAGCTGCTCGCCGTGCCGAGTACGGAAATCCACGTCTTTACAGACTATTGACGTAAAGAAACGATGAGTAAGAGCGAAGTCAGCATATGTCAAGTCAATATGCTGCTTCCTTTCCCTCATTATTGGACATTATGTTATGTGTGACACAGTGTTATTTTGGCATTACTTCTTTAGCGCTAAACGGACACAGGCATGCATGTGGGCTACCGTTCCTGCTCATCATCAGGTAAGGCCCTGGGTTCTCCGCACATAAAAGCGTTAAAACCAACCAAACTTTATCACTACTCTGGTAAAAAGATTAAAAAATACAGCCACTTAATACAATATAACGTATAACTGATCAGACTTTCGGCTATTTATAGATTTGTTTGTAATCGACGTTGTTGTTTCGTATCTATTAGTGTGCCCTTGTACATAAGTGTATGCTAGTTAGTTTTTGTCTAGTTTTAGTAAGGCTGCAGTACATGAACTGTTTTTTTGCTTCGAGTTCTTATATCTGTAAACGATCCGTTTTGTCTACGTAAAGTTTTGATAAACTCTCCACTTCAAAAAGCGTGTTTTATTGCAGGGAATGAAATTTCGTTTGTAGACGAGTAACATGATTTGTCCGTTTATCATTAGCTCGATGTTATTTTTAGTTGAGTTTATTTTCAAAACGTCTATAGTAGAAATTCCTACACTGAAGAGTATACAGAAGTTAGAAACATGTATAGAATTCGTGACTTTTATTAGGTATACACGGGCGATGGCACTGCGCCTGTCCCACACAGCTATGCCATGAAACGTTAATGAAGGTCAGTATTTAGCCTTGACGCACCGTATTCAAAATATTTTTATTTGTGTAACTACTCTGCCTCAGTTTTATGAACATTACAAGTCACGAGAAAGTTATCATTTGACAACTATATTAGTTTGTCTGCCTGTAAGCAAGTACCTACATACATTTGTTACGCTTATATCATGGCACTTGGAACTACTAAATCGTCTAAGACGATTATTTGTAAAGAAAGCCTTAGAAAAGAGAAAAGTAAGCCATTTCAAATTAACTTTCCATGGTAGTGGTGGAAGTAAACGCTTGCATAGTAAAATTTATTGACCTATTCTGATATCATAATGAAAACGCAGATTCATGTAGGTAAAACTTGTGAATGTGACATGTCACGTTACGTAAGAACAAACCTGTTATAATATACAGGGTGTCACAAGACCCATCACCAAGCTGAAGTCTACTCGTTCTGGACATCATGCCAAGTCATACTAACCAAAAATAATACCTGGGAAACGACTATTTTTTTAAGTACCTATTCACTTTTTTCAAGCCGCTATAAAAAATGCGCGCGTGCAATTTTCGAAATACCTAATAATCCATGGGTGCATAGATCATCTATAGAACAGGTTGGCGGGGTAAATGCGTCGATTTTGTACCTAATTACAAAAATTCCATAGTAACTTTGCCTCAATATCTCATGAACCAGTAATTTCCCAGGTATGATGCCGAAACAAAAAATGTTCGTAAGGATTGATACAATATAGGGTTTCAGTTTTCGTTACGGGTCTTTTTACACCCTGTATATAATAATAGGTATAAGCACAGTCAAATAACTTTATACTGTGGTATAAGTAATAATTATTAGATAGATACAGTCAGGCGAAGAAATGCTGCGACCACACTACAATGTAGAACAAGGCATTTACAATAAACATTAAAGAAGCTTCTGAATTAAGCTTCGTATATTACGAAGATATATGTTTATTTACACAAATCATCCGTCTTAGTTAATAAAAATGAGTAGATTTTAAAGATTACTCCACGTATGAGTCATCGAACGCCAAAACAGTGTTTAGTGAACAAGGAAATGTAGTTATATTATAATTATGTAACTGAGGGGGAGCTTTAGCTGTTTTTTAAACACATTTGGACACATTAACTGACGTAGAGTTCAAGGCGCCCGCTTGTTAAACTGATCGATCGATGATTTGCAGTTTTTAGTTACTATGTCTACATGGGTATTCGAGTATGATGGCTTCTTTTATATTGCGACATGTGATAATACGCGTTAGCTAGTCATGTCGATTATGTTTGTGTTAATTGGTGACATTGATTTTTAGAAATACCAGAAATTAGGTATATATATTATTTAGGGTCTTTAGAATATAAAACTTCTCCAGTCACTTGATGGTATTGTGACTATGGGCAAATTATGTACCTAGTTATTTTTTCCATTATAGAGTGAAGTATGTGTAATGGACCAAGTAATAAAAAGGGGCATTTTACATAATGCCCGCACATTGTGAGGATGTAGTATTAATGCCTCATTAGTCTAATAAGTTGACATTTGTGTTAAGCGAGCGTTTCCTAGGAATTGTATGAATTTTTATGACAGTAGGTACCTACCTACGAATTAAATAATTATTTCGCCCGTTTTCTTTATTACTTTGTTTATAACATAACATGGGATTGGGAGGTCTCGGGTTCGATCCCCGGGTTGTTATTGGGTATTTCCGTTAGGAAATTCTCAGTAGCAGCTCGGAGTCTGGTAATGTACCTACCCGGTACGGCAATAGGCTCGCCCCCTATTACGTGGGAGTAAAATAAATCTGGCGAATAGTGGGTGTAGCAATATATGTAGATGTCCCTACCTCTTCGGAGATATAGGCGTGAGACTATGTATGTATATAGGTACCTATAACATAACGTAACATGATCCAATGATAATCCTTACACTATTAGACATAACGAATATAATACATAACCTGGTGTTTTGCCGCCATACATGTCGTCGGGATCTCGTGGCCCCGGTCTTGGAAACAGTGGATACAATAGGTTCGTCCTCCAACTAGCTCTTAGCGGATGTTCCACCATCGGCGTTCTCATTACTGCTGGGAATCTTAATGTGACTACAATGTCATCCGGCCACGTAGTAGCATCTGAAATACAGTGGACTCTAGTTCGGCAGGTCTACAGCAATGCGACACGAAATTATGACAAATAGCTGCTTAGTTGGTCTCAAACTGTTCTCGTGTCTAACGTTAACCTTTTTGCTATGGTCGAAGAATTTGATCCAGCTAAACAATGTGAATTTTGACTACAATGCAATGAAAGAAAACACAGCTCTACAGTCAATATAGATATTGAAGTTAATAGCAAAAAGCTAAAAAACTAGTCAGTCCCTCAGCAACTTGAGTCCACTCGATATTTACCTGCTCCTACTACTGTTGTACCTAGTGCAGTAGCAAAAATGATGTCACCTCTTTTTATAGCTAGATCGAATTCGGCTGCTGTGCGTCGGTGTCATTGTCATTAGGTAGGTACATCGCCAGATCATAAAATAAGTAACGGAATATCCAGCCTTACATACTTGGCCGACGATGTGCCGTTGGCATATGCAAGTAACTAAGTACGATATTCCGAAGGGCATTCTCTGTGATACGCATCCAGCCTGAATCTTATTAACTACAGGAGATTTACGCTCGATATCTACGGTTCATAAATATCGTTTTAAAACTGTAGCTATTTGTATACTACAAGTTTATTTAATGTATAGTGATGGCACACACACTCCCCTTCACGACCACGACCCATTGTAAGCCGGTCGAAACGTCGGCGAAAAAAAATAATAGATTGGTAACGTGATCAAGACCTGTTAAATAGTGTATGATGCAGGCATATCGCGTCAATAGACCGCTTCGAAAAGCTTGCCTTGTTTAAAAGTAGAGTGAAGTTTCACATGAAAATACAAATTATGGTAAATGATTATTTGATTATGAAAGTGGACAGATTATATACACTTACCAGCCATTCTATCATCATACTGAATTCCAACAAGAATTTGGTTCATTGCATTTGGTTGAGTAAGAGCTAGCTCCATTTCTGCAGCATTTTTAAATCCTTTAGGCTGAGGTAGAAAATCCGAGTCAAACAAGAGCGAAAAAAATATACTAAAGTTGTCATCTGCCACCATTGTGATGGCATTCCTGGTAACATTCCTGGTTAGGGGATTTTCAGGTGAAAAGGCCAATGTTCCTGATCTTGCTGTTGTCAAATTGCCACTAAGAAAATACAGATTACATTAGCAGGCAGTATTTTTTTGTAGAAGATTAATGGATCTATGACAGCAAGACTACTTACAGATTCTTTCCAGTCATGTTGAAATAAGTTGGGCGAAAACTTGGATAAGACACATCTGGTTTTGACTTTGGATCCACTAAGCATCTTGTCAATATTATAAACAAAGAAAATACCACAGGTGAGCCAATCTCAAAGACAGTTTGCCATTTGTGCCTTCTTTGTAGAAGAAAGTTTTTCCAAATGAGTAGCTTTAATTTATCAAAGGCAGACATTGTGCTAGTCTTGTTTGATCTAAAAAAAAAACTTGATAAGTCATTTATTTAAGTATACCTTATTATTAATTTGTCTATTTTTTTACACAAGTATCTACAAATAGACCAAATCAATCAAAAACAGTTACAGTAAATAACAGTTTTGATAAATTTCAGTAACAATTCTAATAAAATATTATATGCAAATCTTGTACTGATATCTTCACAGGAATGTCATGAACTACATAATGCAGTACTGTTATTTAAAAAGCATTGTCTTGAACAAAACATCAATAACAAAAATATTCTTCATTCATAAAGATCTCTAAAAAGATATAGGTTTGTAAATAATGACCAACTCAGTTTAATTTTGGGACATACATAGCATTATCATAATTATGTAAGTACATACTGTTATGATGATCAACAGCTGTTTGCATAAAATTCCTATTTATAAAAAAAAATTTACTTAAAATTGATGTTATAAATACATTTTCGTACACCGTCGTAAATTGTCGCCGTGTTGACTTAGGCCCACTTGCGTAACGTTTGATTTAAGTCACTCCTTAATTTAAATTCGTTGAACAGAATTAACAGCATAAAATAATTTAAGTTAAAAGTATTTAGCGTCCTCTTGCACAACGACAACAACGCTTAGATTTAGTTAAACATTTTATGAGGTCGGTAAAGTAGTTTCTACGTTTTGTTTCATGGCATGAAGCCATTTTGTAACGATTTTAACGATGGTATGCGTATGGTTTCGCATAAAACCTTAGACTATATACACTTTAAGCATAAAACAAAACGCATTGTCGTCGCCTAGCAACGAAATGACAATTGACAAATAATAACTAGAAACTTTTGAGCATTAACCCTAGAACCCTACGTGGGGTGCAGGTGCACCCCACACCTATTTGTTTTCTAAATATCTCAATTTCTTTAATATCCACGAATTCGCGCGTTGGAGTATTTTAGTTTGGTGTCAACCGCTCGCGTTACGTCAATACCATGACGAGGGACCGCTTTGTATGGTCGCCTGTATAAGTGCTGTGGGGTACGCCAGTACCCCAGTGTAGTAAAATCGTAAGATTATTTATTTATTACGATTGATGTATTTACATGTAATAAGTTATTAAATTTGATTATTTATTAAAACAATAGTCTTATATGAATTAAATACAGATATTTTTAGATATTATGAAGGTAAAATTCAATGAAGTTTATTTATTTTGTTTCGGATGGCTGTCAGAGGTTTGAATTACGAAGAAATAAGCTCTATTGTAGACCAAAAATCTGGCGAGGAAGAAATAGAAGTTGGGACCAGTTGTAATTCCTGGGTTCTTTACAAGTGTCTTGAACACTTGTAAAGAACCCAGGAATTACAACATCAAATAATAAGCCAAATGTAAAGTTTCAGCAGACAGTTTTGAAATTAGATTCGGAACTAATACATGAACATTTGGAGGACCGTCACCGGATCAAATCCTACAAGCGCTGTTGCTCAAACTACATTTAACTTTGTGTAATAAGTCTGATTTGTGATCTCAAGTTACCGATAATGTTTAATAAAACGTATTTTCATGAATTGTTTTTTTTTATTTTAAGGATTACAGTCATTTTAGTATGGGGTGTTCCAGCACCCCAGTGTAGGAATAACATTTGCGCCAAATAGTGTAGGATTCTAGGGTTAACAATAACACAAGTAGGTACATTGTTATCAGTTATATCATCATCATCATCATGTCAGCCTAGGGACGTCCACTGCTGGACATAGGCCTCCCCCTGCTGCGTCGTCCGGTCCAGTTATATAATTATTGATAATTTTCGTTGCTAATGACAAGATGCCAACATCAGTGTGACAGTTCTTTAATGAAATTAGCCACTAAACAGCCGATTTTCGGTAATTAATTTTGACAGTTCTTAAATCATATTACTCGACAAATTTTTCGTTGTGCAAGACGCTAGTGGTGTTTAAGCCCACTTGCGTAACGTTTGATTTAAGTCACTCCTTAATTTAAATTTTTTGAACACAATTAACAGCATAAAATAATTTAACTTAAAAGTATTTAGCGTCCTCTTGCACAACGACAACAACGCTTAGATTTAGTTAAACATTTTATGAGGTCGGTAAAGTAGTTCCTACGTTTTATTTCATGGCATGAAGCCTTTTTGTTACGACTTTAACGATGTTATGCGTATGGTTTCGCATAAAACCTTAGACTATAATATATACTTTGAGCATAAAACAAAACGTATTGTCGTCGCCTAGCAACGAAATGACAATTGACAAATAATAACTAGAAACTTTTAAGCATTAACTGTAGAACCCTACATGGGGTGCAGGTGCACCCTACACCGATTTGTTTTCTAAATATCTCAATTTCTTTAATATCCACGAATTCGCGCGTCGGAGTATTTTAGTTTGGTGTCAACCGCTCGCGTTAAGTCAATACCGTGACGAGGGACCGCGTTGTGTGGTCGCCTGTATAAGTGCTGTGGGGTACGCCAGTACCCCAGTGTAGTAAAATCGTAAGATTATTTATTTATTACGATTGATGCATTTATATGTAATAAGTTATTAAATTTGATTATTTATTAAAATAATAGTCTTATATGAATTAAATACAGATATTTTTAGATATTATGAAGGTAAAATTCAATGAAGTTTATTTATTTGGTTTCGGATGGCTGTCAGAGGTTTGAATTACGAAGAAATAAGCTCTATTCTAGACCACAAATCTGGCGAGGAAGAAATAGAAGTTGGGACCAGTTGTAATTCCTGGGTTCTTTACAAGTGTTCAAGATCAAATAATAAGCCAAATATAAAGTTTCAGCAGACTGTTTTGAAATCAGGTTTTGAACTGATACATGAACATTTGGAGGACCGTCACCGGATGCCAACTTAGTCCATTGCAGTGATCCTCAAAAAAGGACCAAATCCTACAAGCGCTGTTGCTCAAACTACATTTATTTATTTATTTATTTTTTGTAACTTTGTGTAATAAGGCTGATTTGTGATCTCAAGTTACCGATTCTGTTTAGTAAAACGTATTTTCATGAATTGTTTTTTTTATTTTAAGGATTACAGTCATTTTAGTATGGGGTGTTCCAGCACCGCAGTGTAGGAATAACATGTGCGCCAAATAGTGTAGAATTCTAGGGTTAACTATAACACAAGTAGGTACATTGTTATCAGTTATATCATCATCATCATCATGTCAGCCTAGGGACGTCCACTGCTGGACATAGGCCACCCCCTGCTGCGTCGTCCGGTCCAGTTATATAATTATTGATAATTTTCGTTGCTAATGACAAGATGCCAACATCAGTGTGACAGTTCTTAAATGAAATTAGCCACTAAACAGCCGATTTTCAGTGATTAATTTTGACAGTTCTTAAATCATATTACTCGACAAATTTTTCGTTGTGCAAGACGCTAGTGATGTTTAATATTTTGGGTTGGGTTTAGAAACGTGCTGCCTCGATAGACGAAAAGTAAGGATATTAGGGGGTTCTAGGGGGTCTTCTCATACCTATGCAACACGATTTTCTTGCCGGAAACGCCGTTTTATAAAAAAAAAATACGACAAAATTCTTAATTTTTAGGTTAGGTTAGTGTAGTGGGACACTTTTTTTAACGCAAATTTAGAAAAAGGAAATATAACAAAGGTAAATATACCCTTATTATTTATAATTTGACTTATTATGCAGACAGGACTTAGTCTCAGAACCGACACGGGGCACCCCGACCCCACGTAGTGTTGTGGTCCCTACCCCTAGAGTGTTTTTATAAATGCGGGAGCCAGAAGCTTGAGGGAGGTCCTGAGTGGAGCAAGCCACACGAAGCCGAGCAGAGCGAAGGGGGGAGGTGGCGAGCGAAGCGAGTCGCCGACCTCCGCAGCGATGCGAAGGTTGAGTGTGGTGTAGCGACACTCAGGGGTGACCGAGAGCTTTGGGCGGGAGCACACCCGGAGTCAGACTCAGTTCACAGTACAAAACACACACAGTACCTAAAAAAAAGTGCCTACTACACTAACCTAACCTAAAAATTAAGAATATAGTCGTAGTTTTTTTTTATAAAACGGCGTTTCCGGCAAGAAAATCGTGTTGCATAGGTATAGGAAGACCCCCTAGAATCCTCTAATATCCTCACTTTGAGTCTATCGAGGCAGCACGTTTCTAAACTTTAACCAATATTTTTTTTCTCGTTAAATACATCTTAATTCAATTTAAGAATCGTTGTGCAAGTGGGCCTTAATCTTCTTAATTAAATTTAATTATGAAATATTGATTGAAGAGCTATAAGCCAACGCTTCGTAATGAAATAAGAAGTGACATTATACGATGTATTTCAGGATTATTTGAAGATTATACGAACGTTATTAGAATACAGTTCTAGGAAATGTTGACGAATCTGTTTTCGACGTAATTATTACTTAAATACAATGTTATGACTTATAATGTATAATTTATTTATTGTTACATTACAGCTATCCTATCACTTTCTGATTATATTATTGATTAGAGTAATTTTATTAGAAATTGAATGCATTGCGTAAATATATAATTTATTGTCGGTAAAATTATAACAGACAAGCAAAAATAATTACCTGTGTTACGTAGACATAACGATGAAAACAGATATTATTTCTTAAGCACAGCGATAATAGCACAACAATTGAGATTCAATATAACGTTATCATAACACAGATCTTAATAGAACTGAGAACATGACTGCGACCGGAACAAATATTTTACGTAAACCGGACAGCGGCAGCCACCCTCCGCAACGCTGTCAGCTGTCATTCTGAATTTCTGAAACTGCAAACTGCTGTCAAATTTGACAACATATGTTATTGACATTTGACGAACCATAATGTAACCCTTCTTACTTTATGATGTAAGCATAGATTATACACTTAAGGACGCGTTTACGCTTGTATCAAAAAACCACATATTTCCGGTACATTTTACGACAATTTTAGATAATAACTAATAAAACTAATGATTACGATAAATTGGTTACTTTTTTATCTATAAATCAATTTGAAAATAAATAAAAAATATTTAATTAATATTAATGTAAAATCGATTCGAAACGGCCTCTTAAATCAAAAATAGGCATATACTGCTATTTTTGGGTACAATTTTCTCTCTATTTTTACATTTATTTAGATTTCAAAGATAGAATAGGGTAGTTAATATAGTCAACTCAAAAACAATTTAATTATTTTTTTTCAAAATATTGTAAATTGACTCAAAAAAAGCAAAAAATCATCTTACATTTTTCTTCTATTTTGCTCGCATACGTGTGTCTTAATATGTGGCAATAAGGTTCGTTTTATTTAGCCACTTTCTTGATTTATATATCCAAATTCTGCAATGAGATCTCAGTCTGCGCTTGAGCGCCGTCGGGAGTGGACTCTATGTCACTTGTCGCTGCAGCCCGAAGAAAAAAGCAATATACGAATACAAAATATTCGCTAAAATCAATTTGATACTTCTCGTATTCTGTGCGAATTACGTACAAGCAAAGACGAGCTAGAATATTATTACTTTATTTTCTCCGTTATGTTGAGTCAGGATATATTTCGGTATTTAGATATTATTTTGTTTCTTGCGTTGAAATCTGGTAAGATTATCTGGACTGATGGTATACCATCCCGTTCAAGTGTTGCGACTGGAACTCATAAAAGAGTAGACCTAGTTATGCAGGTTGGGGCTCATTTTATTTGTTTTGGTGAGACCCTACCACTGGTACTAGTAAAGTAACCTTCCAAGGTTATTTGATGAGTCTTGCTGGTACTCATATGTGAGTAGAGCTAGGCATGCCGAGTTCGGGCTCATTTTGTTTGTACATAAGTGACCCTACCACTGGAACTTATGAGGTAACCTTCCAGGGTTATTCAATGACTCTTGCTGGTACTCATGTGTGAGTAGAGCTAGGCATGCCGAGTTTGGGCTCATTTTGTTTGTACATAAGAGACCCTACCACTGGAACTTATGAAGTAACCTTCCAGGGTTATTCGATGACTCTTGCTGGTACTCATGTGTGAGTAGAGCTAGGCATGCCGAGTTTGGGCTCATTTTGTTTGTACATAAGATACCATACCACTGCATTTTATGAAGTAACCTTCCAGGGTTATTCAATGACTCTTGCTGGTACTCATGTGTGAGTAGAGCTAGGCATGCCGAGTTTGGGCTCATTTTGTTTGTACATAAGAGACCCTACCACTGGAACTTATGAGGTAACCTTCCAGGGTTATTCAATGACTCTTGCTGGTACTCATGTGTGAGTAGAGCTAGGCATGCCGAGTTTGGGCTCATTTTGTTTGGACATAAGAGACCCTACCACTGGAACTTATGAAGTAACCTTCCATGGTCATTCAATGACTCTTGCTGGTACTCATGTGTGAGTAGAGCTAGGCATACCGAGTTTGGGCTCATTTTGTTTGTACATAAGAGACCCTACCACTGCATTTTATGATGTAACCTTCCAGGGTTATTCAATGACTCTTACTGGTACTCATATGTCAGTAGAGCTAGGCATGCCGAGTTTGGGTTCATTTTGTTTGTACATAAGTGACCCTACCACTGGAACTTATGAAGTAACCTTCCAGGGCTATTCGATGACTCTTGCTGGTACTCATATGTGAGTAGAGCTAGGCATGCCGAGTTTGGGCTCATTTTGTTTGTACATAAGAGACCTTACCACTGGAACTTATGAAGTAACCTTTCAGGTTTGTCAGGTTTATTCGAAGACTCTTAGTGGTACTCATATGTGAGTAGAGCTAGGTATGTTCCAGTGGTAGGGTCTCTGATGTTCATACAAAATGAGCCCAAACTCGGTATGCCTAGCTCTACTCACATATGAGTACCAGCAAGAGTGATCGAATAACCCTGGAAGGTTACTTCATAAGTTCCAGTGGTAGGGTCACTTATGTACAAACAGAATGAGCCCAAACTCGGCATGCGTAGCTTTACTTCCATATGAGTACCAGCAAGAGTCGTCGAATAACCCTGGAAGGTTACTTCATAAGTTCCAGTGGTAGGGTCACTTATGTACAAACAAAATGAGCCCAAACTCGGCATGCCTAGTTCTACTCACATATGAGAACCAGCAAGAGTCATCGAATAACCCTGGAAGGTTACTTCATAAGTTTCAGTGGTTGGGTCTCTTATGTACAAACAAAATGAGCCCAAACTCGGCATGCCTAGCTCTACTCACATATAAGAACCAGCAAAAGTCATCGAATAACCCTGGAAGGTTACTTCATAAGTTTCAGTGGTAGGGTATCTCATGTACAAACAAAATGAGCCCAAACTCGGCATGCCGAGCTCTACTCACATATGAGTACCAGCAAGTGTCATCTAATAACCCTGGAAGTTTACTTCATAAGTTTCAGTGGTAGGGTCTCTTATGTATAAACAAAATTAGCCCAAACTCGGCATGCCTAGCTCTACTTACATATAAGAACCAGCAATAGTCATCGAATAACCCTGGAAGGTTACTTCATAAGTTTCAGTGGTTGGGTCTCTTGTGTACAAACAAAATGAGCCCAAACTCGGCATGCCTAGCTCTACTCACATATAAGAACCAGCAAAAGTCATCGAATAACCCTGGAAGGTTACTTCATAAGTTTCAGTGGTAGGGTATCTCATGTACAAACAAAATGAGCCCAAACTCGGCATGCCGAGCTCTACTCACATATGAGTACCAGCAAGTGTCATCTAATAACCCTGGAAGTTTACTTCATAAGTTTCAGTGGTAGGGTCTCTTATGTATAAACAAAATTAGCCCAAACTCGGCATGCCTAGCTCTACTTACATATGAGTACCAGCAAGAGTCATTGAATAACCCTGGAAGGTTACTTCATAAGTTGCAGTGGTTGGGTCTCTTATGTACAAACAAAATGAGCCCAAACTCGGCATGCCTAGCTCTACTCACATATAAGAACCAGCAAGAGTCATCGAATAACCCTGGAAGGTTACTTCATAAGTTCCAGTGGTAGGGTCTTTTATGTACAAACAAAATTAGCCCAAACTCGGCATGCCTAGCTCTACTCACATAAGAGTACCAGTAAGACTCATCGAATAACCTTGGAAGGTTACTTCACTAGTACCAGTGGTAGGGTCTCACTAAAACAAATAAAATGAGCCCCAACCTGGCATAACTAGGTCTACTCTTTTATGAGTTCCAGTTGCAACACTTGAATGGGATGGTATACCATCAGTCCACATAATCTTACCAGATTTCAACGCAAGAAACAAAATAATATCTTAATACCGAAATATATCCTGAATCAACATAATGGAAAAATTAAGTAATAATGTCCATTTAGGTATATAAAAATTAGAAACTTATTTGTACGTAATTTGCACAGCCAGGCCTATAACACATAGATACATATCACAAAAAATTCTAAGTCTCAAAGTTATTTAGTTGAACTACATTTCCGCAAATTACCGTACGTAGTACGTACTGTTGCCGCCGTGTCGCTGTAGTGACGCGATTTTGTACCTACTAATTTTGTAAACGCGTCCTTAAGGCCCGCACAAACTATCTGTCGCGACTTACTGTAGAAGAAGGGTATCTGGACAAGGAAAATCCATTCAAGTGTGCACACTATCGGACGTCTGTCGCGGACGTGACCTTGAGCGTTCAGACGTCCGATAGCAATCAAACCAAAAACGTTTACAAACGTCCGCGGACGTTTACTGTCATTCGTATATTGTCCATGGTATGGCCTTAATAGTTATTTTATACCGAATATAGTCAAAAAATGTTAAATTCATTTTCAATTCAACAGTTCTGCTTTACTTCAAGATCTACCAATAATATAATCTAATAGTGCTAACTGCTAGTGCCCTGAATTAAGAAAATATGCTCCTACCTAGCCATAGTGTATCGCATAGACAGCATGGCGTGTCTATGGTTGTATCGGACGCGGACGCGACAGAAAGCCGCGTCCGAAAGGGTGTGCACACTATGTGTCGCGACTTACTGTCGCGACAGTAAGTCGCGTCCGAACAGTTTGCGTGCGCCTTTATACTGGTATAGATACGCAACTCACAGTTCGAAATTGAAGTTCAATAGGCATCCTCGACTCTAGATGGCGTACAAATAAATTTTATTTTTATTCCGATGATATAGATGGCGTTGGTAGTTGATCGACGACCGGTTGGCGCAGCGGGAGTGTAAGCGACTGCCACGCCGAAGGTCGCGGGTTCGATTCCCGCTCAAGTCAAACATTTGTGTGCGTGAACATGGATGTTTGTCTTGGTCTGGGTGTTTCTATGTATAATATGTATGTATTTACAAAAAAAAAAGTATATATGTATGTTTATCCATTATCTAGTACCCATAGTACAAGCTCTGCTTAGTTTGGGACTAGATGGTGTTGTGTGAATGTGGTAGAATATTATTATTATTTATTATTATTATTCATTTTTGAAAATAAAATAAATGTTTAATTTCGGTGTTAATAAATAAGTAAATGACAACTATTATGTAAAATATGCAATTTAAAAGTAAAAAAAATATAAAAATCACAAAAAGTAGTTCTAGATAAGCGTGGATTCGATACACGGACTTCTAAGATATGAGCCCAGCACGCTTCCACTGCGCCATGCAGATCTTAACGATGATGGCGAAATTACCGTTCAGTTATCGCTACAGATATATCTAGGTATATATGTAATTTTTTTTCTTTAGTTCTTACAATCATCGGTAGATGGCGCTAATTTATATGAAATTTACCCATGTAGGGAGCTTTCACGGCCCTGGATGTAACAACAGAGAACCACAGACGAGTAACATCATCATCATCATCCTGCGTAGTCCACTGCTGGATATAGAGAGAGACGCTTCGATCACAGAGAGACGAGGAACAACGAAGTTCGCACGAATTGAAGCGCCGGCGCCGCCTATCCCAGTGGCCAAGCCATAAGTATGTAGAACCGCGGCCAGTTCAGCGGTGAAATCTGTGAGATATAATAAACTTTGTATTTCCTCTAGCCAATATTATTACAATGACTAAATTCATTATAGAAACATTTTATCTAGTACCTTTAGCAGGCCTCCTTCACTTGGCCGTACCTACAGCGATAAGTGCCTACACTTTCACGCGGCTTCCAAGCCCGCGTCGTAAGTCGGCTGTCATGGTTGTCACCGCTAGCGCGCAGAGCGATTATTGCTATTAAATTTGCTAATAACGTGAATTTTAATAGTGAACAACAAAAATGTCTCATCACATGTCTGGTGCAAAGTATTGCTCATTTCACGGATGTGTGTCGAAAAAGTGAGATAAAAGTGTGTAATTTTGACGTGACAACGTCTTATAAATTGGTTTGCCGGGTGACACTTCAAGAAACTGCGTTACGCTCCGCTCACGTTATGCGCTCACAATGAGAGCGAGTGAGAGGCACGCGTCCCGCCTAAGAGCGAGAGAGACAGACATAAAAAGTGAAAGGCACGCGTCTTTCATCCTTCTTCCTACTATACGAATGAATATTCACATTAAAATTATTTTACCACTCAAAGTCGTTGTCACGTAAAACTTTCACCCGTATACCGACTTTACAGGCAACCAATTTTTTTATATTACCTACAGATGCGGAAAGGCAAGCTAAACTAATTAATACGAAATTACATACTTAATAGGTGTTGATTATTTCTGATTTAATGATGTTGACAATCGTACCGAATCCTAGTTTTATGTTTTTTTTTATTTAAAACAATTAACAATTGGAGGTATAGTTAGACTGAGACTTAAAATAATTAAATAAAACTAATTTATTAATGTATACAAGAAGTGAAAATTAAAAAGCTTAGAGAGAGAGAGAGTAAGTAGAGTAGAGTAGAAGAGAGAAGAGAGAGAGAGAGAGTCTAAACTAAGGGAGGGTGATATCAGGGGAGCGTCCAGACTTTTGTTCAGTAGCGATGTGGTGGCGCCTTGCTCTGCCGACACACTCGCGAGTCTGCAGAGCAAGCATCCAGCGCCAGGGGATAACCTCACCTTGCCTGATCCCCCTAGCACTGACTCGGGTTTTCTCAGAATTACAGCCAAGGACGTGGTTGGTGCCGTTGCCTCCTTCCGGAGCGGGTCTGCTGGTGGTCTCGATGGTTTGATACCACAACATTTGAAAGATCTTGTGTGTTCGAGCGCCGGGGCGGCCGGCGACTCTCTTTTGAGTGAGCTAACGGCATTAACTAATCTCATGCTCTCCGGCAAAGTGAGCGATGCCATCGTCGACGTTTTGTATGGCGCTAATCTGTGCGCCTTACGAAAGCGGGATGGTGGCATTCGTCCCATTGCCGTTGGATGCACGTACAGGCATATGGCAGCCAAGATATGCTGTCGCCATTTTAACACCAGCTTTTCTTGTAAATTTCAGCCACAACAGCTGGGATTTGGTTCCAGAGGAGGCTGCGAGGCTGCCGTACATGTCTTGTCAACGTACCTTGACTGTAATGGAGGTGAGGTTGTCTTGAAGGTTGACCTAAAGAATGTCTTTAACTCAGTCAACAGGGACACCTTGTTGACACATGTTAAATTGGAAACACCCCAAATTTACAATTTTCTTTGGCAATGTTACAGATACCCTTCTAAATTAATATACAAGGAACATCTTTTAGAATCTGCCGTCGGTTGTCAACAAGGTGACCCTCTTGGACCACAAATTTTTAGTTTGGCCATCCATCCAGTTATAACCCAACTAAATTCAAAATTAAACATCTGGTATGTACCTAGATGATGGAACCCTGGCAGGTGACGTAGCGACTGTGTATCATGATCTGGCACTACTGAAATCAAAATTTTTATCCGTAGGCTTAGAACTGAATACAAGCAAATGCGAAATTTTTATTAATGACAATTTAGATAAATCCTCTATTCTTTCCAAATTTCAATATTTGGCCTCCAATATCACCCAAGCTGAAAAAAGTTCTCTTCGCCTCCTGGGGTCCCCGACGGTTTTGATTCCTTTATACAGGAAAATATTCAAAATGTTAGTGAAATTTCTGACAGGCTACTCAAAATTAATATTCATTCGGCTTTCACTATTATCCGATATTGTCTTTTTGTCCCTAAATTTACGCACGCATTACGGTGTTCACCTTTTTGGAAAAATCCTACTCCACTCATTCAAATTGACAAAATTATACTAAGTACCCTGAGTAAAATTTTAAATGTGGCCCTGAACGACCGGGTGTGGCTACAGGCGTCCTTACCTGTGCGCTTGGGCGGCCTCGGCGTTCGCAAAATTACCGACGTAAGCCTGCCAGCATTCTTGTCATCGGTCCACAGCACTGCAGAATTGACTAGGAAAATTTTAGCTCCCACACTGGTTGATTCTGAGGTGCCGTGTAAGACCGATGCCTTGAAAGCTTGGAGAAATGCTTGTCCAGGAACTGAGTTACCCCGAAACTTATCCTCCCAGAGGCAATGGGATGGGCCGCTTTGCAGCATGGTACGAGAAAAACTTCTCAATACATCGTCTAACACTGCGGAGCGTGCTCGCCTGCTGGCTGTGGGAGAATGGGAATCGGGCCTCTGGCGTCAGGCACTGCCATCATCCAATATAGGTACCATGTTGGACGATACGACCTTCCGCTTCGCTACTTGCCTCCGTTTAGGTGCGTCATGTGTCTCTCCGCATCGTTGTCACTGTGGAGAGGCTGTCCATAGCCTTGGTCACCATGGCCTGTCATGCAGCAGGAGCGCGGGTCGTATTTCACGACACGCCAACCTCAATGACATACTGCGCCGTGCTCTTGCCACCGCTGGCGTTCCAGCCCAACTTGAACCTCAAGGCCTGGCACGCGACGATGGCAAGAGACCAGGGCCGAACCTTCCCTATGTGCAATGTGTGCGGCGCACACAGGCGCCAGGGTGACAGGGGCGCCGCGCGCCAAGATATGCGTTAATTATAACAGTTATTTTCGAAAAAGGATGCCAAAAAAGGCGCTTCACAGATTTCGCACACAGGCGCAGTGGCGTAGGAGGGACAAATAATTTAGGCCGGAATTGTTAGGTAACGACTAAAAAAAAAAAGGTCATCCGCCCTACGCCACTGCACAGGCGCTTCATAGATTTCGCACACAGGCGCTGCATTGGGTCGGAACGGCCCTGCAAGAGACTAGACGGGATGTCGTTACTGCCGTGGAAGCTGGGTAGGCCTTTGGTATGGGACGCAACATGTGTCGATACCCTTGCGCCATCTCATCTTCCCAGCACAGCAGGTTGCGCGGGCGCTGCTGCTGCTACAGCGGAGACCCTCAAACGGCGCAAATATGTAAATCTAATAGGAGATTATGTATTTGAGCCGTTTGGGGTCGAAACATTGGGGCCATGGGGTCCAAGTGCGAGGTCACTTTTTAGAGATCTCGCAAAGAGACTCATGGACGCCTCTCGTGACCAGAGGGATGGCACGTATTTGGTTCAAAAGATAAGCATAGCCATTCAGCGAGGTAATGCTGCCAGTCTTCTGGGCACGCTTCCAATTGACTGCGATGCGGATGAGTTTCATGACGCCATCTAAATTTTAATTTCTAAGTTTTATGCTTTGATGTTCGAAAAGATAGTTTTTAAAAGAATTGTTACGCGGTATATACTTCATAGTTACATATTGTAAGTATTAGCTATAATTACGAGAGCAACTTGAAAATTTGTTTTTTTCTTTGTTGAGATATCCCAACGATTATGGTATCAAATTAAAGATCTAGTTCAAAAACCATTTTATCGGTTTGAATCATGTTAATCGGTCCACGCGTTTTTTTTTTAATTTTTATTTATTTACAACATAATAACAATTTACAATTCACTTATACTTGTGATGCAAACACAAACTAATTCGAGTTTTACCGTGCATCCTAATAATATGATCGACGGCGGCATAGCCATGTGTGACCATGCTTTTATCACAATAAACAAGAAATCCAAACAAATCATACAATTCACCTGACGATGATGGTTACATTATTCGATATTCTCTGTATCGCACATAATGTCATAAATGTAAGGTAGTTGCAAACTGTTCTCGACGAGCGTTGAGCTCACGTCACCGCACGATCCATTTAATTCGAATATAGAATTGTATTGCATAAGTAAAAAAGATGCTAAAAATGTTTATTATAATTATCTTTTTGCCGTGTATGGTAAAAGCTATACTGGGTCTGTACAATATTATACTCTAATATGAATATGAATTTTGTATTGTTTGGGCAATGATGATTTCTTGTAAAGTTACACTTATTATATCAAACGGGTATAATATGACGTAACCAAAAATAGGAATATAAGGAAATAGTAGGAAATAACTAAGAATTAGTATAGTGAAAATGTAAACGACCAGAATTTTTGTGGTTTTTATTCTAGCGAAAAGACGAAAAATACTTCCTCAGAATTCGTCGAGCCAACTTGAAGTAAGTCATCAAAAATATCACTAACCATTAAACAAGGATATATCTAGGTTTGTTTTAATTTAGTAAAATTTACCGTGTAACCATACGCATTAAACATAGGATAATTATTTATTATTAGGTGGTCAAGTAGGTAGATAGACAGCATATAGTAGCAGGCAAGTCAACAACCCTAGCGCGACAGCTGGTGCGTCACTCCGCGCTAGACAGCGACAGCGTTATGTGTTAGAAAAGAGCGGGAACGGTTAGGTGAATATCGCGGTAGGCACTGAGTGCTTATGCGAGCTGAATTGCACTTTGTTGCTTAGTAGAAAGAGTAGCAATTTCTTTAAATTGGTTTCAGAAGTGATGCTTCTGTACGTAAGTACTGTCTATTCTGTGCCTTTAGTCCTGTAGAATATATGTGCCCAGAAACGACTACTATAGAATTTCACTGGCTATCTACCCTCAAATTTTTTCTCCAATTCCAAATGTCTCGGACATTTGAATAGAACTAGTGATTCCTGAAGACTCTGAAGTGAACTTAGAAACCACTGTATGTATTATATCTAATATGTTGGAAACGAACCTAAACTAATAGTAAAGTTTATTCTAAAACTAGATGAGCCCGCGGTTGCGCCTGCGGGTTCTGCTCCGCACCCGTGGCTTACAGCGGGATGTTATAATTATAGCCAATAGCCTTCCTCGTTAAGTGGTCTATCCACTACAAAACAAATTATCCAAATCGGACCAGTAGACTATTCCTGAGATTAGTGCGGTCAAGCAAACAAATAAACCCTTCAGCTTTATTTAGTAGTAAGTTGTAGCGCTCATGGCGAGACTTGGCTTGCCGTTCGTAACAGATCGGCAAAGTTAAGCAACGCTTGCACAGGTCACCACTTGGATGGGTGACCGTGTGTGGCATTTACATCTGAGCGCTACCGTGCTTCGGAGGGCACGTAAAGCTGTCGGTCCCGGTTCTTGTCTAAGGATATGGATCGTTAGGCTATGTCGGAGGCCTTCGGGCGGCCTGAAAACTCCGACACAAGAGTTGGCCACAAGCTCACACAAAAAACAAAACAAACAGTAGTAAGTTCTTCAGCTTTATTTAGCAATACTTTATTTAGTAGTAGTCTAGTAATTATAGACCAATATTGATACTACCTGCCTTTAGTAAGATTTTTGAAAAGATCATACTCAAGCAACTGCTTTAGTCATTTTAATCTAAACAGTCTCCTTCATAGTGAGCAATATGATCTTACCAAGGGTCACTCGACAACAGATGCAGGAGTAGCGTTACTTAAACACATATTCAGTGCATGGGATAAAGCCCAAAATGCTATTGGTGTGTTTAGCGACCTTTCGAAAGCATTCGATTGTGTCTGCCATGAAACGCTCTTATGCAAACTTAGACATTACGGTGTACAGACTAAAGCATTGGATGTCATTAACTCATACTTATGTGACAGAATCCAATGTGTTGAAATGTTAGACTACTTACTTGAAGGTTGAAATAAACGGCTCAAAATCCAGTGGCTTACCTGTTGATTTAGGAGTGCTGCAAGGCAGCATCCTAGGGCCTTTCTTGGTTACATTAACGATTTACCTTTTTACTTGAAAAACATTTATGACGTTGTACTGTTTGCCGACGATACTTCTTTGATATTCAAAGTAGAAAGAAATAAGGAACATTTTAACGAAATAAAGAGTGCGCTCATTCAAGTAGGTAACTAAATGGTTGAATGTAAACAATCTAGTACTGAACGCCAAAAAAACAAAATGTATTAGGTTTGCCCTGCCTAATGTCAGAATCCTTGATCCTAGTATAGTTCTAAATGATGATGTACTCGAAACATCTGAATCTACATTATTTCTAGGAATAACACTTAATTCGAAATTGCAGTGGGGTGAGCACGTTACATATCTCTCAGGGAAACTTAGCACAGCTGCTTATGCCATTAAGAAGGTTCGTAGGTTGACTGATATCGATACGGCTAGATTGGTTTATTTTAGCTATTTTCATAGTGTTATCTCATATGGCATACTATTATGGGGTAGGGCTGCTGACATCGAAAATATTTTTATATTGCAAAAACGGGCAGTTAGGGCCATTTACCAGTTAAAGACAAGAGTCTCAGTCAAAGAAAAATTTAAGAATATTGGTATTCTTACTGTAGCATCACAATATATGTAGGACAGTGTTAGGCATGTATGGCTACTTATAAATTCTTACAAAAGGTATAGTGACATACAAAATATTAATACTAGGAACAGGCACAAATTATGTGTACCGTATTTCCGTTTACACAAAACAAATAGCTCTTTTTTGGGCTTAGTATAAGGATGTCTAATAAAATACCATCTAATATTTTAGAATTGCCGTTTAGGTCGTTTCAGACGATAGTTAAAAATAATCATATAGGCATATCATAGTGTAAATGAGTTTCTTGACGACAAGTACGCTTGGAAATGAATATTCTTTTTTTATTAGGCCAAATTTTTGTTTATTAGGTCAATGAGCAGTTTAATAGTTTAGTTAATTACCGTATTTTCTTTTTTTACTACATTTGCATTCTTGTTCTACTCTTTTTATTATAATTTATCGGATTGGTAAGGTGAGAGTAACTCGTGGTCATGAACTGCTACTGGTCCCTTGTTTGACCGAAAGGAATTTGACAAATTTTCACTTCCCAAAAAAATTTTCGCGTAATTCCATTTGCCAAATTATTACTCAGCAAAAAATCTATTCACAAAAAATTGTAACGCAAGCCTAATGGTTGGGAAATTAACGTTTAAACTATAACTTGTTTACCAACTAGTACTTTTAACATTTTTTATTTAGTCAAATATTTCAGTTGGAATAACAGTTTTTACGCAAAATCAGTATTCAGGGCTTTTTCAGTTCCGGGTAACCTACTAAAAACAATCTCTTTTTATATTAATGCAAGTCGTTTCTGGCACTCGCCGGCCGCTACCACGGCACAACTCGCTTCGCACGCTCGGCTTGTGCGTAGGAGGTTACAATTCTAACCTAACCTAACCTTACCATGCTTTTAATAATTAACCTACTCTAACTACTTCCATAAATAAACTAAATATCACCAAACGTTTATCGTCTAAAGATTGTTTGCTGTGATAAATCATTTAATTAAATACCAAATGCCATAATGACATTATACTTGGTAATATTTTGCCAAGTAAAAATTAGACCAAATAAAAATTTGCGTACTAAAATCATTCGAAATATTGCAATGGTATAAAAAAAGGTTGCCAAAATTTGTTTGGTTAATGAAATTTTGTCAAAATCTTTTCAGCAAAACGGCAGGATCCCGCTGTAGGTTTATATACCGTTACTTTTCGAGACTTACTGTTCCACCATATCTCTGAACAGTCATGTTCGCGAGTTGCCTACATCAAAAGACGTAAGTGGATGCTCATGCTCCTGTTTCACCATATTTACTTTGGGAGGCTTACCAAATTATTCATTTGGCTTTATTGCTTGAGTATGATATCAAACTATTTAATTTTGCATAACTCACAATGTGAAACAGTTGCAGCTCCTTACAAAGATAACCTGTAAAACCAATATACTGGCAGTAAAAAAGAGTGACCACGAGCTTTAGTACCCGTTCTTTCGCGTGGTACTACCTATTGCATTGCGAACGTGGCAGTAAATGTAAATGTAGAATCATCTAGTAATAAACTTAAATTTTTGACTGTGTGTCAGTGTGTCACTTTGTGGCCTAAATGAATACATGATTTTGACTTTGACTTTATTATATCAGTATAGATATTATTATATCAGTATAGATATTACTCAAATATTATATTACAAAGTAAAATATATAATTCAAATTACAAAGGCAGCGATAGCCTAGTGGAGATACCAACAGACTACCATGCAGAGGGTATCGGGTTCGAATCCACGGCGCGCACCAATGACTTTTCGGAGTTATGTGCGTATTGAATTGTTAATTATCGCTTGTCCCTTGGCCCCGACCACGTTAAGCCGTCAGTCCCGGTTGTCATGAAGATCAGACAATCGTTACAGGGCATCAGTACCTTCTAAAATAAACTGACACTAGTCTAAACCATTGAATATCGCTATCCCTTCGGGTTGCGTAGGTCAGACAGGCAGTCACTCCGTGGAAAAGCTAATATTCAGCCAAATCCGGTTAGACTAGTAAGTGGACCCCAGATTAAACTGGGATAACGCTAAGAGGATGAGGATGAGATATTACTCAAATAAAGTTCATTATTTTGTTTAAACTTAGGCAGAAAGTGGTGACAGTGTTTTAAAAATAATAGTATTGCTATATTTTACGTAGACTTCGCCCGTGGCTGCACCTGCGTAAATTAAAATATAAACCATACAATTTTTTTTGTTAGTTTTATAGTTTTTCGCGCTCATACAGACAGACAGGATGGCCAGAGTATTTCAATTTATAATAATTATTTATGGATATCGTTTCTTTAATGGCTACTACTTTGGATTTTTTTTATGTGGCAAGAAGTTAGTTAAGGCAACATTAAAGGCAAGAAAAAATCAAAATGGCGTTTACGTCAGTGACATATCAATGTTTTCTATTGGATTTTTTGTTAAAAAATAAGTTATAAATGTAAAGCTTTAGCGATTCTTCATTACCATGTCTACCAACAATCTAACGTCTGTTTTAAAATCTTGTTCAGAAAGCGAATTGATAAATGAAGTGGCTGAAAACAGTATGACACAGAAGCAGGTGGAAGGATCCCGATTAAAACGTACGTTTACACTGCCTCGAAATCCTTTTGGGACTACTAAGCCTGGATCCAGCAAAAACAAAAGTAACGAAAACGATAATAAGCCAGCAAGCGCTAGTTCCGTTATTGGAGAAACTCCCAAAGACGATAATGGTATAGAAAGGAAGTTGTTTAGAAGGCCATCATGGAAAAGATTTTTGAACAAGATAGCGCAACACATGAGCACCGTTCATGTATCAGGTGTAAGTATTAGTTTTACAATTCTTGTTTTCTCTCTCCTATCAGCTTGAAATCCTAAAATATACTGATGTTGTTTTGTGTTATTGGTATTAGACTTACTTTGCTGGTGAGTTCATTTCAATTGAGCAACATTAAATTAAGCATACAATATTATTACATTTGATGCAATGTAATGTATCACTATTATGTCAAGTTAATGTATTATACTGTCTTTATGGAGCTATTTAACTAAGTAAATGAAACCAATAAAGCCAGGAATTAATGTAATTTCAATCTTTATATCTATTAGGGACATCATACTTTTGTTCCTTTTTTCTTACATGATTAGAGTAGATGCATAACATACCCTTTAGTTTGATACATTTGTGACCTTGTGATGTGTGACAATCATTATGATTGCTGCCGGCGTCTTCTAGTTCTATATGATTGAATCATATAGAACTAGAAGACGCCAGCAGCTACGCCTGCATTTTTTTTAAATATACCCGTTTTGGCCGATGCCGTGGGAATTTCGGGCAATCCCTTCTTAGTGCACCCCTACGGTCCCCAAGGAACATTCATGCCAAATTTCAGCTTCCTGCGCCCAATAGTTTCGGCTGTAGCGTGTCTGTCAGTCAGTCAGTAACACAAGGATTTTATATATTAAGATAAGTGCCATTCAAATTACAGAATTAAATAAATGGGATAATATTGAGAACAATAATTGTAGAATGTGTTGCATACTTTTTATACCTCAGACATCTCACACTGAAGTAATCTGAGCTCAACCAACATAAAGACATATAGTTCATTGCCCTAGTGTTACCCAGGTTATATCCAAAATTTCTGCCCAGAATCTTCGTACTAGTCTAACTAGATTTGACAGAATATTAGCTTTACCACAAAGCAACTGACTTCTGCAACCCATAGGGATGATATTCCATAGATGATATCAGTGTCAGTATATTATTATTAGGGTACTGGCTACCCAAAAGAACTGTGAATTTGATGGCTCAATATGATAATAATAATATTTATACATATAATTAATATAAGTACTGAGTTTGAAACCAATACGCTCTGCATGACAGTCTGCTCACATCACCACTAAACTCTTGCTGCCATATTTTGATGTGATTATGATTATTAAACACATTTTAAACTTCTAGGTGAAGTCAGCACCAGCATTAATGAATGGTGAGAGGGTTCCATGTAGTGGGGATCCTCCATGGCCTCCTGGCACTACTCCAGCGGCCACTGGTATTAAGAACCATGGCAACACCTGTTATATGAATGCAGTATTGCAGTGCCTTTCACATACTGATGTTATTGCTGAATATTTTGTTTTAGAACACTACAAAGTAAGTACAAATTCAAGTAAACAAATCTAGTGATTTATTTTATTTAAATCTACATAGCTAATGAGAATTTTATAATTTTGTACCTTATTAAGGAAGAAGTACAAATTCTGTTTAATTTTGGTATGAATAGTTAAATAAAGTATGTAATATCATTATATTTGTCATAGCATAATCTGGGTTGCATCCCAGGGCCAATATCAGGTACTGTTTGGTAATATTAGGTATTTTGTGATGACGGTGTACACACTGTTACCACAAAATACCATATAAGATAAATATTATCAATTTGATTAAACAGTATGGCTTAGTGGTTAAAGTTGTCTGCCAGGTCGCTTTGTACTGTGTCATGGGTATAAGGGGCATATGATAGTTGATTATTTTAAATGCCAAGCTGAATATTGTAATACTAGTATTTAATTAACAGTAATACTAGTATTTAAATTTAATGTAATACGAGAAAGCTATAAAGCCATTTCTTTACCTTATACAAATAAATATTATAATAAGTCTGTTTGTGTTATGGCTAATTAAGCTTTTAATCTTAAGCCCTTTAATGATAATCATCAGATCAGCAATACAGAAAATAATGCACTTAGCATGCTACCTATTATGTGAGCTACCTAGTGCGTGAGCAAATGCTCATTGAGCATCATGATGCAATATTTTTATTTACTTTTATAATAAAAGAAAACAATCATTATTATTTTAAATAATATTGCTATGAGTGGTGTTGTTTTTTAGCTAAAATAACAACACTTCTTTATTAGGAGCACAGATTTATAAATGGCATCAGACCAAATTTTCTTTGTCATGCAGCTCTATATTGCATTGTTATGAAAAGTATAACTGAGTAAAAGTATGTTGCGCAAACATGTTTGCGAAATTTATTGTGAGTCATGAAGTAATGTGAGATTTCATTGTATAACTTTGTTTAAAGTACAGCACAAGTATGAAGCAAAAACCATATTTTCAATTGTAATAATGATGGAGCTGTATGGAGTAAGATTCTTTTTCTTTTAAAAAAGACAACTCCCACATTAGGACTAAATCCTGTGTCGCGAGGGACTTTACAAACATACAACGTACAGACACAATGAACACTCAGACTCGAAACAACAATTTATGAATCACACAAAGTGTTGTCTCGTATTGGAATCGAACCCACAACACTCGGCGCAGTGTCAAGCGGCGAGGCGGCTGCTTAAATCACTACACCAACCGTGCAGTCATAGATAGATTTCATGTATGACAATATTAATCCATTTTGCACTTTCATTGTGTTTTAACATTTGAATTGTCATTTGAGTAGCACTACCATTGTAATTATTGTAATAAATATAATTTGCAGGTGGATTTACAAAAAAGAAATAAAATCAACTCAAAAAAGTATGGCACCCGAGGAGAAGTGACTGAGCAATTGGCAGCATTATTAAAAGCTCTATGGGCATGTCATTATACAGCTGATATGAGTACTGCTTTTAAGGTAAATGCCTAAATTATCTGATTTTATTTGGTACTGGATGCCAAGAATGTAAATTACTGTCTGACCTGGTGAACATAGTTCTGCTCTAAATAAACTTGTATCACACGCAATCACCTAGCGATATGTATTTTAAAAGCTATTATCATATGTCATAACTAGGTAAAAGCTAGTTAATATCATTTCGAAATTGTAAAAGTCACGTTTTTTCTCTAGGGTGCAGTGGAAAGGCATGGTACACAATACAGAGGAAATAGCCAACATGATGCGCAAGAATTTCTGTTTTGGCTATTGGACAAAGTGCACGAAGACTTGAATACAGCTACTAAGAAAAAATATAAAACTATTAAGGTTGGTTATTATTAAAGTTCAAGGTTAAAGTCAAGGTTGATCAAAGTTCAAATGGGATAATTATTATGAGAAATAATTGTGTAGCATCGCTGTGACTGGCAGTTTTGCTGACATATAGTTAATAGTGGCACTGATCCATGCCATAACGGCATGTTGTTTCTTTTCTGCTTTATAAATAAAGAACACAACGTTTCTGATAGACAGCAATTTTTAAGCATGATCAAACAAACCAAACTTCAGTTCTAGATTTATTATCAGTCAATACATTATTCACTGTTGTGACATAATATTTTTATTTTTAAATTATTGTATTGTTATTGAATTATTCAATAAACATGTATATTTTTAGAATACTTGTGGCAAGCCTGATGAAGTAGTTGCAGCTGAAACATTGGCCAATCACGCCAGAAGGAACAGTTCATTTGTGCAGGCTGTGTTCCAAGCTCAGTACAGGTAAATCTTATCCACAAATAATATATGTATTATCAGTCAGCTTAATGTAGCTCACTGCTGGACATAAATCTCCCATAACTTGCGCCACAACAACTGGTCCATTGCTTTCCGCGTCCAGACCGCCCAAACCTCCTTTTTCAGGTTGTTGGACCACCTTAAAATTAAAAAATAACTGAATCTTTATTTCATATATTGTAATTTAATGTATGAATGATAGTTTTCGTCATAATATGTACTCCCGAAATATTGATGCGTCAAATACTTGATGCATGTATGGGGGGAGTTACGAGTATTAGTGGGATCCAAACATGGTTGTGTCGTGTTTGTTTTTAATGTTTGTAAACATCTATCTGACATAAGGATAATCTATACATATAAATAAAATTGAAGTGTCTGTCTGTGATTTCAAAATAATTATGGTTTTTCAAGTGCATGTAGTTAGTTACACGATTCCAAGTCCAAAACAACCCTTTTTAACATTTTTGTCTGTCTGTCTGTCTGTCTGTCTGTCTGTCTGTCTGTCTGTCTGTCTGTCTTTCTGTTTGTCCGGGGTAATCTCTGGAACGGCTGAACCGATTCAAATGAGACTTTCACTACCAGGTAGAGGACTTTATAGCGCTACATATAGGCTACAATTTGACCCGGTAGTTGGCGCTGTTGTCACGATAACAAGTCTTTACTTATTCAACTCATCTATACATATAAATAAAATTGAAGTGTCTGTCTGTGATTTCAAAGTAACTATGGTTTTTCAAGTGCATATAGTTAGTTACACGATTCCAAGTCCAAAACAACCCTTTTTGACATTTTTGTCTGTCTGTCTGTCTGTTGGTCCGGGGTAATGTTTGGAATAGCTGAACCGATTCAAATGAGACTTTAACTGGAAGGTAGAGCACTTTATAGCGCTACATATAGGCTCCAATTTGACCCGGTAGGTTGCACTGTTGTCATGACACTTATTTTTGTATAATTATATATAAAAGTAAAGAGTCATTCATCTTGAAATCTGGAAAGTCACCGGCTGTATAAAAATTAGATTTGGCAGAGAACTTTTTAAAACGTAACTTTTTCCGCGTGCGAAGCCGCGGGTACCAGCTAGTTGTAAAATAATAATGACTTTAAAAGTGGTAAAATGCTACCATTTAATAAATAAATATAAACTTATTTTTTTGATGTATAACGAAATTAATCCTTTGTTAAAATCAAATTTGATTTTACCATTCGTTTTAAGTGTATATAATTTCAGTATATGATGCGGTCCAGGATCAATGATCCTGTGTCTGCCTCAGCACCACCGTCATCAAGTGAAAATTACTAGTATTTTTTTTATATTTGAATTAAATTGTTTTATATTAATTGAAAGAATTCTCCACAAAGAGTATATTCAGGTCAAAATTACTCCTTTTTTAAGTTATGGTTTACCAATTTTGAAATAAAATTAATGTAGACCATGAAAAAATTGCTATGTTTTTTTTTATTTGTAGGTCAGCATTGACTTGTGCGAAGTGCGAGCGTACGTCTTGTACATTTGACCCTTTCCACTGCGTGAGTGTGCAGCTACCTTCGAGACTGGCGACCACTCAGCCTTCGCCGCTTCCTGTTAATGTGAGTAATCTAAATATTTATGCTACACCGCGCTTGTGTGCTTTATGCCTCGGTTATACATTGTGGTTCATCAATTTAACGTATTGGGTTCAGCGGTTTTTTTTGTATCCGTCAAGTTTTATCCGACTTCAGGAAAGTAAGAGTTTCTCGGTTTTTTATATGTTTGTTACCTCAAAACTCCGTCATAACGGCATTGGCGTTTTAAGTTTCGGATGATTTACAGCGCTATTGGACATGGGTAGACAATAGTCATTTATGGTGGACTGTGAGTGTCAAAAACTTCGTAATCAGTAGCACTCAACAATGAAAACATATATCCAGCCATATAGTGCTACAGTCATATAATATGACTCAAATTATCATATTCAGTTTAATAATTAAATTTGTTTGGATTTGCCCTTTTATCTCGTAGTCCTTGTCACTTTGCGAGATAAAATTCCTGACAGTATATCCCGCGTTGCATGGCCTTCTGTTCATAACATAGTCTGCCTGTACATTCATAAAAAGATAATCAGCAAATTATTATAATAGCGACTATTGGATCTTTTTACATCCTGAGTAGCGAAATTGGTTATTTCCTCTTTAAAAATGTATTTAACGTGTCTTAATCGCGTTGAAAATATATTAAAGGTATACGAGATAGAATATAAAGATATTCTCTGTAGAAGGGTGCGTTGAATGCGCGACGGCTGAATTGTTTTTTATTAGCGCAATCCAGGACGTAAACAGAAATTAATTTGCATACAGAGTACTAGTCGAATTGTCAGAGGCTCTGATGTGCAAGGGTAACTCCTCTCTCGGTGCCCTTGTCTAACCATGTCATCGGCCTTGTATATAAACTCTCCTGTTGCTCAGCACGGGCCTCTTCTCACTAAGAGAAGGGTAAGGCCATTGTCCACCACGCTGGCGAAGTGCGGGTTAGCAGACTTCACATGTCGAGAACATTATGGAGAACTCTCAGACATGCAGGTTTCCTCACGATGTTTTCCTTCACCATTTAACAAGCGATAATTAATAATAACTAACTTACGATATTATTAATTATCGCTTGATGAGCGATAACTTTAAAGTCATTGGTGCGCGCCATGGATTCGAACCCGAGATCCTCTGCGTAGCAGTCCGTTGGTCTCTCCACTAGGCTATCGCTTGCTAACTAACCATAACTTCCATCCTAATGCAAAGGCCTAAAAAATACAATATTTCCGTAACATTGTGTATAACGGTTGGTTGTGGTGACGAAGAATTAGAGTTAGATTTGTTATGAAATTTATATATATATATATATTCATATACATGAAATCACTGTGTGATATAAAAACATGCGATTATTTGTCATTTGGTTATGAATTGTAAAGCAACGCAGCGGAAAACCGCTGATTATTCTTTTTGTACTTTGTTCTCTGACTAATTACGCATTAGGATGTCATTATATATATGTTCATATTGAGTAGGTATATCTTATATGCCGTTTTTAGATGGAAGCTAACAATGTTTAGGAATTTTATATAATTAAATATAAATTCCTAAACATTGTTAGCTAATATAGTCCGTGTGGTGACGGATTAAGAATACGAAATGTCACCACCCCATATCATCCCGGATAGCAGGGAGCATATTATGAAGTGAGCAGCTCTGTAAGAGAAGGAAAACTTGATACAAACCCTATACCAACCCGTTTGGCCAGCTTGGTATAGTAGGCGAATTCCTCCTTTAAAAGGAGAGGCTTAGTCCAGCAGTGGACTGTTGAAGGCTGATGATGATGATGATTATTAAACATATTACACCTCTCTCGCTTGCGGTAATCGGTTATCAGCAAAAGTTTTGATAGTTTGTCAGTGGTGTGCGCCGGGACATGGGCTTGATCCCTATGTTACCATCCTTCGAATGGCAGTCAGCTGGTATCTGCACTTATCACCTAGTTCGAGAGATATTTTTGCTAAAACAAATGTAGACATGACTTTTTTCGGAAATTCTATCTAGCATTGGGGATGAGGTGTAGGCTTGGTTTTATTAGGAACAACATAAGCTCTTACAGCCGAGAGGACTCTTTCTTCTGTTGGGTTCTTCTTGCACTGTTGAATAAATGCTAAGGCTCTTTAGAGCGGATGACGCAGTCGAATTGATTACTATTTATGTTGTCATGATGACTGTGCAGAAATGTTTTTTCCTTTTACATATTCACGGAAAATGAATGAAAGAATTTGAACGATAGTTATAAATAGAATATATTTTCTATCTATTACTTATAACATTTTAGGCGAACAATGTAATGAGAACCAACAAGAGCATCTACTGAGCATGAACAAAGTGCAAGTCGATTATATTTCTATACAAGGCGTATTGGAAGATAATCGAAAATCGACCCGGAAAGAACCCCATTTTATTCAATGAGTATCGTTATGAAAAACTACGAAAACAATAGAAACGCAGGAAAGAGATAGATAACTCGACATCAAACTATTCCAACCAGTCTGGCTCGCGTGATATAGTAACCCAAATCCTCCTACGAGGGTCAAACTGAAAGTTCTTAGAACTGGCCACTTATAAACAATGTAATAAAAAAAATATTCTAAAATTTGAAAATAGAACTCTTTGCCAATATTACTGAGTATATATTTCATTCATTTGTCATTTGTTTTACGATTTGGCGGCAAATTGAAAATTGTCTGTGTCACGTCAACATGAATTTAACACGAGAAAATTTTCGTGCAATGATTTTTTATGACTTTCGATGTCATTTAAGTTAACAAGAAAGTTATGATAGACTACGATTGGCCTTTCACGATGAAGCCCCATCTCGTGCGACTGTTTACAACTGGTTTAATGAGTTTAAACGTGGTCGCACTAATCTCACTGATGATGTACGTGAGGGACGGCCTTCTACGGCGACGACTGAAAATAACATCTGTGTTGTGCGGCGTATGATAGAGACTGACAAAAGAGTGACCTATCAGCAGATTCGGACAAGCTTAGGCATCGGTATGAGTCAAGTGCACAAAATCCTCCACGAACATTTAGCGGTCAGGAAGCTTTGCGCCCGGTGGATACCTCATAATTTGACTAAGGCTCAAAAACTCCATCGTGTGGATTGGTGCCGTAAAATGATTGAAAGATTTAACGGAGGTGACTCAAATGCTGTGTTCGACATACTAACAGGTGACGAAAGCTGGATTTACTGTTATGATCCTGAAACCAAAAGACAATCTGCTCAGTGGGTGTTTCCTTTCGAGGAGTTGCCAACTAAAGTGAAGAGAGATCGAAGTGCGGGAAAAAAAATGGTGGCCTCGTTCTTTGGAAGGATAGGTCATTTCGCAACAATTGTGTTAGAGGATCAAAAAACAGTTTCTGCAGAATGGTACACTACCAATTGTTTGCCACTTGTCTTGGAAAAAGTTCGAGAGAAACGACCTCGCAGTAGGATCCTCCTTCACCACGACAACGCCTCGTCGCACACCGCCAAGCGAACGATCGACTATTTGGCGACATCAAACGTTGAATTACTGGGTCACCCGCCGTATAGCCCCGACCTCGCGCCTTGTGATTTTTATTTATTTCCAAAAATTAAAGAAAAACTTAAAGGAAAGCGGTTTATGAATGCTGAAGAAGCGGTGGCTGCGTATCGCGATGCCATTGAAGAGACCCCTAAGGACGAGTGGGCAAAGTGCTTTTCCCAGTGGTTCCATCGCATGCAGCGGTGTATTGACGACAATGGAGAATATTTTGAAAAGATATAATAAAACTAATAACTGGCTAATGTAATCAGTTTTTGATTTTCTAAGAACTTTCAGTTTGACCCTCGTATTGATTAACAATGCTATTGTTACGCAAATTAGAAGAGGCCTATGTACAGACGATTTAGACAAGCGGCATTCTCTCCTCATTTCTAATATCGCAATAATTTGGTTGCCATAGCAACATAAGCTATTCGTTTTTCGTCGACCACATGATCTATCGAAGGCGTTTGCCAGATCCATAAATTTTTGCACTTACCGCTGAATTCAATATTCGACCGTTCAATTTTTTTGTGATTTTAGATTCATATTTGACGAAAGCTGCATACAAAATAATTATGTCAAACATGTATCTCGAATTTCGAAATCCATGGAAAGATCGAATATTGAACCCGCCCGTAGCAAATAGCGATATCGCTTATCGAATGCCATGATCGAAAAAAATAATAATGAAATCTGTTTGTAATTACAGGTAGTGTACGTGAACCAGCAGCCTAGACAAGTGCGTATCGGTGTGGAGCTGACGCCCAACGCGACGATGGACGAGCTACGGACCACGCTCCACAACGACACCGGCATCGATCGGGACCATATCATACTCGCTGAAATTAATGAAATGGGTAAGTAAGCTGCTGAACTCTTCTTTCGATGCGATGCGATGCGATGTACATGGCGCCATATACATCGAAAACGCTCGCCGCTGCCGCCCGCCGCTGTAGGTCGTGACCAGGCCCTTAGGATACGTGACGTGTTTTTTCTCGTGGTGGAAGGAACGGGACGATTTCTTGACATCGTTGCATTAAAAATATAGCAATAAAATATACGTGGTGAGGATGGAACGGGACGGCAATAGATATTTTATTATATGCAGTGCTATTACCATAGATAGTATATATGTTGGAATGTTGGTCTTAGTAAGTAAAGCTCTACGTAAAACAAATTAAAACTGTGTGTCTGAATAAGATTTGGCACTAGATATTCGGAACCTTTGTAAAGAAAAACATTAATACACGTGCCATCCTCGTTTCGTCCGAGGAATTTACCCGTAACGTATGCTAAGACCTTTATTGAGTCCTGCCATGACAAATGATCCGGCTCGAAGGACCAATGTCGCGACGAAATCTCGATGTGGAAGAAAGATATAAAGCGTAGCGGACTGTATCAAAAACATTTGTGATATGTATTTGACGTATAACTACATTTATGCAAGAAGCGAGCGCGGGTATGTTATCGTATGCGTTGAAGGCGATCGATTGGTCTGCAGCGTCGGAGCGGGTGACAGGCGACGCCCGATTTTGCCGTCCCACTGTAGCCGCACCGCCCGGCAAGGGTTGATTTAAACATACCTACTCTCCCCAAGGTTGAATCAATGAAATGTTTGGCTATATAGTTTGGTTTGTGTGCAGGTTGGTGCAGTGCGCGCGCGGGCTGGGAAGCGGCGGGTATGGACGCGGGCGCGCTCTACTGTGTGGAGGCGCCGCCACTGCTGCCGGCGCCCGCCGCGCCCTACTTGCTGCTGCTGTGGGTCAACCTGCTCGACGGAGAGAGATTCGGTACTCACATTTTTATACACCACTATTTTTTAATTAGTACAAAAAAAATAACAGGGCTCTAAGTATCTTTAACTGATCATATTTGTGTAGGTAAAACATAAAAACACTAAGTCCCAAAACTGTCTCAAAACTGTCCACAAAATACGTAATAATTGGTAAATGCATAACTAAAATATGAGAAGTAAATTAGTAGTAGTAGTAAACTACTCCATTGATGAATTCCCCCCTGTTCCTCTGCGCCCGCGCCGCGCCCCGATGCGACAAACAGTGCTAAATTGTAATCGGTAGTGAGCGCATCGTTTTTTCGATGGCTTATCAGTTCACATCACGGGAGTATGTAGCTATGCTTCGTGCGTACTTTTTGAGTGGAGGAAACGCGAGTGCAGCTGTGCGTTTGTACAGGGAAGAGTTTGGAAGCCAGTGGATCGGTCGAGGCGGCCATGTAGCTTGGCCTCCATGCTCACCTGACCTCATAGATTATACAGATATACTGATATAGATGCGCAACTCCCTCTAAGGAAAAAGTTCAATAGGCATCCTCGACTCTAGATGGCGTACAAACAATTTTATTTTTATTCCGATCGCATAGATGGCGTTAGTAGTGGATTCATTTTTCAAAATAAAATAAATATTTAATTTCGGTGTTAATATAAAAATCACAATAAGAAGTTCTAGATAAGCGTGGATTCGATCCACGGACTTCTAAGATATGAGCCTAGCACGCTTCCACTGCGCCACGCAGATATTAACGATATCGGTGAAATTACCGTTCAGTTATCGCTACAAATATTTCTAGGTGTATATGTAATTTGTTTTTCTTTAGTTATTACAATCATCAGTAGATGGCGCTGATTTATATGAAATTTACCCATGTAGGGAGCTTTCACGGCCCTGCCTGACCTCACGGCCATGGACTTCTTTTTGTGGGTGTACAAAAGTGAGCCGGTTAGTGTCGAACAATTAAAACAGCACATATTGGTCGCTTTTGACGAAGTGAAAAGACAGAAGCATACTTCTCTCGTTAAAAAACAATTTAATAAAACCTCTGTGTATTGACAATAGTGGTGGACATTTTGAAGGACAATAAAATTGAAGTACTTGTAAGCAAAATTACCTACCTACGTAAATAATAATTTGATGCTGGCGGCTCAAAATCGGTCTGTGTGGAGAACCTTGGGGGAGCCCTATGTCCAGCAGTGGACGTCTCTAGGCTGACATGATGATGAAATTTGTAAATAGCAGCTGATTCTAACTTTATAAATACGCCAAAATTACTATTTTCTTTTAGTCCGGAATATCTTCTTTTATTTTGATATTTGTTTGCTTTCTAATTACATACCTCCGTATTTGATTACTTGTAAAACGGAAAATTTTGCCGGTCCTAAGCTCGGATGAAGTATGAAGGAGAGGGTAGCATATAGAAAATTAAAAAGTAACTACCTACACTTATTATTTTGCTTCATTTTATTGTCTAAGGCTACCTACATCATAAGAGCGACAGAGAGAATGCGAATGAGCAGGATGGAATATTATCAATGAATTAGTGAATGGATTGTAAAATATGACTATTATTTAACCCTATACTTGACGATGTGCATTTAAATGCACACTTTTTTTTAAATATTCTACAAGCAAAATTAAGTACATTTTTTGTTTATTTTCTACTCATTCACCCATGAAATGCCCTTATTTGACATAAAAAAAATATTACTGAGCACTGGCGACACTTGGTGTACGCAGTATATCGCAAGATAGTGGAGCGTGCGCTTGCGTCTACTGCCTATAAGGTAAAAATCGATTGAAATCATATTATTTATTAACGAAATTGAATAAAAAAGTGATAAAAACAGTACCTAAATATACAGTCTTGTGAATTAAATATAGATTTTTTCAATTTCAAATAGTTTATTCGGAAAATTTTTCATTTGATCTTGCATGTGTCTTTAAATGCACATTGCCAACTATTAACAGACTTACCAACACTAGGCTGTGTGCATTTATAGATACATTGCCAGTTTGAAGGACATTGTTTTTAAAAGAACATTATGAATTTCAATTAAATTATTTATTTCTATTAGCTGTTTATTTTTTATATTTCTTTGTTTTCTAGCCTTCTACAAGGACTTCGAGAATTTTGGCGTTGGTACCTAAGTCTGCAGCTAGTTCCGACATAGAAAAAAGTAGTTCTTATGAAAATGAACTTCATTACGCATGTTCAGTGCCATACTTCGACAATTTATTTACTTCAGTAAAATTTCTGGAACATTTGAGAAATGTTTATCTACGGTATTTTTGCTTTATGGACTATCAGGCAAAACAGGAGCTGCAGCCAAACTACCTACCTACTGATAAAAACCTAAAAAAAAAGATCGTAGATCTTTTGCCTAAGTCGTTTCGAAACCAAAGATGTAAAGCGAATGAAACTAAAAGACTTTCGATGTGCCAGAAGTAATGATCTCACCACCTTTCAAAGAACTAAGAAGTTTTCGAATACGACCAGAGGTTCGAAATTTGTTACACCACAGACGTCTGACTACGGCACATATGACCACTTTGGACACTAGCCATCATTACAAATAAAGGCAGATGCAAGAATTGCATAAAAGTCAGACTAAATTAATATGTGTAAAATGCAACGTGAGGCTTTGTTTGGTATATGGTCGTTATTGTTTTTATGATTATCATACAAAATAATAATAATAATAAATTTCATTGTTGACATGTCTGATTACTGATCTCTCAATATTAATAGTATTTTGTGTGTTTACAACATTTGTAGTACTTAAAGATGTTTTTTAGTGTTTAAAAGGACCTAAAAGGTCATAGACAATTATGTTGTTGTCTTATTGCTCATATTTGATCTCGTTACTAGTAGTTTTTTTTTAATAAACCGTTGTTTCATCGTAAATAAGTCACGTTTCAATTTCGTCTACACATGGCAATGTGCATTTAAATGCACACGTTTTTTTTTCGACGAAGCTGGCAATGTGCATTTAAGTGCACATGCTATATTTCCAAAACTATATATGTATGATTTTTTTTTGCATTTTTTAGATGTATTTGAGACATATTAGACGCGATATATGTGAAAAAAATAATGAATATATACAAACAAAACCTTTGCCAAGTAAAGGGTTAAGTGAGATTTTCTACAATAAACAAATGATAATAACTTTGCTCTTTATTGATATTATGAAATTCTTACGTCTCATATATGATAATAATGTCTTCGCTAATCTGTCCTTAATGTTTTTGTACTAATAAAAAAATAGTGGTGTATATAGCATTGTGTCCTGTCTGACCTTCGCAACCCAAAGATATAGCTATATTTCATGGTTAAAACTAGTGTCAATGTCTGACGGACCACGGAGGCAGTCAAATTGTATCAGTGTGTAATAAATTAATATTGAAAAACTATATTGCAGGGTCGCCTTACGCCATGCAGGTGCCTCGCGAGATCTCGTACGAGGACTTACAGAAGCTGATGCTGAAGGAGATGTGCCAGGTGGTGGCGGAGCGCGTGCTCGAAAGTTCACAAGGGACCGACATCTTCCGCGCCAGGATCGCTGAGGCGCACCGCCCCAGGGATCCGGCTTACCTACAACCAGAGGTAAACACTAATAACTTCACGCCTTTATCCCCGAAGGGGTAGACAGAGATGTGCCAGGTGGTAGCGGAGCGCGTGCTCGAGAGCTCGCAGTTCACAGACATCTTCCGCGCCAGGATGGCCGTGGCGCACCGTCATAGGGATCCGGCTTACTTACAACCAGAGGCGACTATCTCAAACTACCGCTTTAGTGTCTCAATACATCTGCGTAACCCACCGCGCTAAACTTTTGGAAGAATAGGCTCCAAGTGTTTTTAAATCTCTTATGGCCGAACCTTAATTCGAGCGTCACATCACGCCAAATGTTAGCCGCAGCCGTCTTTTCGATTGAAGATACCCATATTTTTAGGTCGGTTGAATATGTTTTCATGACTACGGCGGCATGAAAAGCTTAGGGATCAGTCGCGTCGAGGTAACCTAGTACCAACGCGTCAAGCTGGTGTGATTTGACGCTAAATCAGATTTTAGACCCTGGAAGAAATTAGTATAGAACGTTTAAGCTCAAATACATCGTGGGTAGCTTAGTTTTAGTTGGTTAAGCTTTTCATTAGCGGTAATTGTTCTCTAAAACTACCTAAGCATGTTTAAACGTTCGTATATTAAAAATAAAAACTGCTTGAGAGGTGTCAAGGGACACCCAGATGGAACGAAGTTCCTTTCAATTAATTAGTGAAGGAATTGTAATAAAATTTTATTTTTATTATTATTAACAAATATAATGTTTTAATATAAACTTAATCAGTAGGCTTATTTTTAGTAATAATTGTTAATTTTACAAAAAATGTCCCGTCCGCCATCTTGGATTCCCAAATAGATGTCATTTTTGTGACCATAATCCATAAAAACCCCGAAAATGATACCAACAACTTTTCGTCTTAATTTTATCCGTCTTCGTTCCAATTATAATTGATTGTTTGTTTTGATCAGCTTCCACATCCGCTGTTTTCACTGGACGTGGAACAGGCGCTGTGCGCACACGACAAACACCCACATCTGCGGCTGGAACTTCTATGGGACGCAGCTCATAGGGACAGGTAAATAATTCTACTATACTATTATTGTTGTCAACGCGAGAATGGATGGCTGTTTGTTACTTTGATAGAACATGAAAGGGATTTTTTAGAAACTTTGTAGTAACATCGCTTACACATCAGAATAAGACTGTTTTGGCTTCAGGTTGGAAACCTGGATTACAGGATCATGCTCTGTTTTTTTGACACAGGCAGAGGGGTTTCTCGTTCGCGATCTATGTATCAAAACCAGCGGAATATCCGGGACGATGGGACCATGCGAAGCGCGGCGAAAAAGTTACACGAGTATAACGTCTGAATATGGTCGATTTGTTGCGTTTGTTCTCATAGGTTAGTTGTTGTGTTCCAGTATAATCCGCTCCCCGAGCGAGTCGTGCGAGGTGCATGTGTCGGCGGCGGGCGGGGCGGTGGCGGGCGCGGCGCCGCTGACGCTGCACGCGTGCCTGCAGCACTACACGCGCGCTGAACACCTCGCGCAGGAGGACGCTTGGAGGTATACCACCACACCGGTTATTAGCCGCGTACCCACCTAGCGCACAGGCTCGCGCGGCAGCCTCGGTGTCCAGATCGCGAGCGATGGCTCCCGAGGCAGCCTCAGTAGTTTTGTTCAATTTACACGAGGCCGCCTCGCGAGGCAGGCTGAGCCATCATAAGGCCGCGAGTATTCGATATGGACAGTTCGCTTCAGCTTCGCGCGCGAGCCAAAACATAACCGTTCCCACCTAACGCACAGCGCTCACTGAGGCACCTTTGAGCGCGTCCAGTTTACCGACAACAGATGGCTCGGAGCCGAGCCGTGCTCAGCCGATCAAACGCGCGCCCGAGGCAGCCCGAGGCACGTCCACACCAGCCGAGGCATTTGGCTCGCGAGGCACGTCCACACCAGCCGAGGCATTTGGCTCGCGAAGCACGTCCACACCAGCCGAGGCATTTGGCTCGCGAGGCACGTCCACACCAGCCGAGGCATTTGGCTCGCGAGGCTGCCACGCGAGCCTGTGCGCTAGGTGGGTACGCGGCTATTTGCTTCACTGTTAGATGTTTACACACAGGGATCCTGCCGTTTTGCCGAAAAGATTTTGACAAAATTTCATTACCCAAACAAAATTTTAGCTACCTCTTCTTATACCATTGCAATACTTCGAATGATTTTAATACGCATATTTTTTTTGGTCAAATTTTTACTTGGCAAAATATTACCAAGTATAATGTCATTATGGCATTTGGTCTTTAATCAAATGATTTATCACAGCAAACAATCTTCAGACAATAAACGTTTGGTGATATTAGTTTAATTATGGACGTAGTTAGAGTAGGTTAATTATTAAAAAAATGGTAAGGTTAGGTTAGGTTAGAACTGTGACCTCCTACGCACGAGCCGAGCGAGCGAAGCGAGCGGTGTCGCGGTAGCGGCCGGCGAGTACCAGAAACGACTTGCATTAATATAAAAAAGACATTGTTTTTAGTAGGTTACCCGGTACTAACTTTTGGATAATTATTGATTTTGCGTAAAAACTGTTATTCCAACTGAAATATTTGACTAAATAAAAAATGTTAAAAGTACTAGTTGGTAGACAAGTTATAGTTTAAACGTTCATTTCCCAAACATTAGGACTGCGTTACAATTTTTTGTGAATAGATTTTTTGCTAAGTAATAATTTGGCAAATGAAATTACGCGAAACATTTTTTGGGAAGTGAAAATTTGTCAAATTCCCTTCGGTCAAACAAGAGAGACCCGTTTACACAATATGTTAATCTTAAAATCTTTGTCGTAGGTGTCCCCAGTGCCAACGGTATATGCCCGTGGTGAAGACGCTTGGTCTGTGGTCTCTACCAGATATATTAGTTATACATTTAAAACGATTTCGGCAGTGAGTATATTTCCTTTTGTATCTATAGAATTAGATTTTTCGAGCAACCAATTTACACCATGTTATATTTGCAGGCAAGCTAAAGGTCGGACTAGTACAAAATTAACGGCGATGGTAGAATTTCCTATAAACGATTTTGATATGACGCCACATCTCGTCAGAAGGAACGTACAAATGGCCGAGTCGCCGGGGCACTCGCGGTCACCGCGACGACGACATTCCAAGACACCAGCGACACACCCACAGGATAACATGTACGATCTCTATGCTATATGCTATCACCACGGAGATGACCTAGAAACCGGCCACTATACAGCAGCGTGCAAAAATCCCTACGATGGGCACTGGTACAAGTTTGACGATTCCAAAGTAACCCCGGTTGACGATGAGAACGCCTACAGTGAATTAGTAAATAACACGGCTTACATGCTCTTTTACAAACGTAAGAAGCCAAATGTAACACATTCTTGTTCCTCTGACGAGAGTGGACACTGGGCGCTGCGTATGCCGAAATTTGTGAAACGAACGACCGAAACTTTGAACGAACTGTCTGAGGTTAAAGAAGAGAGCGCAGTCGAGGAGGTCAGGGTGGAGGCGCCGAGTAACGAGCCGGACTCTGAGTCTGACGTCACCGCCCTCACGCGCAGCCCCTCGTTGTCTCGAAGCGTGGCCAGTCTCCTTGACGACAGTATGGCTGAGCCGACGTCTCCTATAAAACAGACAGTCACAGTTATTCATAACGCAACGACTACTGCCGTGGTGCAGACGCCGTTGTCGCCGACTCTCCAGCGGCCGCTGATAGTAGAAGTGAACGGTAACAATGCGACGGACGATACGAGCGAGCACGAGAATGAAAGTAGTGTGTCACTGGAACCGTATATCCACAAGGACGTGCACGTCAATCCAAAGATGACGCCCGTAGACACGCGGAGGCCGCGCTCCGTCGATTACCCTAATAGATCGACTGTGGGTACGACCACGACCAGAGATACCAATAGGAACTATGAGAGTTCGCCGCTAGTGGCTAGTATAAACGAGGTCGAATATCACCCCACCACAGAAGACTTGATGTTGTCTATGTTTCAAGAATCCAAATTCATTGTTCCTAGGCACACGAACCATGTTACCGGGGAATCTCACAGGGCAGGTTAGTATCATATTCATTTTGTAACAGTATCTATTAGACAAGTATGTTAGCAGCTCTCAGTTTATGTACTTATATTTTTTCAATCTTCGAATATCCTTAAAACCGTTATATAGGTATATTGCCAAGACATAAATAATTATGCTAGTGATTTATACAATGAATGAGTAAGTTGTACATATAACAACATATTTACAGGAGAGAAGTCTTCCGCTTGGAAAACTCGAATATCCACATGAGAGCAGCAGATGATGTGTGAAGAATATTACGTTTTACAGAAATATTCTTTATTTATTTTATATTCAACCTTAGATCTGAGGATTTTATGTAGCTGACAGTTAATTTGTATGTACATTGTAATTACGCACGTTATATGGGGCTGTAGAACAACTGAGGCTTATTATTAGTACCGTAGTTCGTTTATGTTAATGCATTCTCCAGTTATAATGTATTAATTTAATGTTTATTGTGCAATTTACATTATTTAACTCACATTTCATAATTTATGATCATTTAATAATTTCTGAATGGTATCTCGATATTAAAATTTTGATGTACGGAAAATAAGGCGATGTTTTCTGCCTTGAAAGTAGAGTGGTATATTCATGTTCAATGTTTATATGAGTTTGCAAAAAATTGCCAATGAATTTTTACATTTTCTATACATAATGTTAAGTAATGGCGCACACTAGCTTCTTTAACACCGTAGTACGCTAGCATGTAGAGCTTTTGTTAAATTACGTGCTCTACATAATTATCGGGATACCTGGACATTTTCACTGAAAAGTGGCCTTACATAATTTATTATTATTTTTATCTTGTTTAACAAACATTTCGAAAACAAGGCAGGGCTTTGGTTGGTATTGCATTGGTGGCAGGCTATTTACACAATCGGTGCAATTCGACTATAATGTCGGGCAATCTATGAAAATCCGGCTCGACTGACCAAGAGCTGATTAATTATGTTTTAAATGTAGAAAAATTAATATTCAAATAAATATTACCAACAGTGCCCTCATATATTACATTAATTTCATTAAAATTTCAGTAAAATAATGTAAAACATGTAATCATTAAATACAAGCGACCTGTAGATAAACTATTGTCTTGTATAGATATAGTTAGTGGGGCGTAATTAGTAATCATATTTGTGCCTTGGCCCTGGACATGTTGTGATTATAAAAGAATATATAAACATAAATACATTATGCTGCGCACATTGTGACTAAAGATTAATATTTGTACAGTTGGATATATTATATGTATGTAAGGATTCGAAATATTACGTGATAACTTGATAGGTTACTGTTGGATAACAGGGATCGTATGCAACGAGTATTGCGTTCGGTTTGCGTTCGACTATCATGATTTGTAGAAACGTCGTTTACAACTGTGTGTATCTGAGCTAACATTGTGATTTATACTTTCTATTCACGGTATAATGTACATATACATTGGTCGTTTATATATAATTATTTATATAAACAGCGTTTTGTTATTATGTATTTACCTAAACTGATATTCGAATTTGGATCAAAATGACTTTTTGTAAATATTAAATCTAATTTCCATTTTTCACCATTGATTTAGATTTACTTTAATACATTTTATCTTGATGCTTTTTGATTAATTTATTGTATTGAAATTTGATTTTTATATAAAAGACATTATTATTGTAAGATCACAATCACTACTGGTGTACTGTAACGTGGCCTAAACGATGTACCTGTGATCCATTATTTTATCAGGATACTAAACTTATTATGAAATGATTCAGTTACATTTCTAGCATTGATTGAAGCTAATCAAGTACTCAATATAATTATTCTACTCATATAATTTGAAATCCATTAGCATTGCGAGTTTGTTCCAGTATAAACTAGAAATTATAATATATCACCGTTTAAAAATAACAAACCTTTTTTGATATTTTATCCGTAAAATCCATAAATACTACTGTACACATGTAATATAAGAAGAATTTATTATTACAGATAGAAATAAATAATACAACATTTTGGTAGAAAATTACGACATTGCCGTTTGTACGGACCAGCCTCTTACCTAGTGCTAATTACTGTCAATCTGAAATGTTGTGTGATTCTAAAGTGTTGTACAAGCTACCTGCTCCAACGTTTTTGTTTCATTATGTGAAATATATAATAACAGTGTTCAATGCTAAAATGTTTCTGATCATACGCCGAAGTGCTTAATTTAAAAGATTATTCTAATTTTGTTGTATTGGAAAGTTGATATATTAATAATCTATGTCTGGCTATCAATTATTGAACGCAGATTTAATTTATTTTATAAGTATTCGGAGATATCGATCCGTGAATATTGATACATTTTATGTGCGTATAAATTTTTTGTATGTAGTTTTTTTCTAAATTACTTAATCTATTGCTATATTAGTATATATTTTATATGGCTATGTATGTATGTACAATTTGATTGCGTCATGTATTCGTGCAGCTAATAAATTTTGACGAGAACTACCGACATCGCAATTCAAAATATATAATTATGATTAAGTCTGCTATGTATTATGTATAGTATATCTAAGCTCTATACTATTCTACGTTATAAGCTATTATATTTAAATATATTCATAACGTAATAAAATGGAAATTCAAAGTAGAATATCTTTATAACTTAGTTTCATACATATTCTTTTGCTGGTTCATTAAAAGAAAGATATTTTGGCATCTAGGTTATAATGTTTATAATTTGTAATGTTTAATTTGTTACATCCCGGCGAAGCTTTTGGTTTTTGTTTATTGTAATGTATTCTATTTATTTTATTATAGATACCAGTGCTTATGTTAAAACTACATATACCTATCCTAAATGTATATTTTTATATAAAGTTATTTGTATTTTGCAAATATATTTTAATGAAATATGCATGGATCGATCTCCGGACATTTGTAATAAGTTCGTTGTTTTGATTTAAAGATGTTTATTTTAATTTCACCATGTTATGTTAAAATATAAGCGTTATGTCTACAAATTACCTCGTTTTATTATTCTCCCAATTTTTTATGACAAATTTATTTATCACTAGAGGACGCCAGCAGCTACGCCTTCATTTTTTTTAAATTTACCCGTTTTGGCCGATCCCGTGGGAATTTCGGGAAATCCCTTCTTAGTGCACCCCTAAGGTCCCCAAGGAACATACATGCCAAATTTCAGCTTCCTGCGCCCAATAGTTTCGGCTGTAGCGTGTCTGTCAGTCAGTCAGTAACGCAAGGATTTTATATATTAAGATTCTATCTACACCTCGGGTAGGTACCTAATTTCTAAATTGCTTACCTTAGGGCTGGCGGACGGAGCAGCATTTTCCATCGTCCAATTACCATTATTGACATTTTCCTCATTTAAAAAGTGTCTTAAACCAATTAAGACTACAAAACCCCTAAACAAATCGAAGCGACTAATCTAATTCGAGCGCGTACGTGCGTATCCGCTCGCACGTTCTGCGCTGCGGCTCGCTATGTCGGCCGGCTCTTGGATAATTTTAATCATCCAGTCTAACTGCTGTTATAAGTGCGAAAGTTTGGTGATTGTGTGGATGATTGTTACTCTTTCGCGAAAAAACTTAGTAGCAATAAAGCAATAATTATAACCTATCAGTAGGGGAGAGTGGGTAGCAGTGGATCACTTTCTTTTTCAAACAGTGCAACTGTTTTATGCCTGAATTATTAATCTCTGAAATGAAATCATAGTGTTAGTAATTAATCTTTAAAGAAAGAGTCATTTGAAGGCTTTCAGTACCTATATAAAGTTATAAGATACAACGACTTTATTAAAAATTATAGCAAAGAAAAAAATACGCAGTTTACATAAGACTTAGGATATTATAACAAGCCTACGAGACAATAAAAACATTAAGATCTCTTATTCACTCAGATATGAAACAAATTTCAAAACCACGTGAAAAATACTTATGTTACTCAGGTACCTACTTAGTGGACTGTACCAGCGCGACTTCTGGCTTTGACACCGCGTTGACGATTAATACGTTAGGGAGGGGGATGGACAAGCGGCAAGAACAAGTTTGATTGTGTCCCTAAGCGTAACACATACTGAGTTATAGTGAATTATCCACTGTACCCCGTGATCCACTGTTACCCAATCTCGCCTATCAATACCACATAGGTACATAGGTAGTCTTTTGTTGCGATAGCTATAAACTAAAATCATCAGTTATACGACGGGGTTGTGCTCTCGAAGCCGATGATCCCTTTAACGGGCAACACCGGCCACGTTAACAGGACAGGATAACTGGGGTCAATGGCACTTCTCGTAGCGAAGTTAAGATGGTGCAAGGAGTAGTTAAGTCTGTTAAGGACTGCAAATATTACCTTCATCCAGTTGACTATCTTCAGTGTATATTAAATGTGCTGTAATGTGCTATTAAAAGTGCTGTTACGTCAAGTACACGGTCTGCTGGGCATTCAACGTGGTGAAGAGACTTGAGTCGTGATCATCTCGTGTGGTTCTAGTAGCTCCTAAAGTATAAGCTCAGGATTTTTTTCTATATTTTTACAATTTTTTTACAAATTCAATCTGTTACTTACCAAAATTTCAGGTCTCTGCAATGCTTAGTTTTAAAGATCTCCGTGGCCGCGCGGTTCGAAGCGTTTCAATGGCGCGGCCACGTTCAAACCCCTATAACTTTTTAACCATAGCTTTGACAAATTTATGGTTTTGGAAGTCTACTTTTACAAATTGTTACAAAATCTTGTACCTAATCATATTAAAAAAAAAAAAAAACGTCATGGCCGCGCCATCGAAACGGACACAAAACTATTTCCCATTCGACAACTGGCCGAAGAAACCATACGTCCCTGAACGATGGGTCGAATGAGGGTCTTCTGAAATGACGCTCACTATGCGGCAGCACTGAGGCATCAGGTCCAGAAACCTGTCAAAAGTGTCAAAGCTCCTATATTTTCATATGTGTGTACGTGATATACAAAGGTAGATTACCTACTCTGTGTACGCGTCTGTCTCCTAACCCCTCGTTTTCACCAAGGTATTATACATGTTTTTAACAAGTTTTTGACAATGTTTTCTTTTCTCATATACCTACATGTATAAAACATGTTGTATACAAAACTATACACATGAATAAAACTTGTTGTACCTTATACAAAACTTGTATGTAACTTGTTGTAGATACACAAAACTTTTATGAAACTTGTTGGTTGAAAACTTGTAGTTGTCTACATGTTTATGATCTCATGTTTTTGTCGTAGCTGAACTTGTAGAATTCGAGACAAATTCAAGCAGTAGTTTTATATTTTAAAAGAAAGAACCTGACTTCGTTTTTAATTTATTTACTTCCCTATTAAACTGGTTCTTGAGGTTCGTTATATTTTATCAACATTTTTAACACTGCCTCCGTGGTCCAGTCGATAGCGTATGCGACTGCTAAATAGAGGTCCCGGGTTCGATTCCCGGGTCGGGCATAAGTATTACTGGGTTTTTCCGAATTCTCAGTGGCAGCACGGAGTCTAACGGAGTGCGCTCTTTATATCGATCTTTATATACTTATTTTATTTTTCACATTCCTCAGGCATTCTTGTACCATGCAAAAGCTCAATGAGTTCTAAAGTTTGTTTTTTGACCACTCCATTCTTCTTCTTCTTTCGTTTTCACGAAGTAAAAAACGCGGTTCGTCCGGTATGTTGAATACTTTATTCAAAAAGCATGGATATAGTTTAAAACTTGTATTATACAGAAATTGCAATAAAATAAACAATACTTGTCTAAAACACGACTGTATTTTGTAGGTGAGAACGCTATCAATGTATAAGACAAGTTTTAAACTGTAACAGACTTCAGTGTAAACGCAAATGTGTTTTATACATTCTTGTTAATAAATCTATGTATACTTGTATACAGGGCCGTCTTAAGCCGTGCTGGGGCCCTTGGGCACAGAAGAATTGGGGGCCCTTGGATACACAAAAATGCCCAAAAACGTGAAGAAAATATGTAGTTAATTTAAATAATCAAATACAGATAATATGTAGTTAATTTAAATAATCGATTTTAAACTTTTGCGATTTGTATACGTCATATACAAATCGCAAAAGTTAATATTAGCGGGTTGGTTATAATAATAATTAGCGGGTCTAATAATGATTATTAGGTACCCAAGAATTTGATTTGAACATGATTTGAATAATATGCTAGACGATGTCTGCACACGGACATGCCTTGGATTTACGATTGCAAAATAAAAGAGAAATTAAATGTGGGAGGAAAAAATCGTGGCTGAGAAAATGTGGTAGTGGACCAGTATAACTGGTATCAAAGAACTGTTCCGATTGACAAGGGACAGTTTCGGCAAGTTTTCATTAGACCTAAGCTCATAGCAAACCTCTAGTAATGGCAAAGAGTATACAAATACTACGTAAGAGTAATGGAGTGAATGACGTGAGCGAAAAAAAAGTGGAATGACGTCCACACATTGTTTTATTTAACTATTTCTGCCCAATCGCGTGGGAATTTCGGAAAACATTGCCAAAATTTACAGCGACTTGGACGAATTCTCACTGGGAGGCGAAAGGTTCCATTCCCAAGAAAATTAGAACTTGTTCACGCTATTCTTAAAAAAGGTGACCAGTCAGATCTGTCCACTTATAGGCTAATACGTCTCTGCTCTCCAAGGTAATGAAGCGAATACTAAATACAGACTCCTTATGCGGCCTCGGCGTCCGTCATGGTCTTTCAGCTGGTAGTCCTTTAATGTATCCTACGCAGCTTGGAGAACGGAACTCAACTATCATTGTTAGCCTCGATATGGGCAAGGCTTTTGAAAGGGGCTGTCACAGGCCACTTCTATTGAAGCTTTCATCCTATGGAGCCTCAAGAGCTCTTTGCCTCAAGGGTTTCAAATGCAAATTGCCAGCTGTGAAAAGGTTGCCAGCTACAGCTGCCTCTCGGACGATCGGTGTGCGACGGCCGTTCGTTGTAGAGGGCAGCTGCTTGAGAATGAAATGTTTAATACTGGCGTCGAACAAAGCTTATAGTAGAGATTTCGGGATTTACTCGAGTGCGTCAGATATTGATGGCATACATGTCCTATGTATTTTTAATGAAGTAGGAATGATAATCTGATGTATAGTGAAGTGCGTTTGTATAGTGAAGGTAAGATTTCAATATGTAAAAAAAAAAGAAAATTAATCGTACGTAGCAGATTTTCTAAGTGGATGCTAAGTGAACCTAAAAATGCATTTTATTGAATAATCTGATAATCTGACGATTTAGGTGTCACGCAAACTCGTGGCTATTATTAGAAAGTTGCAAATGTGAATGAGTGAATTCGCCGTTTTGAAATACTCAATGCTTTATCCTAATGTCCTAGACGTGCTTACTATTAATCTGACGATTATCTGCCGGGATTAAACAACAGCTCTTTTTAAAAAGTTTAAAGGTCTGTAGCCACTCCCCCCACCGATGAAAATTATACATTATTTACATTTTTATCTTTTTATCATCTAAGTTTTGCAACCGGATAGGTCTCCATGACGCTCGAGTAAATCCTAATGTAGCATCGTGGGCCAACGCTGTTTATCCTGCATATCAATAACTTGTTGATTGAGGACATGCATTGTTATGTGGATAATAGTGCGGGTGATGCGCGGTACACCAGCCACTAGATTTTACTATAATATTGCTCAGAGCCAATTACAAAAAAAAACGGTTCAACTTGTGTCTGAAGTGCTGGTTTACATAGGCAAAGCATCAGAATAGGGGTGAAGAGAACATTTGTATTTCACGCCAAGCCAACGATTTACGCTTTATATAGCGTAGGTTTGGCTACATGAAGAATATTGCTCAATCATCTTGGAGCTGGGGCGCCAAAATATCAGCTGGATCGACTTGAATCCCTACAGAGGCGTGCGATTCGAATTGTCAATGATCCCCATGTCACGGCTAGCTTGGAGTCATTGGAGCAGTAGAGAGAATTTGGTTGTCGGTGCGTTTTCTACCGTCTCCTTCATGGGCAGTGCGCCGAATGGTAGAACTTATACCTATTGTAAAATGAAGTCCCTTTTTCTTCCTGTCTGTCAGTATAAACGCGCTAAACTTAAAAACTACCAAACAGAATTTTGTACGGTTTTCACCAATAGATAGGGCGATTCCAGAGAAAGGTGGAAGAAATTCACGTTGGTGGAGCCGAGGGCGACGTCTAATTGTAAGAAAAACAGCTTTGTTACTTATTCAGGAACTGATTATAACTAAACTAAATGAGCCCATCGAGCGATTGAACCCATTAGCGTTACTAAGGGCTACTGCTCTGCTCCCGTGACTGACAGCGTGATGTTATATAGCCTACAGCCTTCCTCGATAAATGGGCTATATCTAACACTAAAAGATTTTTTCAAATCGGACCTGTAGTTCCTGAAAGTAGCGCGTTCAAGCAAACAAACAAACAGACTCTTCAGCTTTATAATATTAGTGAAAATAATCTAAATATTTAAGAAAATAACATTAAAATGATTAAAATTAAAATAGAAGTCAACTTTATTTATCTACACTTCTGTATCTAAAAATTATACCTACTGTGTCTGTAAAAAATGTTTTCATACATTTCAAAGAAATTTTCCGGCCTTTCGCAGGCCCCCCTTAGAACTGGGGCCCTGAGCCAGTGCCCCGTGTGCCCCTATGGTAAAGACGGTACTGCTTGTATAGATACTTTTTGGCTACACAGTGTGAACGAAAGAATGTTTGAGACAGTTTCAATACATGTATAAAACAAATAATTATGTTGTCTACAAGTTATGTATAAAACTAGTAGGTATTGGACATGTTTCTTGGTGAAAACGAGGGGTAAGAATACCTAAGGGTCTGTTGATAATTATGTGACAGCTGTTTGGACTTGATGCATACGAAGCGCCGTCTGGTGGAAGAAGAAATATCAAACACCCTCATTAACCACCACAGAGTACCTTTTTAACCACGTCCAGTGGGCCTAGTCTGGGTTTGCAATCGTTTTGTATCGTACGTTTTCTAAAGGCGCCGCCTAGCTCAGACTAGCCCCTGATCTGTTTATTACACATCTAATGTAGCCTTTAGTGATGTCTGATTTTGAAAACCGCGGTTAACCGTGCAGTAGGTACCGACAGCATTAGGCAAAGACGCGAGTAAGTGTATTATACAATGTAGATAGATAATATAGATAGATAGTAGCTCTTTATTGTACACCAGAAAAAACAAGAATACAGGGATCAACAAACAACAGGAACTTTAGTGGTACAAGGGCGGTCTTATCGCAAAATGCGATTTCTTCCAGACAACCAAGAATGGAATACAATGATTTAGTGACTGAGAAAGTGGGTAAATTATGGTGTACTTTATGGAACAGTGTATTCATATGAGCTTAGCAAGACTAATAACAATACTATTTACTTACATACTAATATTACTAAATACATAAATAATATTCATTATAAAATATATAAATAGATACCATAGGTAATAATTACCTATTACTATTCTTTCTTCTATGATAGATACCATGATATATGCAATATTAGTGCAAGTTTAAAAGAGCAGTCAAGGAATATCTGCCAAGTAGTGATTGGTGACGAGTTTCATAAAAATTGTTCAGGACTGAGCCTGTCTGATTGTCTCAAGCAACGAATTCCACAATCGTACAGCCTGTACAGTAAAATATTTGTCGTAGAAAACCGTAGAGTGTGAAGGAACTTTCAATCTAAGATTCTCCGATGATCTTAAGCACTTCGTATGTGTGTCGTGAAGGTATTCAAAGCGTGTTTTGAGATTTAAGGGAAATGAAGGATTGTATAGAATATTATAGAGAAGACAGAGAATGCGAGTATTCTGTCGAAGGCGGATAGGCAGCCACTTGAGCTTCATGCGAAATTCAGAGATGATCATATTTGCGTAACCCGTATAATTATGAATCTTATACAAACATTTTGGAGTCGCTCAAGTTTATCAAGCTGATCATTGTTGAGATCGAGAGAGTTGGCATCGGCATAGTCAAGAATGGGAAGAAGAATAGATTGCACATGCACAAGTGCAATTTTAGTGGCAGTCGGAAGGAAATTACGTAGTCTTCTCAATGATGCAATGGCAGCAAAAAGACGTCGACTGATGTATTGTAGCTGGATGGTCCAAGAAAATGTTGTGTCTATGTATATCCCCAGATTCTTAACATCTTTACTGAAAGGAACAGAAACACCTGCAAAAGACACCTGAGAAAGCATTGACCAGTTAATCCTAGAAATAATTCTAGAGCTGCCGATAATTATAGCCTGTGTTTTAAGGGGATTAACCTTAAGACCATACGTTTTAGTCCATTCAGATATTGCAACTAGATCCTTATTAATACTGGCGATGCCTAACAACAAATTTTCAAGCTTCTCTTGAGTGTGGATTTGTAAATCATCTGCATAGAGGTGGTAACTTGAAATAGAATTAGATATTAAATTGATACAGATTGAGAAGAGCAGAGGAGAAAGAACGCCGCCCTGAGGTACACCCGCAGTATTGTCACAGACGACTAAGTTTCATCCAGATGGACACGCTGCCGGCGGCCAAACAGGTTACGAAACCAGTCAATCACGGATGGAGATATTATGCTAAGAGAGCTCAAAATGGCAAGGAGAACATCAAAGTCAACGGTGTTGAAAGCATTGCTGAAATCCAACAAACAGAGAATTGTGAGCTTGCCATCCTCCATGCCTGACCTGATATCATCCGTAATATTGACATGCAGTCGTGGTACTATGACCTGAACGGAAACCTGATTGAAAAGGATTGAGGATGTTTTTTAATAAGGAATGAGTTGAGTTGATTATGGATAAGATATTCAAGGGCTTTGGAAAGGAAGGGTAGTATGGATATGAGCCGGAATTTTGAGAAGGAAACAGGATTTGATTTTTTAGGTAGTAGAATCAGATGAGCATACTTCCAAGCTGTAGGAAACACGCCACTAGTAATTGAGAAGTTGAACATATGCGTGATAATAGGCAGGATAACATCAAGGATGGGGAGGATCATATTACGGGGGATACCGCCAGAACCAACAGCGTTAGAGCTAATGGATAAAACGCTCTTCTTAACATCACATGCAGTAAACTGACTAAAGACAAAAGGGGTATAATCAGGAGTTGAAAGCAATGAAAGATAATTTATTGTACTCCATTTGGTTGTCCCGTCATAATTGGACGAAGCAGAGAAGTGCTGGTTAAGCAAATTAATATCAAAATTTGTAAGGATTATTATTCTGACTTTGCTTTCCAACCCCTAATGATTTGAGAAATTTCCATAGTTTCACTGGATCTCCGTTTCTTACAGAGCTATGGATATGCTGGCTTTGTGCTATATAATAACTTATTTTAGTGTACCTACTCTGTATAATAACTTATTTTATGGTTGTCAGCTAGACAACAGTCGCGAAAGGGGACTGCCTTGAACCGATAAATAGTCTGCATTAATATACACGTAATAGGCCGTGCTGCCAAATTGATTCCGGTTGGGTTAATAATAGAATACGTAGGTACAATTCTTAGACGGCAGGCTTTTATAATCGCTGTAGTAAAACTAACTATCTATTAGGTTATTACACTTATTACTAACATGATTGTAGTAAAAGGTTAGTTCCTAGTTCCTATGGATCAAAATGATTACCCTCATAATAATTCTAACCAAAACCAATGTATCATTAGTTTACCTAGGCGTTGGCTAGCCTGCACTATCGACCTAAGCACACTTCTATCTCTACCTACCTACTTATTGATAACTCACCTAGGTATATCTTCAATCAGCCTATTGCAGTCCATTGCTGGACATAGGCCTCTTCCAACATGCGCCACAAAGTCAGATCCTCTGCCTTCCGCATTCAGCCCGGCCCAGCCACCTTTTTTCAAGTCGTGTCACCACTCAGTGGGGGGATGTCCCACACGTCGCTTGTCGAATAGATCTCCACTCTAAAGCTGTGCGTCCACCGGATCGGAATCGAAGCGTACGGAGCGGAAGGATTTGTTGCTTTGTATTAATTTCTATGAAACTGCACTGGATCGGCATTTCTGCGCCAGAGACCGGTATTTGTGCTGATGACGTCATCCGCAGTGAACGCATGATTCGGATTCCGAGCGTTTCAAGTTCTGACGTGTTTGCGGCATTAAACTGTAGGCAAAAATACTTATTCACGATGAACGACGATGTTTTAATTACTTTAGTAGAGTCATATGAATGTACAAAAAATCTATGATATTCATTATTTATGATATTCATCAAATGTATAATATTCTCCGAAAATTAATCTACAACAATATTCTCGTCACTATCCTCCTGCTTTAAAAATACCTAAATTGCCGATGCTGAATCCGAATGCAGTGGACGCACCCCATCGGCATTTTGTATAAATGACGACGCTCCGTCCGCTCCGTACGCTCCGATGCCGATCCTGTGGACGCGCAGCTTAATACTCGAGTGCGACTTACCTGCTTACTTATTTGCAATCCAAATCTCACGCAAATCAAATAAGGCAAGAGATGTATCCGTTATCAAAGTAGATTAGGCTTATAGGTATTATGTGTATTACAATATTGGTGTCTAGGCTGTGTGGGCAAAGCGTTAGCTTTACTAGCGCCTCGAGCGAGATTTCTACAGCTCTAATGCCAGTTAATAATGGCGCCTGCTAAATAACCAGTTTAGGTCCCCTTTAGGTAACATTAATATCTAATTTGTAGTAAATAGGAACAGTTACATACGGACTGTATCCAAATGTCCTGCAAAACCTGCGGCAATTTGGCAAAAGATATTATGTGGCTGTTACAAATGTTTTGTGGTTTATGGCTGGTTTGCTTGCTGATAATCATTCGTGAAAATTTTAGGTTAGCCCTATGCTCACATCAAAGGTTAAGTAGGTAGTTAGGTACCTACCTACATGTGTTAAAAGATACGCGTCCTGATAGCCGAATATCTTTGAATTGAGTCATTTAAAGTAAATTAACCACCTTACACCGTACCGAAGACAAAAAAAACAGTCCAGAGGGTCTAAGCAGTCCGAGTTTGACCAAGTTGCGAGTTGTTTCTCGGCAGGAACAATGTCCATACAAATCTTGGACTAGAACCTCAGGACATTTCCTACCAGTTTCTTTTAAGTTATCGGGATTGTTACGTTACCTAGGTAGGTAGTTCTTTACTTTTTACTTACTTACCAGTTTTCGACATTGTGTTTGGTCCGCTCCGAGATCTCCTATACCTAATCGCGGTTGCGTAAAATAAACGTGTCAATAATTTATTTTACGTAAGCGTGTTTTTTGGATTAGCATTAATATGAATATGCCTAGTATTTTCTTGGGTTATCGCGAATGTTACACTTTCAAATCAAACTAGGTATACGGTTTACGGATCCTATCGCGATATATTGGTTTTAGAGTTTATATTTTAACCAAACGATCTAGAAACTACATTTTTTTTTTACAAGCCAACGTTTCAGTTTCTTCACAGAAACCGTGGTCACGGCAGACTGAGGTGATATTATACAGTAGATAGTAACACCAATAGTAGAACAATGTTCGGGTGCTTGGAGATAACTTTTAAATTCAAGACAAAGACAAATATCACCACAGTCTGCCGTGACCACAGTTCCTCTAAAGAAACTGAAACGTCGGCTAGTAAACATAACATAACTTCACGCGTTTATCCCCGAATGGGGTAGGCAGAGGTGCACCTAATACACACCCACACTTCGCCAGTAGTGTTACGTCAGCTAGAAGTCGTAAAAATAATTCTATATCATTCGGTTTAAATGTAAACTCTAAGACCAATATACCTAGGTATAGCGATAGAATCCGTAAACCATAGTTTGATTTCAATGAATAAGTATTCTGGTATGAAAAAGACGAATAGACCATATTGTAAATATTTTATTTATTTATATCAAAAATGGTAGTTGGTAATAAACGTTATTTTATGATACGTAGGTGAATTACCATGAAGAGTGTCCAGGTAGTTAGAATCTAGTACTAAAAGCTGTGGCTTCAAGGGTACTGCGGCTACAGCAGTGGTAGTCAACCGCGGCCCCGCAGAGTGTATGTTGTCAAGCCGTGTACCGTTGTACGGGTGTCTTGTGTCCCACACTTATACGTCAGAGCATTCTGTGTGGCGGAAATAAACGTGATGTTCATCTGCACCAAGCAGCACTACTGGTTTCGTGGCTTCGCCGAAAACTGGCAACAGAAAAATAAACGTATTATTACCTAAAGGAAGGAAAGAGGAACCCACCACGCACCCTCGGATTGACCACCCCCACTATTGCAATAGAAAAAGGTTGACAATACCGAACTCCTCTAAAAGGATATAGGAATGGTATGGGTTCCAGGAAGATACCTGACTTGCAGTATCCCGCTGTATGCGCCGACTATTCTTCGACACGTGTTTCGCCTCTGCACGAGGCATCCTCAGGAGCGATGAGCAACGACTGAGCTCAGTCGTTAGTCGTTACCCGTCGCTCCTGAGGATTTTTCTATTGCAATAGTTGGGGTGGTCAATCCGAGGCTGCGTGGTGGGTTCCCCTTTCCTTCCATTAGGTTACAATGGAGTTCCGCCAAGTAACGCTTGATTCAATCAACTATAAACTAATTATTGACTGTTCCGCTGTTCGCGTGCGTGATTTGGAATTAGAATGTTTGTCTTTGTAATAACCGGGTTGAGAAACGTGTCTAGTCCGATAATACCTACGTTAGTTATCCATCTAGACCTGTCAAAATGTAAAGTAGTAAAAGTTTTGTATTGCTTAGGTGCAGGCCTTGTCAGCCAATCTACTGGAGCTGATCTAGATTACGGATTTGTTTTCCAGAGGCGATACGACTCTACCTAATATTTTTTCTAATATGTAGTAATTAGGTGTCACATTTTAATACGCAATAATTATTAGTTATCTAAACGTGGTTATACAATGTTAGAGTTATTTTTATAGTCAGATAGTACCTAGTTAGGCATTCGACACATACCTAATTTATAACCTGACTGAATGTGAAAGTAACATAATTAGGCAACGTTATTTAAATAACTGTATATTTAAGCAGATAGTTAATGTTGCATTTTATCTTTTGACTACCTACTTTTAGCAGACTTTATCAAGAACTAGAGGACGCCAGCAGCTACGCCTGCATTTTTCTTAAATTTACCCGTTTTGAACGATCCCGTGGGGATTTCGGGAAATCCCTTCTTAGTACACCCCTACGGTCGCCAAGGAACTTACACGCCAAATTTCAGCTTCCTGCGCCCAATAGTTTCGGCTGTAGCGTGTCTGTCAGTCAGTCAGTAACGCTAGTATTTTATATATTAAGATGAGCACTAAATATAACAACATAACATTGGTTATGCACGAATAGTTAACATATGTAAGATTATCTATGACAATCATCTTCTCAGAATTTGAATTAAAAGTGTAAAGACCCTTGTACACGGTGTTATTCGCCGATCAATCTGCAGAGAATCGTGACTTATCAATCGGTCCAAAAACGCCACCCATAGACGAAGTAATTGGGCGTTGCTTCTGATAGTTTACTTTAGTTAAAACGGAATGATAAAACCGTGCTCTCACGAAGTGAAATTCACTAACGATTTGTCGTTACTATCTTTGTGATTACATGGTTGATTATTACCTACTACCTTCGTCACTCTGGGAGCATGTAAAGCTGTCGTCGGTACTTCGGTATGCACTGGCTGTCACAAAGATTTTCTACTGTTGTTACGGGCAAACAGTTTAGACAAAGAAAAGGCACTTTCGTTAATATTTTAGTTGCTGAAGATGAAAGAAAAGGCAGACGTAACCTAGTGGAAATACCTACCAACGAATTGCCATGCAGAGGGTGACCTGGGTCCGTGGCTCGGAGAACACGTTAAACCGTTGGTTCCGGCTGTTATGAAGATCTTTTTGGGAGTCAGTACCCTAAAATAAACATATACTGGTCTAAACCATGAAATATCGTTATCCCTTTGGTTTGATAAAGTTGATACCTATCTGTCATATCTGGTTAAAATGGTAAGTGGACTTCGGGCTCCAAGGCATGTACCTAAGTCTTGGATGCAAGTGGGATAACGCTGGGACGATGACGGTGACCTTTTCTTTGCTGAGGCCAGACTGCAGTTGTACCGCTGAAAACCTTAGGTATAGGATATATTCTGTCAATTACAGTCACGTAAAAGAGAACACCGTAGGTATTCCAACGCAAACGAGGGAACATTTGCGTGTATGTGCGTGGGTTTTTGTTGCAATTGCTAATTGTATACTTAATTACTTATACAGCCCATCGGTATGATCGGTCTGAACTTGTGGATCGTAGAGACAAATGTTACCGTTACGAGGCCTTTGTTGTAAATATTATAGCTGGGTACCTATTGCTACTGGTAGAATAAAACTCAAATGAATAGAATGCAAACATTCCAAAATAATTGATCAATTAATTTGGACTTACATAGCTATAACTACTCGCAGTAATCTATATATGTCTCAGGGTTGCAACAATATATTGAGCGGTTCAGCATTAGCCAAATGATACATAATTAAGTAATTTTCATCAACCCATAGAACGTATAATGTAATATAGTGCCAGTCATGTTATTACATAAAGTGATAAAAGCATACATAAATATATTTGACAGCAAAATTTACATACATTTAAATACCCGTGGCGGTAAACTTTGACGTATTTACAGTACAATATAAATGGGTGGGCCTAAATCATCCAAATGGTCAACTTACGAAACAGAAATTGCGTTAATAACATGTTTGTCAAAAGTAAGTGGCGGTATATAGATGTATACTCTAATGTATCTATATATGGAGATATATATGTAATTAAAATGGAACGCTGGCACCTATCTATTTCTATTACAAAACTCACAGTGTCGCGATTGTCCTTGCACTTTCAAAGGACTGAGCGAAAGGAGGAGAAGAAGGCTGTAGGCTGTAGGTCTTAATTGGCTTTATTACGTTTACCATCACCTCGGACGGCATTGCTTATTATGTCAATGTGTCAAATGAGTGCATATGTAGGGTTCAGTATTACAAAAGGTAAAATAAAACACGCGCACGACTGGTAATTGCGACGCGACGGAAAAACGCGGCATCGGGTGCATCCCGTGCATCTGTTTGTTAACATCGTCAGCCTTTGTTTAAGTATAATGTGTTCCACTGGCCACTACTAGGCAAAGGTCTCTTCCCATTATGAAAGAACTGGGTAAAGACGTTGTCCACCACTCTGGCCAAGTGGATAATTTTTGGACATACAGATTTCCTCACGTTGTTTTTGTTCACCGTTTAGCAAGCAATAAATAACAACTGAATTCAAGGAATCTGTACTTTAGAACTCATGATCTTAGCGATATGTTAAACAAAATGTCTACTTAAAATTATGTACGGAACTAGAACGTCAATCTCGTACTTCTTCAGTCTTGGACACAGATCTTGTTTTTAAGTGCGTGACCGGCGCATTAATTTGTCTGAACTTTAGGCAAACTTTAGGCGGAAAAAAGACAAATGTCAGACTGTGATGTGGTGAGCTCAATCCATGTCGGATGTCACAATGTAAAATGGCTTGGACTTCAGGTTACGCGCCCTTTAAAGTTTAGGAAACAACAAACCGAATGACAAACTGCAGGTGTTTGAATGTTTCTTAACTTTAGAAAAGTTTCTAGATCTCTTTACTTAGCAGGATTCTGAGGCTGTATTACAAAAAATCAGTTAAGAACTACTCAATATACCTACTTAAATCGACGTCAGGCCATATCTGTATTTTTATTATACTAATAATAATTGTTAATTTTTGTAAAGCTTTTCACTCTAAAATCGTTGGATTTTTTTTTAATTACAATAAATAATTAGCTTCTTCCAAAATTTATTTTAGAAATTTAAAATCTAGAACACAGTCTGGTATTATACCTATTTACTTACTAGTCCAAAAGAGGAGTATATAATAGCATAAACTTTGCATTTTATTTAAATTGAGTTAATTTGGGTTATTGCCTTTGATTTTTACCTCTGATCGGAGCAAGTGAATCTTCTCTCCTTAGCGTTGATGTATCTAGCTCAATGAATCCGTGGTAGTGAAGTCTGACGACTATGAGCGAGGAGTGTAGCGGCTGTTTCACCAAAGCGATCTGCAAGCCGGCGGCCGACGAACACACCACCACCGACCATTCCGACCCGGAATTGACTTCATGCACCAGGATTGACCCTCGCGAAGCATCAGAAGCATATCTGTGAAACAGACGTAACAGCTGTAATAAATAAAAAACTGAAACCGACTTGGTATCTTTATCTATCTATACCTACCTATGTTCGTAAACTTATACCTACAAAAACCAAAAAGTAGAAATAATATTTTAATTAGGCACCTCAAAGAAAAGACAATTTAGAACATAGAAATTATTGCTACTCATAATTATTATCAAGCAAGGATAATATACATACAGGATGTAAAAAAACCCTTAACGAAAACTGAAATTCCATGTTGTACTAATCACTACGAACATTTTTTTTATTTCGGCACCATACCTGGGAAATTACTGGTTTAGGAGATATTGAGGATCAAAATTAGTATGGAATGTTTCTAATTAGGTACAAAATCGATGCATTTACCCCGCCAATATGTTCTTTAGATGCCCTATGACTCCATGAATAAATAGGTATTTCGAGCATTGCACGCGCGCGCTTTGAATTGTCGTTTAAAAATTGTGAAAACTTAAAAAAAATTCGTTTCCCACGTATTATTTTTGGTTAGTATGACTTGGCATGATGTCCACAACAAGTAAACTTCAGCTTGGAGATGGGTCTTGCGACACTCTGTATATGTCTATTTATTATTTAAAGTATGTATTTTTGGACTTGGTGCTAACCATGGAGGACAGTTTAATATACTTAGAAGTCTTTAAGCGTTAGACTTTGCAAAAATGCTGCCGAATTGAGTAGTCTCTTTGAAGTCAGGTAGAGATATTTTTGAAATGTTTAGGCAATCATATCCTTATTCTCTACATTCAAGGTTTTCTTTATATTAAATAGCGTTAAAATCGGCTCTACGGGATTGCCGTGACACAGTTAATTTGAACCGTGAGAACATTCGAAAATAATGAAAGCTGCTATATACTGCTAAGTAATTGATTAGAATTCAAAATTGCCTACGCACCGTGTTAACACCTTTTTCTGTGATGTAACCATTCAGTTAAACTAGATTGTTATCTATACGATCTAAGATTGCCAACTGATTTAATCTTAAAATATACATAAATTTAGATATTTTTTTAGGGCAGCACAGTGAATGTCCTTGTTTGTCACACAAATATATCGATTTCTTTTTGACGAAACTTGTGTACGGATCATGGAGTACACAGCCCTCCTGACTGACCAGACTTTGGCATAAAGATGCTTGAAACAAAAAATTGAAAATATGTCATAAAGTCATAATTATAATATTTTAATTGACTTATATAATATTATGTCTTAAACTAATTAAGATATAATATTCAACATTACCTACAGTTTTTTTTTTCAACAGTCTGGCGTAATTTCTATTGTTATAAGTACCAACTTTAAATGTTTTTCAATCTTTTATTTTGTGAAACAAGTTAAGCAACTGAAAAACCAATGGCTGTTTGTATTGCGGTCATCAAGACTAAATATATTATTCAACTGTTGTGATTTATTAAAAACTAGATTACGCCCACGTCAGCTACCGCGACAAAAAGTAGACTTTATTTTAAGGTTAGCCATATAAATGCAAAATTTCATCTTCTTTTTCGTATAAGTCTCGGAGCTTTCAGACCACACAAGAGCCTCCGACATGGATTAATGATGGTTACCTTTTCATCAATATCGGTTTAGTGGCTTTTGAGTGAAAGTAAGTATAACAAACACACATCTATTACTTTTGTACACTGTAAAAAATATTTGTTTCTGTTATTCTGTGCGTGTTGAGCTGCTGCAAATAGCCAGCGTAATTTTGAAGGAATCGTTTGGCACGAGTATACGTTCAAGGATCACGTTGCTTAGTCACTGTATTAGTGAAATTTTACACCACTATTGTTGGGAGTTGTTGGCTTTATTAATTTAAGTATCTAATTTAATTTATGACAGCCGTCTACGACGTCTAACAAATCGACACGTGCAGTGTCATGTTGCAATGAGATTAGGTGCACTAGGAATAAAGTCTTTATAACACTGTTGATCTTTTCATCATAAAAGCTTTATGGAGATCTGAATCATTCAAGGAAGTCTTAGACCAGACGGCGGTATCTCTGAATCATAAAGCACACCGGCTAGATCCATTGTATTGATAGTGGTGGAATGAGTGACAATCCATTTAACTGTTTGACCAATGTGTCGATCTAATGTGGTAACATTTGACTCCCCTTGCATCGTCTATGCAAGAATTTACGATTGCTTTAGGTGTCTCTAGAGGGCCTGAACGACTTGCAACGATATGTTTAATTATTGGTAAAATAAGCTTGTGCGTGATTGAGTGCGAATTATGATAATTAACCAAAATAACTCGAAGTCATAGTGAAGTCGTTATGCGTGCGGTGTTGCGTAAAAATGCGTTTGCATATCACACATGATTGAGTCTAATCTTCGGGTTGATTAAGTCTTAAGTGACCGCAAAATCACTATTTGGTTTTTAAGTGATTTAGTTTTTGTATTTTAATTAATTCGGCACATGGTTTAAGTAACTGTAACTGACAACTTTCTGTTTACATATTATGAAATATGGCCCAGTTACATTAGTTAAATTGCTAATTACTTAGGAAAATTTAAAAAAAGGTTATCATAATATATCATTTAGTGACCTTCATGTCACTAGAAAGCAGGCAAATATATCGGAGATCAAGTCTGATAAGCTCATAGCAATCAATGTTCAAAGAACATAATCATTAAATAAGAAAAATAAAAGTAAGGCGTTTGATTATGTCAATCACGATAAGGTTATCCATTATGCTTGTAGAATATGCTGCCATGTGTGGAAAATGTGTCTAAATTCGTATGAATCGATACTTCTGTTAATATTACCAAATCTTATAAAATGGTCACCGTTATGCAATTAAAACAATATGTTTTTGAGAACAGGTTGTCGCAAGGGCTCATGTTGGGTCTACAAGTAATATTTAAGGAACATCTAAAAGAGACGCCACTAAGCCGTATCGACACAAATAATATTGATTGCTGAGATTTGAGGAAAAGTCAAAGTCAAAACGACCATATATGATATGAGTGAAGTTCAGCTCTCTGTTTACAAACAGTAAGTCAAAATAGCGCTTGAAAAATTGTAATACAGGGGATATTAATTCGAACAGATAAGCCTGAATTTCATAACCCGTCATGTTGCGTCCGCGAACTCGACATGGTGCATACGAATTAAAGTAGCTGTCTAAAGAGCCTATCTATAACAAGACTATCAAATCTCGTTTGCTGTTACTTTATACACAGTAATAATTATATATTTCACTGTGATAAATATATCGTATATTTATCTAGACGGCGCGTCATAGTCTCTCAAAGTTTATAATATAATTATATAATATTCTACTACATTCACACATCACCATCTAGTCCCAAGCTAAGCAGAGCTTGTGTTATGGGTACTAGATAATGGATAAACATACATAATATACTTTTTTTGTAAATACATACATATTATACATAGAAACACCCCGACCAAGACAAACATCTATGTTCATGCACACAAATGTTTGACTTGAGCGGGAATCGAACCCGCGACCTTCGGTGTAGCAGTCGCTTATACTACCGCTGCGCCAACCGGTCGTTTATAATGATGTTATTTATTAGGGACCACCACCGTTGATTATTCGACGATTAGACGTCATTATTGAAGACAACAAATTAAGTCACGCGTGAAGTCCTGATAAAATTGATCTGTTTTGGAACTAGGCAATTATATTGGTGTTGCGTGTTGTTGATGTTCATCAGTCCATCACAAAATACGTTCACTCGAGGAACTGAATTACTAGTTTTTTATAATTTATATTATTTTTATAGGCAGCACAAATGGAACTTGTTCTGGGTGATATTGTGCTAAATTCTTAACTATAAATGTTGTTAACGAATAAAAAAGATTCTCACCATTTGACGTCATAAAAATATAGAGATTTATGAATTAATAAAACTTTATTGCTAAAAATCCTACTAATATTATAAATGTGAAAGTTTGTGAAATGGATGGATGGATGGATGTTTGTTACTCTTTCACGCAAAAACTACTGAACGGATTTGGATGAAACTTTACAGTAATATAGTTTATACATCAGAATAACACATAGGCTACAATTTATAAAGGTTTAGTATAATGTTGCCATAATTTAAGGAAAAGTATCAACTAAGTAGGCAAAAATCCTGAGCTCTTAAAAGCTGTCTTCGCGTGCGTTGCCTAAACCGTTAAAGTTACTTGAAGATAATGTAAGGTGATATTGTTTATCATATAAAGCTCAGTATGAAATATCCAAGATGGCCGCCGACACAAAATGGCGGATCACATATTTTCCACAAATACCTCAATATGGGGATCAAATGAAAGGGCTTGATTCGTAGAATAGAGCTCACTATGAAAAATCTAAGATGGCTGTCGCAGCAAAATGGCTGATTACATATTTCCAACAAATACCTCAATATGGGTATCGAATGAAAAGGCTTCATTGGTAGAATAGGGCTCACTATGAAAAACTCAAGATGGCTGCCGCCACAAAATGGCTGATTATACATTTTCCACAAATACCTCAATATGGGTATCAAATGAAGGAGATTAATTGGTAGAATAGACCTCACTATGAAAAATTCAAGATGGCCGCCGCCACAAAATGGCGGATTCATTTTTCACAAATACCTCAATATGGGTATTAAATGTAACGGCTTAATTGGTAGAATAGAGCTCACTATGAAAAATCCAAGATGGCTGCTGCAGCAAAATGGCTGATCACATATTTGCCACAAATACCTCAATATGGGTATCAAATGAAAGGGCTTGATTGGTAGAATAGACCTCACTATGAAAAATCCAAGATGGCCGCGCCACAAAATGGAGGATTACCTATTTTTCACGAATACCTCAATATGGGTAGGTATCGAATGACAGGGTTTGATTGGTAGAAAAGGGCTCACTATGAAAATAGAATGAATAAGTAGGTATCAACTAACAACAAAAATAAAAACTTGAAAATAAAATAAACTAAAAAAAACATTTATTTTAATTTTGGGCGTAGCGTATCCAGAATAAACATTATGATAGAAATGTCACTTGCGCAACGATTTTATATTTGTCTGATCAATACCCTAGATTGATAAAAAGATTGGAGCAATGTAGCAGCTAGGGCTTACCGAATTTCTTTTTAGCTTTTTGTAGATACATAACCTAACTACATCATTGTTATTGATATAAAACAAGATAACATAAAAAATATCTTATTGTAAATAAGATATTTTTTGCTCATTCTAGAGTATTTATCAAATTGTTTTCAAAATTGATAGATTTATTGCCGTATTTAATATACATGAACTTTGTCTTTACAGTACCTATGTAGTTTGGACGAATAGTTTAAAAGTTATCACCATATAATTGACCTAAGCGCAGCGTTATTAAAAGCGCTTTCTATGAGTTGGCGCGCTTAAGCGCGCTTATGACGGTCTGATATGTACTTTGTGGTAATGTTTTCAGTTTTTATTTTAGCTGCTGTTATATTCAGTAGGTACATAAGCTCTTCATAACTTCAATAATATACATACTAATCTTTACCTCAAGTTCAACGATTATGAAAACAAAGGTAATTTTTAAGTATTATCTGTTAGTACAAATGTATGCTACACGGCTAATCTGCAGAGCCGTTTGTGATGAAATTTGACATGGATAGTCTGAAATCCGGGGAAGTACATAGGCTAATCTTTAGGGTCAGTTCATACCAAAACGCGACTCGACACGACGATGCTTGAAGAGGACAGTGGTTTTGCGCTGCGCAGCGCGACGCCGCGAGATCCATCGCGCAAATGTGTATGTTTTCGTGTTGTAAATAAAGTATATTTTGAGTTGCTCTATTAAAATGTGCGCGCATCGTCGCGTTGCGTCACGTTTTGGTGTGAACTGACCCTAATTAAAATTTCATGCTGGCGAAGCCGCGGGCGAAAGCTAGTACTTACATAAATGTCTTCCCTCCTAAAGTATGTTCGACCACAATATTTTGAAGTATCGCGTTCCCATCTGACAGCGATGTTAGCTCGTAGCTCGTGACAAGTTTGTTCAGGAACAAGCTAATGACGACCACCTTCGGTGGACAGGTACATCGCGGCGACGTTAAAGAGTCCACAATACCACTGTCAAGAATCCATAATTTGCCCTGTGAAAGTGAGTTTTTTTTTTTAAATTATATATTCAAGAATATTTAATACACGAATAATGTGCCTTATTAGCCTATTTCAGCAATTTGACAGTGCGGATTTATAACTCTTTAAACACGTTTTAAGTCTTTTCATGAGTGAAGAATGACATCGGTTGACGATAAGCAAAGAATAGCGAGTTCAAGCTTCTAAGTCAAGCTTCCCCCAAAAACAACTCTTTACTTTCAAAGATAAATAAGTTTTGACTGCTTGCCTACATAAAACCTTCCTTCGCCAGGTTCAAACCTAAATAAGGCTGGCAACGCACTTGCGTTCATCGGTAATCGCTTGCCATCAGGCGAGTCTGCTCGATTGCCTAATATATCATAAAAAAGGCAGCTCCCGCTCTCAAACTCCTGGATACGTCTCTAACACAAGGTTACATAAACTTTGACAAACTATGTATTCCATTTCTTATCTACTGAAGGCGTAACTTTTATATTAGACACCATTAAATCTGTTACCTATTCACCGATGATAAATCACTTTGCGTAACATTGCTGCCATATTTAGAATAGATTAATCAGTGCACGATGGAGCAATTACCAGCAAAAATACGTTTGAGAGCGATAAATGGTACACATGGGGTCGAGCCGTTCTATTCATTGTTATACACGGGTCTATAGATTGCGTAATTCAATTGAATGGAAACCGATAGTGCAACGAGTTTCCACGTTTGTAGTTTAGAGCACACTGTGTCATGATATAATACATATATGTATCTGTTGTACAATATCTATACATATAATAATGCTGGTGAACTTGTTTGCTCGCGTTAAAGTCTACAACTACCAATCGGCTAGGGAACACAAAAGTTGTATATTATAGACACATTCGGGAGGAAGATAAGAGTGAGCTTTTATAATTTCACTCTATGACCCTCAGGAGTTAAACGAAATGGAAATGAACTCAAGAAGGATGTACCTAACGGGGCATAGCCTATATGTAGCGCAATAAGATTCTATGGACGAGGTGTGACAGGATAAACAGCGGAGCACGGCTGGTAATTATATAAAAAGTCTTGTCTGCACTGTACACACATATCAAAGTAGAGCTTATAATATACCTACCTACTAAAGCTAGAAACATACAATTTGGAAACTGATTTCCTTAAAGCGTTGGCCGCCACTAAGAAGATATTGTTTAATATTTAAATATTTCTTTAACTATAAAACAAACTTCTTAACTGTTTTTTCAGGGTAAAATACTTGGAGTCCACCCAGGGGATAAAAAATTCAGTGATTTAAAAGCCAACACGAAATTTTGTATTTTGGTGTCTGCCTACAAAGAAGGATGTAAGTTTTTATATAGTATTTAATATTTTATATGAATAAACAGCGTCGTGCGAGCCTGGGAAATTGTTTGGTAAATCGTTTCCGTTTGAGGATGTTTGCTATTAGGTATAGATTTATGATCTACAGTATAAATACTTTGAATTGCACTATGGTACCGTAGGGATTGGCGAATACGAATTGTCACCACCCCATATCATCCCATGGGTGTCGTAAGAGCCGACAGAGGGAGCATATTATGCAGAGAACAGCACTGTAAGAGAAGGAAAACTTGATACAAACCCTATACCAACCCGCTTGGCCAGCGTGGTATAGTAGGCCAATTTCTCCTTTCAAAGGAGAGGCCTAGTCCAGCAGTGGACTATTAAAGGCTGATGATGAGGGATTGGCAGTGCCAAAGCACTGAATATTAGGGCTAGACCTTATAGCTCTGACAATTGATTAAAACTAATGAGAATGATTATGTGCTTCTTTGTCAATATTTGTAAAGACATATTATTAAATGGGATATTTTTAACAGTGCATCAAAAATCTTAAGTAACACACACTGAAGTACGTTACGCTAAAAACCTATTCTTTCACTAAAATACTAATTGCACACCAAATATGCCGATCGTTCTAAAAATATAATTTAATATGAAAAGTCTCGTCCGCTTAGGAAACTTATCCACTCAGAAAACTTAATAGGTTATGTTAGGTTCTCTTGTGAGTTGTGACCCTGAACACAAAATAGAAGCCCTGCGAAGCAGGGCACCGTCAACTCAGATTATTGAAGTATTTGGTTATTGAGTAATACTAAAATATGAATTGCTTCTTATTCATTGAAAGGATTACTTTTATAATTAGAGATTTGCAATGGTCAATAAACAGGTGTTCTTTATGAAATATTTTAGTGAGTATATTTTGGTGTGCAATTAGTATTTTTGGTGAAATAAAGGAATATTGTTTGGCAGACATCAGAGATATATTGAAGAAGAGTTAAATACTACCCTTATTAAATTGAAAGCATATTGAAGGATGTTCTATTCTTCTTTCAAACCCGAAAGTAGTTACGATGTGAGTGGGATTGCAATCATTGCAGCACATTCAAATTTTAAAAATATCCGCACTGTCCTTTCTACAAACATTGTATCTTATCATAAAGTTATCGATTAGATTTATTTCTCAATGTTAACATTGCAAGCCGAACAAGCAACACCCACATTTCGCATTATTGCCAACATGGGCGAGTCTAGTATTCTACTACGTAAAGCCTAGGTTACTGTTATAGTTTCATTATATACCTAATTGAGATAAGTACAACACTTTATCTGTGTATAAAACATTGCGTTACTAACTGACTGACAGATAATGCACAGCCCAAACTATTGGGCGCAAGAAATTGAAATTCGGCATGCATGTTCCTTGGCACTTCCCATCCTAGAGTTAAATAGTAATACGCGGGCTGAGCTGCGGGCAAAGTCTACTCTTTCTCATTTCTCTTTAAAAAAGACAACTCCCGCACTAGAACTAAATCCTGGGTCGCGGCGGACTTTACAAACATACAAATAGCGGACACAATTAACACCCATACTCGAAACAACAATTTAAGAATCACACACAAAGTGTTGTCTCGTGTGGGGATCGAACCCACAACACTTCGCAGTGTCAAGCGGCGAGGCGAACGCTTAAACCACTACGCCAACCGTGCAGTTGATAACCTAAAATTTCCCATCAACCTTAAGGATGACTCGCTCTAGGAGGGATTTCTGCCTTGAGGGAGTCTTAAAAACATGCATTCAAGAACAAACAGACTCGTGAAAACTACGTAGCTACTTTTCTCACGAAGTGTTGTCCCGCCTGGGGATCTAACCCAGAGTATACAGCAAAACGTTCAGCGGCAAGGCGGTCGCTTACACCACAATTGTGTCATCCGTGTTGTCAAAGCATTATTGCACATCAATGAATGCTGATTACTTGCCATTATTTCATACGGTTGCACTGTTTAAAATGAGGCATCGACCGTTCTTGGAATGTGCTTAAACCTTAATTAATTGGAATGCGTACACATTAACTAAGCGTAGTATGTGTAGTGCATCTGTTATAATTTCCTAGATTTTATAGACTGTTGCATAAAAATATGTTGTCGAGTGAAGTAGGCTAGCCACGCTATGGATACATCTAACAAATGTCGTATCAGAATTATAAAGCAAAAGCCTCTAGCTAAACAAAGATATAATAAAAATCTTTATGTAAGCATTTTAATCTGTAATTATCTAATATGATTTTGAACTAATATCTTCTTAATATATAAAATCCTTGCGTTACTGACTGACTGACAGACACGCTATTGGGCGCAGGAAGATGAAATTTGGCATGTATATTCCTTGGGAACTGTAGGGGTGCACTAAGAAGGGATTTCTCGAAAATCCCACGGGATCGGCCAAAACGGGTAAATTAAAAAAAAATGCAGGCGTAGCTGCTGGCGTCCTCTAGTCTGTAATATTCATACTGGGTAGGTATATTTTTTCTTTAAAAAGGCATCTCGCGCACTAGGACTAAATCCTGTGTCGCGGAGGACTTTACAAAAATACAACCAACGGCCGCTTAAACCATTACGCCAACCGCGTAGTCAAATCAAAGTTTTTTATCTATATAATACAGGTATGGTAAGATACATATGGTTTCTACAAGTGCTCAATTTATTTTACGAAATTTATATTGATGAACTTACTTAAATTAGTGTGAACTTGAGCAACTACTAATCATCTCTTTGACTTACAAAGTGTGCGCTAATTGTTTTATTACAGTACCAATCTTGTTCATACCTTTTACGAAAGTTATATTTATTTACGATAAATAAAAGTACTGGTAATGTAACAGTAAATATGTAACTAAATACATAACAGTTTTAAATTGAAGTAGCTGCAGCCCTGCCTGTCAGATATTTATCTGATATTGGGTTAGCAATCGAGAGGTCATAAGTCGTGTGCCGACAGGTGTTTGATTGCCAGCTCCCAGCCATTGCGCTACCGAGAGCCACAATTAACATAGTCGATAGCTCACACTACTATGTAATTTGTTATCCAAAGTAATAATTATTTTTATAACTTGACGCAAGGAATAAGATTTTCTCAGGCGATCTAAGATACATTAAGTATCGATAAAGTGACATCCAGGTCTTCACTTTAGGTTCAAAGTGGGCAATGTTGCTAATACTGTATCGTGTAAATCGTCCTAACGTATAGGGTGTGTTCATCACCTTTTGTCTCCTAAACGCCTGGACCAATTTGGACGAAATATCATGTGCATATTTCAATGGGTTCTTGGATGGTTTCAAAACACAATTAGAGCCAAGTTAGTTAGCTTTGTATTGCTGTACAGGCAAGAATATGTCTGCTGTGTCAGCTAGTTTACTATAAAGCAGTAACTTACTAGATGGTCTAAATAAAAGTCGATAGCGTTCTGTACAACGTTGCAGTCTCCAATTTTGTGAGTGCGAAGCTCTGGGTAAGGCTGGAGCTCCACTCCATTTTTATCTTGAACAATCAGCCACAGTGTTGCTAGTACGCCAGGTTTCATTCTGCAGAAACCAAAGGTTTATTTAGTTTTATTAATTAAGGCAATTCTTGCACTACGGATATACCCTGTGTCGCGGGCGACTTTATTAATATTCAACCAACGTAAAAATAGAACACCCAGATTAGAAACAACAAGTTGTGGATCACAGAAACTCTTATCCTGTGCATAGGTCAAATCAGTCAAATAGCTACGAAGCAACACGTCATTCGAACCGTCAAACATATTATTTGGCTATATATAACTGACTAGCTGACCCAGCGAACTCCGTATCGCCTTTTTAAGAGTTTTTAATTAATTCCCTTTTTTCCAAGCCCCTTTTCCAAAGTTACCATTTTCTTAACGCTTAATCTCTTATCATTACAGGGTCTTTAAATGATGCAAAAACAAACATAAATTTTTATATAATATTGAATTCCCTATTCCTTAAAATATCGGAGACGATACGCAGATCGACTTAAAAAAATATCCTGTCCGCCATCTTTGATTTCCTATTCGCCGTCTTTGATCACAAAATAGATGTTGTATTTGGATTCACCACCCCTAAATCATCAGAGACGATACCCATATTGATTTTTAAAATTTTTCCCATCCACCATCTTTGATTTCCCATCCACCACCTTTGATTTCCCATCCGCCATCTTGAATCACGAAATAGATGTTGTATTTAGATTACCCATCCCTTCAAACATCGGAGACGATACCCATATTAATTTAAAAAAAAATCCCATGCACCATCTTTGATCACGAAATAGATGGTATTTTTAAATTCCTCATTCCTTAAAATATCGGAGACGATACCCATATCGACTTTAAAAAATCCCGTCCACCATCTTTGATTTCCTATCCGCCATCTTGGATCACGAAATAGATGTTGTATTTAGATTCGCCATCCCTTAAAACATTGGAGAAAATAACCATATTGATTTTTTAAAACTTTCGCATCCGCCATCTTTGATTTCTCATCCGCCATCTTTGATCACGAAATAGATGTCGGATTTGGATGCCCCATCCCTTTAAATATCGGCAACGATACCCATATCGACTTTAAAAAAAAATCCCGTCCGCCATCTTTGATTTCCTATCCGCCATCTTTGATCACAAAATAGATGTTGTATTTGGATTCACCATCCCTTAAATCATCAGAGACGATACCCATATTGTTTTTTTTTTTAATTTTTCCCATCTGCCATTTTTGATTTGCCATCCGCCATCTTGAATCACGAAATAGATGTTGTATTTGGATTCCACACCCCTTTAAACATCGGACACGATACCAATATTGATTTTTAAAAATTTTCCCATCCGGCATCTTTGATTGCCCATCCGCCATCTTTGATCACGAAATAGATGTTGTATTTCGATTCTCCAACCCTTAAAATATCGAAGGCGATACCCATATTGATATTTAAAATTTTCTCATCCGCCATCTTTGATTTCCCGTCCGCCATCTTGGATCACTAAATAAATTTCATATTATTAATCAGCGTCCCGAAAATCTCGAAAACGATACCCATAGAGATTGTATCCTATTCGTTTAGCCTTTTTTTGCCTTTGACCCAACCCTCCCCCTTCTCGTTTGACCATTTTATTATTTTTGTATGGCCCCTAGAAGTTGTGGCGTAATTTTATATAGCCTATAGCCATTCGGAATAATTGGGCTATCATAGGCAATAACAATTTTAAAAAATCCGACTGCTAGTTCCTGAGATTAGCCGACATTATGTTTTAGCCTTTTTAGCCTTTTGCCCGGCCCCAAAGGGTCGAAGCGTTATGTTATATAGCCTATAGCCTTCCGGAATAACTGGGCTATAGTATACAAAAAGAATTTTTCAGATCCGACCAGTAGTTCCTGAGATTAGCGCGTTCAAACAAACAAACAAACAAACTCTTCCGCTTTATTATATTAGTATAGATGGCAGTGATAGCCGAGTGGTCAGTGGAGAGACCGACAGACTGCTACGCAGAGGGTTTCGGGTTAGAATCCACGGCACGCACCAATGACTTTTCGAAGTTAAGTGCATATAAAGTTGTTAATTATCGCTTGCGTATCGGTAAAGGAAAACATCGTAAGGAAACCTGTATGTCTGAGAGTTCTCCATAATGTTCTCGAAAGACATGTGAAATCTGCCAACCCGCACTTGGCCAGCGTGGTGCCTTACCCTTCTCATAGTGAGAAAAGGCCCTTGCCCAGCAGATGGACAGTATACAGGGCTGATGATGATGATATAATAACAGCGAATTAACATTAATTCGCAGTAACTGGATTGCAGTTCAAAAATATGTTTCTTGTAGTACTCTTCTTATTAATCTACATATATTCGAATAAAGGGGACGAAAAATCAAGTAATTTAGTAAAATACCTGGGTGTAATGACATATACGTCGTCTTGATAAGCGGTTGCTTTCGTAGCGATCACATTTTCTCTCGAATATTGCCCGCTGTTTATCCACGCACCCATTCCGTGCTCACACTGCAGATGCATAGGACCTCCGTTCCACGCTAGGTTCTTGAACAATCCACAGGTCAATACCGTCTGCCATAATAAAAAAAACTAGAGTCTTTACACTATGCACCATTTTGATCGCAATGAAATGTGTGCAAATGAAATCAGTGAAATACTTTGTTGCAAATGAGTCAATTATAAAGGGTAATGGTGGTTTGTGCAGTTATTCGAATTGAATTGCTGATGTGGAGGCAATCGTTTCAAAGAAAACTGCGTTTTTGGAATGTTTTGATTAGTCACAAATAACATTTATGAAGTTGCCTTTTACATACTTGCGTAACAGTACCTAAGGGTATAGGGCTTATAACATAAATGGTTTTGCCGCCTTATTATAAAACATGATCGATTGAAATTTAGTCCATAACTTTGATTATAAACTTGTATATAATCAAAGGTCCATATTAGTGGAAAAGTTATTGAACCTATATTAAAGCAATTTATAGGGTCCCGTAGTAAACTACAAGGAACCCGTGTAGTTTTAACTAAGACTTACATTTGCAAGCGTTAAATAAATATGAATTATGATTATCCTACTAATATTAGTCCAGTCAAGTTAGAGAGGCCGGACCCGTGCTTCACCTAGACTCTCCACCTGGGTGAAGCACGGGGACCTATATGGTCCCGTGCTCCAACTGATGACGTTATTGTACAGTGATGCAGTAAATTGTTTGCCTTATGATTCAAAATACCAGAACCATTATTAAACAGGCGTCAATTTATACGTATAATAGGACAACTTTTATTAAAATATGTATTTTCTTAATTTAATGTATACTTGTTAATTACAAACCTCTGTGGTGCAAAAAAAATATTAAGAAAATAAATTCAACGCGTTTGCTTGAGTATTTTGTTTCTGTCATTGGCGAGAAGTTATCAGGAAAAATTTTAGAAATATGTTATCCCAAGAGCAAGATTTTGAGAATACCGGTTCACAGCAACCCATATTTATAAAAAGAAAAGGTGGGATCGTACTAATTTATGATGGCCTACAATATTATAAGCACAAGACATATAAAAATGGTAACCAATTTTGGGTATGCAGTGAGTCCAAAAAGAAGAATGGCGTGCAATGTCTTAGGTCAGTCACTTTGCAGGTAAGACTTATTTTAATTAAATGCTATTATCGGAATCAAACTACTTCGTGTTCCATGACATAAAAGTTCTATCTGTTATTGGATGTAATGTAAGTCTATGCGTGACTTATCTTAAAATTATTTTCAGTTTTAATACGTACATAACTAAGCCTACCGTTAGTTACGTATGAAAACTGAAAAATATATTGAATTAAAATGAGTACAGCTTTTCAAGGCACTTTGGAGAAAGGATTGTTGTTTATTTGTACAGGAGGATTCAGGAATTTAATTTTATATTAAAATTATAATATTGAATAAGAATAATAATAAAGAATTAAAATATCTTCTAACTCCTTGGTCTAGTGGGTAACGTATATGTTTGGTGATCCCGGGGAGGTATCGGGTTCGATTCCCGATATGGGTCGGGCAAATAGTGTTACTTAGTTTTGAAGAATTCTCAAAAGCAGCTGGCTCTGATTACGGCAATAGTTTCGCCCCCTATTACGTGGGACCTAAAATTCATAAGGCGAAATGTGGCGAATAGTTGACAAATAAACTTATACTTATATTATTTTAGGATGGGAAAGTTATTAAGAAAATGCAACACAGAACAAAAAATTGTGATAATAGCAACTGCTGTATACCAGACCATAACAAAACGGAAGTATTGTTAGCTATCGAAAAAGCTAAAGAAGAAGCTACTACTTTCAATGAGCCCTTAACAAGAATTTATAAAAATGCCGTAGAGCCGCTGTACTGTAAAGGTCTCAATTTCGTGACTCCTATTCCTTCTTTTTCGAGCAAAAAACATGTTTTGGGTTCGAAAAGAAAAGAAGGTTTTCAGGGACAACAAAACTTTGTTTAGAGATATTTGGGAGGTTGAAGTTCCCGGAAAATTTCTTCATTTGTTACTAGCTGATTATACAAATGAAACCGAAGAATCAAGAATTCTAGTGTTCAGTAGTGACGAAGCACAAAAAAAGATGGAGGTTATTCAAGAGTATTTCTTTGACGGTACATTTTATAGTGCTCCAAAGCCCTTCTATCAAGTGGTTGTTTTACATGGTGATAATGGAAGCACTAATGTCAATACAAAGACTGTGCCTTTGATTTATGCTCTGATGAGCAATAAAACAGAAAAGTCATATTGTGCACTATTTGATATTCTAACACATCGCATTAAAAACTGGAGACCCAAAAAAATACACGCTGATTTTGAACAAGGACCCACTAATGCATTAAAACAATTTTTCCCAGATTTAATAATAAAAAGGTGTTATTTTCATATGACACAAAATATATGGAAGAAAGCCAAAAATCTTGGTATAAAAAATAAAGTGTACACACGCATTGTGGGTCTTTGTTCCAGCCTGCCTCTATTGCCTCGCGACCGTATTGCAGAAGGATGGCAATATATTTTAGCTGAAAGCGAAGCATTTCAAAATGGTACAATTCAGGATTTTATTAAATATTTTGAAAAAAATTAGATGAATAAAAATGTAAACGAGTGGTGTGTTTATGACGAAGGGCATCGTACAAATAATGTTACGGAGAGTTGGAACTCAAAACACAATAAAGAGTTCAAAAAACCATATGTTACACAAAATAAATTTCTTACAGTGATCTCGACAAATAATTATTATTCATTTGAGTCATCTCCAAATAAACCCCGCAAGATAAATTGTGAGAAAGACCTTTTTATTCTAGATGCACAAAGGAAATTAATTAATAATGACATTTCTTTGGGACATTTTATGAAAAAAAAGCCGTTGAAATATATATAATATACTTTGTTTTATTTTATTACTGTGTTTTTCTTATTGTATTGACTGTACAAATCATCAGTTGGAGCACGGGACCATATAGGTCCCCGTGCTTCACCCAGTTGGAGTATCCAGGTGAAGCACGGGTCCGGCCCCAAGTTAGACTTAAAAAGGGGGTCGTGCTTGCAAAAGGTCGGACAATCACGAATTTTTTATATGTTGTTAAGACCTACACCAGTGTTAAAAATCCAGATTTGCAGATTTGTTTCAAAGTGCTGAGCGAGAGGTAGGGTGTCCAAAAAACCATGAAATTTTCGGATTTTTTTCAATTTTTCTCAATATCTTATTAAACGGGTTGTATAACTGGTATAGTTGCTATAAACAATTTAAAGTAGATTAAATTTTCTATTATTTGAGACTAGTACGAGCTCTATACAACCATTAATTTTCAAGACACAGTTCTTCGAACATAGACATCTTTTATCAAAAAGTGATTTTTTTCGGAATGTTCTCTTATCTTTTAAAATAAGCGCCCGACGTCAAAAATCACGAAGAAAAAGTTGTAGTAAATTTTTTCATTTGAGACTAAATTGGTATCTATGTGCTGAGTGGTTCTCTTAAAAAAGGTAGATTACCAAAAACAGCTATAAAACTTGATTTTGAGGGGTACTGCAAAGAAACTGTTCTTATTTCTTGTTATTATCTGATTGACCAGTTAAAACTCAAAAAATACATTTACACAAAAATGGCAACCTCCATGTTCCAGTTGGAAGAGCGTCAGGCTTATAAGCTGGAGGTCGCGGGTTCAATGCCCGCATGGCTCATGTCATGAATTTACTTTTTGATATTTGATGAAACACACTTTTTTTCCATGATTCCAGGACGCCACTCTTGTTTTTGAGAACAACAGTCTCAAAAAACAGCATAACTGACTCAGGGATAACAGAATCAACATTATTAAAGAAATCGTCCGAAAGGGGATACTGACTGGTGTCATGCTTGTGAACGGATATCTTACAAAATTATTTCTGCTGCTGCCTTCACAACCCTCAAACGCTCTTGCTGCGCATCGACCTTTTGTTCCTTGTACCAGTGGTCATACAAAATTTTATGGCCGGTGTTTTTAAATCGGACGAGTGTTTCTTTGTTTGAGCACATTTCCGCTATGATTATATCATCGCCAAAACGTTTTTTAAGGTGCGATTTCACCCTTAACTTGCTGCAAAAGGTGTGACAAATAAAACTGGCATTCATCACTGTTTTCCAATAAGTAATCGTACAAACACTCCATCGCTTCTTCGATATTAATTGCTGGACGATACCCTCTCTTTTTCCCAGTTACAGATGGTAAACGATACAAGTTTTTGTAGCACAATCTGTGGTTCTTTGCGTCTGCAGCAACCAGGTCGTCAATGGTAAGGAGGCGCTCCTGAAGAGCCCTTCCCCAATCGTCATTTCGGCGCTAAGTTGCATCCAAAACCGTTTGCCTCATACCTAACTTCTCAACTGTATGGATAACATTCCTTCTTGAGAAGGGTAGTTTGCTTTGTTGCTGAAGAAATTCTTTAGTAATAGCATCACCACACAAAAAGCAAATCCCTCTCAAGGTAGGAGCCAGTTTACTTGACGATCTTGTCAAAGTTCGCTGGGAAGCATTATCCTCTCCCCGACGAACTGAGGCTTCAACATTAGACAAAGCTGTGTATCTTTTCCTGCATGCATCATGAACGCTGACTTGGTTGCAAGTTTGTAGAAAGTTTTTATTTTCATCAAGGCCACGTTTTTGACTCACTTCAATTAGTGTTCGAATTCCTCGTTCTTTAATGATCACAATAGTACCTGTGTCGAGGTCCCGACGACACACGAAACACATGCCCGGACGGATGGACATGTCGAAACTGATATTTTTCTCTCAAATAAAAACACACTTTTAATGGTGGCTGCTCCCCTGCGTTACCGGATACACAACCACACGTTAACCGCATCAATTCAAAAACCTATAACATAAGCCCGAAGGCATTTACATTAATAAATATATTTATTATTAAATTTGGGAGTTTTAGCCAATATAAAATATTGTTACCGCCTTCACCGCGTGGAGGTACTTCCAGCATGCTCCCAGCTTATGTTATTTAAGCTACTTATTGTTTGAGAACCGCTAGGCCTACAGGCATTAATTTGGTCTCAAATGAAAGGTAATAAAATTTACTACAACTTTTTCTTCATGATTTTTGACGTCGGGCGCTTATTTTAAAAGATATTACACAAAAAAAGTGAACATTCCGAAAAAAAAACACTTTTTGAAAAAAGATGTCTATGTTCGAAGAACTGTATCTTGAAAACTAATCGTTGTATAGAGCTCGTACTAGTCTCAAATAATAGCAAATTAAATCTTCTTTAAATTGTTTATAACAATTATACCAGTCAAACCCTCCGTTTAATAAGATATTGAGGAAAAACTGAAAAAAATCCGAAAATTACATGGTTTTTTGGATACCCTACCGCTCGCACAGCACTTTGAAAATTGCAAATCTGGATTTTTATCACTATTGTAGTTCATAACAACATATAAAAAATCGTGGTTGTCCGACCTTTTGCGAGCACGAATCTGGATTTTGACTGGACTTTATTATAAATTTGAAAGTTTGTGAAGATGTATGTATGGATGGATGTTGTTACTCTTTCACGCAAATACTACTGAACGGATTTGGATGAAACTTTACACTATTATAGTTCATACATCAGAATAACACATAGGCTACAATTTATAAAGATTTTGTATAATGTTGCCATAATATAAGGAAAAGTATCAACTAAGTCGGAAAAATCTAGAGCTCAGAAAGCTATCATCGCGTGCGTTGCCTAAACCGTTAAAGTTACTTGAAGATAATGTATGGTGAAAATTGGTTACCATAAAATCAAAAAAAGGTCATTTTGAAAATTCAAGATGGCCGCCGCCACAAAATGGCTGATTATATATTTTGCCACAAATACCCTTAATATGGGTATCAAATGAATGGGCTTGATTGGTAGAATAGACCTCACTATGAAAAATCCAAGATGGCTGTCGCCGCAAAATGGTGGATTACATATTTGCCACAAATACCTCAATATGGGTATCGAATGAAAGGACTTGATTGGTAGAATAGGGCTCACTATGAAAAATTCAAGATGGTTGCCGCCACAAATAGCTGATTACATATTTTCCACAAATAGCCTCAATATGGGTATCAAATGATAGGACTTAATTGGCAGAATAGACCTCACTATAAAAATCCAAGATGGCCGCCGCCACAAAATGGCGGATAAATTATTTTCCACAAATACCTCAATATGGGTATCAAATGAAAGGGCTTGATTCATAGAATAGAGCTCACTATGAAAAATCTAAGATGGCTGTGGCAGCAAAATGGCGCATTACTTATTTTTCAGAAATACCTCAATATGGGTATCAAATGAAAGGGCTTGATTCGTAGAATAAAGCTCACTACGAAAAATCCAAGATGGCTGTCGCAGCAAAAGGGCTGATTACATATTTGCCACAAATACCTCAATATGGGTATCAAATGAAAGGGCTTGATTCATAGAATAGAGCTCACTATGAAAAATCTAAGATGGCTGTGGCAGCAAAATGGCGGATTACTTATTTTTCAGAAATACCTCAATATGGGTATCAAATGAAAGGGCTTGATTCGTAGAATAAAGCTCACTACGAAAAATCCAAGATGGCTGTCGCAGCAAAAGGGCTGATTACATATTTGCCACAAATACCTCAATATGGGTATCAAATGAAAGGGCTTGATTGGTAGAATAAGGCTCACTACCAAAAATCCAAGATAGCTGCCGCCACAAAATGACGGATTATCTATTTTCCGCAAATACCTCAATATGGGTATCGAATGAATGGGCTTGATTGGTAGAATAGACCTCACTATGAAAAATCCAAGATGGCTGTCGCCGCAAAATGGTGGATTACATATTTGCCACAAATACCTCAATATGGGTATCGAATGAAAGGACTTGATTGGTAGAATAGGGCTCACTATGAAAAATCCAAGATGGCTACCGCCACAAATAGCTGATTACATATTTTCCACAAATAGCCTCAATATGGGTATCAAATGATAGGACTTAATTGGCAGAATAGACCTCACTATGAAAAATCCAAGATGGCCGCCGCCACAAAATGGCGGATAAATTATTTTCCACAAATACCTCAATATGGGTATCAAATGAAAGGGCTTGAATCAAAGAATAGAGCTCACTATGAAAAATCTAAGATGGCTGTGGCAGCAAAATGGCGGATTACTTATTTTTCAGAAATACCTCAATATGGGTATCAAATGAAAGGGCTTGATTCGTAGAATAAAGCTCACTACGAAAAATCCAAGATGGCTGTCGCAGCAAAAGGGCTGATTACATATTTGCCACAAATACCTCAATATGGGTATCAAATGCTTGATTGGTAGAATAAGGCTCACTACCAAAAATCCAACATAGCTGCCGCCACAAAATGACGGATTATCTATTTTCCGCAAATACCTCAATATGGGTATCGAATGACAGGGTTTGATTAGTAGAAAAGGGCTCACTATGAAAATAGAATGAGAAGTATCAACTAACTAACACAACTAAAAACTTGAAAATAAAATATGTAAACTAAACATTTAAACATTATGATAGAAATTTCACTTGCCTAACGATTTTATATTTGTCTGGTCAATGCCCCAGATTGATGAGATGTTTGGTGCTATCTGGCAGCTAGAACTTACCGAATTACTTTTTTGCTTTTAGTACATACCTAACCTAACTACATCAATTTTATTGTAATAAAACGGTATAACATGAATAATATGTTTTTTACAATGCTCATTCTAGAGTTGTTATCAAATTGTTTTCAAATTTATAGATTTATTGCCTTCAGTATTTATTAATGTAGATAAACTTGTCCTTACAGTAAGTAGTTTGGACGAATAGTTTAAAAGTTATCACGATATAATTGACCTAAGCGCAGCGTCATTAAAAGCGCTTACTATGAGTCAGCGCGTTTAAGCGCAGCGGGGCGGAGGGGCGGTCTGATTATGTACTTTGTGGTAATGCTTTTAGTTTTTATTTTTGCTGCTATTCTATTCAGAAGATACATAAGCTCTTCAATAAGTTAAATAATGTACCTACATACTCATCTTTACCTGAAGTTTGACGACTATGAAAACCAAAGTAATTTTAAGTATTATCTGTTTATATTTATGCTACACGGCTAATGTGCAGTTCCGTTTGTGATGAAATTTGATATGGATAGTCTGAAATCTGGAGAAGTACAAAGGCTTACTCTTTATTAAAACTTCAAGCGGGCGAAGCCGCGGGCGAAAGCTAGTATACATATATAGCCGAAAATCGGACTCAGTGGCGTGCCCTTGAAGAGGCCTACATCCAGCAGTGGACTAAGTCAAGTTGATACCAACGGCTGAACATGCTCCTCGAGTCACAGGACAAGTGACAATTAAAACTTTAATATGCATTTAACACACAGAAGACAGTGATCATTGATAAGGATTCGATTCGATTCGCCATAGATGGCAAAACTTAACGTTCCTGGGGGACCGTTGGGGTGCAATTAGGAAGGGTTCCGGGATCGAGAAGAAATAGGGCAATTAAAAAGAAAGTGTGGGCTAGTAATATCTATAATAGCTTAGATACATTGATGTACAAAAACCGGCCAAGTGCGTGTCGGGCCACGCGCAATGTAGGGTTCCGTAGTTGCCCATAATGACTTGCTGCAAAGGGTATTAATGTACAACAAATCCGACTGTTTATTTTGCTGAAAAAATAATTTTAATAACACTATTATAAGAACCTAAGTTTTATTTAGAAAAATAGGTATGCTAGGTATGTATCCAGTTATGTATTGTAAACATAAAATGTGGTTTCCAAGATATACTACTACAATGTATACGTAGTACCCTAGTACATTACATACCAAAGTACGTATATCTTTAAGGCGAGGATTTCCGAGCGCTCAAAGCTTTTGAGGCTCCCCTCTTCCCCAGTTCGCGAGTATAATTACGATCAATCGCGACGCGAGACGCGACGCACCTGCCGCCATATTATGTAGGTATAACACTTTCGCGCCACAGTATAGAAAATTGAAGCAGTATATCAATTGAAATATAAACTTACTTATCGAGTATAAATAATTTGCAAAGTTTTTGTTTTGAATAAACCTTTATGAAATTCGAAAGTAGTTTTACAAAATTGCTTTTGTTTATAGTGACAATAGTAATCAGTAGATAATTTATGAACATTATGTTTGTTGTTAATTATAAAAAAAACGTATGATCGCTCGTAATGCGAAGGTATCGCTTGTTCGATATCAATCTTAGGGAAAAGGATTAGATTAATATAAATTAATTAATTCGTTGCTACTGTCAGCAAAACAACGGCATAGAACCAATAATACACATAAAGGGTAAGATACTCATAGCTACTTTTAATCACCAATAATTACATTTTGTTATATTTATTTTAACTATGCAATCTCTAAGATACTACTCTGTCAAAAAAGTACGGGAAAAAGATCAATAATACACAAGATTTTTATTACAGGGCAATAGTTATAGCAATATATACTCATGCAAACACACGTGCATGCATAATAAAGGAGATCACCCAGCCCCATACAAATTTAGGCTATTCTAAAAGTGCCGGCCATCGATATATATGTACTAAATATATGTCAATGGTGCCGCCAACTAAAATAAACTTATAGAATATTACGAAATAAACATTTTTTATTACTACACTAAGGTTCTAAGTGCAGTCTGTGAGATCATATTCCAGCTCAAAGAATCTATTCTGTTCCTAAAATAAATCTTAAGTAATTACTGTTATTTTTTTGCCTAAAATAACGTGTTTGTTGCAATTTAAATGGCATCAGGTAATGACAGGTAGTAAGCCAAGAGCGAAATATCTGATTGATAAGCATTACTGTCTCACAGAAAGAGACGCTGACGTTCCAAGCCATCACGCACTAGACTATGGGCAGGGCAGGTAGCGAGGATACGACTGTTAGACTACAGGGGGCCAATTCTGCTATTTTTATATGACATTGATATCATATTTTGAATGGATTTAAAAGCGGTATTCTGATAACCATATGTCATCGTATAATTTAAAATAAACAGTTCGTCGTTGACACATACGATCTCGTTACAAATTCATTCAAATATCATATAATTTAGAAGAATACACTTTTTATGACGTAAGTATGACACTGACATGATATTGCGACTATATTTATTTAGCGGAATTGGGCCCCAGGCCCATGTCCAAAATGGATGGGTCATATGAACCACCAGGTGACGTATATAGGACGATATAAGAGCATAAAATAATAAGATTCAGCACTATGCCGTCACTTGTAAGCTGTCCAACTGAGTACTGACTACTTATTATTTGATGCTCTTATATCGTCCTATATACGTCATCTGGTGGTTCATATGACCCATCCATTTTGGACATGGGCCTGTAGTCTATGTAACAATTGCCGCGATCAGTTTACGGCCAATTCGAAACATGACCAGTGAAAACTCCAGCGGAATAACCATTGCAGTAGGATGTACCCGATTAGAATTCTTCAATAAATAGTATATTATACCTAGGGCAAGAAATAAAGATGGGCAAAGCAAACCAAGTGAACAGGATTGATACACGTATCCATTTGGGTTGGGCTGCTTTCGATAAACTGGCATTTGCTTTTACGAAGCAACAAAAAGCAAGAATATTCAACCAGTGCGTCCTGCCAGTGCTCACCTACGGAGCCAAAACTTGGGTTATTACAGAGGCAGCGCCACAGAAACTTGATGTTGTTCAAAGAACAATGGAGAGAAAACTGGCAGGAGTGACACTCAGAGACAGAAAGAAGAATAAATAGCTCCGAAAAGAAAGTCTAGTACCAGATGTTGCCAAAAGAGTAGCGGCCGGACATGTAGCCAGAAATCCCGAAACATGGTGCAAGCAAATATTAAAATGGCAACCATGGGATTGTAAATGACTAGCTGGAACGGCAAATGAGATGGAAAGAAGACATCATAAAGATAGCAGGCAGTAATTAGTTGAAGACTGCCCAAAACAGAACGCAAAGGAATTTGTTGTAGAGGTCTACACCAAAATGGTCGGAAAAGGCTTAAGATGGTGATGTTCACGGCGCTGGGATGCATAAGCGGGGCATTCCGCCAACATTTGTAGCGCCGTTTCTTGGACAGGGTTGCGGCTGCTGTCACTATAGTGATATCCAGGTGTTTCCAACTGGCCTTTTCTCTACAAGAACCGGCCGAAACATTGGAAAGTGAGAACGTCGCGACGCAACATCTCTTCAATCACATGGTGCCATGCCTGTACATCATGCAAGACATCTGTACCTGACCGGTCATAGACATTCCTACTAAAGGTTTAGAGTATTTAAAAATATGTTTTTTACTTTTTTAATGAGTCCACTGCATTTTAAGGCTCACGTATTTCACGTTAGGCTGAAAACGTATAGTTGACTACCGTTACACCTCTTTGATTTAACACTTTTGTTAAAACAAAAATGCTCTACGGTACTTTGAGACATACATTCAGACCTAAATATTGTCTCAGAGAATACGCTTGTATCCTAAAATGTAATTAGCGATTGATTCGTTCCTTTATTAGATGTTAAACTGAAATACCTGATTTTTCTTCAAAAACAATCAGCAATATTACTAATTACGGCTTTTTAAAAAACTTTTTGAATTTGACACGAAAACGCTGTAAACCATCATAGCGGTTGAGTGATATCACAAAGTACAAAACAAAACAATCCGTGAATGAAGTCTGGTCTGATGCACCCACTTTTATTTTGTTATATTCGATTTGACAGTTTGAAACTTTTACTTTTTAGTTGTATTTACTACTAAAACGTCAACAACATGAATGGTGGACGTAGTGTTTGACGTAATGCTCTCTGATTGATGTTCACTGTCACAAGAATAAGTAATAACATTATTTTTTAGTTTTAGAATCCTAAAAATTACATTAATCTTTATCCTTTTTATAATAAATAATAAACTTTATTGACATCTTAAATCATAATGGATCTATAGATACTACAATCAAACCGATTTATTCTTAGTGGACACAAGCCTATTGACTTAGAAGTTTGGTGTAATAGTTAAAATGTTTACAACAGTGTGTTCTATTAAAATAACACAATTTATTGATTGGCCGGCAAAATAAAAATTAGCCCTATTTGGGTGATCTCCTTTAGGCGCTGCCATCGGCAAGTAGTAGTGAAAAAGTTAAAATTTTACATACATACATACGTACAAAATGATACTCCTACACCCACAACGCTTATTTTCCGCCAACCAATAATAAACTCTAGTTTTCGTTATTATTTGTCGCTCAAATTGATATACTTACCTACCGAACACCTTACCTACCTTTCTAAGCTGTGACACCAGTGCATACTTCCTCGGCGTGATAAATAATTACTATAATATTATTAGGTGTCCATTGTTCCGTGTTTGGTAATAGTGTGGAAATCAATGATATTATTGGTGGAAATAGTCATTAGAATTATTGAATAGACGGAAATTCATTTTTTTTTTTGTTTTTGATCGCGCTAGTCTTAGGAACTAGCAGGCCAATTTCTAAGATTTATTTGCTTGTCTAGCCCATTTGTTGAGGAAGGTTATACCAAATAACATCACGCTACTACCCACGAGGGTGGGCAGTAACCATAAATACCACTAAGTAGGTAGCTGCGGATATTTGTATTTATTTAGGTAGGTAGGTACCTATAAAATTCGCTTGTATAGCTTTTAGGTACATCTCACATTTTATTTCCGTATATAGGTACACAGAATAAAAGTGTGAATAATTATTGTATTAGGTAGGTACCCAATACAACATTTTTTTTTTTATAGTCTCACGCCTGTATCCCCGAAGGGGTAGGCAGAGGTGTAAATATTACACCCACATTTCGCCAGATTTACTTTAGTCCCACGTAATAGGGGGCGAGCCTATTGCCGTACCGGGCACATTACCAGACTCCGTGCTGCTACTGAGAATTTCCTAGCGGAAAAGCCCAATAACACTTTGCCCGACCCGGGAATCGAACCCGAGACCTCCCAATCCCACGCGCACATTTATGCCGCGAGACCAACGAGGCAATACAACAATAATACTATAAATCATCCACAATATACAACAAATCAATATTTTTCTAAATTACTGCTACCTAACTATGCTGTTGTTATCAAGTCGTTATCTTGTCCAATAATCAAAACGATATTTTTAAAACTATACTTCTTACTTATATACACTATTATTACTTACTAAAAATTTACAATACCTATTTACAAACTAAACCTAGATGTAATATATTTATCAATAAGTGATGATGACATTCGTAACTGACGATAAAATAATTCGTAATCCTGCGGTGCGCTCTGCAAAATAGCGATACGTCCTGTCTCCATTACATCCCGCTCGGGACTGAACGACGCCGGAGAGAGCGCTTCGGCAGTAGGAAATTACGTATTTTCGGTATTATATTTTTGTATATATTAAAATTCATAATGTGATTGCCGAAAACCATCCGCTTTTACATGACCTTTCTTTTGGTATACTTTTGAAAATTCTAATCCCAATACAACTCAAATGAAACGGGAAAAGTTGTTTAAACAGACCTATATTCGCGATTATTTTCTATCGTATCAAATTACAGTAATCGTGTTTCGAATGGCCGAAATATAAAGATCTAATGCTGTAGAATTACATATATTTTTTTCCGAATTTAAATCTCTGTTATTTACAAATAAAACGCGTTTGGCCACGCTAGATAACACTGTATTTTGGGAAATCCTCGCCTTAAGATTAAGCCAGCGCGCCCAATGTAAACTCACAGAAATAGGTATTTATAAGTTAACAGACGATTACTTGTAAACTAGTGATATCTACTTAGCCGTGATAGTTTTCCTTTTAAATTCGTTATATGTACCACATTTGTGATTTTTTTCACCTGTTCCAAATTAATAGTTTAGCCGGCAGAGGGGGGGGGGGACTTGAGTCTAACAATTTTTTTCAGTTCAAAGCTTGATATTTGACAAACCAATCACTTGATCGAAAAATGATTTGAGCAAACTAATAATATTTTTTTAAAACCTATCCAATGATACCCCACATGATGGGGTACACAACCAAAAAAAAATCAACCTGACTATATATGTAGGGGAGATACCCTTAAAAAAATATTTTCCTAAATTTTATTCTACAGTTTTGTTGCAATATCTTATGTCTATATTCATGTCAAATATCAGCTTTCTAGCACCAGGCGTCTTTGAGCTAGGCTGCGGACGGACAGACGGACGGACATGACGAAAGTATAAGGGTTCCTTGTGGACTACGGAACCCTAAAAAGGCTTTTTTGTACATCAATGCTTAGATAGCTATGCTATATTCGTAACCAATATGTAAATCGATCGGTATCAAATTCCGTATCGCTCTGATTGTGGGCTAGTACTATCTATAAGAATTAAGAAGAGACGGGAAGTTTGATAATAAAGTCAATACCTACCATCCCGTCTGGCCAGTACTTAGACCACATCCTCCCAATAACTCACAATGTTATTCCGACTCAAATTAGGAGAGGCCTAGCGGTGGACTGTGAAAGGTTGTATGATGCTATTAAAGTAGGTATTATAAAATGTTATATTTAGTTTTATGCGTCACAAGAAATGTGTCTATGCTTACTCAAAGTGGGCAAGGACTAATATTGATCTTTCATGTCGGCATAAAAGATTAGAAGCTCATTTCTTTTTACCTTGTCCCGATGAAAATATACAAGGCCAAAACAGCTATTATTGTAAAACGCAAAATTACGAAATTCATATTATTGTTGTACCTACTAGTTTCGTATTAGGCAATCACGAGGTTTAATAAGAACCACAGAAGTAGTATCTGAAGTCTAATTTACCTTACCTATTCCCAAATAATAGTAGAGGAGCCCACGATGCTAAATTGGGATTAACTCGATCGTCATATAGACCTATTGGGTTGCAAAGTTTACATGATAAAAAGATAAAAAATGTAAATAATGTATAATTTTCCATCGGTGGGGGGAGCGGCTACAGACATTCAAAAATTTTATAAAGAGCTGTTGCCTTAATCGCTCCAGATGATCGTCAGCTTAAGAGAAAGCACTTCTAGGACGTTAGGATAAAGCATATTATACATCTTAATCTGATGCGCTTGCGTATTTCAAAACGGCAAATTCACATTTGCAACTTTCTAATAATGGCCACGAGTTTGCGTGACACCTAAATCGTTAGATTATTCAATGAGAGCCTTTTAATTTAACATCCCCTTAGAAAATCTGACACGCTCGATTAATGTTCTTTTTTTTGCACATTGAAATCTTACCTCCACTAAGCAAATGATTAGATTAACATTCCTACTCTATTAAAATACGTAGGACATGGATGCTATCAATATGTGACGCGCTCGAGTAAATTCCAAAATCCCTTCTTGGGCTCCCCTATTATAATTTTCATTGTTATTATTTGTAGTGATCGTAATCAGTATTGGTTCTCGGCCTTTGTAATGCTCATTACGCAATAACATATCAGTTAAAAATTGGTGATATTTGAACAACGCGCTTAGATAGCATTTCGTAACCAATATGTAAATCAATCGGTACCAAATTCCGTTTCGCTCTGATTGTTTTTGCAGGAACATGAGCTAACTCTTCCGACACAGGGCTGGGCTCATGTTTCCTGTCACTCTCACAGTCTCCAATACTGTGTCATTATATCGATCGAGGACAAAAAGCGACAATTGTGTGTCGCCTGGGAACCGACCGCTCAACACAGTTACAGATATTTGTACCATTTACTACCACTACGCGGTAATAATCACTTGTTTCGTACCATTGCCGTTCAATAGACGCTTAATTGGTAACACTGTCTAATTTAAACAGTGTTTACGTAAACGTTAAACAATATGCTAAAATTAATACGGGCAATTACTTGTTTGTATTGTAACTAGCGACCCGCTCCGGCTTCGCACGGGTGCAATGTGCTTGTAATAAACATATAAACCTTCCTCTGAAATCATTCTATATATTAAAAAAACGATTTAAGCATACATAGGGAGAGACAGACAGAAGACAGACTTTGTTTTATACTATGTAGTGATATGTTTAATTTAATTTGAAAGTTATCTTGTTAGTTTTTTCGTGACGTAATAGTGTTGGCTTAACTTTTATGATTGATTAATGTAATGCAATTGAAATGCATATTTTTAGATACTAATTGCACACACATATGAGAAGATTAATCAATATTTATCACCTTTTACGAAACGCGGGCTAGAAATTGATTCTAAGTAGTCAACTGTCAATATTCACAGTTGTAAATTATATTTAAGATTAAATATTTCAGACATGTATGTAGTAACATGCCATCTACATTTTTTACTTTAAAATTGTACAGTCCCCACAGTAATATGATTTAAATTTTACGTATACTCTTCCCTGTATATGGTGCATAGGGTTCCCACCAAGAACTTAGGGTCCCAAGCCAACCTCACCTGCAAGTGGTGCACCTGCCGATCAACGGACGAGGCTCTGGCAAACAAAATATCCCGATAAGCGGCAATAGGCTCGCCACCTATTACGTGGGATCAAAACACTGGCGAAAAGTGGGCGTTTAATATACCTCTGCCTACCCCTTCGGGGAAGCAGGCGTGAGTCTATGTATGTATGTATGTACTCTTCCCTGTTATTTATCGTTGATGTCTGAAATATTTTAGTATAATACATAGTCCAGCTAGTGAGAATACCGTTTACAATAATAAACATGCGTTTAAATAACCCTACAACATGTTTCTTCCACTAATGGTACTCTATGTATGATGGCTTCTTCATGTTTCTATTGACTGAGTCCATCTGGATGGTATGTGATCGGAGAGGTTTCAAGATAATTAAAATTGAAGTCATATTTTAATGTTCAACTAGCTAATTATCGTTAAACCGTTAAACCGTCGGGCTCGGCTGTCATGAACATCTTTGTCAGTCGTTACAGGGAGTCAAATACACTGATACTGGTCCAAACCATGCAATGTATTTAGCTATCCCATTGAATGGTCCGTGTGTTGACGGATTAAGAATACGGATTGTCACCACCCCATATCATCCCATGGGTGTCGTAAGAGCCGACAGAGGGAGCACATTATGCAGAGAACAGCACTGTAAGAGAAGGAAAACTTGATACAAACCCTATACCAACCCGTTTGGCCAGCGTGGTATAGTAGGCCAATTCCTCCATTCCAAGGAGAGGCCTAGTCCAGCAGTGGACTGTTAAAAGGCTGATGATGATGATGATTCCATTTAATTGCCGATAGCTCAGACGGCAGTCACTCTGTAGAAAATCTGATATTCTGTCAAATCTGGCTATTTTATATCCTGAGCTACAAGGCGAGAAGTCTTGGATGCAACTGAGATATCACAAGGACGATGATGAACAATAGGCTGTTTCAATTTGGGCGAGGAACACAGGTGAATTAAAATGTATGACGTCGTGGCTTAAGTAAGTGATCGCATCTTCGTTTAGAAGTGCGTCAAGTGTTGTGAGTTCCATCCCCATACGAGGCAACTCTTCGTGTGCTTCAACAATTAATGTTGTTTCGAATCAGGGTGGTTTTTCAATCCCTTTGTTGATGTTAGTAAAAGCATCAATATTTACATACAAGCATTCGCGTTGCTATTGAGATGTTAAGCTTAAATTCATAATAATATAAAGAGACATTGCAGAGAATCGAATCCAAACCATGACTGCTAATGATAGAGGCACTTACCTCTGGACCAATAAACAGTCGAAAATCACTTTGTACACACATGAAATAGTTTTAGCATAAATATTACAACAATTATTTAAATTTATTGCACGTATTTAATTAACTAACGCACCCATTAACTGACAGCTTTTACATCTATAAATTAATTCACGAACCAGATCTGCCAGAACGTTTTTATATGTATACTCTAATAAAATAAAAAATATGATAAATTATAGAGGTAAAAGCTATATTATTTAAATTTTGTCTAGACATTTGCAATCATTGAAATGCATTTGCCAGTGTGTGATTTGGCGTGATTAAAGATTGCACGGTAAAGTAATAATGCGAATCAAAAGTCAATTGATGATAGTCGAGTTTCATTTACGATGGTGTAAGAATATAATGTGTGGATGGCTTTGTTTTCGTTTTTGACCGCATCGAGCGAATGGATGGGTGTACATTTTGCGTAGGTTTGTACAGAAAAAGAGTGAACGGCGAAAAATTGAATAGTTTTTGCGCGAATTTCTATAATAATATGTAATATTGGAACACTAGTTTTTAAAACTATGGACCGATTTCTCCAATCACGTAAAATATGTATATTTAAATGACTTATAATACTAACTTATACCCAGAACAAAAATAGATACATTTTTAAATCTATCCTTGACTGTTCATATTATACCAATTGTACTTTCGAATAACAAAACATTTTTATTAAGCAATCGCTATAACCCTCAGGCTACAATTACGATTAGCATAAAAATCATGTTCATTGCCTATTAGTCCAACGCAGTCATAAAAATGTATGCACTTGACATTTCTAGATCAAAATAGAGTAATTGGAATTGACGCGTGTATTGTCTCGAGTGGCAATCACGCGGGTAATAAACGCCACCATGGGCAATGTCGAGCCGTCGAGTTACGGCTGGTGGTCACTGTCTGCCACGGATCGACCACTTCGGGATCGACCACCGACCACTTTTACTTTTAAGGTGTTACGTTGTAGAGGGGCGCGTAAAATCAGCGTGAGTGTGAAGGTTCTCCTCCAGTATAGGTCGTAGGCGGCACACTGTGACACGCTTCGCCTCTTTGCGTACCTCGCGAATATCTGATTATACACGTGCAGTGCAATCGCGAGCACGCGCGATAAACTGCCTCGCTGGTACTAGCGTAAAGTGCAAGTGTCATAGTTACCATCAACAAACATTGTGCAGTGTGCAGTTTCAAAAAAAGTAATTATACACTACATTATTACTTAGCTTTTACGGTTAAAGTAGTTTGATGACTTTAACTTTGTAACTAACAAGTGATGTAGTTGTTACCGGTGCTGTTTATTAACAACAATGGTTAATGGGTTTATTTATGTTTTGCCTATTGTTTAGAGTTAAACGCGTTTCGTTGATTTTATATCGATAATAAATATTTGAATATAATAAGTTAACTTATTGTAGATTTGGTATAGATATCAGAAGATTACATGTAGTTTGTATTTTAATGTATAGATTTTCAAATTTCAACTGACATCAGCTAGTTTTTAATAAATAAGTCTTGTAACTTAATTAGTCGTTATCGCGATTTTTTTTAAAAGCCGTTTTATCACGATCATGTGTAAATATAATATTATACATGTAATAGGGTCTATAATGATAATGATATATCTTAATTAACAAATGAGTTAGGACTTTATTTCATGAGTTAATCTTTTTGCTGCACTTACCTAAATGTCGTATTAGATAGATACAAAAAATATAACCTAGCTCTCTTTAACCAGGATAATTTAATTGCAAGAAGTAATTAAGATTTATGATCGACATTTACCAATATGAAATAATTAGTTCAAATATAAAATCACAATGAATGTCAAAAGTCTTTTAAAGAAATGATAAATACTATATGCATTTATCGATCATATCTTCATTTTGTCGGCAAAAATGGAGTCCGGATATAGAGTCGATATAGAGAGATTTAGGTTTCATTATTTTTTATGTGGATTTTTATTAACATTGAATTGATTGTTCTAGGCTAGCTATTGTGCTGTACGTGCAAGGTTTTGTTTTCACTATATGCACGGATACAATATATACCTTATAAGCCCTTATAAGCTTGGAGTATGTAAAACAACATCTGCAATTAAGAGTTTCTTTTTGTGAATAATATTTAATATATTAAACCTTTTATCAGTTTACTCATCCTGTCATAATCCTAGCACCTACACAGATAAATTACAAGGAGTCTGCGACTTAGCAAAAATTTACCAACAAAACTCTCTCGCAAAAAAGCTTCGGCTACTATCTTAAAGTAAAAAAAAAACAAAATAATTACAAAGGCCTTGTGTTTACGCGAATGCCGTAATTGAGTTTAGGCAATACCTATAATATGTGAAGTAAACAATAGTTCATTGTGTGATAAATTGGACGTTATGTGTTTACAAACACGAGAAAACAATGAGTGGACGTCGACGGCAAAGGAAGTTGTTGTACGGCGACCGCGCTATCGTCTTAATTGTACAATCTTACTTAACTAAATTATTACTTCGTGGTACGCGGTTTTCGTATTTCTGGTTAGGAAGCAACCCTTGTTGTCCATACATTGTTTAAATTGTTTTTAATTATAATCCACTTAAAACAATTCAATAAACCACTGTTGGTCTTTAAAAGAAGCAAAACCTTTACTTATTTATTTAAGGAAGACAAACTGTAGCACGTTTCTATATCACTATCATTAACAATAATTTTAATGCAATTATCTAGCTCACATCGTTATCCGAGTACGTTCTGTTATGTAGAGTGTCTATTTATTTAAATACTTAACGTAGTCTTAAATTATAAACCATTTAAGTCAATTGTAGATCAATTTTTGGACCTTCCTTAATTTTAAAAAGGTTGCGTTGGGGCTTTGTTTGTTCATAAGAATTTTCTACCATTCTTATAGTATTTTCACGCTCCATATCCGTCGATTGTTGCTGTAAGTATACCGCTACCTGTCATATAAATACACGGTTTTTATTTGATTATCTCTTTGATCTGCAGCCTGACTAGACTGCCGCATTTAATATGTGTTATTGTGTTTGACTTGAACGGTCTTTAAGCAAACCACATTGTAAGTAATACGTAGGGATTTGTAGACTGTAATGATTATGTAAAATATGGATTTTAAGGTTGGTAATTTCTCGATAGAGTTACAACAATAAGGCGATAGTAGAATCTTACTCCTTCCTCAATATTTGAACTAAAAAAATAACTGTCAAACATGCCATTCAAATTGAAACAAGTTTACATGTAGGTACGCAAACATATATATTATTGTTTCGATTTAGTACCTGAATATAATGTTTAGTATTGTCTTGTACGTGAGCGACGACACATTTGACAAAATTAGTAAATAAAAGGATATGAAAGCAATACATATGTGCTGCCTTTGTTTGTAAGAATTATTATTCATTTCTTTAACAGATAAAAGACGGAAGCAATATACATGCAAACGTACGTTGTCTACAAACAAGCAATAAAATTATGGTTTGGTTCTGTTTATAGTTTGGTTTACGATAGCGTTGTTTAACAAAGTCCTGTCGCAAACTTACCTAGCACTAGCTTAACTTGCATTCTAAAGTTTACAAACTTTTGCGTTTCCTAAACGTTTCCACCATACAAGCATGTAGCTAGATGCTACATGTACGTAAACCTGTGGAATCAAATAGAACATTGTATTCGACGGTGCATAATACGTACGAGTACTTCAATCGAATGCTTTATTGAATAGTAAAACATTAATGAAAGGGGAAGTAGTTATTTTGGATCTTCCGCAGTCAGAGGCCCAATTCTGCTAAATAAATATAGTCTCGATATCATGTCAGTGTCATACTTACGTCACAAAAAGCGTATTCTTCTTAATTATCTGATATTTGAATTAAATTGTAACGAGATCGTATGTGTCAAGGACGAACTGTTTATTTTAAATTATACGATAATGACATTAGGTTATCAGAATACCGCTTTTAAATCCATTCAAAATATAATATCAATGTCATATAAAAATAGCAGAATTGGTCCCCAGTTCTTTTCTGGATTCGTTTTGTAGAACAGACATAAACGGTTGATTACTTAATTGTTGCATTCTGTTCTAGGTGACGCTTGTATTTAAGAATGTATGTAAGAACATTCTGTAGGGATAGTGTCGCATACTATCTATTATTCCATTACCACGGAACAATCACTACATGTTCACATGTGTTTTGTGTCCGTAATCGTGTGTACTTATCAAAATATTTACAATATGCGCATTTCCCATACTATAGTTAGCTATTGTTTTCAGCTAAATAGGTAAATATTACAAGCGGTGTGAATTGACTTGGTGTTGTACTGTCGTGTATAATGAATATGCATAGATGTAGATATAGGTTTTGATTATATGGCATCGTTTGTTTCAAAGCTTTTAAAATTACGCTTGGACTCGGCACAACATGCATTTTCTGTGCTTTGGTGGTAGACTGAGAAGTGAGAACCTATAGGTAGTAGAGCCTGAGTTGCTGATTTCAGCATGAATGAGCCGGCTGAGCCGGGGAAGTACTGAAAAAAAAGAACAACATGCATTTTCTACGGTTTGATGATAAACCAACAGTCATCACACCGTGTGTCCGTGCACTCTTCACGACAGTTTTCTAAATCGAACATTGCAGCTCTTGCTTAAAAATAAACAGGTTCTAACCATTTCATGCACTTTTATTCGGCTGAGGTATATAAGATCTATAATTTAATATCAGCACTGCATATTATTTTAATATCATAATCGCCGTAATCGACATTGTGGATCAAAATCTACATCTATAGGTAAAGGAAATGGGCTAGCCCTCCATTGCTAAATTCAGTTTAGAGCTCAGAGCTAAATTATGAGAATTCCTGTGATAACTACAACTTGCGTTTTATAGAGTTACTTCCTCGCTGCCTAAGCAGCATGATTTATAGACTATGCGCAATTCTGGCAAATAGAGTTTGCGTTCGGACATTTTATAAGAATCTCAGCAGTCAACGCCTTCTGTATCTTGATTTGTATCTGTGGGCTAGGGGCCTTGGGGCTAGGGGCTAATTGACTGAAACCTTCAAATCCCTCTGTCCAAAACCATCAGGTTTCTACGAAAGAGTTTTTAGTGTTTGTTTCGATGAAACGTTCTTCTTTAATTAGGTTCAAGCTTCCCCAAGGCCAATCTAATAATATTTATATTTTACCACATATACACATCACCATCGAGTCCCGAACTATACAGAGCATGTACCATGGGTACTAGACAATAGATAAACATACATGCATATAATTATTTTTGCAAATACATCCATTTGCCACCTCCAAGCCCACTTCGCAGATAAAATCCTGAAGCCGCTTTTATAAGAAGATATTTCTACCCTGATTTCTGTTTATAAAAGTAAATATTGTTTTATTTTTTATTTATAAACTTACGCCTGTACTGTATCCCCGAAGTGGTAGCCAGAGGTGTAAATATTACACCCACATTTCGCCATTAATTTTTAGGCCCAACGTAATAGGGGGCGAGCCTATTGCCGTTACCGGGCACATCACCAGACTCCGTGCTGTTACTGGGAATTCGGAAAAACCCAGTAACACTTTTGCCCGGCCCGGGAATCGAACCCGGGACCTCCGACCAGCCGTCGCATACGCTATCCACTGGACCACGGAGGCAGTAAAAATTTATGATTAGGTATTATTTATTAGTCGGATTAAAAGATGTCGACTGTTTCTTAAACTTCTAGCTAAGTCTGTCCAGCGGTGATAGTGTAACAGTCAGACAGTATTACTTTCGTATTTTAGAATATTAATATGAAATGCAATTAATAAGTTATCTTAATATGTATAATATACCCGTAATCGTAGTTATTTTAACATAAAGTTTACTTTCTATAACGCCTGGTTCCATCTATAAGCTTTGGATGATACAATCCGATCAATTTGATACAGTCATGTCGAATAGATCGATCGATAGTTCTGAGCATAAAGTAAAAAAGGGAGTTTACATAAATTATAATTTTTTGTGCTCTTTAGATTCTGCACATCAGTGCCAATTAACTAAATACCCATATCCGATCTTTGCTTTTGAAAATGGCCCATATGCCCTTTAGACCTGTAGGTCTATACCTACATATATAAAGCGGCGATAGCCCAGTGGTGTACATAACAGACTGCCGAGACGATGGTCTCAGGTTCGGTCCCCAGTTACCCCGGGCACACACCTCTGTCTTTTCGAAGTTATGTGTGTGTTAAAAATGTTAATTATCGCTCGCTTAACAATGGGCCCGGCAATAGGTTCGCCCCCTATACATTGGCACAGAAACATAACTGGCGAAGTGTGGGTGTGTAATACACCACACAAAGGTGTGGAGTTATGTTATGTCTCCTACATTTATAAAATTTCTTAAAAAAATACAGAATATTTTGTCATTCAGTATTATGTAAGGAATTCTGCGTTACTCCATCCATCTAAATCTGTTCAGGCAGATAATTAGCTAGAGCGGAATAAAAAACATCACATACATACATACATTACACTCCTTTTTAGGCATTCGCGGTTTAAATAATGGGACACAGCGTAGTCTGCGTAGTGTGTTTATTCATTTCATGCACTTTCTATGCCGATTACTCAACGATCAATACGTAAGATGGCACTTTTGTATTTCGGATCGAGTAGACATAGTTTAGTATATTTGTATAGATAAAAACATTATTATTTTAAAATATAGAGACAATTTCCGTAGTCTAGCGAAGAGACTAGCTAGAGCTATGCAGAGGACCTCGAGTTCAAACCCACAGCACAACTGACTTTTCGAAATAATATTAAATTGTTGTCACTAAACTTCAAAAGGTCAAAAATATCGTCAAAACCTGCATGTCTGAGAGTTCTCCGTACTGCTCTAGGAAAACATGTGAAGGTTGCCAACCCCCACTTGGACAATGGCCTATTCTTATTAATAATGAGAAGACGCCCATGCCCAGCAGTGGGACATTTAAGGTATAAACAGGGCTGATAATAAAGACATTCTTAACATACATAACAGTCTCGCGTAATTATGTCATACCCTGTAATTGTATCAATTGTTTTCATCAATTCTGTCTAAAACAACAAACCGTGTGTACTATAATCAAAACAGTTTTACTCCATAACTTACCGGAAACTAACGTCTATAGTTGTTTATTTGACAGGTTAGTGCTACTAATTATTAATTTATTTATTTATTCTTGTTCTTTGTGATACATGACTCTGACAAAACCTGACTGAAATTTCGTATTTTGACAGATGATTGATTATGTAAAATAGTCGTTGAATTTGAATTTCGATCGGTTGCTAAATCTAAATACTTTTAGGATATTTATTCGTATATTTATGTGTTGCATTTTGCATGCTGAGTGTAATAAAAAGTGCCGTCATATTTAAAAATTGTAACAAGGTCTTTGTAAATAAGTCGAGTGCCGGAAAGTGCGCCGTTAAGTCATAGTTTTGAACTTGTTTGTTTACTAATCAGGTATGTAAATTGATGCAAATTTCCTTATATCAGCTTTGAATAGTGCAAATACATAACCGATACATTCATAGTTAACACAGTGCTCTAGAAAGATCGGTTTTAACACGGAAATGTTAACCGAAAATTAGTGACTTTCCAAATATTAGAACGTTGAATTTCTATTGATAATATTATAGGAAAATAATAGTGATTCATATTTTCTTACTGTTATTAATTTAATTTTTATTTATTTATATTTAGTCCATCACAGGTAGACAGCCAAGGTTACAGCAGTCTTGGTCATAGAAGTCAGTGTTTGTCTCCATGTCTTTCTTATACGTCGATTAATACTAAAGTGTATGCAAATTTAATATATTTTAGAATCTTGCTTTTATGTAGCTTTTCTCTAGCTTGCGTTATAACATATTATATGTAGGTTAGTCAAACTAACCAATATAACCAGTTTCTACAGATTCGCAAAAATTGTAAGATAAAGAATGTCATAAACATATTTGAAAAAAATATTTTATTGTATTGCAAAATTTTGACATATGACATATTTTGACAGTTTTAGATTATAGTGGTGGGTTTTAGATTATAGGGTGCATAGGGTTCCCACCAAGAACTTAGGTTCCCAAGCCAACCTCACCTGCAAGTGGTGCACCTGCCGATCAACGGCCGAGGCTCTGGCAAACAAAATATCCCGATAAGCGGCAATAGGCTCGCAACCTATTACGTGGGATCAAAACACTGGCGAAAAGTGGGCGTTTCATATGCCTCTGCCTACCCCTTCGGGGAAACAGTCGTGAGTCTATGTATGTATGTATGTAGATTATAGTGCCTGCGACATAATTTGAGGTAGAGCGATGAAGAAATTGCCTCGAAGCAATGATCATAACTTAAGATTTATGTGTTCTTTTGATGAATAATTTTGTGATTTTCTTATCGATAGTTATAGAACAGCATCGATTTGACCTTGCCACTGGCAGTGCAATAGCTCTTTTGTTTTGGTAAGCAATGTGCAGATCGTACCTGATTCTCTTGTTTCAAATATTCAAACTTTTACTTTTACTTGCATTAGCACACATTCAAAAGAGTGATCCTTGTAACTGATAAATAATAAATAATATTCTTTTTGCTTTTTGACACACATTTTTTTTACTCTATAGTCTATCGGGTAAAATATTTCTCTATGCAAGGATTGTGTGCGGATCTACTTCTTAAGCTTTTTAATCTATGCTTCTGTAGGTAGGATAGCTCAATTATAATTTATTTCTGAATTTTTATTGGTTTATGAATATATTTCATTTAGAAATAATCCCTATTCTAACCATCAATTATCTTTGATTCACATTCCCAACGCTCAAACCATAGTAGGAAAAGCATGGTTGGGCTACAAATGTGTCGCTAATTTAATGAATTTCTTTTCTATATAACAAATAAACATCATACCAAGCTTAAAAAATACGAACATTTATAAAATAAGATAAGACTATTTCGTGTATCAGATTCAACATAAAGGCCTTCGTTTACCAACGGTTCAATAAAATAAACTAAAAATAAACATATGTTGCATCTTAACGACTTTGATCTCGAATATGTTTACGAATCGGCAGATTTCGCACATTCTTAAGAATTTATGGAAAGTTCTCAAATTTGTCTCTCATGGCATTTACCTTCACCTTACGCAAGTCTTGTAAACTTTAAATATCTCCATAAATTGGAAAGTAAACAAGGTTATGGGTCCAGAACACAACCTTTAACTGAATGATTCACTTGGGTCAATTGTTTGTATATAACGAAAGTACATATTTATTAATTAAATTACAAAATTTCGTAAGCTTAAAAAAAGGAGAAGGAGTCTTTAAAAGATATGTCACACAGCTAAGTGTCAACAGTGACAGCCAGTACAAAGCTTACCGACTTTTGACTGAACGCAGTGTACACTCCCTGAACTTGCCTACGATCTGTTTAGGTATTTCGAGTGGTAATTGAAAATTTTATTGTATCTACTTAAAGCAGCGTGCAGCTCTGACATACTGTGCTATCAGTATGACCATTTAGTAGTAGTCAATGCGAACAGTCGTTGACCACATATTTCACACATTTGCACCGACCTAGCTAAATCTAGGTCCAAACCATTAAGTATTTTGTTCACAGTAATGCGTGGTATTTATAGCATGCGTTGATATGTTCTTATTTCGGAAGCGGACCTATAAGGTGCTCCATGCGAGGTGTGTTAATAACGCTTGAGGCCACGTGTAGCAACCTGTATTGACTTTCAGGATTGCAAAATATATAGGTAGTATCACATACGTGCAAGTCTTACCTACGGAATACTGTCATAGTTTACGCGAATATTGAATAAACACGAGACATTTTTTGAATTTAACTCTACTTGATTATCAAACCACGATGGTTTGATAGCACGAATAAAACAAACTTGAGAGAGATTTAGAGATTTAAGAGACACGTCCCAAATAGAGAATGAATCCTATGGAGGTTATTACAATTCAATCAACTGACACAAGTAACACCCAGACTCGACTTTTTTTCTATTTAGGACTAGATTCTTCTCTAAATCTTGTGTCGTTGGGGGTTACCAAACATACAACTATCAGACACAACACACCCGTACACCCAGACCCGAAACAACAATTTACGAATCACACAAAGTATTGCCTCGAACCTCACTCGGCACAGTGTAAAACGGTGAGGTAACCACTACGCCAACTGTGCAGATCACAGATTTTTGTAGATAATACAAAATATTATTGTCTCAATAATTTGTGAACCCACGAAATTTGGCGTAGGACTAAGCGGCGAGATGATCACTAAGACCACTACGCCATAAGTACAATACGATAAGTAATCACGGGTGGTCCAGAAACAGTTACAGCAAATCTAAGTCGTATTAGAGCGACTGAGATTACAAATGATTAATTGAGCGTGAAACGTAACCACGCAGCAAGAGACGGCGCGGTATTCCGCAGTCTGCGATGATGTGTATTATTAATCAGATTGATTGTCCAATCATGATCAACAGGAAGCATAGTTCAACAACATTACATAAAGGTAACATATTAAGGGCGCGTAAAACAAGTTCTTGTTTTTCGTAGTATATTTTTAGCGAGCGAAATGTGCAAAAATGTGTCTGATAAGTCCTTGTTAATTTCCTTGGCAGTTGGCAAAAGCGTGTTGAGTTCGGCCTCTATCTCTAATGTTATCTCCAAAACAATACGCCATGTAATCTGATTCAGTTTTAGATAAAATTAGGCTCATTCATGTCGTGTAAGTTGCAATTTCACAACATAAATTGTAACGCTGGCGACCGATTGTAGTCGCTTGTTGTTGCAAATCTCATAAATATGCGCTACAGTGGTTTAAGTGTTGAATGTTACAATTTGGTAAGACGAAGTTTCGATTAAAAATCGACTAAAAATAATTATCAAGATTTACAGCATTTAGTTTAATTGTATTTATGCCCATTTTGTGTCTTGTGATTGTAATCATCATTTAATATTACTCTATTCAAATTATTAGTGTCTTCCATTCGTTTCTTTTAAAATTCTGTCGTATCAATATAATTTTTCATTCAATAATATCTTAACATCGCATTCCAAGTTCAATGAATACAATTCATAAATTGTTAATTTAATTGATGAATGATTTTGATTTTTACAGTAGAACAAACATTACATTACATAATAATAAATGAACAAAAACATTCAGATGTATAAAAGATACAAGGTATAAAAGGTACTTACGTATTTCGTTACCCAAGCAACGTTAGCTTCCCAATTTTTCCCATTTCAAATGAACACAATCACTACCATTGATCTGTATAACAATGTCATCCCTTTTAAAATTGCGTTCAATACTTTATACATCAAATCATGAATATCTAACAGGCTTTTCGGATGTCAACAAAGGTGCCAAGCTCACTTATATCAAGTAAATATGTTGATCTATGTATTAGAGTTATTAAGTACGTAGTTTAAGTAACATAACATAACTTCACGCCTTTTATCCCCGAAGGGGTAGGCAGAGGTGTATTACACACCCACACATCCCCAGTTATGTTTCGGTCCCAATGTAATAGGGGGCGAGCCTATTGCCTTCAACCTGGCACATTATTTAGCGAGCGATAATTAAGCGGTAGTTTAAGTAATGTGTGTAAAATACTGAAGTTTCGCACATTAGTTTAATTGCTCGCATAATAACAGGATCTTTGCATAACTCGTTGGATATTTATAAACTAACATCAATTATGCTATAGATAACTTTTTGCAATAGGTACCGTGATTTTATATTTAGTTACTGTAAGGTACTTATAACGGATATGTGTAAACATATTGCACCTTTAATAAATAATGTAATATTTGCACAATATTAAGAAATTTACAAAGAGTTTTTTTATTTTTCTTTGTAACTCTACCGTTTTTTTTTTGGTGTCGGGTTGGAAAACCCTCATGGAGTTCCTCCGCCCTGGTGGAAGGGCGAAGGGGCCTGTCAGACTCTTACTGACTAAAAACCAATCCGTTCCTCATATACCCGTGTGTCGGAGGGTCGCATCGATCTTATAACTCTACCTGCATGTTTTCACGTTTTATTTTTTTAGGAATTATGTAAGGTTCATAAATTTAACATAATAATATGATATGTTCGTTTATTTTCAATTTTGTATACCAGTCAGATGACATATATGATGCTTTGTGAATGATTATATCAACTACATTGATAGCCAGGCAAATCCAATTTCATTATGAGGGTTCTTATTTAATTAATATAAATCGTGTCGTCATTGGGTATCCGAACGTTTAGGACAATGCTTGATGTTCACGGTCACAATACTTGCACTAAAGTCACACTGATTAGCATCGTTCTTGCGTTATCCCGGTTGCATCCAAGACTTGCACGCCTTGGAGGCCGTGATCCGCTTATTGGTCTAACCGTACGTTTAGACCACTATCAGTTTATTTGAGGGCACTGACTCTCCGTAACGACTGTTAAAGATCTTCATGACAGCCGGGACCGACTGTTTAACGTACTCGCCGAGGCACGGGGCATGCGATCATTAATAATTTAATACGCACTTAACTTCGAAACGTCATTGGTACATGCCGTGGATTCGAACCCGATACCCTCTGCATGGCAGTCCGTTGATATCTCCACTAGGCTATCGCTGCCTTGACTAAAGTCACAGTATTATACATTAAAGACGAGTAGAGTAAAAAATTGAACATGTGGCTGCATAATTGTAATTAATACGACTCATAAATCATAAACGAAGCAGCAAAAAAATAAAACAATTTGCAAGTAAATTGATAATACTCACAAAAAGTTTATAAAGCGATTGTAGTAATGATTCACTTAGGCATATCGAATTATCGTAATGGTATCGCGGAGTTTTGTATCGATTAATTGGATTGGTTTGCGGACAGCCCTAGTGAAAGTGGTTTGTTGTGGTTACAAAGTGTCGAATCACGTCACTAGCTGATATATGCCGTTACTGGTTTTCCGCACACATTGTTTTTTAAGTTCACTTTCCGTATCATTACAGTCGACGCGTAGCAAAAGTATTTTACGTATGTGTCTGAGCCGGTTGGGTACCGAATTCATTCAATTTACTGTAGGTGTTGGCACTAACTAATAAGTTAGTGCCTCGATAAATATGTATAAAAGAGTCTTACGCTTAAAAGAAAGCAGAAAATAAAACAGTTCTTTCAAGACAATGGCTACTGGCTACGATTTAATTTGGATAGAATAGTGTTACATAACTAAAGCACTAGGAATAATTGCGAAGTGCTTTGGGACATTTTGGAAACAATTTTAATTTGTGTCATCAAGAGTTTGGTAGTTTAGTAGGTCGACAAAACGCTTGATCCTCTTTTTGTCTTTTTCTAATCTATAAAACTTGTCAAAACAGTTCCTATAAAATCAATTTGACAACAGCCTCGTGCCCACGTAATATTTTATTTGTTTCAAGTACATAATTATCATTTGACAATAAAAAAGCAAAGTGAAGTTACCTACATCGAAGATTTTACGTAAAGATACAGTTATTATATTATTGCCCAATTTCTCTTTTTTGTAGCCAGCCCAAAACACTTTGTGAATTACAAAGTGAATAATAAATATTGACACTTACAATGATACAAATATTATACTAACACTATCTGTTTATTTTAAGTAGATATACCTACATCTACTTAAAAATGAAAATGAAGAGGGCAGTAATAGCATCTCTTTGGCATTTTTAGGGTTCCGTAGTCCACAAGGAACCCTTATAGTTTCGTCATGTCCGTCCGTCTGTCCGTCCGCAGCCTAGCTCAAAGACGCCTGGTGCTAGAAAACTAATATTTGACTTGAATATAAACATAAGATATTGCAACAAAACTGTAGAATAAAATTGGGGAAAATATTTTTTTTAAGGGTACCTCACCTACATATATAGTGGGGTTGAATTTTTTTTTGGTTGAATACCCCATTATGTGGGGTATCATTGGATAGGTTTTAAAAAAATATTATTAGTTTGCTCAAATCATTTTTCGATCAAGTGATTGGTTTGTCAAATATCAAGCTTTGAAGTGAAAAAAATTGTTAGACTCAAGTGTCCCCCCCCTCTGCCGGCTAAACTATTAATTTGGAAGAGGTGAAAAAAATCACAAATGTAGTACATATAACGAATTTAAAAGGAAAACTATCACGGCTAAGTAGACATCACTAGTTTACGAGTAATCGTCGGTTAACTTATAAATACCTATTTCTGTGAGTTTACATTGGGAGCGCTGGCTTAATCTTAAAGATGCCCGTTTTTAGTCCCATGTGAAACAGAAGTTATTATCAATAATGGCCATTATGGGCAACTACGGAACCCTACATTGCGTGTGGCCCGACATGCACTTGGCCGGTTTTTCTAAAGTCTGCTCTTACAAAAATATATATGTGTAGGTAGAGGAATAAATAACACTTTTCCCGGACTTAAAATTTAATCAGGGCACCGTACCACAATTCACAAATATAAATACACTATATCGTCAAATTAGAGAAAAGATTAACTAATACTTGAGTCGCTAAATTAAGTAAATAAAAAAAAAATATTAAAGAGCTAAACAATAATTAACGAGTAGCTTAATATTAATTATAGTCGCTAACAGTCATCAAAACCACTGTTCGCGACAGACATTAAAACTATGACAGTGAATAGTGTATTCGAAACCGCGAGTGAAAATCGTTAAAATCAGTGTTATCTAATCGTGCGGTACACCGGGTTCGGTTCCCGGACGTGTCAAAACGTTACAAAATAGCTAAAATAGTGTAAATGGTTAGATTGCTAATATATAACAACTATGTAATACATGAACATTAGTCTTAAACTTGTGCTAACCGTAGGGACCTTAGATATCGAATCATAAATAGCCTTATCAGTAGTGACAGATAAGAGTTAATGCTTCATAAAACAGCTGTTTGTTTACATATTCGTATTATAGTTTTATAAGTGTTTTTTAGCTTCATATAGACTTGAAATCATGTCTAGATACCTTTTTATTGCTAGTTATTACCTTATATAGTCAAAATAAGCATAATAACAAACATTTGTATGTTTATTATAAAATTTGTTTACTTACGATAGTATTTACTTAAGAAATTCTGTAAAATTTTTATGCTTCAAAGTTATCATGTCATATGCTCGAATTGAATAAAGATATTTTCATGGTGTTTGTTTTAATAGATGCCCCATATAGTTGCACACAACGGCCTACCTAAATTATATATATAAATTTAGTATACGATAGTTTTTCAATAGAAAATATAGTGGGCGGGCCCTTGTGTGGCAGCATTTTTTGGGAGTTTTTATGGAATAACTTAGTGACGCTAATAGTTAGGTTTAGGTATTGTATACCAATAGATAGAACTTAATGAGACCTATCTAACGATGTATAGAACATGTATGTATGCATAATAGGATCTAAACATACGTAACATTTGTACTGTTTTGTAAATAAAAATAAAGGAAAGATTCCCTGTGCACGTGTTCGGTGCGATGGTCGTCGATAAGGTAAAGTTTCGAGGTACTTAAGCGACCACCAATTCGGGCAGTTGTTGCCGTCTCAACCACCATCTTGTAACCATCAAGCACCGCACACCTGAACAGCATCGCTCTCAACGTATGAAGATGTTTCATTTCTGAAGCCCTTACACATCGAAGCCATACAGTCCACACACATAGAAGAACACGCATCGTCGTAGGCACACGTCAGCAGCACACTACCAGCGCACTGTAGCGGACTAGCAAAGGTTCGATTCCTGGCATTCGTTACATTTGTTGGTCCTATCGAAGCCGGATCACCTGTTGCTGTAGCGACCATTTGTTGGTCGCTTCGAGCCGGATTGAAGAAGAATGCCTACGACGCGTTCAAGAGGTCGTGCTCCCGAGGTCGCCGGGGGAGCGGCCGGCGCCGGGCCTAGTTCCAGTACCCCTGCCCGCGCCGCCGCTGCCCGCAACCCAGCCGCCGCGGTCGTCCGTCACGACGGGCCACCGCGATCGCCGTCGACAACAGTCGGGAGCGACGCGCCGCCGCCGGCCCCCCCCGGCCCCGCGGGGAGGGACGAACGAAACATCACTCAAGATGCAAGGGAGCGAGCAGAGGTGCAGTCGAAAAATGAAGATGGCAAGGAAAGGACGTTGCAACCATCCGATAGATCGAGCGTTTGTACAGCGCAACATAGTATAATAGAAAATAGAGATAGAAAGAAGCCAACGAGGGAACGCGACCAACGCTCAGCAGCTACGGGACGCTCCAATAGAAATGTGATGTTGGCTCGAGAAGAAGTTTTGAAGATAAAACTACAGTTAGCACAGTTAGCACTACAGAAGGCTGAAGAAGAGGCGGACTCCGATGACTACGACGAGGATGGACAGTCGAAACAAGACTACGTACGTTCGTGGTTGGAAGAGGCTCCGGAACCCCAGCCCGGCCCCGAAGATATAGAAGTGATATCGGCGCCCACTAAGAAGAGGGACGTCGACGGGGCACAGAAGATAGTAGATGGACCGCCCTCACAGAAGATGGACGTTCATCAACAGGGAGGTGATTCGCTGAAGCCGTTCATCACGGATCTCACCTCCGCGATCGCCGCGCTCGCCGACAGGAAGCCACCGGACACATCGATAGTTGCACCACACCCGGCGGTTTCAAAAGTCATCATGACGCTACCGACGTTCGGCGGCGCGCACACCGAGTGGCTGTCGTTCAAGGCGATATACGACACCACCAAGAATTTCTTCAACGACGTGGAGAATACAGCGAGACTGAGAAGAAGTCTCAAGGGAAGAGCGTTAGAAACAGTTAGCTCTGAACTGATTGGGCATGCGCGACCAGATGAGATCATGAAGGAGTTGGAGCTGCAGTTCGGACGACCAGACTCGATCGCACAGGCAGAGACGAACAAGCTGAGGACCCTGCCACGCTGTAGCGAAGCACCTAAGGACATATGCGCGTTCGCGAGCAAGATTAGAAGCGGCGTCGTCACACTTCGTGCGTTGAAAAAGGAACACTACCTCATCAATGCGGAGCTAGTGCGCGTGTTGACCGAGAAGCTACCGAACTCGCTACGTGTGCAGTGGTACAAGACGTATACCGAGAAGTGCCAGTCGAAGCCGGACCTCAGCCGATTCAGTGACTTCGTGACAGAGTACGCGCGTTACTGTAGCGCGTTCGCGCCGGCTGAGAACATCACCGATGGGCCGCCAAGCAGACGTACCGTGCAGAGGACGTACACGGCGACGGCGACGGAGAAGCGAACGCATACGGACACGTCTAACGCGAAGTGCAGGATATGTGAACGCGAAGGTCACTACTCGTCGGCCTGCAGCACGTTTCGTAACGCCAACGCAGAGAAGAGATGGCAGCTAGCTAAGCAGCATGGATTGTGTTTTCGCTGCTTACGCGTACGCCGAATAGAACACTCGTGCAAGCCCAAGAAGTGCGGTGTAGAGGGATGTCGCGCTACACACAACCAGTTGCTTCACTACGATAGAGGAGCCCATAGGACCGAAGACGTGAACATAGAAAAGCAAGAAACGGTCGCCAGTTCGTGCATACGTGCAAAGGCTCAAGCATACTTAAAGATAGTGCCCGTGCAGATAGTCGGACCGGCGGGAGAGGCGTCTACGTTCGCCCTACTCGACGACGGAAGCACCGTATCGCTCATAGACGAAGACATAGCCAAGGAAGTCGGCGCGGAAGGGAGCCTGGACCCGTTTACGATCCGTGCCATAGGCGATACGTCGATCGACATGCCAACGTCGCGACGCGTAGACATACAAATACGAGGAGCCGGCGCCGACAGCAAACAAGTGCCTTTGTGTGCGCGCACCGTAGCCAGCCTACACCTGTCGCCGCAGAAGATCGCCGAAGAGGACCTGATAGACTGCAAACACCTCGAAGGCATCAAGAAGAAGCTGGTGTATGACATAGGCGTGCCAAAGGTGCTAATAGGTCAAGACAACTAGCACCTGCTCATAGCGAACGCAGTACGAAGAGGACCCAACGATCAACCGGTGGCGTCGCTTACATCGCTGGGATGGGTGCTGCACGGCGCGCGCTCACGCACCTTGGGAAACACCGTACACTTCGTCAACGGTCTCTCCGCTATAGATGAAAACATAGAAGCGCAACTGAAAGAATATTTCGCACTAGAATCGCTCATAGTGAACCCACGTCGACCGAACTCGGACCCCGAGAAGCGGGCTACAGATATGTTAGAAAAACATACGAAACAATTAGAAGATAGACATATAGAGACGGCTCTTCTGTGGAAACAAGAAGACATCGTCATGCCAGATAGTTACGAGAACGCGGCAAGGAGGCTCGCACACATAGAGAAAAAATTAGATAGAAACATAGAGTTGAAAACAAGATATACAGAACAGATGAACTCGCTGATAGAAAAGGGATACGCAGAAGAAGCTCCCATGAATAGTACGCCAGGGAAGACTTGGTACTTGCCTCACTTCGATGTACACAACCCCATGAAGCCTGAGAAGATTCGTATAGTTCACGACGCCGCCGCGAAGACCAGAGGTATGTCACTCAACGATTACCTACTCACGGGACCGGACTTGCTACAATCGTTGCCGGGGGTGTTGATGAGGTTCCGTCGACACCGCGTCGCCGTCTCAGCTGATATAACAGAGATGTTTATGCAGGTGAGAGTACGCCCAGAAGACCGAGACGCGCTGCGCTACCTGTGGAGAGGTGACCGGCGGGAGGGACCGCCCCAGGAATACCGTATGAAGTCCATTATCTTCGGCGCGGCAAGCTCACCGTGTACAGCTATATTCGCGAAGAATTGGAACGCTCGCAAGCACGCAGAAGAGTACCCGGAAGCAGCAGAAGCCATCATAGATAATCATTACATGGATGACTATCTGGACAGCTTCAGGAACGAACAGGAAGCGACGAGTATAGCGTCACGGGTGCGAGACATACACAGACAAGCGCACTTTCACCTCACGAAATGGGTGTCGAACTCTAGAAACGTCATCGAAGCAATAGAACCAAGTCAACATCGCCAGGAGACAGTCGGCCTCGCCAGCAAGGGGCAAGAAGAGAAAATTCTCGGCTTGATGTGGAAAACGAGCGCGGACGAGCTGAGCTTCAACCTTACACTCGCACGGCTTCCAGACGGACTCATCGGCACCGAAGCGCCTACGAAACGGGAAGCGTTGAAAATAGTTATGTCGCTATACGACCCACTCGGCCTCGCATCGCCCGTGACTGTTCGAGCCAAACAGATACTACAGGAAGCCTGGCGACTCGGTACAAATTGGGACGAGAAGTTTGACGAAAGCCTCAGAGAGCAATGGGCATCGTGGATACAGCATTTAGAACAGTTGAAGTCGATACGCATCCCGCGGTGTTACCCCGGGTACAGTGACGCCTGTACACTCCAAGTACATGTCTTTACGGACGCCAGTGAAGTGGCCTACGCAACAGCGGTGTACTGGCGAGCGACTACACCAGATGGGCGTGTGCACGTGACGCTCGTTATGGCGAAGGCGAGAGTGGCACCGCTTAAGGTGGTGTCAATCCCGAGACTCGAACTGCAAGCCGCCGTCATGGGTACGCGAGTCGCTCAAGCGGTAATAGAAGAACATCGCGTCAAACCCGAGGCCGTCGTGTACTGGACGGACAGCAAGACCGTACTAACGTGGATAAGAAAAGGAGCACGGGCGTACAAACCATTCGTCGCGCACCGCCTAGCCGCCATAGAAGAGCATAGTAAAGTTGAAGATTGGCGCTGGGTACCTACGAAGTTGAACGCGGCGGATGCGGCTACACGCGACGTGCCAAACAGCTTTAACTCCGAACACGAGTGGTACACCGGACCGTCGTTCCTGTACGAAGACCCGTCACTATGGCCCGTAGAGAAGCACATCGCCCCTGACGCGACAGGCGAAGAGCGCACACTGACAGCTGTAGAGAAACGTCAAACACATAGAATTATAGAAGCCGTACCGGACCCGTATAGAATTTCCAAATGGGAGAGGCTCTTACGAGCGACAGCAAGAGTTCTACAATTTATAGCATTATGTAAGAAAACCGCAGAGAAGGTTCTCTATAAAAGAACGCAGAAAAATAGACAGAAGGATCCAGATTGGCGTCACGTGACAAAGACGAAGCACAACATCAAGTCGGGCAGAGCGGCACCTCGTCCAGCCGCCGACTCCCGAAACTTCGTGCTTCTCTCCGCAGAACACACCCGCGGCGCCGAGGACCTTCTTGTGAAGGCGGTACAAGAGGACTCCTTCGGCGCCGACCTTCGGGAGCTGCGGCGCGGAGGAGGTGTCGCCAGAGACAGCCGCCTGTATTCGTTACCCGTGGAGATGAACAACGGAATTATCACTCTACGCAGTCGTATAATAGCTACAGAAGAAATCTCCGAACAAACAAAGAGACCGCCGATCTTAGACGGCGATCATCGTATTACACAGCTATACATAGATTGGACGCATAGAAAATTACATCACAGCGGTACAGAGTTGGTAATCAATGAAATACGCCAACACTATTGGATTCTTCGTCTGCGGCCGACTACAAAGAAAATAGTACATAGATGTCTACCATGCCGCATTAGAAAAACGCAGCCGCCTGAGCCAGCCACAGGGGACCATCCAAAGGCGCGCCTTGCTCACCATCAGAGGCCCTTCACCTACACGGGTCTTGATTATTTCGGGCCGCTCTCCGTAACCGTCGGTAGACAGCGTCACAAACGTTATGTGGCACTGTTTACATGTCTCACTTCCAGGGCAGTACATCTGGAGGTCGCCGCCAGCCTGAGCGCCGACTCCGCAATCTTGGCGCTGCGCAGGTTCGCAGCGCGCCGAGGTTGCCCCGCAGAGATCTACTCGGACAACGGCACCAACATGCACGGTGCCGACCGAGAGATGAGAGACGCCGTCGCCGAGGAAGCGAGTCGCCGTGGCATCATATGGCGCTTCATCACCCCCTCAGCGCCATTCATGGGGGGCGCATGGGAGCGCCTCGTCAGGTGCGTGAAGACCGCCCTCTATACGGTCCTTCATGAGCGCCATCCGCACGAAGAAGTCCTAGCTACACTACTGTGTGAGGTCGAGTACACAGTAAACAGTCGACCCCTCACACACGTCTCCGTCAACGCAGCAGACAGCGAGGCCATCACCCCGAACCACATCCTGTTCGGTGGTTCTGCTCGCCTCCCTCCGCTGGGCGAGTTCAGCGAGGCTGACCTCAACAGCAGCAAGCACTGGCGGCGCGCCCAAATCCTCGCCGACATGTTCTGGCGCCGTTGGGTGCGCGAGTACCTACCCGAGCTGCAACACCGGCGGGAGCCCCATGGGTCTGGGCTCAACCTCGAGGTCGGCGACCCCGTCCTGATCGCCGACGGCCAACTCCCGCGCAATACCTGGCCGCGCGGTCGAGTTGTGGCTGTCTACCCGGGCGCCGACGGCGCCATACGCACTGTCGAGGTGCGCACAGCAGCAGGCGTCCTCAAACGGCCGGCTAAGAAGCTGGTCCCCCTGCCCAAGTGACGAGGTGTCGCTCACCGGGTGCTCTGCAGCACCGCCACACGACGGGTCACGCGCGTTGCTGCACGGCGGGAGAGATGTTCGCGACAGACATTAAAACTATGACAGTGAATAGTGTATTCGAAACCGCGAGTGAAAATCGTTAAAATCAGTGTTATCTAATCGTGCGGTACACCGGGTTCGGTTCCCGGACGTGTCAAAACGTTACAAAATAGCTAAAATAGTGTAAATGGTTAGATTGCTAATATATAACAACTATGTAATACATGAACATTAGTCTTAAACTTGTGCTTACCGTAGGGACCTTAGATATCGAATCATAAATAGCCTTATCAGTAGTGACAGATAAGAGTTAATGCTTCATAAAACAGCTGTTTGTTTACATATTCGTATTATAGTTTTATAAGTGTTTTTTAGCTTCATATAGACTTGAAATCATGTCTAGATACCTTTTTATTGCTAGTTATTACCTTAGTCATAGTCAAAATAAGCATAATAACAAACATTTGTATGTTTATTATAAAATTTGTTTACTTACGATAGTATTTACTTAAGAAATTCTGTAAAATTTTTATGCTTCAAAGTTATCATGTCATATGCTCGAATTGAATAAAGATATTTTCATGGTGTTTGTTTTAATAGATGCCCCATATAGTTGCACACAACGGCCTACCTAAATTATATATATAAATTTAGTATACGATAGTTTTTCAATAGAAAATATAGTGGGCGGGCCCTTGTGTGGCAGCATTTTTTGGGAGTTTTTATGGAATAACTTAGTGACGCTAATAGTTAGGTTTAGGTATTGTATACCAATAGATAGAACTTAATGAGACCTATCTAACGATGTATAGAACATGTATGTATGCATAATAGGATCTAAACATACGTAACATTTGTACTGTTTTGTAAATAAAAATAAAGGAAAGATTCCCTGTGCACGTTAGACACGCTCTGGCATCCGTTCCGTGCAGACGCACTCGCGCTCACGCTCGCTCGCTACCGCTGTCGTCCTACATACGTTAAACGTTTACACGTTTATTCGTATTCAATAACAATTGCTGTGGCAATTCACACGGTCCTTTTTAGGATAGTGCAATTGTCATAACAGGCGTTATAAATCGTGTTTCTACGAACATTCAAACAAAAGTCCTACTGTTTCTATAAACATTTATAGCAAAAGTCTTGGCCCCTTCAGGGATAAAACCAGTGTTGTGCCTGGTCGCCCGGTTGATACCTAACGGTGTTAACGAAGCCGGGTGGGTGTAGACCCGACACACCTGCGGAGCCCCTTCAGGGCTACGTAAAAGTCGGCTGGGGTTGGATCATTCGGCCTTGGGGTGTCTCCTAGTCGAACCCAACCATCTCCTTCCCACCTACCTATTTCCTCATCCTATTCTTTGGTGTGCAGTTTGGGTGTGCCGGCCTACTCAGGCCCATACCACCCCGGCACCAAGGCAGTTAGGAACCCTTTTGCACATTAAGATTGGCGAAGGGAATACAAGCTTAGGGCTCACTAATTAAGTACACATCCCCCCCTGACCATCCCCGGGTCGGGAGGGACATTCACAACCACACCTCGGGCTATTCCCGCTCGAGACCAGATAGGGAAACAAGTTAGGTATACAACGCGTTCACAGCGCGCTGTTGTGTGTTTCGCGCCAAAACCGGCGACCGTTAGGAAGTTAGCGCGTTCGACCCGCGCTAATAATAATAGGTATTGTTATTACTTGTCTGTTACGTTGTAAGTTAGGCATAGTTCTCGCGACGCGTGTCGCTTATAATAAGTCAGCCGACACTTTACTTATTATTAGGATTATAGTGCGCTTAGCGACTATATAGATATTGTAGTTTAGGTCAATAAGTTAGTAAACTTACACTCCGGTCACGATGGCCGGAGTGTTAAGTTTAGAGACTATTCTTGCCAACCCTAGGGCGTTCTCCTGTCTGAAGGAAATCTTTGGGGATGCCATTCAGGCGCCTGTAGGACCGCAGCCGCGTATCAGCGCGGCCCGCCCGCCTTCGCCGACTTCATCGGCTAGATCGCGCTCTCGCAGCCCGCTGCCGAGTTTGCGCGCTACCGACTCCGAAGCCACCACCAGCCGCCCGTCTAGCGCTCAGAGCGAGATGGACGTGACGGTGTGTGGCTCGGACGAGGAAGAAGAGGAGGAGTCTGGTAGCGAGTCGACAGACTCGTCAGACCTAACCTCAGTCCCGGAAGAGGACTTCACCCTCGTAGAGGGCAAAAAGCGCCGCCGAGCGGCCAAGTCAAAGCCGAGCAAGGCGGCTAAGCCGGCCAAGACGGCTAAGACTTTGGCGCCTACGCCATCAAGCTCGCGGCCAGGACACAGCCGTCCAGCCACACCACGACCCAAGACCCCCCAGCCCCCATCAGGGGCCCCCCCGACAAAGCCCCCAATGCCTCCACCCCTGTTCATACAGGACAAGGCAAAGTGGCTGGCAGTGTCCACCTGGTGCAATGAGCACCAAGTCAACTATACCAGCGCCAGATCCACCCAACAGGGGATCAAGGTACAGGTGGCCACGTCCCAGGACCACCGCGCGCTGACCAGGGTGTTGAAGGAGAGGCAGATCTCCTTCCACACTTATACCCTCCCCGAAGAGCGGCTCCTCCGAGCCGTTATTAGGGGAGTACCGAAGGAGCTGACGACCGAAGAGGTCAAAGCTTCCTTGCTCCAGGAGCAACTGCCGGTGCACGAAGTGCACCGCATGACAAAGGCGAGGACGCGTGAGCCATACGACATGGTTCTCGTCGTGCTCGACAAATCAGAGGCGGGGAAAGCCATCTTTAGGCTGACCTCGATATGCCACCTGTCTGGCATTAAGGTCGAGCCTCCCCGCCGCAACAGCACTATAAGTCAGTGCCACCGATGCCAGTTGTATGGGCACTCGGCGCGTAATTGTTTCGCGCGGCCTAGGTGCGTCAAGTGCCTAGAGGACCACGCAACCGCCGACTGCAAGCGCCCCAGGGACAAGGCGCTTTGCGAGGACCCTCCCGCATGCGTATTGTGCGGGCAGCTGGGTCACCCCGCGAACTACCGCGGGTGTCCCAAGGCACCGCGTGCCACTCGACCCGCGGCGAAGGCGCCTCAAACGCCCGCACGCAAAGTCCTCCCGGGGCCCACGGCCCCAGCCCCCGCCCGGCCCTCTGGCCCGTCTCAGCCTTCAGCTCAGCCTTCAGCTTGGAACACGCCTTTAGCGTTCCCGTCGTTGCCATCTCGCCCGCATGCTCCCCTCGCGCAAACAGCTAGGCCCGCTACAATCCAAACCCCTACACCCGCGTTAAAGGTGGCCCAGCCCACCACTAACCCGCGCCCGGCGACGGTACCGGTACTCGTTGCCAGCCCCAACTCCCCCCAGGTTGAAGACGACTTCAGCCTGGTAGCTAGATTCGCAGCGCTCGCGAGCAACGCTGATATTAGCGCCATCGCGGCGGAGCTTAGGCGCGCTCAAGGCAACTTAAACGCCATGTTAGAAATACGTTTCAGGTACGCGTACGTATTTCAGTCATTCGAGAACTTTAGGGCTTAGTAATGGATAGGCACACTATAGGCAGAGTCAAACCACGATCACTCAAGGTAGGGTTTTTCAATGCTAATAGCATTGCATCGCAACGCGATGAAATAGGCACGTTCCTTAGGGACCATCAGACAGATATACTACTCGTGCAAGAGACTTTCTTAAAGCCAGCACACAGAAACCCTAACATTGCAAACTATTGTTTAGTGCGTAATGATAGGCTGAACTCGCCCGGTGGGGGCACTCTGATATACTTTAAGAAGTCTCTGCATTGTATACCTATGGATCCGCCAACCTTGGAGTACATTGAGGCCTCGGTCTGTCAACTCGCCATGACAGGGCACCCATCTATTACCCTGGTATCTGCTTACCTCCCACCATCGTCTAGCACTTCACACAACCCTAAGAGGCTCCTGAAAAAAGACCTTCAGGCCCTCCTGGGGCTAGGCGACTCGGTTATCGTGGCGGGCGATCTGAACGCCAAGAACGCCCGCTGGGGGTGTCAAGTGACTAACCCACGCGGCACGATACTCGAGTCACTCTCTGAGTCGCTTAATTATGACATTATAACGCCGCTCGAGGCGACACATTATCCTGATAACGTGACGCACAGACCTGACATACTAGACGTGGCCCTTTTAAAGAACATAAGTTTACGCTTGTGTTCGGTAGAAGTGTTACACGAGTTAGACTCCGACCATAGACCGGTCCTGTTAGACTTTGCACCCAGAATAGGGCCCATAGACACAGGGCACAGGCCGACTAAACTGGTCACTGACTGGGCACGACTCGGGAAAGAACTCGTGTCGTCCTCGCCAGTGCTCAGAGAGCAGATACCACTAGGCGCCAATCAAATGGGGGTCAATGACACACTACAAGCGGTCGATAGCTTCACGAGTCACGTGCAATCGTTAATTAACGATTGCTCACGGCAGGTACCCGAGACGGGCGACCGTCGATGGAGCCTGCCCGCTGATGTACGTGACTTGTTGCGGCGTAAGAACGCAGCGATTCGTGCCTACGACCGATACCCAACTGAGTCCAATCGTCTCACTATGCGCTCTCTACAGCGTGACGTCAAGTCGCGTATTAAAGAGATGCGTAACTCTCGATGGGAAACTACACTTAGCGAGCTAGAACCCACCCACCTCGCCTTCTGGCAGCTATCTCGTTCGCTCTCTAAAGATGTCACCAAGACCTGTTTACCACCTCTAAACAGGCCTAATGGTCCACCGGCTTTCGAGGACGGGGACAAGACAGAATGCCTGGCAGACAGCCTGGAGCAACAATGTACGCCGAGCACGTCACACATAGACACAGACCACCTAATAGAGGTAGATAACGAGGTGGAGCGTCGAGCCTCTCTCACGTCGCCACCTCGTCCCCTGACAGACAGACATGACGTAATAGGAGACGACGATGACGAGCAACACATACCCCTAGCCACCCCCGATGAGGTTAGGATGATCATTAAGGGTTTACACCCCCGTAAAGCTCCCGGCTCGGACGGCATAACAAACAGGGTCATTAAAATGTTCCCCTTAGCTTTCATAGTCATTTTGACTACTATATATAACGCCGCAATTAACAACAATATATTTCCACATCAGTGGAAAGAAGCCGTGGTAATAGGAATCCACAAACCCGGCAAGCCTAGGTCCGAGCCTAGTAGTTATCGTCCTATCAGTCTGCTTAAAGGTTTAGGGAAAGTTTACGAGCGGCTTTTATATGTTAGGCTGAAAGCATACGCTGATGCATCGCTCTTGGTCCCTCACGAACAGTTTGGGTTCCGAACCCGCCACTCGTGCGTACAACAGGTTCACCGTATCGTTGAGTATATCAGCGTGCGGTTGCAGCGAAATTTATTCACCGGCGTTGTTTTCTTCGACGTAGCGAAAGCTTTCGACAAAGTGTGGCACAACGGCTTGATTTACAAGCTTTTCACTATGGGAGTGCCTCACAAGCTCGTGCTCATCATACGAGACTATCTGTCGGATAGAAGCTTTCGGTACCGCGTTGAAGGCACGCTCTCTTCGAGTCACGCCATCCGCGCCGGTGTCCCTCAGGGGTCAGTGCTCTCGCCTCTCTTGTATTCATTGTTTACCGCTGATATACCGATGCATCGGCTAGTGCAGACAGCACTTTTTGCAGACGACACAGCCATCTATTACGCAGGCGCAGACCCTGGCGCAGTCAGTAGGAAGCTCCAATCCGCAGCCAACGCCCTAGGCGCGTGGTTCCGGAGATGGCGGATAGAGGTCAATCCCGAGAAGAGTCAGGCGGTGCTTTTCCATCGGAGAGCCCCTCACCTGTACCCTCCGGGTGCGACCCCACAAATAAGGATGTTTGGGTCCCCTATTCAATGGACTAGGGAAGCCAAATATCTAGGTGTGATTCTTGATGATCAACTATCGTTCCGCTCACACATTACGAAGGCTCGCAATAGAGCCTCCTTTGTGCTTGGGCGCTTACATAGCTTAGTCAACCCCAAATCTAAACTATCGCTTAAGAACAAGATTAGGTTATACACATCGTGTATTAGGCCTATAATGACATACGCTAGTGTAGTTTTCGCACACACTAGGCCACACAGGATCCATAGGCTACAAACACTTCAGAATAAGTTCATGCGGCGAGCTACGGGCGCACCGTGGTACGTACGTAACGAGGAGTTACATGTAGACTTACAACTGCCGACCATCAGGCAATTCATGAAACAGTGCTCCCGTAGCTACTTTGACTCTGCTTCGACACACCCCAACCCACTATTGGTTGCGGCGTTAAACTATACACCATCTAGGATTTCTAAGATTAGGAGACCTAGGCACGTATTAGACGAACCTGACGATAACACTACACTTGCTCAAATCAGAGCACACACGGCTCGCGCAGCCATACAACTTCGACCGCGGTTCCGTACTCGCCGACGAGGACGGAATACGCGACGCGTTAACGTTAATACCGCGGGACACCTTAGTCCCGCATTGCCGGCAGCGCCCCAAGCCGAGGTCCGTGGGAGTCCACCCTTGGGGAGTCAAAACGCTGTCTAGTATACTTTAACGGGTTGGGAGCCTTCTGCGCTCACCCATAGTCCGCGTAAAGTTGTCAAGGCCATCAGCGGCCAACAACTAGTCCACACAAAAAAAAAAAAAAAAAAAAAAAAAAAACCCTGTGCACGTGTTCGGTGCGATGGTCGTCGATAAGGTAAAGTTTCGAGGTACTTAAGCGACCACCAATTCGGGCAGTTGTTGCCGTCTCAACCACCATCTTGTAACCATCAAGCACCGCACACCTGAACAGCATCGCTCTCAACGTATGAAGATGTTTCATTTCTGAAGCCCTTACACATCGAAGCCATACAGTCCACACACATAGAAGAACACGCATCGTCGTAGGCACACGTCAGCAGCACACTACCAGCGCACTGTAGCGGACTAGCAAAGGTTCGATTCCTGGCATCCGTTACAACCACATTAGGTATCTAATTTCCCGTTAAGTTGATAAAATAGTTATCATATAAACAGTTAATAACTTCGGTCTCAAAACATTTTAACGTTGCTTACCTCACTAAGGACATAATGGTTCGGCCAATATCTTAATGCCTTGCATATTTCTTTCCCATTTTGATCTAAATACCGATTATGAATAAGATTAAATCGGAATGGCTATAAATAACTAGCGCCTTTTACTGTAAACATAGCGGGCGTAGAAATACCAGAGCTAACAGACTGTAGAGTTCTATACTTAAACCTGTATGATTAGGGTTGTCTATGAATGACCACAAATAATGTCTTCACCTCTAACGTAAATAATACGATCAAGTTCGATATCATCAAGGCATGCTTTTTTTCTTTGTCGCGGTGGAAATTATCTTTGCAAACAATCTCTACTCCGTCACTCGGCCGTATGAGTCAGAGCTGAGCCAGAGGTTCTGGCGGATGAGGTTTGTGATACTGTCCCCCAAAGACGTTCGGTGCCTACTCACTAAATCCATCGCAGTGTGAGATTCCTTGAACATGAGCTCTTTCAGGATAGTTATTACGAAAGCTATGAGGTAGAGTCCATAAAAATAAAGTACAATGTCATTGAAAACTCACGCCTTAGCTAAAACTGCGTGCTTCATCCATTATAGCTAATAATCCCTTTTATAGCTAATAATCTCTATATCGATCTATTTATCTAACAATGTTACGTCTCCAGTGAGCTCCTTCGTGAATGCTGGGTAGGCAGTTTAGGAAGTTAGTCTAGGAAGTTTTCAAATCGGACGGGTCGTTCTAGAGGTTAGCGCGTTCAAACAAACAAACACGCTATCTCTTCAGCTTTATTATGTAAATGTAAATTAGAATTCATTTGGAGGTTTATACTTCAAACCGTAACAAGCGTAAACTTTTTTAGCCAAGATTTACATTCGCATTTATAATTCTGAATTAATTTGATTGGATATTCATTCATGTGGGTGTGAAGTCTCTCACGCGATAATCAATTTTTACTCAATTACGGCATAGCCGAAGGGTTATAAGTAGTGATCGGATAATCGGATGCATATTCACCTAAAGTTCATTTTTGGCTAGGATATTATGGAAGCGGCTTCTTAAAACATATTTTTTTAAATAAAAATCCCGGGATTCCAGAAAATTCGGGAATGTGAAACTACTCTGTAAAATGGTGAGGAAACGACGTCTTTAACATGTGATTTTTATTTAAAAAGAAACTGGTCTCCGGGATTACATAATTATTAATGTGTATTTACTTGAAGTTAATTTTAAGCTCCCCATCAATTTATGAGTATGTTGAGTCTAAGAGGAATGGTAGGCAGTGGGTGCTGTTGTATCTAAGTTAATAATTATTATGAGATTGAATGGTTTTTCTATGTAATTCTTATTTATTATTCGCTTGAGATAAATATTTTGAAAATTGAAGAAAATTAAGAGGATTTTATTATTTCTAGAGCTGTTTTTTGGTACAAAAGTTAAAATAAGTAAATTTACCTACACCTGATTTGATTGTATAATAAAAAAACTAAATTTGTCGATTCCGTAATCCCGGGATTTTTCGATTCAAAAGTGCATTCCATAATAGCCAACACCTCAACTTTAGGTAAATATGCATCCGATTATCCGATCTCTAGTTATAAGTTTAGCAGTCGATGTATGTATGGATGTTCTCTGATATCTCATAAACGTCTAAACTGGTCTTGATTAGGATAAATTTCATCATTTGTGAATAGGCAACCATGCGAATTAACTCAAAATTAAAACGAAATATATATTAACCCATTCGCTGTCCGCCGCGAGACACAATGGAAAATCAATTGTTATGAATCAGGAATGGACAGGGAAACTGTTAAGTTATCTGCCAAGTAATTTTACTGCTACTTATTCGTGAAACTGGCCTTTTTCTAATGAGGTATCGTAATGTAGTCATTGCTTGACTGACGTTAACCATTCAAGTGTAAAACGGACTTTAATAGTGCATAAGTTTTTCTTAAGCTTTTAATGCAAACTTAATATCAAAGCAGTTGGCCTTGGAGTTAAAATAACATGCTAAATAAAATGTCGACCATCACGTGTGCACATTCACTGCCATTTTTTTCTACAATGACTTTGGGCAAGTACACCTACTATGGGTATTAGTTTTAGATTCTTATATTGTTTCTCGGCATCGTTCTCCCCAAAACATTTGAGCTCATGAGTGACGAACTGAACACTTTGAGTTATGCATGCAGGTTTTCTGTTAAAAACTCTTCAATTATAGTCATCTTCGTCCTAGAGTTATCCAAGGATAAACGTCTCTGAAAGCACGCGGATGCATTCGAAGACTATTGACTATTGCCTGGTTTGACTTTAATTGAAGGAACAGCGCATTTACCATCAGATCTCCGTAACCTAAAGTGTACTGATACCCCGTAATAACTATCATTGTTCTTCATGACGGCTGTGCCCGACCTTTATGTGCTGCAGAAGGAAGTGACGTTTTGTGACCGCCTCCCATGATCGGTTCAGCGAGTTTCTCACCAGACAGTGACGAATTCGTGTGACTTTGTGTATCCATAGATTTCTTTTGGTTACCAATTTGACGCAGGCGTCGCAACACTTGTCAATATCCTTCGTGATACACACAGTAACACCTATTAAAGTTCAACTTTTGTTTAAATCAGTGCAAGAGACGCACGACCAAATGTAAATTTAAAAATAGGAGATCGAATTTATATTGAATATGGCAGTTCAATGAGAAAGTTCAATACATGCCATATTACTACCAGGTAAATTAAAACATCCGTACAATATAAAATAAAGCAACTAAAAGTTTGAGATACAGTTGACATTCAGTCTCTTTGTTTATCAAATTAATATGATTATAATATACAAGTAACAGAAATGAAATATGCAGCTAAAGCAATTAAAACTAATAGCGATACAAGGGCGGTCATATCGCGCAATAGACAGACAAACACGAGTTTAATTGTATTTGTACTATAAATTTGCATATTTTGAAAACAATAGATGTTACTTAATAGTGTATAATTAACTTTTAGTCAAAATAATATAAAAAATATGATTCTCATGAGCTGCTTGTGTTAGATATTGAGACAGGAGGAGTAATAAACTCTGTAAAAGTGTTAGATATTTTTAAATTTAGTAAATTATCAGTTTCCGACGACATTGTTAAGGAATTGTCGGTTGACGGTGATTGTCGTAATCATGCATGATACACTAATGATAATAACATGTTGTATGACTAAACATTGTTCGTGGCCGTTAATAATTAGCGAGTTTCACTCATTTTTGTTCTAAATTACAGTGTACACCAGTTATAATAATTACGTTAGCGCAGTTTTTAACTTTATCCATCCTTTGCTGTGTCAGAGAAATCCTTTGCAGGATTATTGCATAAATTTGAGCAACAAGGTAACATTTCGGATGGTAATTAATAATACTAAGTATACTTTTTTATGAAATAAGATTTATCTTCCACAGGGCTCAATATGACAACTCGCAGGAACGACATAATTTATTTTATATTCATATTTTCTATTAAATCTAAAATTTAATTCCATGTTGCTAACGCGCCATTTTGCCCAAGACACATTCTGCGAAAGTGGCATCCTGATACATTCCTGAGAGAATAAAAGGATTTTCAGTTTCAGTCCGTCAGCTGGAAGGATAGCCAAGAAGACAGGAGCCCAACTCTCCCCGATAGCAGAGTAGTACTATATATATCGCTATATATCGCTTCTGGGTTTTGGAGGTTAGACGGCAGTCGCTCTGTGGAAAAGCTAATATTCTGTCAAATCTCTTTACACTAAAGTAGCGCAACCAGGGCTCCAAAGCGAAAGCCTAGGACACGACTATGATCATAGCCTATATTCCTTTAAAATACATGTATATTGTCATACGCATAATAAATAAGGATATCGCTGGCATTTCCCCGTCAAGTCCGGTTTCACTCACACTGACCTCGATCACGTTCTTATCCCCGCCGTAATATCAACTACAATACGTGGGGTAATAGTCGCAACAGCCTTGTTACTAATAATTAATTATGTGCATAGTACGGTATGGGTTCTAGTTGGCTGCATGCTGCGATGGGCTAAATCGTTGTGTCTAATATGGTACGATTCGTATATGGAGTAACCTTAAACCTAATTACATAAACATCCTTAAACTGAATTACCTTTAAAAATTAATTAAACAGTAGGTATATATGTTGGCGTCCGTTACTTAAATGAATTTAGATCATTTTAACTAAATTAAGTCATTTATGTAAGTGACCTATAGTGTATAGGGTAGTTTTTAACATTTTTCTGCCTCAGTTGGGTTAGGTTAGGTTTGACCCTAGAAAAAGAAAATCTATCTAGTGTAACCCGATATTTTAATTCCAAACAGATAATTGTTTTATAATTGGCTGATGAAAAGAACCACACGCAGAGAAGAAGGCAGCGATAGCCGAGTGGATATACCAACAGACTGCCATGCAGAGGGTATCGGGTTCGAATCCACGGCACGCACTAATGACTTTTCGGAGTTATGTGCGTATTGAATTTTTAATTATCGCTTGTCCCGTGCCTCGGAGAGCACGTTAAGCCGTCGGTCCCGGTTGTCATGAAGATCTTTGACAGTCGTTACAGGGCGTCAGTACCTTCGAAATTAACTGACACTAGTCTAAACCATGGAATATCGCTATCCCTTCGGGTTGCGGAGGTCAGACAGGCAGTCGCTCTGTGAAAAAGCTAATATTCCGCCAAATCCGGTTAGACTAGAAAGCGGACCCCAGGTTGAAACTGGGATAACGCTAAGAGAAGGAGTAGGAAAAGAACCACGCGCGGTAGGGCCAGAAGAATAGTGAGGCAATTATTAATGAACATCGGAGAGGCCTATATCCAGCAGTGGACTACGGCAGGCTGATGATGATGATGATGAAGATTGGAGAGTGTATCTAAATATGGTAATTAGATTAAACTGTATCTTATCATTTTTTTTTTATTTTGCTAATAGAAATAAAATTTACATTCAACCACATTATTAGAATATTTCAGATTAACTTAAGTACCTAATTAGCAAATTTAAAAAAATCATAAGAAGCGATGTCTTTTGTAATTACCATAGTTCAACCAATTTCATTCAAAACTAAATTAACTTTCTACCTTTATAGTCTAGTTTATTTTGAATTTGGTATAATTAAAAGAGCTAACATGTATTTTCTTGCTGTATTGATTTTATAATAATTCTAAATGCCGTTTCTTGAGTCATCTACACCTATTTCAAGTTTAAAACGCGGCGATGGGACAGACTAAACTCGAAAAGCATTCAAAATCAAACAAACAAAACTTAAACGAAATTTCGCGATAGAAATATCTTTTGATCTAACCATCCTTCTACGTTTCTTTCAAACTAAAATTAGTGCCGAAATCAAATTAAATAATTTAGTATACATACCGGATATCATGCGGTCTAGTTTTTCAGAGGTCAGAAAATTAAAATTAAACTGTGCTTATTGACCTTGAAAATGATTGTTTTCTAACAGGATACATTTTTACTTTTTTGTTTATTAGATTAGAATCTTGACACGTATATAATGTAATAAAAGATTATAAATTATTATACCTACTTAAATTTACCTGGGAACTAGAGTGAAAAAGAAATGTGCTGTAGATTAATGTTCACGAGTATCTATTATTTAAAAGTATGTAGGTAGGCAAACAGTTAATTTCAAGTTAGGCAGTTCCTAGCCGCAGCGTTGCGGAGCTTGCAGAGTATGCTACCCGTGAGTCGCATAGCCCTGTCGTCACGATACGAAGAGGATACCGCACTGGTTTTAGTGAGAAGAAACTGATCGCCTTTACTTTTACGCGAAGAGTATCACACAATTTCGAACAAACTCGACTTCGGTAGAGTGACGGAAGGAATAGGCCGCAAAAAACTTTCCACCGCGAGAAAAAGTCTGTGCTTACAATAGATAAACGTAGAAAGACACTGGTCAGAAATATTGCGCTATTATTTTGTGACAAATAGCACCTAATAATCAACTTTACACCAAATTGCGGCCACGGCAATCAGTCTCATATCATAAGACTATGCCCTGACTCCCATAGTCCGATTGGACGGCACATGCGACATTACCGAAGGGAGATTCGGCGCGGGACCAACTGCAACGGCTTAACGTGCTTTTTAAGACACGGGGGTCGAAGATCGGTGACTTACCTACGATAAACCTCGATTGCTTGATAGTCTAGTCTCTAGCTATTCCGAGCCCTGGTACCCAATTTAGAGGAGGAATTTTAAGCAACTTTTACGAAATAAGTATATTTCGATGTTAACGAACAAGAAACCGAGAGTCAATCAAGAAATGACAGAACGTTTGCGGTTGTGTTGCTAAATCGAAGTTTCAGTACTGTACAAAAAATAATTTCCCAAATGTTTTTGACAACTTATAGTTATTTGCATTTTATATTTTATTACTACATAATTATATGTATTTTTTTGGCTACTGTCATTCACAAATCACTGACGTCATTTCATCACATAATCACCAGAATATTACATCATGGTCAGCTCTTTATTTGAATAAATTAACCCACTGCACTGCTGGGCACGGGTTTTTCTCGCTATGAGAATGGTTAGGCCACAGTTCACCGCTGACCAAGTACGAGTTGGCAATATTCATATATCTTTCGAGAACATTATGGAGCCCCTTCAGACATGCACATCTCCTGTCGATTTTTCTTTCACCATTTAGCAAGCGATAACAAAATTAACACAATTTAAATTTGTTTTGGCCCTAACATGTTCAGTTACCGGTCTTCGTGCGTGTCAGACCACGAACTATATCCGTTTCCGTAGTTCCCTTAATAAAGGTTCAATTACAATAAATCATGTGAATTATCTGTCAAATTATCGCCTGCACAAATAAGCTTCAATTAGTTGAGCATTACTCGTTAATTACTAACTGTGGTAATTTTCCTTTTAACTTCGTAAAGTGCGCACAAAAAAGTGGCGTAATGATATATGCCGCAATTTAAAATATTTAGCACACCTAAACAAGATATACAAGCGCATTATGCTATGCACATCGATTCGAGCGCTTGCTGGTGCGAGATGTTGCAGTGCTTTGATCTGAATGATGATTTGGGTGGTTGGAAAAGAAAAATCTGTTTTACAACTGAACATACATACATACATACATATCGTCACGCCTTTTATCCCCGAAGGGGTAGGCAGAGGTGTATTTCTACACCCACTTTTCGCCAGATATATTTCAGTCCCACGTAATAAGAGGTGAGCCTATTGCCGTACCGGGCACATTTCCAGACTCCGTGCTGCTATTGAGAATTTCGTGACAGAAGAACCCAATAACACTGCCCGACCCAGGAATCGAACGCGGGACCACCCGATCCCACGCGCACATTTATGCCGCGAGACCAACGAGGCAGTTGTACAGGGTTTGATGTCGAGTTTTCCGTCTCTACGCAAAGATGGTATTTGCATCGTGTTATCCCTTAGTCGCCTCTTACGACACCCACGGGAAGATAGGGGGTGATGACACTTGTATTCTATGCCGTCAACCACACGGCATACAACTGAAAGTCAATTAAAAAGTGTCATGTGACTAACTACTTATGAGATACTATTTAGTTCGTGGTGCGAGGCAAGTTACGATCGATGCTAAGAACTATCTAACCGTTTTCGGACGCATCAATCAACAAAAAATATTTTATCTATGTAACAATAAATCAAGGTATTTTATAGACGTGGTCAAACCGAAATCTTACCAAATTTGAGCTGAACGCGAAAGCGAAACTGTGTTATCAATCTTAATAAACGTTCCTTCAATGTGAAGTTTGACTGCAGTCTGCACGGTTGGCGTAGTGGTTTAAGCGGCCGCCTCGCCGCTTGACACTGCGTCGAGTGTTGTGGGTTCGATCCCCACACGAAGCAACACTTTTAGTAATTCACAAATTGCTGTTTCGAGTCTGGGTGTTCATTGTGTCTGTCAGTTGTATGTTTGTAAAGTTCCCCGCGACACAGGATTTAGTACTAATGCGGGAGTTGTCTTTTAAAAAAAAAACTGGATTGCATTTACTTACGTCCGTTGTATTGAAAATGATAGCGTAAGCGCGGCAACCTTAAAGTACATTATTAATTTTAGACATACTCGCACTGAAATAAAATATTGGTTAATTTTCTTAAGCTACTAGTGCTTTGATATTCGATTTTGCGTAATTGTATTATCAATCTTAATTGATGCAAGGCTATCTACTATGGCATAGACGCTTGAGCATTTCATAAAAGCAATTAGAACTCTATTTGTGTTATGAATAATTACTTTTATTTTTAATTCCTCTCTTATTTTATACGCAATCATATTTTGTTAGATCGAAAATAGATAAATATTTTGGTAATATATTTTGCAATTACTATTGCATAATACGCGACAGGCACGCATGTGCAATTTGCAAACTAGATAATTGGACGAATTGCATTTTTCTAATGACGAGTGATACATAATTGCCTATCTACAATATTTGAAAGGTAGTGCACTAATATTTCTGTAATTTTGATTACTCCATTGAAACGAGCTAAACATAATAACACATCTGTCCAATTCTGGCCCAGACAAAAAAGTCTATCACTATTTTTGCACTATTCATAACGTGTTGCACATGTCATGTCGACACTAATGTGATGGAATTATCTAGTAACCATAATCGCTCAGACCTTCATATATTATAGTAACGATAATAGCAGCGATAGGCTAGTGGAGATACCAAGACAGCCATACAGCCTTCTGCATCCACCATCGGGTTCGAATCCACGGTGCGCGTATGGAATTGTTAATTAACGCTTGCCCCGTGACTCGGAGAGCACGTAAGCCGTCGGTCCTAGCTGTCATGAAGATCTTTGACAGTCGTTATAGAATGTCAGTTCGTCATGAACTTACACTAGTCTCAATTTCATTAAAGCTCACTTTTATCATGCAACTTCGTTTATTATCACGTTATTGGCCAATGAAGCTGTGAAAGCGTAACAATTAAAGTAACACAATAAGCTACGAAATTGAATTATAAATGCATAAATAGACTCACGCCTATTTCCCGAAGGGATGGGCAGAGACTACGGACCGCCCTTTGCAACGGATCCATACATACATCTCTTTCTTCAATACCTCTCATAATTTTTTTCATTCATGCTCTTCAGTTTAGGATACTTCTATCGTGTCCTTTATATATATTAATACTTGCCTCATAAGTAGTTGTCTCTCAATTTATACAGTGTAGAATATTATGACAGATATTTAAATATAACTTAACTGGAGATACCGCGTAATATTGAATAGCAATTTTTGTCAGATTGAACGAAAATTGTTGCAGAAATATACGATATCGTTTCCGGTGTCTCAATGGTTGTTGAAGACTCTCGGATACATTAGTACAATTGGCACTGCGACATCGACATGTTGCAGAATATGTCGTTCAATAACTATGTGAGATACAAACAGCAGCCAAGCAGCGATAACTGAGTGGAGAGACCGACAGACTGCTATGCAGAGGGTCTCGGGTTCGAATCCTCGGCACGCACCAATGATTTGTGCGCATTAAATTGCTAATTATAGCTTGCTAATCGGCGAAGGAAAACATCGTGCGGAAACCTGTATGTCTGAGAGTTCTCCATAATGTTCTCGAAAGACATGTGAAGTCTGCCAACCCGCACTTGGCCTGCGTGGTGGACTATGGCCTTATCCTTCTCATAGTGAGAGGAGGCACGTGCCCAGTCCTACATCAAAATTAATAATTTAAGCGAAACTTATCACAGAGCCGAGAAACTGACTCAAAGGGTTTCGTGGCAATCCTTAATTTATTTGCCAATCAATCGCTACTCAGTTTCAAAGGCAATGTTTATCTACTGAAACAATATAATTAAGCAAAATCCTCTACAATTGCGTTCATTATTCGCAGGAAATGCTGTAATTAATATTTATGTTAAGTACTATAATGTTTCAATCAAAATCTAAATATAGGTTTTATTTTTAATTACATAATTTAACATGCTAATAATATTTCGTTTGGTTTTTCCTTTTTGAAATTGCTAAATGATATTGGTATTTATTGACCGCAACATACATTTTTGCGAGTCATAAGTTTATTTCCCTACGTGGTGAATGCGGACGCACTATAAACTTGGTATATACTTGTGTTGCAGCTCAGTATGTTTAGTTTGGAATATTCAACTAGCTGTTCCACGCGGTTTCACCCAAGTTATGTTCTATATCAGGACATCAGACTACTTGGTCCAAACTTGACCAAAGAATTTGCAAACACAAAATATGTTGATAAAATGACAATCTTAGTTTTAATGGGTTAATTAGTCATTATTATCCTCCTAATAAATCATTTGTGAAACGATTTCCATATTAAATCTATAAACAAAAGTATTTTAAGTGTCATCAGCATACCGTGTATTAAGGCTTTATACCTAAAGGTAATCATCCACCAACGGTGTCAGATGCTGGGAAAATAAATTGATACTGGTGCTACTTGATTTTCTCGCGTAAATACAGCTCAGGATTTTCAGGGATGTGCTAGCGGTGCCCTGTCACGGGGCGTAGACCCTGGAGTTGCAAAAGTGGCCCAATTATCATATGCATATATAACTTTCAGGGGTGCATTTATTGGAGATTGCAGCCGTCTCATAAAAGACTGGTTTCGAAACTGTACAGGTCTAGTGATAACACAGCCTTAAACTTGTAATAAGATGTCACATTTATGAGCACCAGTTACTTCACAGTGACACGTCGTGACATCCTGAGTGACTTGTTGACATGACAATTGCACGTAATGTCACTATTAGACCAAAGATTGCTAACTTTACAATTGGGTACACCTGTACAATGGACTGCGCAATATTGCAAATATACGCAAATATTTTATTGCTCTGATGTGAAAGGGACAAAATAATCATGTACCCAATTATACTGTCAGCTCATTGTTTATAAATCATGTTCGGTCGTAAATTTGTGGTAAACCATTTAACCAAACGATTCATTAATCAATTACCCATTTATCTAAGAGTAATCTACGGCTATTTACACTTCAGATTCAAGTAGGTTAAGATCAATTAGAACGTATTGTAATGCTCAATTATTAAGAGGCTAACACCACGCGCACGTGTTACAGTAAATTATATTAACCATGTGAACAACAAATAAAGTTGTTTAACCCTTTACCAGGCCTCGGACAAATACTGTAGTAATAGTGATTTTTTTATAGATTTATATGAGTAAAAACGTTTAGTATGGGATTTTATCAATTATATTTAGAAAATTAGCTGAAACCTGAAAAAAAGTCACGTGGGAATACATAATCCCATTGCCTCTCTAGACGTTGACTTGAATATTTATATATATAAATTTAACAAGTATTTATGTCATATTGTTAGCATTTTAATTTCGTTCAATCTTGCTTTGAATAATTTTGGGACATACCTAATCTGAATAAAAATCATCTTCATTTTCATCAGTTTCATCCTTTGATAAAAACATCTCATGAAGCTCATTTTCGATCACATGAATTTGTAATACCTGTATAACAAAAAATACACTAAAGTAGGTAAATGCTGACTGACAAATCAATGATGACAAAAGTTTACCACTACCCACAATTTATATTTCGATAAAACAATACGTAATTTCTTCTTAACTTGTAATCTATAATAATATGACAGTAAGTAAACCAAAAAGAAAACCCGCGGAAAAAGTTACTACAAAATAAAGATTTTAATTCACCAGGCAATGGACTCCCACAATAGAAGGTCTTCACAGGCTAAGGTTATATGATTCCCCACATGATTTATTTTGTTATATCATGATATTTTTCAAATATTTACGTATAATTTATGTACATATCACTAGAAAAACTCAAATTCTACAACATATAAAAAATGGTACGACTTACCTTTCGCCGATTCGCCATTATGAATAAAATACACCGCACTTCCCACGAATACAACAGTTAGACGGACGACCATAGAAGAAATGGCCGTAAAAGTGACATTTGCGTTTCGATTGAAGCAAGTTTTTTTGTGACCTTAGGTAATATTTCTATTTGGGCGTTTTTGAGAGTTTGTGGTAGATTATTTACCAAAACCTGGTAAAACTTCCTAAAATCGACGTGGGGGGACCTCAATCCATAGCCTGGTTAAGGGTTAATATAAGTAATATGAAAAATATGTCAACTCTAGCAAATACGAAGTCACGCTATGTGCTGTTTAGATCCTTGATATTAGCATATTAGCTTGGGCATATTACCCTCGATTTTGTGTTTATTAATTCCGTTCTTAGGTTAGGCGGTCTAAAACTCAATAAGTTTTAGAAAAGTTTGGTATCAACTCGTAGTCTTGGTAGCCGTAGAGGATTTGACCTGGCATTGTTGTTCGACAAAAATAACTCTACATTACATGTTAACATTGTCCTAAAGGGATGCTACTCCGAAAATGGGACGGGTTAATGCTGTCAATCCACAGAATTCGATGCTCTCCTCAATGTTGTACATCCTTCATATCAATCTTCTTTCTCCTAGCGTTATCGCATTTTCAACCAGGGGTCCGCTTACTAGTCTACCGGATTTGACTGAATATTAGCTTTTCCACAGAGCGACTGCCTATCTGACCTCCCCAACCCAAAGGGATAGCGATATTCCATGGTTAAGACTAGTGTCAGTTTATTCAGAGATAGGTACTGACTCCCTATAACGACTGTCAAATATCTTCATGACAACCGGGACCGACGGCTTATCGTGCTCTCCGAGGCACGGGGCAGGCGATAATTAATAATTCAATACGCACATAACTCCGAAAAGTCAGTGGTGCGCGCCTAGGATTCGAACCCGATACCCTCTGCATGACAGTCTGTTGGTATATCCACTAGGCTATCGCTGCTCGTTCCTTCATATCAATGAATTATTTAAAAAAAAGTTTAGCAGAGAACTGCAGAGTGCTGTAGAGAAATTAATAAGGACTTCTAATTGAGTTGCAGAAAAGGTGAAAAGGTCTAAAATCGAGTAAAAGGGTGGTACATCTTCTCATCGTAATTCATATATGAATTTCTACGCAGATGTGAGAATGTTAAAAACTTGTTATTGTTTAGCGACAGCTCTGTATTTACATCATAATATTATATTGACTACTGCACCGTATTAGGTATGTAATTTTTGAGCAAAGCAAAAACGAGAAATGCAATATGTATAATGAGAAAGGCGGAATAGATATAAAATCGGGGTTCCAACATCTTTCAAATTCTTATAAGTAATATGTTAAGTAACATGGCGTTGACAATGACGTGTATGATTTAATATAAAACATAAATTCAGAATCGTATGCGGTTATATGTAAGATTGAGTGACGTGTATCCGGACATCGAGCCGGATTCAATTTTTATCGAACCAACTGCAATCTATCAAGTGTTATAATTCTGTCAGCGCAGAATTGAAATAACAGTGTGATATATTTTTATCTTTCAAAGATCATAAACTTAGTCCGGAAGACAATCAAAGTTTTTATATAATCAATGTTCAAAAAAGACAAAACGTGATTAATCTCGCTAGTTATATGCGTAATACGGGACTGGAACACTTTTAGAGTGAATTAGACTTCGCCCGCAGTTCCGTCTGCGTGAATTCTACTCATAAACCTTTCTCAGGAATCATCCTATCTATTGGTGAAGGTTGTTCGCAAATCCGTTTTGTTGTTTTTTAGTTTATTGCGTTGATACAGACATAAAGGCCACGGCGGCGACATGATTTTATAATGGATATGTTAGTCAATGGCAATATATTTATTAATCTACACAGAATGGTTCGAATCAAGAAAAAGTTCCGTGTGGTGACGGATTAAGAATACGGAATGTCACCACCCCATAATATCATCCCATGGGTGTCGTAAGAGCCGACAGAGGGAGCACATTATGCAGAGAACAGCACTGTAAGAGATGGAAAACTTGATACAAACCCTATACCAACCCGTTTGGCCAGCGTGGTATAGTAGGCCAATTCTTCCTTTCAAAGGAGAGGCCAGTCCAGCAGTAGACTGTTAAAAGCTGATGATAATGACACAGAATGGTTCGAATACCCTATAGGTACTATAAAATAAGAACTATTATGCAGCTCGTATAATTAATTCTGTATAATTATTATAGCTGTTTATTACCTCTTAGTAAAATAATATTTATTATGAAGGTTCATATTCAGAAAATATCTTGACTATCATACTATCATCGCTGAACCTAAAAAAACTAAGGGTAGAAATATGAAATTTGGGACTGTTATGGCGTAAGTAAGAACTTTTAATATATAATAATCTAAAATAAAGGGGGTTAAAGACATTAATCGAATTGATTACGAAAATAGATTTTCTAATCCGGAAGCTAGTAAATTCAATTACTTACAATTATTTTCAGGTCAGCACAAGAATGTGCACTAAGACACGAATTTAAAGTACTAGAAGGTAATAAACTGGATGCAAATGCAATTATTCTGTATCTATTGATTAAACAACAAGCGTGGCAAATCAGTTATAGAAGGTCAAATGCAACTATATCGTGATATTTATAAATGCAAACGTATTATTGATTATTTGTTCTTGTCTGGCTATAAAAAACAAAACGAAATTAGTCCTTTCCATACGGATATTATTAATTATACAATTATTCATGGCTGCTTAGATACCACAGGCGTTTAAGCTTGCTTGCTTCGCCTCGTTTTCACTGCGCTAAGGGTTGTGGCTAGGTGGATTTCCAGACAGGACAAACTTCGAGCATGGGCAAATCAAATAGATGGTCTCCCAAATAGAAGGCTCAAGCCTAGTTTTGGATAAGTTTCTCTACCTTAAGGGCCTTAAATATAGCTTAATGTATTGAGCTTTTTATCACAGTCACTGATCTTGTAGGTATGGATCTAAGTATTTTTTAATACCAACTTACGATGACAACAAAACTGTTTAGACAGTCTTTACTTAAAATGGATTTGAAAACGAGATGGTTTTGAAAGGGTTTTGGGTGGATTCGGTGGTGAGAGTGTGAATGACAATGGAAAATTATTGCTTGAGATTTGTTTAGAGTGGAGCATTTGTGTGGCAAACACCAGGTTTGATCACAAAAGGATACACATGTATACGCGTGAGGCTAAAATGTTAGAAGAAGTATCATAATCATCATCATCAACAGCCCTATGTACTGTCCCACTGCTGGGCACGGGCCTCTTCTCACTATGATTGAAAGAAATTGTTAAAAGGAAGAAAGATGAGTTTGATAGCAGACTATCTGTAGATTTCCGGAGAAACGTCAAGTTTTTCTGGAAATCCGTTCGTGCAGTTTGAGGAAGAACTCAATCCTCAGAATATACGTCAATCAGAGACAAGAATGAAAAGATACTGAATGGTGAATCGTGCTTGCTGAAGAGATGGAAGGAGTATTTTGAAGGTTTTTTGAAAGAACGGCGATAGAGACATCGATCGACGAAATGAATGGTAATAATAGCAATTATGAAAGCGGTATTGGCGTGGATGAGATTGTGAAGGCGCTGGGAAGTATGAAATTAGGTAAGGCTGCAGAATATGATAAGACTACACTTGTAATGCTGAAGGCTGGACAGGGCATCATAGTTCGTCAGCTGCAGTGCTTATTTAACTTGTGCTGGAGCACCGGCCGAGTACCTGATGACTGGGCCATAGCGGTGGTTGTGCGTCTTTATAAGGGAAAAGACTCGCAAAAAACCTGCAAGAACTGTAGAGGCATTAGCCTTCTCAGCATTGTTGGCAAATTGTATGGGAAGGTAGTGATTGTAACAGTTATGGAAGTAACCGACAAGAAAATATGGGATGTACAAGCACAACCGGGATTCCGAAAGGGTATAGGGTGCACGGATCAAGTCTTTTCTTTGCGGTGCATAGCCAAGAAATTCTTGGCCATAGGTCAAAAGGTCTATTGCGCATTCGTGGATTTGGAAAAGGCTTACGATAAAGTGGTGAGGAATGAAATGTGGTCGGTACTGTCGATGTATGGGGTGGACAGCAGCCTCATTCGAGCTCTGAAATCCCTTTATGAGGATTCTAGAGCTTGTGTGAGGATAAACGGGGCATACACTGACTGGTTTACCATCAAGAAAGGTGTTAGACAAGGATGTGTAGCGTCGCCGTAGCTGTTTAACCCCTTCATGGACAGTTGTTTGCAAGATTTAAAACATAGTAACTGCGGATTAAGAATGAATGGGTTACTCGTCAAATGCCTCCTTTATGCTGATGATCAGGTAATACTGGCGTCTTCAGCGGAGGAGTTGCAGGAGATGGTAACAATCATGCATGGTGCGTAAGAGAGGAAAGGAATGAAAGTGACTGTAAGAAAACGAAAGTTATGGTTTTTGAAAAGGAGGAATGTGTTACGGCTTGTAATGTTTTGATCAATGGACAGCGAGTGGAACAAGGGAATGAGTTTGTATACTTAGGTATGTTGTTTACAAGATATGGTAAAAATTAAGAAGATATTGAAAGAAGAGTTAATGCAGGTAGCTAATAGAGTGAATGGAGCTCTGAAGGCGTTTATGAATAGTCAAAACGTTACCTAAAAGGCACGTTTGGCTGTGCATAGAGGGGTGTTAGTGCCTACCCTTATGTATGGTAGTGAAAGTTGGGTATGGCAGAAGAGACTTGAAAGTAGAATAAATGCTGTAGAAATGAGAGCACTGAGAAGTATGTGTGGTGTATCTTTGACCGACAGAGTAAAGAATAGTGTGATAAGAGAGTGGTGTGGGGTAAAAGAAGATGTATTGACAAGCATCGCGAAAGGCATGTTAAGATGGTTTGTGCACATGGAGAGGATGGATGACGAAAGACGATATACAAGGCAAATGTGAATGGGACAGGACGAAGGGGAAGACCTAGACGGACGTTTTCTGACCAGATTCGAGACATCCTAAAAAAAGGACAGGTCAGAAGTACCCTAAACAGAAGAGTATGCATGTGAAACTTGATGAAAGTGAATGAAGCAAGAGAGTTATGTCAGAATCGTTGCAAATGGCGTTCCGTGGTCTCTGCCTACCCCTCCGAGAGACAGGCGTGAGTCTATGTATGCATGTTACTTAAAATAGGTAATTACACTTTATGTTAGACTCTTATATAACGTGATTTAAAGTGTCAGGGGTATGCTTAATTTACAATTTTCGGAAACGCTAGTAATTAGGATATCTAAATTGATCGGACTATTTTGCCATACGTTAAAAAAATATTGTTAGTCATGTTTGCACGCAATATTCACAGGTGGAATTAATGCATGCTTACAAACAATATTTTTTTAACGTATAGCAAATTAGTCCGGTCAATTTAGACATCCGAGGTTACAATAATTTGCACCCAGCTGAAAACTTGTAGGATTGTTCAAAGAATCATTATAAATTAAATCTAAAAAGTCCTCATTGATCCGACACCTGGAAAGAAACACGGCAACAAAATTCACAAAAATGGGTATTTCGCGGTTTTCAGCATAACGGTAATATTTATCAAATTACAAGAATTTTCGAAATCGGTCCAGGCGTGGTAGAGAAATCGGGGAACATACATAAAAAAAGATTCCGACGAATTGAGAACCTCCTCCTTTTTTTTGAAGTCGGTTAAAAACTTGCTCAACAAAAATTGAAGATTAGATGATTATGTATAAAAAAAATCTGGATAATTTTATCCTAAAAGCCCCTATTTTGAGAAAAACTATTCAAAAAAGTTAAGAGTTGTATATGTACCGTACCTATACAACTCTTAACTTTGTTGAATAGTAGTAATAGTAGTAGTACCTAAGGTACGTCAAAATACTGCACACGTTTCCACGGCACATTAGAGCTTAACGCGTTTTTAGGGTTCCGTACCTCGAAAGAAAAAAACGGATCCCTTATAGGATCACTTTGTTGTCCGTCCGTCTGTCAAGACCCTTTTTCTCAGGAATGTGTGGAGGTATCAAACTGAAATTTATACTAAATACTCAAATCTACGGTTCCATAGAGCTGTAAAAAAATCAAGCTTCTAATCCAACGCAATCAAAAGATATAGCCATATATGCTGCAAATTGCAGCATATTTTCAAACTCGCATTGGAATCAAAACCTACAGGGTACTTCCCGTGCACTTAGAAGCTTGAAATTTGGTACGAAGCAACGTCTTATATCACTTATAAAGGAAAAATTGCGAAAACCGTAAATTTTTAGTTACAGCATATAAAAAAATATTTTTAATAAATTTTAAGTTACTACGCCTTTCTCTTGAACGCGTGGAGGTATTAAATTGAAATTCATATAAAATACTCAGGTATATAACACCGTAAGGCTGCAACAAAATCAAGCTTCTATGTCAACGCAATCAAAAGAAAGAGCAATATAAGCATATTTTCAAACTCGCGCCTACTCGCAAGTGAATCAAAACCTACAGGGTACTTCCCGTGAACTCAGAATCTTGAAATTTGGTACGAAGCAACGTCTTATATCACATATGAAGAAAACATTGCGAAAACTGTAAATTTTTAGTTACAGCATATAAAAAAATATTTTTAATCAATTTAAAGTTACTACCCTTTTCTCTTGAACGCGTGGAGATATTAAATTGAAATTCATATCAAATACTCAAGTATATAACACCGTTAGGTTGCAACAAAATCAAGCTTCTATGTCAACGCAATCAAAAGAAAGAGCAATATAAGCATATTTTCAAACTCGTGCCTACTCGCATGTGAATCAAAACCTACAGGGTACTTCCCGTGAACTCAAAATCTTGAAATTTGGTACGAAGCAACGTCTTATATCACTTACAAAGGAAAAATTGCGAAAACCGTAATTTTTTAGTTACAGCATATAAAAAAATATTTAAAAAAAATTAAAGTTACTACCCCTTTCTCTTGAACGCGTAGAGGTATTTAATTGAAATTCATATCAAATACTCAGGTATATAACACCGTTAGGCTGTAAAAAAATCAAACTTCTATGTCTACGCAATCAAAAGAAAGAGCATTATAATCATATTTTCAAACTCGCGACTACTCGCAAGGGAGTCAAAACCTACAGGGTACTTCCCGTGAACTCAAAATCTTGAAATTTGGTACGAAGCAACGTCTTATATCACTTATAAAGGAAAAATTATGAAAACCATAATGTTTTAGTTACAGCATATAAAAAAATATTTAAAAAAAATTTCAAGTTACTACCCCTTTCTCTTGAACGCGTAGAGGTATTTTGAAATTCATATCAAATACTCAAGTATATAACACCTGTAACAAAATCAAACTTCTATGTCTACGCAATCAAAAGAAAGAGCAATATAATCATATTTATAAACTCGCGACTCCTCGCAAAGGAATCAAAACCTACAGGGTACTTCCCGTGAACTCAAAATCTTATGCCGCGTTTCCACGCTTGCCAAGCCTCGACAAGCTTCCACAAGCACAAGCGTGTAAACAGGCCGTTTGGCTTGGCTTGCGTGAGCTTGTGGACGCTTGTACAGGATCCGGTCTAGTGTCGGTTTTTGGACACAGATCAAAGGGCGCTTGCGGCAAGCGCTTGCGACGCGTTCACACGTTGGCGCGTGCTTAGTAGTCGATGTGATCTCGAAACGAACGCACGTCTATTTCTGTCTCAAAATAAGTGGCTGGTCGAACTTCTTTTGCTTGTTTGTATGATTATGCACTATATCGCTCCCAGAGGAATGTCACGAGGGAACATATTAATAATATGCAGGTGTATTGACATACCTAATGCCGTAACCTATATGGCACCAGTAATATTTCGAGGCTATGTAGGTAAGGTTTTCCGTAGAGGGTAAGGAAGAGGCCCTGGCAATCTACATCATACAAAATAATTGGTTTTGCTTCTCTTTAAGTGTATTTCAAATAAAAGTAGGTTAAACCAAAGGTTATAGTCGATACAAGTTCGGTGTCCGCCATGCTTGGATGTACGTAGCATACTGACGCATTCACAAGCGTGTAAACGGCTCCCAAACGCCAAGCGAAATTTGTGGACACTTGGAGCTTGTGAAAGCTTGTCGAGGCTTGGCAAGCGTGGAAACGAGGCATTAAAATTTGGTACGAAGCAACGTCTTATAGCCCAGATATAGGATGCGGAAGGCTGAGGACCGTGTGCTGTGGTGCTTGTTGGGAGAGGCTTATGTCCAGCAGTGGACTGCGATAGGCTGATTGAGATTGAGATTTCAAATAATTACATAGTCTTCAAACTTTTTGCTAATTATTCTGTACTTTATAAGTATTTTTGTAACAGATTTCTAATAGTCACTAAAAACTTTGTAAATCAATAACTTTGATAAAAAATCTTACCATCATTCATCAGCAGACTTTTGCAAGGCTGCTGTAAGGCTGGTATAGGTATTTAAGTTATATTATAAAATAAGCGATATATGTTAATATAAAATAAAGGATGACTGATTACAAACGACAAAGACCCCTTTTTCTTTAATTTATGCTCCTCCAGCTTTCCATACTGTAATGTTATGGATTTCATTTGGCAATAAAAATACCAATAACTATGACTGGTGAACTTTTACTTATATACCTACAGGTTTGTACGGAACCCTCGGTGCGCGAGTCCGACTCGCACTTGACCGGTTTTATTTATGATTCACACACATTTGAAAATTGATAGGTAGATGCATTCTGTAAACCGCTTCACGACTATCAAGGAGCAAACGACTATGACACAAAAATAAATAAAAAATATAGGAAATAAAGGGGGGCTCTCCATACATGGAACAGACCAAGGATTTTTTTCTGACTTTCATATAAATACGTAGTGTCTATAGACATCTTTAAAATTAAATTTCTATCTATCTAAAATCTAACTTTTAAAATAAGAGAGTGACAAATCTCAAAAAATATATGCTTTTTATAGATAATTATGTGATTAACATTTTTTGTCGTGTCTAATGTTAAGAAACTTACCTGCTGGCTGAAAATTGTGAAAAACACGTTTCGGTGACTTTTGACCACGTGTATTTTTTTCCAGGAGTCGGATCAATGAGGATTTTTTAGAACTCAATTATAACAATGGTGTTTTAAACAGTCCTACAAAATTTTTAGCTGGGTGCGAATTATTGTAACCTCACCCCTGTTTTTTAGTCTAATTTGACCGGGCTAAATGCTATAAAACGCAGCCCATATAGTAATAAATCCTCAGCAGGCTTTTTGAATTAATTTTGTGCTGAATTTATAAGGCGCCCTATTCAACTGTCAAAGTTTGACAGCTGCGCTATCACTCACCGTTACCACAGATAATACAATTAATGATATTCACCTTGCAGCCTTACGAGAGTCGGTGTTACAAGCATAATAGTTTTTATTGTATGACGCTACGAATTCAAACGTCATAATGATCTCGTTACGCTGGCGGAAGCGTCCTTGAACTAAAAGTAAAAGTCGCTCGTGAGCCTCACTAGGTCATTATCGTGGATTGGTTTTGTTTCATGTCTAACTTGAACTAAGCATGTGGATATAAATATACTTTAATCAAATTAAGCAGGCGTGGTAATTATATTGGTAGGTCGTGGTATTTTTTGTATATATATTGCATTCTGTTAACTTGCATTGCACTTAATAGGTGCCTACATTATATACTCACCATTCTAACGGTGAAGACTAAAGTTTTGTAAAGCCTTTGTTGTCTTACCTTTATTTTATAAGTTCCTACATTAGAAATCAATTCAGTGGGACTTTTCAAACATTCAATCAATGAACACAAAAAAGAACCAGATTGCCGAACTAACTAAATTAGTGGATCGATCGTTGATCAGTGTGTGAATCAAATCTACAACCGCCTGGACCACTGTGTAGTTTACCATCCACGCAGTCGTCTAATCAATCTTCAGCTGGACGAAGGCATTTGTTACCTCATACTAGGTATAACTTAAGCTTGTTTTTCATAGTCTCTACTCTAGCTTACTTGCAGCCACGCCAAACGATACTCTGGCAAATGTAACATATCGATTACTATTAGCTTGATTCACCCTTTTCTAAGTTCCATAATGATAAGCTAATTAATTCCCGACATAGTTTTAAATGCTATTTCCTGTTTTCTTTACTTCTCCATACCAAAATTCTAGACAAAAATACGCTTTACCTAACGTAGATTTCATCGAAGCAGTAGTTGTTATGCCCATGCGTTTCTTATATAATTTATCCTAGATGAAATAAACTAGCTGAAATATTCAGACTAAGCATGCATGCCGTTTAAAATCATGTTAAATACAATCTAAAAATTCTATCAGCCGAAACTATTTACGGCAATAATTTAAGTTTGTAATGCACAAACAAGTAACGTCGGTTCGTCAAACAACTAATTTGTTCTAATTAAAGAAAATTAATTAGGATTAGTACATACCCACTTGCAAAGGAAAAGTAATTAAGTCGATTTTCATACGTAGTTAGGTAATACAAAACACATCGATTAACTAGTTACGGATGATAGCCGATGTTGTATAATGTTTACATTCAATGTCAATGCAGCGTTACATCGAAGTGCTACAAAGTAACAACTACATAACTATATTCATTACTGCCTACGGGAACAACGTTTATGGCTCAGTCTGTAGCTTAAACTGTTTTATGAATTGAAATAGATGTGGCAAGTACTCTCGAATGACAAGCGCACCTTGAAATTAACCTATCAGAGCTTTATTTCAATGTGTGCTTCGTTCGTTAGTGTCTTATAGTGTAAAATGTACATCTAGGTTTAAATACATAAAGTCACTGTAAAACTGAAATAAGTCGCTACAAAATCCGTAAGAAGTTGTTTTGTGTCAAGATTTGTCAAGAATTATCGTCACATATACATAATGTTCAATACATTTTGTTTCCTGCTTGCTATAATTTTGATGCTTCTTATCCATGCGCAATGCCTTTTTTAAAACGCATCACACTGAAGAAGTACCTAGTGAGTAGAAAGCATGTGCAACTTTTGTATTATACCTCTGGTCTGCAAATGTCATTCAGAATTTTTCTGTCAGTAGTATCCCAATACGTTCTACTTGCCACTTTGCTTGAACTTGGTTTCTATAATTGTAACATTACCGGTGTATGAATTCGCAGGTGTAACCGTGGCATTCATAAGCCAATGAACAAACTATTTGCTTTGCTGTAAAAAGTGGCTATCCGGATTGTATTACCTAGTTGTTTGTCTGTTCAATTTCGTAGTTCATATAAGTTTAGGCCTATTTTTTGCAATTCTGCGTATTGATAAGATTGATTGCGTCAATAATGGAAATATATGTAATGCATATCGTAAAAAAGATAAGTTTAAAATCTATTACCCGACTGCCTAAAAAAGGGGGTCTAAAAAGGGTGAAACAAGAAAATAGCTCATTCCGATATAAATCCAGAAAAGTATAACTACAGAAATGCTCAAGCTAGAGCCGTGGTCGTATTGTATACTGGCGTACATTTAGTTACCTGTCATGTTTAATGCAGATAAGTGTTCCTGGCACCCAAATTAGGCCTCTTTTACTTAGTCGGGTTATAATTAAACATATTTATTTATTGAATCCTTTTCCGTATGCCGATGGAGCATGTAAACTACAGCCGTGCAATATTTACATTGTCATATTTAAAGGAAGAAATAATGAAAATAGGTAACGCAAAGCGTCTGAACCGCACGGTTCAGTAGTTTAGGCGCTACGGTGGAACATACAAACATGCATACAGACATACATACATAGACTGCCAAAAACATTAGCCTTCCTTTTGGCTTCGCCGTAGTCGGGTAAAAATTGTGCATGGCAAGACAAAAAGAATATATTATAATAGTATTTTTTGTAACTTAAGCTGTTAAGAGTATTATGTTCTTTGTCAATTGTAATGCGGAAAGACATTTTAATTATACACAAAAGTAATGCAATACGATTCGGTAGCATTTTTTCATTTGGATAATGATATGGCGGTATCACTGACCATTCAATTATTTGTTTCAGGTGTTCACAATGAGACGGCAGATAGTTTTGTTGCTGGCCTGCGTGGCCGCGGCGAGCGCTACATTAGAAGTGGTCAATCAATGGAGTCTTATGCAGTTCGACTTTCCCCCAGACCCCGTGCTCTTAGAGAAGTTTCAACCTGAGAATACAGTGCCCACTGGGCTAGAAATAGGCTGGGATAGACTGTACCTGGGCATTCCTCGTTTGAGGGCAGGAGTACCTGCAACGTTAGCTTGGATTCCCCGCAGCTTGCCGCCGGGTGTCAGTCCTGTTCTTCAGGTAAGATGATTTTCAACTTTCATTTCCCTTTCCTTTTACGTCACGAATTACGCACACGCACGATGCGTATTATGAAGTCAATGACTATTATTGAATATCAGTACATTCTATACAATGTATTAAATGAATCCGTTATACCTTAGTTATAAGTTATAGTCTTTGATTAATAGTTCAGTGCACGCTATAAACAAAACCGATTGCATCAGAGTACCTACATAACTTTGAGCGGTAGAATCGTGCAAATTCTTAGTGTAGTGGTAACAGAACATAAACATTATTGTCACTTTAAATGTTGGAGGAGACTTTCTATTTCGAGGAGACAGCACTTTCTGATCAGAATCCCTATTGCTGTTTATAACTCATGCACAAAGAAGGCTCGGATTAAAGTCACAACAATGTTTATGGTCCTTTCGAAATTTAAATCGAGCCTTCAGTTAAATCTTACTATATTATAGATGCCAAAGTTTGTGAGATGATTACGCAAAATCGATTTGTTGGGTTTTTATGAAACTTCCCAGTATTATAGCTTACTAGTTACATTTTTCACGGTGGTGACTTTTAACCCTCCATATGCCTACTGCTTGCGGAAAAATATAAAAATATCTTTATAAAGAAAATACGCACTGACTAAATCTCATGTTTCGTATTTCGGTAATGTTGGCCTGCGACGATATTTATTTTCTTTAGAGAGACAACTCCCGTTCTAGGAATAAAAATTCAACCAACGGACGGACACCCAGATATATATGTCAAACAGGACAAGTGATTTTGTAGGTAGGTCAAAAGTTGCACATGGGATTTTTGTCGCGATAACCGACCCTTACACGGACGGAGCCGCAGGCAAAAGCTGGTTTTATATATTTAAAACGAAAGTGTAAGCGGATAACCTTAACATATACCGAAGAGCGTTCAACGAATAAGTTTTGTGTTCTATTATGATTCAATAATCTAGAATGCGTTTGCGTTACAAAGCAAAATTACTTAGTCGGCCTCGAGCCGGCTGTAATGGAATTCGCGCTCGTGGCATATCACGCTGTTACCAATTATGCTCTTTATAAAGCCAGACAATTGATTTAATAAAAACTGAGAACTACAGTTACCTATATTTGTCTGGCGAGGAAAACTTTAGAGGCGAGAAATTGGTGACAATTGATAATAAATATGCTTTCTCCCGTTATGGTCGTGAATTTGGTTATATATAGGTAATTTGCTGCAGACTGACTTTGAGCCGCAAAATGTTGAGGCCATGGTATTTGGAATTTCGGATCATAGATTGTAAATTCAATGTACCAGGCATCTATGTAGTAGATCATGACTTTACAGAATTTGATTTCTGTCCATAAATAGTTTGATTGCAAATAAGATTCTTCCATATAAAACCTTTACAAGACATTAATAATTAATAATAAACATGTCGTTAACATTCCAAAACCTCTTAACACATTCCAGTATGAAACATACTTCTTCAAATTAATGATCAGCCAACTTCATTTTATGTTTAGTTATAAACATAAAATACCTATAGGTACATAATGTGTCGTACTAATGCGCTAAGTGATATGGCTCAAGCAATCCGTTAAGTGAACCGACGATATGTTATCCAACATCTAATGTCACGATTAAGTATGTAACTATAGTAAATCCGTCAGTTTATATTTGCATAAATTTACGCTTAGAACAGTTTTAAGTAAATCATGGTTAACGTATAAATTACTTTACAACGAGCTTAGGTATATTTGGTTCGTTTCTTCTTCTTTTAGTTCATGAGGCCCTACCAGGCGAGGTCACGACGAGATATGCTAACAGTGTCACGCTGCTGCAGGATATATGGATTGACATCTTTGTCGACAGACACCGCGGTGGTTTTAGTGGGTAGGCCTCAAATGCTTGTAGGGTAGAGTCACATACGCTTGATCCAATAGGCGGCGGATGTAAGTGTAAGTTGGGTTTTTACCACGAAGGAAAAAGTTGGGCCGACGACTGGCATTTGAGCAGTTTTTAGAAGTTCAATATTACGTCTTGAGAACTTTTTATCAATCGTGATGACTAATACACCTTTATTGGTGGTCAGTATCAAGTGATCAGAAGCCGCATGACAATGCAGTATTGATTTGACTGCGCGCATGGCGTAATGGTTTATGCGGACGCCGTGGTGTTCAGCAATGCGCCGAGTGTTGTGGGTTCGATTCCCAAGCGTGACAACATTTCTGTGATCCACAAAGTATTTGTTTGTGCGGATTGGTTGTTTTTTGTGTCCGTTGATGTAATATGTTTGTAAACTGCCCCGCGACACAAGATTTATTCTTCGTGCGGGAATTGCCTTTAAAAATAAATAACATCAGAGTCTAAATAAATAGTTGTTCCAACCGATTAAAATATCATTTGCATGTATTTGGTATATCAATTTAAGCTAGGTAGTATACTGAGGAGACTGCCTAATTTATTTTAAATTAAGTTGTTCACCTTCTTTTATTAGGTATCACCTTTTAAATTGAAAAAATAAATTGTATGTGTAATTTTAATATGCATGTCCGTTACCTCGAACGCCAATTACAAAAAAAAGAACTATAATTTATGCATTCAGATCACCTAGTCTAGATAATTAAACTATTTCGCAACAATCATTTTAACATTCAGTTATCAAGCTTCATATTATTAATGTTGTCTATTTACCTGCCAGCGCTTACATACAATTGCTCTACATTTGATAGAGCGAGGCAGCTCGACGGGGCATGTAATTTTCTCAGAAAACGTGTTGAACTTACGACAATATAGTGTAACCTGTAGTCATTATTTGTTTAAGCCTGAGAATAGCTAATAAGATTTTTCGTCACCTGGACATATGGCTAGGCATAAGATATTGCTTGGCCGTTTAGAACCGCGTCGAGTGCTGTGGGTGTGGGTTCAAACCCCACACGAGTCAAAAATGTGTTATCCACTTATTTCATTGTTTCGAGTCTGGGCGTAGGTAGTTTACGTTCGTTGATTTTACGTTTGTTCATTCCTCCGCGATACAGGGACTAATCCTAGTGCGGGCATTGTCGTTAGAAAAGTATACACTAATTATATGCTACTTATTCTACGCTATACTATGCAGGCGGACCCACGGGTAGACCCCTGGGTCCGCCTGCATAGAATAGCCAGCTATAAATGACGATAATGAATAAGTACCACAGTAAGCACTTTAATGCAAATCACTTTAAACACATAAATGCTATACTTACATAATAATTAGAGTTAATAGACCGGCAAATATCAAGCACTCGCAAAGATTTGTCGAGCAATTACAAATAAGGCAATATAGTACATTATATAGATTAATGTGAACATGAGAACTTGGCATTCATTTTTATTTGGAATGCTAGCTAGTCATAATTGAATAAAGTATGTTTCTTTTAAAGACACAGAAATGATTTATCCGGTACGTATAAGACCTAGGGGACCACAAATCAAGTTCAAAATTAATTTCTAACTGCTGCTGTGCTTAGATTTTATTTCATTTTATATCATTACTAGAGTGAGATCCCGTGAGAAATTTGGGAAATGCCTTCTTAGTACACCCTTACAGTCCTCACAGAGCGCAGCGAAATTTCAGCTTATTGCGAATAATAGTTTTGGCTGTAGCTTGTCTTTTAGTCGGTCGGTAACGCAATAGTTTTATATAGACAGGTACTCGTTTGTGGCCGTGGCTCATCTTGCGCTGGTGTCAGTAATCGAGACAAAAGGTGGTCTATGTATATTACTGAAAATGTAGATAGAAATCGGTTATGTAGTTTTTGCGTCAAAGAGTAACAAACATTCAACCTTCCTCACAAACAATCGTGTTAATAATAGTAGCAGGAAATAGTAGGAAAGACTAAATGTTACATTTCGAATCATTCGTATTAAACAAATTGTTGAAGCAAATGTCAAATTCAACTTGATAAAGACCATATTTAAAAAAATGTCTTAAGCTAAGGCAGATAACAATAGTCTTTGTTCGGTTATATATTTTTTAGGTTCTAAGATAAAAGCAGTAGATTTAGTATAATGAAAAACAAGTCGCAATATTCGGATCACAACTTTGTGTTGTGCAATGACTAATAGAACTTGTGGCGCCCGCTAAAGCTGCGTTTGTATTTGTACAAAAACATTCAATAAGGCTTTACGCTTATTTTAGATGACCTACTTAGTTACAAGAGCCTTAAAAGAAATACGATAATGTATTTATTTGTATTTGTAAGTTTAAGTTCTGTAAAAAGTAAGACTAGTGCGTGGACCCCGGATTCCGATGCAAAAGTGGGATAACGCTGCGTGTGATGATAATGTTCGTGATATATGATGATGATAATAGGGTATTTGACTAAAAAAATCGAATTAGTCCGTCAGTTAGCTTATCGAAAAATATTGGATACGTATTTTTTGTTTTATCAAATCAGTAAAACATTACGAAGATAAAACGCATCAAAGATGGAGAAAGGTCTAAGAGTGGGGGCTTGTAACGTCACTTGCCAGTAAAAAGTGTACTGGCAAGTGACGTCACACGAGTTTTCAGCGAAGTTTGTAGTCTTCATTTTTTGTTTACGTGACTAAAAAAAATATACGTGTCCAATATTTTTCGATAATCTAACTGACGGACTAATTAGATTTTTTTAGTCAAATACCCTATTGTCCGTGTGGTGACGGATTAAGAATACGGAATGTCACCACCCCATATCATCCCACGGGTGTCGTAAGAGCCGACAGAGGGACCATCCTATGCAGAGAACAGCACTGTAAGAGAAAGAAAACTTGAAACAAACCCTATCCCAACAAACGGGTTGGGATTGGGTTTGTTTCAAATTTTCCATATTTTAATAGTAGGCCAATTCCTCCTTTCAGAGGAGAGGCCTAGTCCAGCAGTGGACTATTTTAAAGGCTGATGATGATGATGATAATGTATTGTAATTTACTCAATTTATAAGAAATCATGTCATGAATATATGTGATTGGTATCAAATCTTTTTACTGCTTATATGACAAATCAAAAATGAAATATGTATAAATTTTGTCGCCACAGGATTTCCAAATTTTTTCTTAAGCAGTTAACCTATAGATATCACAGTATTAGAAACATAAGGTCACATTTACAATTTAATCTCGTTGTGAAACTAAAGTTATGGTTAGGAAGCGATTGATTTTTGAACGAATAAAACCGCGGTGAACTGTTGCAAATATTTGAAGGTGTTCTGGTTTGACACTTCCGGGCTTTATATCTGGTACAAAGAACATTCTGACTGTATAATAAAACCGATCAAACATAATACAGATTTTATCTATAGTGCAAAAATATAGTTTTAATTATGTTGCGCTGATATGTCAATTTTTGATTGACACCTCGTTACAAAAAATGACTAATTTAAATGTCCTAATACTCTTGTTATTAGTTAAATAAATTTGAATGTCTTAATCATGTAATATTCTTGTTATTGCAGTTGCACACTGCAGTTTTATTAGTTTAACCAATATCAAAATGTCAGATCAATTGTGTCGGTATTAGCAAATTGGAATACTTAATAAGTCAGACTTAACTATCGGCTGTGGACTGGACTCCTTACCAATCTTGCTTGCCAACAATAAAAGCCCGTTAGACTGAGGTATTTTTAAAACGATGTTTTAATTTAATCGCTTGTTAACTGTGACAGTTGTCACAGTCGACATTTATTGGCAGATTAAAATGATAGTTAGGAACATTCTACTCTCAAATTATGCAAACATTTGGTTTTTTTTTACCACTTCGTTATCTATTAATTTCATAATAAGCTGTTTATCGAAAATATGTATGTTAGAATAATAAACTTGCAAAATTTAATCTTGACCAATAGTTACTCGCAAATGTAAATGACATTATCAAAATTACATAGAAAATACATACATACATAGTCTCACGCCTATAACCCCGAAGAGGTAGGCAGAGGTGTATTTCTACACCCACTTTTCGCCAGATATACTTTAGTCCCACGTAATAAGGGGCGAGCCTATTGCCGTACCGGGCACATTTCCAGACTCCGTGCTGCTGCTGAGAATTTCGTGACAGAAAAACCCAATAACACTGCCCGACCCAGGAATCGAACCCGGGACCTCCCGAGCCCACGCGCACATTTATGCCACGAGACCAACGAGGCAGTCGTATAGGTTTTGATGTCGAGTTTTCCGTCTCTACGCAAAGATGGTATTTGCATCGTATTATCCCTTAGTCACCTCTTACGACACCCACGGGAAGATAGGGGGTGGTGACACTTGTATTCTATGCCGTCAACCACACGGCGTACATAGAAAATGCATTAAGAAAATTGTGTTCGATGCGATTTTAACAGCATGTTCTTGTTGCTATAATTTACCGTAACATGTAGGACAAGATAAAAAGCTTATTTGGAGTTCCAGGAAAGACGGTTTTTATATGTTCCTGTAGTATCACATTTCTGAGCTAAACAAGTTGTTCTTAGAAGGTGTTTATATCCATTTATGATTTAGCGAGGGGATTCTTATATGAGTGGCGAGTTAAGTAATTTAAAAAAATGTTCCGTGTCGGAGTTAGATAACGTTTGCGAGCATGCACAATGTTTGTAAGACACGGGAAAGCGTGAAGGGCAGGCAGCTTGTGGCGCCGGCCTTGGATACAGCCTGCCGAGTGGCCATTCAGATGTGCCGTACTCACGGCTCACTTTAAAAAACCTGTTGAACACTTTGTCACAACTCACACTTAAGTTTTTAAGTGATTTTGAATGCATTGTTTGTGTAGACTTAGCTCTGGAACTATTCATCCGATTCTGATGATTTTTTTATTGGATAGTTGGTTTATTTTCAAAGATTATATAACACGACAATAATAGTGCATACATATGTAGTCCTGTTTCCGGCTTCTACGATTTATAGGCATGCAAAGGGAAATGATCATATATACTGATTTCTAGTTTATTGTGTAGAATTTTAAACACCGGATAGAGAGTGGGTCTAGAATTACATAAAGATGTTGCTATTGCCAATGAATATATTTAAACACAGTAAACGCAACTTTCCAATGCGACATGAACGAGCTACGTACAGTTAGCGCTAGTTGTTATTACGCGACTTTGAAGCGATGGATTGTACCTTTTTTTCATTTTTATTCCTTTACAGTCTATCGCAGGCTGCTGGACTTAAGCCTCTCTTACTGAACTTTACAGTTGCATTATTAAAATAAAAGAAAATATTCATCATCATACAGCTGTTATCAGTCCACTTAGACCAGACCAGGTTCAGACATAGGCCTCCCAGAATAATTTTGCTTTAGCTTAAGCCCTCGCTGGCCAGGGTGCAGGGTTAAGAGTCGAGACTTCCGTCTCTCGCATATGTAGTATTTTTTCGTGTATATAAAATAATTTATTATTTTAAGTAAGAGACGCCAACAATACTGTAGGTGAGGGGGGGGAGAGGGTGCATAATGCTTAATAGGGTAGTTTCCAGGGTCAAAATAATTACATTTTATTTAGTCCGTATTTTAGATTATAAAAAAATATTGGACACATATTTTTTTCTTTTTTCGATCAAATAAAAAATAACAAAGATATAGCCCATTAAAGTTACGTGTGACGTCATCTAGTGCGAAAATATGCAGGACGGCGTGACGTTATACGTAACTTTAATGAGCTATATCTTGGTCATTTTTGGTTTAATTTACAAATAAAAAAATACGTATCGCTTATTTTTGAATAATCTAAAGGACGGACTTATAATTTTATTTTGTCAACTAGCCTATTATGTATATATCATTATGCATCACCTCAAACTACATAGTTCTGAACAACTAGTCGTGTTTGATTTTATCTACTAAATATTACAAACAGTTCTTTTTAGAGTGCAGTGAACTGATCGTAGGTTTAAAGAAGGTTGACTGTACCTACATTTTTACGTAACTAATTGTACATTAACACAATTTCGTTTTTAACGGCAATTAAAATAGTTGTTTACGTATTTTTATGTTACTTTGCCGAAAGACTATTAGCAATATTTTTATTTTCTTTTAACGATCTCCTGTGTCGAGTCTGAATATCCGTTGTGTCTGCCATTTGACAGATCTAGTTATAATTCCTAGCGATATTTCACGAAGGAACAAAATAATAATTGATTCTGATGTTTTCTATTATAATTATGTATTTTAATATCGTTAATTATACAGGTCAAATATGTCATGCGCTGCTAAAATTAATTTGATAATTACGACACTTGTCAAATTACATTCAATGCACTAGTAAATCATATTTTAACACATTAATAAAGTCGCTGACAACATGTACGTTCGAAACGCAATATCAATAATAGTACAAATTGGGGTCGTTCGCCTCAAGGCAGCATTATGTATTTCTTTAAGGCTCTGCGCATAACACATAAGGACTGAATACAAGCAGCAATAGCCCAGTGGAGAGACCGACGGACTGCTACGCAGAGGTCTCGGGTTCGAATCCACGGTGCGCACCAATGACTTTTGGAAGTTATGTGCGTATTAAATTGTTAATTATCGCTTGCTAAACGGTGAAGAAAAACATCGTGAGGAAACCTGCATGTCTGAGAGTTCTCCATAATGTTCTCGAAAGACATGTGAAGTCTGCCAACCCGCACTTGGCCAGCGTGGTGGACTATGGCCTTACCCTTCTCATAGTGAGAAAGGGCCCATGCCCAGCAGTAGGACAGTTTATATAAAGGGCCGATGATGATGATAAATACATTATTATAAGGACACATAAACAGCTCTGGTGTGAAAGAACTCATTAAAAAAAACCCTTAGGTAATTTACATTCATTCACACTTATTCTACTTGTTGGAACAAACCAGATCCGATAAATAGAATTACAGAAATTATTGAGATGATGATGATTATTTTCTAATTTTGCTTTCTAGACAGGTGTATCTTTTGTTTTCTTATAAACACACACATATTAGGCTAGGACTATACGTAGAAGTACATTAATTCCGTATTGTATTTGGTACTGTTAATTGTTGGATTTTTTTCATATTGTCTATATGAAAACATTTACGCTCTGCACAGACAAAGCCACTATAATAATTTATGACCACTCACTTCTACTCGATAGGTACTTACTACCATAAACTTATATAAAATACCTGAAAAAGAGAATGAATAAATGATTTCTTTTACTTTTTTGGGAGAACTTTTAACGTAGGACCTCCTAACCGATTAGATGAGATTAGAACACCAGATTTCAGATAGTTGATGACTCAATCAGTTAAGCATGTACCACGCTCTGCAAATTCTGAGAGAGAGATATAAACTATGTCTGCCTGTCATGGTGCAACGTGCCAGTTGCACAGCGCCTTAACTATTCAGTCGTTAGTTCGTCGAATGATCATAAAGAGTATTGAAGTAAACCGACATGATATAAAGATAGTGTAACGATTCGAGTAGAGGTCAAGGTTCATCTCAGTTTCCCTTCTGTACTTTATAAGGTTCTCGATCCGACATGCGCCAACTGGCTCCTATTACTGTCCGCCTATCTGTCCACGGCTAGTTATAAACTGTTGTAGGCAGAGAATTGAATTATACTTGAGTATGTATTTCTACTGATATAACAACACATGCAAAAATACTACGGCTATTTTAATGTGGTCGTGACCATCACGGAGAGAGATGAGCGATGGCAAATTTCTTCCAAAAATTAAGATTAAAAACATGTTGGATGATTAATTTTGTATCTAGCACAGTGATACCTACTACAGACTTTTTCATAATATATACGAGTTTAATTCGTACTTGACCAGTTTCTAATAACTCTCAGTTGTGGATGATTCTAAGATCTATCTGATGAAAACGGTGACCATTACCTTATCTAAGTATTATTGGAGTAATGTCAAGTCAACGAACATTTAGACCGCTGATGGTAACAAAAAAATAGAAAAAGTATTAAGGTAGCAGAGGATACCGACCCTGCCATTTCTACTTACCAAAAGATATGCTAGATACATTAATGGTGGTAAGTAAAAACGCGAGACTTTCATAGTATTTATAAAGCCAAGACAACTATCTTAGCTGGTTCCAGGAGTAAATAAAGAGATAGAAAATGAAACCGAGGTTACTGACTGGCATTTTTACTTACCGAAAGAAACGCAAATCATCATACGGTGCGAAAATTGTATTCCCTGTACTATTCGACTCAAATATATCCTTGATTCTATAGCTGATAGTGATTGACATTTAGTAACTTATAATTCACTCGACTACATCGATGAAGTTGATTCATTCCTTTGTTTACCGACTAATTTGTATGCTGACAAAGACAATGTAATGTCAATGAACAAATACGACTTTTACGTTCGTAGACTTACCAATCGGTGTTACTAACGCTTACATTGTTTATGAATGTACAGATTATCGACCTATATCAAGGTCTAAATTATGTTCGTTTTACCAATTGAATTAAATTGAATGTTATCTAGTTGTACTTGACCGCTGTCGTTTTAAGTTGATTTACTACCAATATTCTATTAAATCTCTTACTAATCTAGTACTTGATCTTTTGTTTAAAGTGCAACAGTATTAAACTGCCTTTATGTTAAGGCATTTTAATTTCTGTTTTCACTCTTGGTAGAATTTGATAGATTTACTTGTATCAAGGGACAACTGCAACTTTGCATTCTTTATTATGACTACACGTATGGCGTAGTGGTTAAAGCAGTCGCCTCGCTGTTTGTACACTGCGACGAGTATTGTGGGCTAGATTCCGACATGAGACAACACTTCCACTCCAGCGATACAAGATTTATTCTTAGCGCTGAAATTGTAATTTAGGAAAATATATTCACTTAATCTCTAGAAGTTTGCAGCTACTCAGTCTAAATAGAGTTGGTACAACTAGATATTTATGCCTCTATTGGAATCAAATTCATGATCACTTTCTTTCTAACGAGAATACTAGACTACATTCAACTTCCAACCAGTGAGAATACCCTTAATTTTTCAAGAAAAACTTAATTCGATCACTATTTGCAGGCGTACCCCGACTGGTCATGGCACACAGCCGGGCGCGGCGACATCAACTGCACCGGTCTAGTGTCGGTGTACCGCGTGCGCGCCGATCGCTGCAACCGACTGTGGGTTCTGGACGCCGGCGTCGTCACCAGTATCGACGACTTCCGCAGAGTATGCCCACCCAAGATACTCATTTTTGATATGGCTACAGATCGTCTGGTAAGTACTTGGATATTTTGGTAGTTGTGTGTGACTTTTTTTGGTTATGTAACGCCTGTTTCCAATATTATATCTATATTTAAGTTATTTTGTATGGAGCTCATGTTAAATGTCTATCTCTAGTAGCGAAATACATCGAAAGATAGAATATTGGAAAAGGTGTAAATGAAATTCGGATGAATTTTCTGGGTAGTGGACGGTAAAGAAGTGGCAGAGAAAAATGTATGAGCTAGAAAAGGAGGTGGAGAGATTATAGTGTTGGTGTTGCAGCCAGTAGGTACCCGAAACTAAGGATACCATCGAAGTTACTTTATTTTTCGTCATTATTCTGAGTTGGTTCAGTTGAAATCTACCGGAAACGCAAGACTCTTTATCAACCAAATATACAACACGAAACAGAATTTTCCCACGTGAAATAAATTACTGCTTTATACAGAATGTTGATTCAAAATGTTGCTAATAATAAAGAAAAAAAAAACACTTGGAGAAAGAGAAAAAAACATATGTATGCATTGGTTTAAAACGATTTTATTTAAGTAAAACTTTCTACAAACACAATGGTTGCCTAAAAAGAACATTTAAATGTAATAAGTCGGATCTTAAGGTCAAACGTGCGGTTCACGAGATAAGCCGACTTTAGCCTTTATGGGCTTGCTCTTTAATTCAGTTCAGTGCATTATAGGTACTGTATATTTAATATGTTTATTCGTTAAATGCCTCAAGCGTATTGTAATTATGCTAGTAGTTTAGAAGTTGAAATCACTTTGGCTTATATTGTGTCAAATTTGCTTAGACTAATAAGCGGAGCAATTATACTTATCTTAGTTGCAGCCGGGATAAGGATGTCTAGGGTCGTGATGAGATCGCAGTGATTGTATAATGATTTAAATAATCGGCTCACCACCAGAGTGTCCCTAATTGAGTAGTTGTTATCCGTGAAGATATTGTACCTACAAATCATGTTGGTTTTCCTTATTCCAGCAATAGCCTTTCTAAAGCAAGTATTATACTAAATAGATCCGTATAAATAACACCTACCTATAACCTTGTTTATGTCATACCAATCTTTACACTTCGGTAAAATTGATTAGTACGTCTCAACGACGTTGATTTAATTAAGTATCTGGTTTTAGTTCCTTGTTCCTGGACACAGGTAGTTTCTTTATTGGCCACTCTTCACCTAACAGTGGACAGGATGTTAGCTGCATTCTACACGTGTTTCCAATCTACCTGTTTGTTCTAGTAATCATAGTAATGTAACTAGTTTTTTGCCAAGTGTTTTTGCACCAATAAAAATGATTTGAGGAAAGTATGTAGGTAAGTATTTCTTGTACATTTTTGTAATTTATTATGATTCCAACTAAAATTACTTAAACTATAAATCTTTTTTTACTTTAGGCACGATAGTATGTAGTATACGTACTACAGATAACTTTATAGAACTGAATCAAACAATAAATCGAAGTGATGTAATATTGTAACTTCATAAGCATACACATATAATGGTTAATGTATGGATATTTGGGATCAATGCCGTGGGCCTTGAGTACCTAGGTGACTGAAAAATATCGATTTGAATTTAAATAAACGTAGACACATGGTACTAATAGCAAGTGAATAAAGAAAGAGCCTTGTTTTGTTATGGACATTCTTATTAAAATGCATTCGAGTCACAATCAAGAGACAGTTTTTAGAGAGAATTCAATCAGAATATCTTTAAGGCTTTGTCATAAGCTGTATATATTTCCTACAGTTATGTTTGCGATTTGAAACACAATCACAAGTACCTACCTGGCTGGTCGGGATTCCACTATTAATGGTAGAAGGCTTTACATAAACCGGTTGATACTTTCGCCGACACTATTGTGTCAATAACTGGTTATGATAAGGATTTGTAATTCAAAGGATTATTTAGCATAATTCCAATTAAGTGCTGTAAATAATTTATTTAATTTATTTCAATAACATGATTGCAGTTAAAATGGCTACACAATTAACTAATATCGAAATATGCCTAGTTTTAGGAATAATACAATTATTGGCCAAAACAATGATGACATTATGAGCTTTTAAATTAAATCTAAAACCATAAAGCCTAGCAATTTGTTATTTTGACTTATTGAAGTAACAAATTCATGTCCATTGGGCCCAAAATCCACCAGGTAAATATAATTTTTACAGAAGTTAGAAGTTAGAATAAATAAGTTAGAATAAAACACTGTGTTAGAGTCCGGACCCCGATGTTGTATGTGGCATAGCAAACATTTCACTGCGTTCATATCATATTATCGTCTCTTCAAGCAAGAATATAACACAGCAACTGTGGGACAACTTTTCATTCCATGTCTATTGGACACATTTTGTAACTATCGATGTCAATAAGATTCAATGCCCGGAACTGTTCATATAAAATAGAAAGGATAATACGTCGTAAGCTATTAGTTTTGAAATTGATTATCTACTTATAAATTGTAGGAAAATATTCTAAGAAGATTTTTTCTCTTGCGTTATGGGTTAGGCATGTTGAAATATGGTATTCTGGTGACTATTTGAAAAAAAAATCTAGGCACTTGTTGGATATGGTTGTGAATAGCTGTTTATCCACCAGAGGAGGCCTTGTTAGGCTTTCTTGACCCACAGCAACGCAAAAGGAGACCCTGTATCATCTCAAGGCCGCCGTGAATTGAGGCAGAAGACAACTGCTTGACCAGAACCTAGTGGAAAGGTACACACTTAAGAAGTGTTGGCGAGCCGTGCTATATTGGCTCATATGTTATCTAGGGTTTTTTTTTGTCTTCACTGTAGATCACATGTATCGAGATTCTTTACCATGATCTGAACCCAGTGTGGGTTCAGTGTAACATTTTATGATGAACACGCAAGTTTAGGTTGTTCTCTTTATTGTAGCCGCCTACACCGGTCCCTGCCTAGTCTGTTCCACGTCGTTTTCCACATCATAATTCCGTTTAGAACATATAAAACGTCTAACTATCTTGCACGTCGTAGATTATAACAACAGCGTGCATGTCAAGTAAAATTGTCCTTTCACACAACAAGCGAACAATATTATTAGAATACAAATAGCTTATTTAAGCAGCGTGCTTATTCATTGTGTATTATACTTGTTTAATCTCACTGTTGTCATAATCGCGAAAGTTTGTGCGGATTTATGTAAGTTTGTTACTTTTTCATGCGGAAATTACTGAACGGATTTTGATAAATCTCTGCAGAAATATAGATTGATTATACTGGTACTGACTTGATTATTGAAGGATTATACTTCATAATAACACCTAGGCTACCTTTCGTCAGATTCAATGACATTTACGCGGGTAGATCACTGACAAAATCTGATCATTCAAATATAACTTTATATATTTGAATTATCTACAGGGTGTCACAAGACTCATCACCGAGTCGAAGTCTACTCGTTGTGGACATCATGCCAAGTCATACCTACTAACCAAAAATAATACCTGGGAAACGACTTTTCTTTAAGTTTTCGCATTTTTTAAACCGCAATTACCTAAAAGCGCGACCGTGCAATGCTCGAAATACCTACGTATCCATGGGGTCAAAGGGCATCTAAAGAACATATTGGCGGGGTAAATGCATCGATTTTGTACCTAATAATAAAAAATCCATACTAACTTTGAGCCTCAATATCTCTTGAACCAGTAATTTCCCAGGTATGGTGCCACTGTATAAAATGTTCGTAGTGATTGGTACAACATGGGATTTCATTTTTCGTTAAGGGTCTTTTTACAACCTGTATATTCTTCCGTGACTAACAGACAACGCACAGGCGAAACTACCTACTGGGCGCAAGAAGCTGAAATTTGGCGTGTATATTTCTTGGAGAGTGTAGATGAAGGGGGTCAGAGTTTGTATGAAACCTTTTATTTAAGTGACATTCACGCGGGCAAGCAGTGGGCAAAACTAGTATACCTAATATATAAAATTAAGGTCTATATATTTATGTGTATAACTTACATATAATTTTAGTCAGTTTCATAATAACATGTATAATTAGTTTATATTGCGCGTTACCCGCTCTTGTATGAGATTGTACATTGTCAAGGATTACTACGTAATATTATGTCATTTAGTTTTATTTTTATTTTAGACACGTGTATGCAAATAATGTGGACTAAATTTAATTGCATTTTTTATTAGAGGAAATGGCTAGAATACATATGTTTTTATTACATTTTGTAATGGAGCACACGAAATTGAATTTTATATAAGTGCAGTTTAGCTCTGCCAAAAAAGCTACGTGCTTTCCTGATTTTAATCATATGGAGTGATGATTTCGTAATTACAATAGCTGGTTAGAGTAAAAAACGTTGTAAATATGAAAAAAAAAGTGATTAAAAAAGGTATAAATGTCACTTAATACTTTTGCTTCTAAATAAACAAGATACAATTGATTGACCCGGAATGATAAAAAAGTTTTCTTAGGCTGGCTTAGCAGCTGTCCGAATATCCCATCCGGAATCGCCCAAGGGAATGGGGCCCCATGGGTTCCCGGAAAGAAAATATATATAAGAAAATAGGCGTGAGGCGCCGTTACCTGTATCGTGCACACACGACACATGCGAGTCTCCCAGATAGCTCTGCATGTCTGAGAGTTGGCCAGCGTGGTAGACTATGGCCTTACCCTTCTCATAGTGAGAAGAGGCCCGTGCCCAGCAGTGGGATAGTTTATATACAGAGCTGATGATGATGATGACGATATAAATTGGAAAAAAGGAAATCCTGGACTCTAGCTTATTATAAAATTACATTGTTGCTGGCACCGAAACTACAAGCAATTTTTTTCAGTAGGATTTCGGGAAGTGATTTAATTCAGTTTGCATAATTTGACACACACACTCACCAATTAAAGGCTATAAGTGTTTATCGCTTCCTGTGAAACGATTACTTTATTAATTGCCGACAGGATTAACGTGCACAATAATCCGCACATAATTAGTTGATCGTGCATATTTTGCAGTTTGGGTAATGCAGCCAATACATAATAACACTGGAAATTAAGTTGTCTTATTATGAAATGATTAGTGAGCTCAAAACATGGATTAATTTTTGTAACTTTGTCGATTTTACATAATATTTAAGTCTAGGAATCTCAATTGCCTAAGACACAGTAACATCACCTCTAGGTACGCACTATCCCACAGATAAGCAAGAGATTATCTGTTTTTAACCAGAACTTGTCGGATACTGATGAAACTGATCCTAAGTTTTTAGCAATAATAAAGGTATAATCATTTTATATTGCGCCGACAGGCATGATTTACACTAGGCGTAGTGTCAGCCATTTACAACCGTAGTGACAGCCATTTATCCCGGTGACCACGGATTATCATTTAGTGGCAATGGCTGGATGGACTTTATTGCTAGCTTATATAAGAGCAAAATTTTGCATAGATCTGTTTTTCGAGTCATGTAAATTAGTTATCAATAATTTATTTATTTATTATGTTTATTGAAATACCATTTTGTTAGTTATAACAATCGTTTGGGAGCATACTTGAGATCAAACGTGTTACTATGATACTGATAGAAGTAGCACATACCACACACACCGCCGCCTCGGTCACCAGTGACCTACGGTAGCGGCGGATTGGCTGTCAATCATTTTTGATTAAAATATTATTAAATACGAGAGAACGCCAGCAGCTACGCCTGCGTTTTTTTTTAATTTACCCGCTTTGGCCGATCCCGTGGGAATATCGGGAAATCCCTTCTTAGTGCACCCCTACGGTCCCCAAGGAACATACATGCCAAATTTTAGCTTCCTGCGCCCAATAGTTTCGGCTGTAGCGTGTCTGTCAGTCAGTCAGTAACGCAAGGATTTTATATGTTAAGACGAATTCGATGGTCACCCCGTATCTTGTAGACTACTGACGCTGTTCTCTTACCCTGCTCCAAAGTTGTCACTACATGAGTTAGCTAGTAATATAACAATAATTTCAATAGAATTTCGTTAAGCTACAATGTAGTAATGTTTTCATAGCCAGGATGCTGAACCCCAATTTGTTGCACTTCGCAGTCGTAGTTAATCGCTACCACTTGTGGAAACCGCTTTATAAAAGCGTGAGCATCGAGCTATTACATTGAAAGTATGTATGCAATATTCATGCGTGCGTTTAAATCCGTACTTTTTGTTGTTCGAATGCATGAACACTTATGTGATTAATTAAAGTCATTGATCGTAACTATCATATCCATCATGCAGACTTGTTCTTTTCTGACATCTTACGTCTGTGTTATCTTTAAAGTTGGCTGCTGACAAAATACTGCAGTAAGTACCTATTACTCAGGTATATTGCCTAAATATACTTAAAATTACGTTTGAATCCATATCGAAGTCAAAAATATGCACGATTAAGGAAACTATCAACAGATTAACATGAAATAATAAAAGTCATTATCTATCTACTATCCTCAGATTTCTGTCTAAACATATTAAAATGCTTGTTACTGGTTGAAAGCAATTACGGTGTTGTTTTTTTCTATTCTATAAAGTTTTGATTCTATTACAATTTTTCTTGCAATACGCTACCACATTCCAAGAACTAATACTAAAAAAGTCTCATTAGTCTGTACTGATACTAAAAAAATATAGGTACAGTCCGTGTCGCACCAATGAGTAGGGCAAACTTGAACAATAATTTTGAAACCGCGTACGATGTTAAGCTACTCGATGTTTTCAAACATTTCCTAATAGCATAGATAAATATAATACTATACAGTCTAATAGGAATCTTTGCAACAGTCGTGTTCTAATAGGTGGCTATTTACATAGAAAGTCAATAATCGAAGGTATTGCTTATTGCACTCGGGAACTTACATTTGGTATCATGTTAAGTAAGAAGCTGAGGAAATAAAGACTTTATCAAAGGTAGTCAAGCAAATCTCTAACAAATACGACTGCAAATAGTCGTTGTCGACAAAAAAAATTAAATGTTTAACTTCCCTATTATTCTATCCACACCACATACTAAACTGCTATTATTATAATTTGTGCCTTGCTTCGGAGAACAGTCGGTCCCGGATGTATAAAGCTCCTTGACATCATTATGTGGAGATTTACCATTAAATATAATGGAATATCGCAATCCCTTTGGGTTGCCGAGATCAGAGGATCAGAGGCGGATCGCGCTTTCGAAAAGGTAATATTATTCTGTCAAATAAGTCTAGATCAGAATTCAGTCTCCGAGCATCAACGGGAAGATGTTGAATGTAACCGGGATACCGCTGAGACGATGATGATTATTTCATTCAAATCACTATCGATGAGAAACAAACATAATTATCTGTATTATATAAAATCCTTGCGTTACGGACTGACTGACAGACACGCTACAGCCGAAACTATTGGGCGCAGGAAGCTGAAACTTGGCATGTATGTTCCTTGAGGACCGTAAGGGTGCACTAAGAAGGGATTTCCCGAAATTCCCACGGGATCGGCCAAAACGGGACATTCGAAAATATGTGCGTGCGAAGCCGCTGGCGTCGACTAGTATCCTATGTTTAAACAAAATCTTCGCTTCTAATAGTCCTACTAGCAAAGGATAGGTGCCGCGTCTCTGTAACAAGTAATATTAATACTTATCTTACCTCATTTGGTTTAGAAAGCTACGCATAGGTGTTAATTGGAAATAATTCCCGTCATATTTAATTACAAAGGGGCTCTAAAAATATATAACATGCATTGTATATCTGCTCGCATACTTCACGAATAAATCTAGTTATGTTTTTATAATAACTGGTGACGCAATATCAAAACTAGGTATGTGAAAGCTGGTTGAAGTGTAACGCCTACATTGGAGTTTTTGTCATTATGTACTAAACGCGAAGTTTAGAGAGCATTGTGGTATGTAATACGTGCGACAATGTGTAGTGATTTGTGTCGAAATATTCGCACCGTGCGCCGGAGAAAGAGTCGCTATTAGGTTCAAGAGCAAATTCCGATCTTGGCACGATCACGGCCACCAAAATGTTTTATACCTTTTGCTTCCGCAGTGGTGCAATTTATAGCTTTATTTAATAGTGTAAGTTGCATATTTTCGAAGGTTATGGTACCTTTCCGATATCTTTCACAAATACCTCTATTAAATTCCACAGGTTAAGTATTGTGAGTATGAGTGTTTTTATGTGCCCCACGGGGCCCATGAAATAAACAGATTTTGAATTTGAAAGTATGTAGGTATATTTACTGTCGTCCGCTACGAATATAGATGCTGGCGAGAAACATTCCGAATCAATCCCGTCGAATAATTCGGAAGTATTCCGAAATATTCCGAAACTTTGGGAATATTTCAACTGTCAAAAAAACCAGGAAAATCGACCTTACTAACTATTTCGAGCTTGGAAGTTGTATATTATCTTTGTTTGCTTGCAAGGTTTGCCTTATTTGTTTTTATTGACTGGGCTATTATACGCGTTAAGTAGAAGGATTAATAATACCTACCTATGCGACTCGCGAATACTCGCGATGCGTAGGTATACAGCTACTGTATACAAACTAACCAAAAACATAGGTAGGTAACTCTTTTTCAAAAAACAAATCAAATATGCTAGGCCTGGTTTTTTATTCCACAACTAATATTTAAAAAATAGCATTCGATTTCGAAATAAGTAGGTACCTAGGTACCTAAAAACAAAAGGGTATAAAAATCCTGTTAATCGCAGGCTAACATATCTACCTATAAAAACATCAACATAATATACTTATTCAACCCCATTTATAATACATAATTATAAAAACCCACCACATCACAAACAAACACGTTTACCATTGAATTATTCGGGCGAAATATTCTGCGGAAACATTCGATTGCGGGGTACGAATCTTTCTCGCGGGGGGGGGGGGGGAAACTTCTCCGGGGAGCATCTCCCCTCTTACCGCACTCCGCACCGCCATCGCCTGCACGCACGACTCGTGGCAGTCGATATTTCAGCAAAAAAATAAATAAATCTTAATTAAATTTAATTTGAATAATTCTGATTTAATGAAACTTTCCCAGAAGTATTCCGGAATTATTCCGAATTTTTCAGAAGTTTTGCAACTATAGCTACGAACAGAATCAAACAATGCTATGCATTTATCTGTTAGAACAATGAATTGATAGTTAGTTACGCGGTCTTCGAATTGCCAGTAATTTGTTCATAATTATGCCAGTGTGTAACAAAATTACTTTTAAGTGTATCAGTAAATTTTATCTGATTTAGGCTTTATTGACAACCAGGTGTTTGTAATGAACGATCTCATTGATAGGCTTTTACGTAAGCGGTTGTATCGTAAGAATTTATAACAGACGATGTACCTGCGATCAATTTACTTGTACCTACTTATCAGGCTTTTGTAGAGCGCAGTATTAAGCATGTCAAGGAAAACTTATGTAAGTAATTGTAGGAGTTGGGACAACCTGGACTGATTCGACGTAGATTAGTTTAAAAGTCTAATAGACGGGTCACGATTTCTCTGAGAATGTTGGAATCGTGTTGATGACATCTCATTATTAAATGTTACGTGTTATTAAGCTAAGAAAAATGTAGTAATATGCCTTCAAGTTTTAATAAATTAAGTAATTTAGAACATAAATATTGTTTTTAAACGGACGCAGTCGGCTGCAGAGCATATAAATGTAATGTTATTTTGTGAATATTTGTGGTGAAAGGAGGTTTTGTTGTAGGTTTACTATAAATTGTTTAGTTGGATGCCGGCATCGAGCGGCTTAAGTAATGTTTGTATTTAGTATACGGGAACCGGAATTCAGAAAAGGAGCGAGCTTGCACGTTTATCTATACCGGCTGTTCAGTTGTGAATTAAACGATCTCAGTAGCGAGCGAAAATAGTGGCGCACAACGGCCTAGAGCCATTTAGATTTTCAGTATTAAAATGTATGCAAAGAAGTAGCTATACTTTGTATATTTATATTACCGCTCGATTAACAATGTGCCCGGTAGATGGCAATAGGCTCGCCCCCTATTACATTGGGACCGAAACATAACTAGCGAAAAGTGGGTGTGTACATACACCTCTGCCTACCCCTTCGGGAATAAAATGCGTGACGTTATGTATGTTTTTATTGTGTTAGTGACTGACTGACAGACAAGGCACAGCAGAAATTGCTGGTCGTAGGAAGATGAAATTTGACAGGAATGATCCTTGGAGAGTGTAGGGAGCACTAAAAGGCCCAGGGCGGCAAAACGTCCCATAGGGGGCAGAGTCGCGGGGGAAGTCTAGTATACAATAATCTATGAGTGGCAATGTTAATGTTACTTGAAGGCCTTTTTTAATGGATCAAATATGTGGCAATTCCATACGACCTTTATTTTCTAATTGAATTTACAAAATATTGCTGACGTATGTTTCTTTTTGTAGTATTAGAAAGTGACACCATGTTCACCATATTTGTTGTATACTCTACCTAATAATAATGCGATTGTTCGGCTATCAATAATAAATAAGGAAGATACCTAAACAATTGGGAGTTGTAGTATTTAGTTATTTACTATACTTTTTATTTTAAATAATAACTTTGAATTCAAACATTCCATCAACTGTAACGGTGAGTTTATGTTTGAGTTTTATGTAAGTACAACCAACAAATATTTTTGATTCATACAAATTGTTCTAATTATTGCAAGTTATGAGATGACCGCTTCGACCATTAGGTACGTCATCTGTGAAATCATAATTATACGTATTTGCATCCAAGCTATGCAATTGCAATCAAAGGAATTGAAATGCAATATTTGTTTTAATTAGTACGGGTGCTTTCTCCGTACCAATTATTATTACATAATGTTAATATAACGTGCAATGTTAATAACTTTACATAATACGTAATTTGTTTTGTGGTGAGGAATTGTTTTAACTGTGCAGAACTAAAGTAGCATGTTTAACCAGTCGCCAATCAATATCTATAAAATATTACATCCAAATTCTACATGAATGTAGGAGTGAAAAAGAAGAGTAAAGACTATCCTTTTTAAGGAGTTCAACAATCTTTCGAACATTGTAAAGTCAGCCATACACACTCAGGTCTAATGCTTACACTCTAGTATAATTATGTGCCTGCGTACCTGCCTGCCTATTACGCAGACCAACGCGCGTGTGGCTAGCTTAATTGAAATTTGTCTGACATTGGTATTAAAACAGCTCGATTTTGATCAATCGCAGGTCACTTGGTTGACAGCCAGAATGATTATTACACGGCAAGATAAATATACTTTATTGTCACTCCATGTAGGTCACACTTTTATACACTTACGATTAAGCAGCTTTCAGATGCTAATGTTCTAACCGCTCCTATGGACACCGGACGTCGAGGTCACCGTATTATTTGAAAGGGTGTGGCGTGTTCAATTGTCGTGATGCAATTGTTCGTTTTAAATACGCACTATGTAACCATGCACGATATCTAACAGAGAATGGCGGTCAACCTCGATAAAGGCTTAACGAATATTTTCACTACCTATTGTTCCTCGCCACAGACCTCTATTTAATCATTCAATGCCGACATGTGATTTTGATTGGCCTTTCGTGTCATAATATCGTTGTCTAATGCAGTTAATTGGGCTGACCAACGATTGATTGACGGTCAATTTGACTGGTCAGTCAACAAGGTGTTATTGGAACTCATTTGTACGGAAATTCTTGGTGTCAGGTACTGGTTTCGAACCTTGCTTAATGTAATGTACCTATACTCGATGTAAAAAGTAGATAGTAAGTAGTTCTACAGATTTATTATAAAAATAAAGGAATGTGATTTTGACACTCATCTGTGTAACATCGTCTATTGTAAAGCCTTTATATTATAATAAAACATGGGTTAGTGTTGATTTAATGAACTATTATGAATTTATGATGTTATGTTTTTTTTTATTACTAAATTACGTATTACGAAACATATACCTACGTACCAGAGTGGTGTTCCGTTGCCTATTTTATAATACAAACACTTCTTGTTGCAACTGACCTAATACAGTATATTCTTATATGGCTAGTACGAAATAATAAAATATAATATTTAGGGTAAACGGATTATTTTGTATTCGTCTTAATATGTGCATATACGATGTTCTTCCATACCCATCTATGGAGTATCTAATTTTTGTGTTATTATAGGAGTGCCGTAAAATAGGGCTACTTTCAAATAGCGGGGTAACTTTGATGATTAGTTTTTATGGATGCTTTTTTGATAAAATATCGTTTTCTATGGAAAGCACCCATTAGATATTTTTTGTTGGCAGCATTGACAGTTCAGTTATCTTTCTTCAATGCGTGAGCATCGGTGTTCATAACGTTCCTTGTTTAAAAATTATCAATGTAACCCCTGTAATCAAAGAACCCTACCCCACCGGTAGGTGCTACATGTAGTTACTTACGATTTTGGTATTTTTGATGTCGAAAGCATTGCACCTTATGCTAAAGCGGTACACATTTTAACTTTCTCCGTTTCTCTGTGTGATTTTAATACGTAAAAACTGCATTAAATATAATTCAGTGGAACATTAAAACATCTTAATATAAAATCTTTGCGTTACTGACTGACTGACAGACACGCTACAGCCGAAACTATTGGGTGCAGGAAGCTGAAATTTGGCATGTATGTTCCTTGGGGATTGTAGGGGTGCACTAAGAAAGGATTTCACGAAATTCCCACGGGATCGGCCAAAACGGGTAAATTAAAAAAAAAATGCAGGCGTAGCTGCTGGCGTCCTCAAGTATTTAATAAATGTTATAATTGACTACTAGGATAGGGTAGTGGAGTGGCATAAATGACCGCCTCGCCGCTTAGCTCTGCTACGAGTATCATGAATTCCATCCCTATATGAGACGACACTTTGTGTGATACACAAAGTATTTATGGATCACATAAAGTGTCGTTTCGGGTAGGTACTAGGTACCTATTTGTGTCCGTTACTTGACTTAGAATACTTGTAAAAAAGAAAAAATATTAATATGTTTTGATCCCACGTAATAGGTGGCGAGCCTATTGCCGCTTATCGAGATATTTTGTTTGCCAGAGCCTCGTCCGTTAATCGGCAGGTGTTTGGATTGAAAGAGTATTATTTTTACAATTTTTATGAAAGAACAGAGCCTGTGTAAAATATTTTGGATTCTTTTTAATTCGACGAAGCCCACTCCTCGAGGCTCCTATTATTATCTTTAGAGTTAACCTAAGAAATCATTACAAGCTTCATTTCAAGTTCATTGTTATCGGAGAATGTGACAAAAAATCAAACAATTAAGCTGCGCGTCCACCAGATCGGAATCGGAGCGTACGGAGCGGACGGAGCGTCGTCATTTACAAAATGCCGATGGGGTGCGTCCACTGCATTCGGATTCAGCATCGGCAATTTAGGTTTTTTTAAAGCAGGAGGATAGTGACGAGGATATTGTTGTAGATTAATTTTCGGAGAATATTATACATTTGATGAGTATCATAAAATTCATAAATAATGAATATCATAGATTTTTGGGTACATTCATATGACTCTACTAAAGTAATTAAAACATAGTCGTTCATCGTGAATAAGTATTTTTGCCTATAGTTTAATGCCGCAAACACGTCAGAACTTGAAACGCTCGGAATCCGAATGATGCGTTCACTGCGGATGACGTCATCAGCACAAATACCGGTCTCTGGCGCAGAAATGCCGATCCAGTGCACGCAGTTTCATAGAAATAATACAAAGCAACAAATCCTTCCGCTCCGTACGCTCCGATTCCGACTCGGTGGACGCACAGCTTTACTTACAAAGCCATAGCAAATGACATTATTGTCTGTGCAACTGAAATCATGTTTTGAAGATGCCACATAGTCTTAGCATATAGCCTGCCTTTTTAATATTCTATTATTTGGATTTAGGATATTCTCACTTTTCGCATAATTATGGGCAACTAATTGACCGTGCTAGTGTTATCTCTGTTGCATCCAAAACTTTGAACTTGGAGCCTGGCGTTTGTTTTCCTTGTATTTCCTGATGTGACAGAATACAAAATTCTCCATAGAGCGACTTTTTTTTACCACCGCAACCCGCGCGAACTATGCAAAGCCTATGTGAGACTAATTATTATATTTGTATAAATATTCCAGGTCCGCAGCGTATACTTCCCCCGTGAGCTGCTGCGGCCGAGCTCTCTGCTCACCAACCTGGTGCTGGACGACACGCGCTCCTCATCCTCCAGGCTCACCGCCTCCTGCGACCATCTGTTCGCGTACATCAGTGACACAGTCGCGCCAGGTAATATTCAACCTTCCGTCTTAAGCATAGAGCTTAAATTGATAATTACTGTATATGTGTAGCTCCGTGATCTGCCTCCGATGTTCTTCTACCGGGTTTTAGACTTTGTAGATCTAATGATGGCGAAATGAGATCTTCTCATCTCATGGCGGTTTCTTTTTCGACTGACTTTCCACGACAATCGCGAAATAAAATGTAGCGTTTGTGCTTTAAAATTACGCTAAAATCAAACGAGCGCAATGTCAGTTACGTGTTATGGCTAGTAGTCTAATCCTTCT